>OX438566.1:5662036-6289206 GCA_949316365.1 Hoplodrina blanda
CATTTTCGCAGAGTAAGGTAGATGAGATATTGTCTTTTGAATTAATCATCGTGTTATATGACCGTAGGACGTTAATTTATGAATGAACCGCAGAATTGATCACTTCGTTGGACAGTGCTGGGTGGTGGAATATTGTCACAAGTACATGTAAACGTATTACGGATAGTATTTATACTGCAACAAGGGAGCATAAAATCGAGTGTGAGTGAAGAGTAATCCACATAATTTAAAGAAGCATTAAATCGATGGAGTGCATTGAATAAAGAGGAATTCTATGGTTGATTACTTCATGGGAATATCCTCACCATAAAGCCAGAATACACCATAGTTTCGTAAGAACAAGATGCAACTACATCAGCAACAATTAATTCTGAGAAGACTTTAGCTAATACAACGAATCTAGATGGACAAGATGCCGACATCAATAACGTAGTAAAAAACATGAGCGAGAATAATAAAAGAAGATACAATATAGTAAAACAAACATACATACATACATACATACATACATACATACATACCGGTCAAAATCATAACCCTCCTTTTGGCTTTGCCGTAGTCGGGTAAAAATGGGGTGCATCGGGACGGATTTTTAAAAGGGATTTTACACATACATACATAAATTCACGCCTTTTCCCATGGGGGTAGGCAGAAACCACAGATAGCCACCTGCTACGATCCTTACATACTCCTTTCGCCTCATCTACGTTCATACATCTCGTCATACAAGCACGCCGGTTACGAGTACTCTGCACCTGACCTAACTGGGATTTTAACATTGACATAATAAGTAACAGTTAGTTTCAACAAGGACACAAAATCCTAAATTATAATTCAGTAAAACCATTAAAGAGTCGATTTCAAAGGAAAAACCATTAAATTTAGTAAATACACATGACCCTCAATACGTTCGCAAAGACATACGTCGAATTATCTTGCAAACCGTACTTACTCAATAAGTGTACCACTGATGCATATCATTAAGAAATGCGCGCGCGCTTACAGCGTTACGACTCTTACGAGGTATCAGCCACTTACATATGTATCTCGATAAATAAACGATTATGTACAGCAGTTGTTAACTTGTATATGGCAGATGGTTTAATAGTAATTATTATCTAATTATTTTATTCGTAGCCAATAGTGCTTTATAGAAATATAGCATTGCTTTTACATGTTTAACTGCTGGTTTAAACTTCAGTTCATAGAATTCAATAGAATGGTAATAGAGAATATTGGAGAATATTAACGAAGTATTAATTACTTGCTGTTTTACTTAAGCCATTCTTTGGTGATGTTATTTTATATCTACGGCACTCCATTGCTGTCTCAAAGGACCATATTTTTTGGTCCTTTGGATCATGTGCTTGTAACGTCATAAATTAAACAAGGACTTAGGCTAAGCCCAATATTTATACCTACAACCGGTGTATAGGTCATTTTTTGTCGAAGTTTTTCATCAAGCAAATATTTAGTCCTCATATCCACGTACAATTACTACCAAAAACTAACCACAACGCTTCACTATACTTAAAACTGGTTTAGTTATTGAACTTCTAACACAATAATAAGAACCAATAACAACAGGAAGCCACAAGTAGTCTACAAAACTAAAACCTCCATGCTCACTACGCAAACATTTGATCTATGGACGGTCCCATTAAATACCTTTGTTTTTACAAAGACACCTGATAGTCCTACACTGACTAGAGGATTGATAGCAAGTCGTTTAGACAGGTGTCCGATAACTGTCGGATGTTGACAGCCCGGAGTTGTTTAAAACTGCTAGTTTTACTTCTTTTCTGAAGTGTGGATACTGGTCCTTACATACGCGAGATTCGAGAGCTGGTAAGGACATATCAGTGATTACGTTCAAGATGATGTTAACGATGTTTGAATGCTGGCTGATGGAAATATGAGACTACCTACTAAAGCCCTATTGACTTTAACAAGACTCTAAAGGATGAATGAAATTACATTAAAACATAATTACTTAAGTATTTGTTAAGAATCCAATAGCGAAATGAAAACTAGTAGGTATAACTTCTCTAAGATATTTGTCGAAACTCTCTTGTAATTAAGATTTAGTTTGATTAATTCTCTTATGAAATAAATTGTTGTGTGCTAGAATGATGGACAATAAACTATTACGTATTATTTTCACAGTCATAACTTTGTCTACTTAAAGTTCACATATTTATTTTAAAAATAAAACCAGTATCAAAAAGGCAAAAAAAAAACTGCGGGAATAACAAAATTAAAACTATTAAATTTACCGGGGATTTAAAGGTAGGCACAGAAGTGTTAACGTTTGACCAGGCCGGCGCGCAAACAGCGGTGTGTACAGACCCTTTAACGGCGAATGTAATCTGTATTTGTGTACTCACGCTAAATGGTAGTGAGGTATATTCACGGTGTTAAAGCTATAAGGATGAATACAGGATGAAGGTAAACTGATAATTTTAAACGTAAGTACGTAAGCAAACTTAACGAAGTATTTCAGATGAAATGTGGTCCTTTAACTTTTGTTATGACAGATAAGTCTACCCCGGGACCTGGTGCGATAATTTATGGGAAAGGGCTTACAGCCACCTATGTTCAATGCAATTTTGTAAAAATCTCCTTCGGTGAATTTCACTTTCTCATCCCTTTTGTCATTTCACTTAGGATTGACAGCTGTCAAATCCATAAAATTAGGTGGAATGACAACTTACTTTACCTAAATTCACCGATAGAGATTTTAATAGAATAGAAAAGCTGTTTTCCACTAAATTCCACAATTTTTAATAAAGGGAAGGGGAGGCTAAAAAGAAACATTATCAACCTCTATTTTTAAAATCGTAACCAAGATCACAACAGTACTATAACAAACTGATCACAACTAACGAGCAGCCAAGCAATGATAATAAAATGACGAGAATAAGGGAAGTATGACACATTAAGTCATTTCCACATGCACTATCCAGAAAATTGTGACAGTAAAAGGTACTGTTAGTACTATACCATTCATTAAACCTATCTACATATACCTAACACTAGATATTAAACTATAAAAGCTTCCTTTCTCAAGTATAAAATCACTACACACGACCATTTTGAAGAGACCTGTCATTTCGAAGATAGGCTAAAACAAGAGAGCTCTACCTGTAATGGTGATGGTGTAAAGGACCATTTTTATAAAAGCTGTAGTTTTAAACACGATGGACGGATAGAAGGACCAAGTTTTGCTGGTGGCGCGATAGTTTGATGTGGAAAATAATGACAGGCGCTATGTTCCACATTTTAATGTGAACATGAAAAGGCGTTAATGGAACGGTTAGATATAAGGTGGAATGGCAAATATTATCTTTTGACAGTCTTTTTGTAAGAGCAGATTTTCTAGTGAGTTATGGCAGGTTACTGAGTGCTCTATTACATTTACAGTTAGTTGAACTGATTTTATATTGACAGAACTAAGAAAGTATTAAAAAACAGACCAAGTGTGAGTCGAACTTGCACACGAACGGTTTCGTATCACCGTACAATATTAAACACTTCATGTAAAAAAGAAAAAAAAAGTTTCTTGTATGGGGGTATATTGTCCCAATGCAGGGCAAAGGCCTCTTCTCATACAGAGAAGGCACGAGCATTGATCACACTTGCTCAAGACGGATTGGCGATTCCAGACTTATATTATTTTTTTAAGTTCAGGTTTTTTCACGACATTTTCCAAAGAAAGAACATTTGAATGAAAAAAGTCACATTGGTAATTGCTTATTGAAGTCGCAACCTCATGCATGACAGGCGGTTGCCTTAACCAATGGGCCAACACGACTTTTAATACAATATAAAAAAGAAATACTTAAAACAAATTGATACACCGTACTTCAGAACACAAAGCCTAATTCAATACTTGAACAAAACAAACGAACCTTCTTTATATTTATAACTATAATAAATGAGTTCGGGGCTCATAAAATTATATGATCAATGGCGAGGCGCCACCTGCCGTCGAAAACGCACAACTATGTCGACCGATGCGTGTGCGCATTCATTACAAGACTCTTCCATTTTCATAAAAATCAACCTTATTTTTATAAAAATAAGATTGGAATTAGATTGTTAACAATATTTGCTATTTGTATCAAAATTAATAATTATGAAAATTCGAGTGTTAATCTCACTTCCTGATCTTTTATTATCTTTTGTGGTTAATCAATTAATTAGTATGGTATAAATCAATGAAGACGTTATTTTTAGTAATTGGCGACAGTATCAACGCTGTTTAAATTACGAAAAAGAATAATAATTATTGTTGAATAATTTTGTTATGGCTGTGTTGCAAAGGAATGGTATTTTAAGAATTATTGAATTAATCTTTAATTGCAATCTTTTATTATGGTATTAAATTTTTTTGGTGATTAACTTGTTAACAATTAAAAGACTTGAAAATAACTATATCACGAATCGTGCCGGGATAAAAATTCGTAGGTCCAAAGACACAATTTCAGGAAAGAAACCATATTTAAGAAACCTATAGAGAAAACTATGAAAGAACATTGTTTTGTAATGTGAAACAAATAATAATATACCTTTTAGCACAAATACATTAAAACAGCAGTAGAAGTCTCACAGTCTGGATTTGTGCCCAGTTGATGGCAATGGGCTCGCCCCCTATTACATGAGACTTAAATATAGCTGACGAATTGTGGGTGTACTAATGGGTACACCTCTGCCTATCCCTTCGGAGATTACAGGCGTGATGCTATGTTACAATAAAAAAAGTTTATAAATTCACATAACTTAATAATAACACAGGTAGAACATAAAACATGGACCCTGATATTGTCATATAAAATTAATGGTAACCGATATTCTACATAACGACGGCTAGGTTATGGGAGCTGACACGCTCACATCGACGGTATCCATAGCTAATCCCATGGGCCTGCTACCGCGATGTAACGGGGGCTAGGGTTGATAGATAAGGGATAAAAACCACTTGGATTGGAACAGCGGGGTTGGAAAAAAAGATCTTAGAATTGAACATAATTTAGCTGTCAATTCTTAATTTGTAGGTAATACTTTGTACACATTAAAATTTGCAAGGTACATCGCTTTTACGTGTAATCTTTTATGATTCTGTATACAATTCAATTACAAATCTTGCCTATTCTTCGATACGATACGAAACTTTGTTTTGGAAAAAGGGAACTAGATTCAATAATTTATTCTGATGTTCAAAAATGTATTTTAATGGTCTATTTGAAATTTTTGTACCCTTACCGGGTCATAAAAAAATGATGGGATCAATGCGAGGTGCTAGATTCTTTAAACTTAATAAAGCTACTAACCACATGAGTGTCACAAAAATTAGGATTTCACACTTAGATCAAACATTTACAAAATAACCGTATAGTTAATCTATGATAGCTCCACTTAAACTGCAAACGTTAATAAAGACACAGTCGACTCAAACCTATAATTTTGCTAACCCTACGCGAGGGTAGCGAAACCCACCCTTAATTGATTGACTCTGTGATTGATCGAAAGTCTTTAACCGATAACTACGATATTCTACGAAACAACCCCTGTTGGTTCTACTTTTCTTTTGCCTTCTATTTTCTGTTTTGGAATTTTTGTTTAATAATAATAATAATGGGGTAGTTGACACCATTGACCAATTATTCCAAGACATAACTTCTCTGACAACACTTTATTTTGGTCCTAAAATTCCGATTAATTTTCAATTAACTGTAAAAATTTAATTGAGTTGGTTTTAAATCAATAATAGTTACTCAACTGATTTGGCATATCAATGACGTCACAGTTTACTATCACTTTACTAAATCTACGGGAGAATCGCGTTTTGACAGCTTCTAAAAAGAATGTCAATTGATTGATATTGTATACAAGGTAATTCAGATAAGACTGAAAATCAACTGAGAAATGTTAAGAGACGATTTTATGCAGCCGTATCCAAGGACCAAGATTTAACTTCTAGTTAGCCTTAACAAGTTCGCCATAGAGGTCAAACAGCTGACACATAATTTCCCTACCCTCATAATCACCTCAATTTAAAAAGCACAATACACCCTGACCATTATACACCCAATTACGAGTTATACAAACACATGTCACTCACAAAAACAAACAACTAACGACAATATAACTATTTATTACCTAATCTATAACAAACGCCTGTTAGTTTTCGGAACAAACCCCTAATCATTTCATAATTAACTAAGTTTTTACGCCAATTTCGGGGCCAACCATTTTTTTTGGCTACATCTTTAACGAGGTGAAAAAGTAATAAGGGAGTTTGAACTTTAGGTCTAGGAGGGTAAAGTGCTATTTTCTTTGAAAGGTTTAGTATAACAAATATTTGTGTTGGTTGAAGAGTACGCGTCCATATAATTAGGCTGCAGACACCTTGGTGTGATGATCGTTGGCGCCTCCGGCTTGTAGAGTGACCATATTGAATTATTACCTCGGGATGGCATGATTTATTTGGTGGTCCTTTGAGTCCGAAAAAAGGTTTTCGCCTTTTTTTTAGTCTATGGCTAGTCAGTACAATCTTTTGATAAGGAAGAAGGAGAACTAGTAAAAAGTATATTGGGATGTTTAATTGATCTTAATTCTGCCAAAACGGGCCAATTTAGTCAATTATTGGAAATATGTAAATAGATTTATAATTAATCAGTGTAAAATATTCTAAATCATTAGAATTACTTCGAAAAATGGAAGGAATTTTGACGTGGTTTGATTTGTTTATGTACACGTAAACACAATCAAAGTTAAGATTTCACTGTTACTTGAACAAAACTTATTGTTTCAAAGAAATGGTTTCTCACGTTTTAACTTCAAAATAAAACTAAACCAAGATATCTAGACAATTATAACCTAATACCTAGTAATATAGCTATATTAGCTTTGTAAATATTAAAAGAATGTACAATATTTATAAATAAACCAACACAGCAATATAGTGCTTTTTTAAACTGAATTAATTAAAATAATCATACAAGAATGTGTGAACTGCCAAGTAATGGATATGTTACCATACATATGAAGAAAAATAATAAAAAAAAACTGATATTTACTTAGAAGTAAACGTAGTTGAAGTCATAAAAGCAACAAGTAAAGGTATGGCAATGGAGGTTATAAAATTATATCCTGTGAAAGAATATTAAATGTATGTTAGTGAAACGAAGAGAGGAAGGGATGGTCAAGTAATGGAGGACATTGACTGCATCTATTAGAATAGATATACTCAAAGTGTGTTCTACTGAACGATACACTCACCCACAGTTCGCCAGTTATGTATAAGTCCCATGTAATAGGGGCCGAGCCTATTACCATCGACCGGGCACAAATCCAGACTCCGCGAGGCTGCTACTGAGAAATTCCTGATTGAAAAACTCAATTACACTTTGCCCGACCTGGGAATCGAACCCAAGATCTCATGCTCAGCAGTCGCGCTTTGCGACCACTAGACCAACGAGGCGCTTTAACCTATGAGTTTGTTTTTTTCATATCCTTTTTTAGCCTGAAGTCTACTTTTAACAGTCCCTGTTAATAGGTCAAGAAACAGTTATTTAAAGAAAAACGACAGACATAGAGACACTTATACACTAGTCCATATTAAGACCTTACAAGCTGTAGTAATGAAATAAAGAATCCATAATTAACCATTTATATGGTGCCCCTACAAACAGGGTTAAGGTATGTGATCACTAACATTAATAACAATTTCTGTGGCGAAAATTACCCTTAAATGCTCATAGCCGTAGGTGTATGATGTATGGAAGATTTTGTACGAGTCATTACTGTGTTAGTTAGGTAATTATTTTAGATTTTTCTTTTGATAACGGTATATTGACCTCTTAATAGTAATTTAGAGGTCAATGAGAATATCGAAAGAGGTATTTTACATTTTTATTTTTTCAGTTACTAGCCATTATATCGAGCCAAACGCAAAAAATACGGTCATTTGTATAATGGTCCCTTTTATTTTTAAATTTTATTATGTTTATTATTTGTTGGTATAGCGGTAATAGAAATACATATTCCGTGTCAACTTTTTAACTATTACGGTTCATGAGATACAATCCGCTGACAGCCGGACGGACTGACAGCGGAGGCTTAATAATAGCACCTTTCGGGTACGGAACCTTAAAAATAATCAAGTCTCTGGCCAGTAAAGCTACTGTGTTGTGTGATTGGTTAACTTTAGTGACAGTTGCCAATGAAAATTTAAAAAAGAAACTGATTCGGTTTTCAAATAACCTTCTAGAAAACTTACTCCTTTAAGCAATTTAAAAAAATAAGCATCTAAAATTGAATAAAGAACACTAGAACATTTCAAATAGAAAACTCCTTGTTCACTATTCGAAAATTAAAAAGGTAACCGTCAAAATATATGGTCTAGGAACGCCCAAAGCTATTTGAGTAACGGCTAACTATTTTGGAGGCAAAAAATTGATGATAACAGCAGATGTTAATGATTCTATTATTTATGAAGGACCCTTTTTTGGGCTTTTACACGGTTTCCATAAAATGTTTAAAACAGAAACATACATCAATACATGATCGTTACGCGCGTGACCGTAGAGGGGATAAAAAAACACTTAGGTAGTGTCAATAAAGGGTTTATTTAGGTCAATGCGAGACGCATTTTTGGTGCATTATTCCCTGATTAAAAAATTCTAATTAATAAATTTAAAGAGTCTAGTATTTATTGGATTTTTCTGTACTCGTATCCACATCGGGCGAAAACGTGTTATGTAAATATTGATTATATTTTTCTATTTACTATTTTTCTTATTTACGTACCTAGTCTTTCATAATTATTTTGCTAAATGTTTATTCCAATTGATTTCTATATGAAGTTATTGTTACTCCATCTTGTTGGCAGGTGATATAGCTATGTATGTACTGCGTGACGTTTTTACTATCTCTCATGCCTTAGTTGTCTACTCAGAACAACTTTTAAAAACATAAATATGAATATAAATTCATATAGATTTTTTTTTATTCAGTCTATAAAGACTGAATAAAAAAAAAACTATAAGTAACAAATAAACAATAAAAAAAGAAATTGAAAAAAAAAATGGTACCTATCAAAAAATTCCACAAAAAACACTGGCCGCATTTCCACGTTGGATGGCAATGCTTAGCTTCTGGCCAAGGTAAAAGCCAGCTTTTGGTTCACGTGAAGTGTCAACCAACCGTTTGGACTAGATGATATCACCAATCAATTGACGTACTTTTTATGACCTGTCAAAACGCGATTTTCTCTTTTAATTTTTTTAATTTTCTATTAAAAAATTTAAAAGAAGAAAGAAAGCCGTGACTCAATTGACTAACTATTTATTCAGTTATAAGCAATTAAAAATCAAATTTTGCGATTAATTGAAAATTAATTGGGTTTTCAGGACTAAAATAAAATGACGTTTTAAAATTATTGGTTAATGGTGTCAACTGCCCAATTCCTTAAAAGGCTACGGGCTATACTATTGTTACCAATAAGTATTTTACTTCTACTAATAGACAACCAAAAAAAAATACATACTTGCTTTATGGAAAGTTATGATATTTTTCGTGTTTCGGTATGTAAATGTAATTGTTGGAAGTAAGTAATAAAAACTTACAACTTTTTGTTCAGTAATACCTGAACGTGCGTGTAAGAAATTGACCATTTATCTTAAATGTGATTGGACAATGACTTCATACGTCATCGCTTGTCAGCCATATTTAAAAACATTATTTTAACTCGAAGCCATTTTGGAATAAAAAATCATGTTGAAAACAATATTGAAGTTTTTTTAAAATCTGATGAGCGGAAAAAGTAGAAATTAATTTTATTTTAATAAGAATTTATGTATTTTTACTAGCAGTGAACACAGACTAAAAATTTGTAGAGTATTTTGATACATTGGTTAAATCATTTCAATATTATTAAAGTAAGGAGATAAACCTCTTTAGTTATGTCACTGTTAAAGTCAGCGTTTGCCAACCTTTTTTGTGATAGTTGTTTTTTTTTACTAAATTAATCTTTATCTCAGCGTTTCCCAAACTTTTTAGTGTTTTTTTTTTCTTTATTCAATGTTATTATTTTTAATAAAACAAAAAATGTCTACTAACCAAATGGTCTGAGTGGGGTTCTCTGGGCGCACTAGGGCCCGCGTTGGGCCACAGCAACTTTGACAACATCCGTTGACTTTGGCAATAGATGAGCTCCTACGAAGGAGAAAAAACGTACTTTAGTTTGTTTAGAATAAAGGCTCTTATCGCCTGACAGGGTTTTCGCTCCTTTTCTAAGAGGGAAATCATGGTTATGGGTGATATTAATTGTTTCACATTTAATTGCCTGTGAATCGCCCATCGGTGCTAAAAATAATAAACTGTTCTGAAATTATACAATTATCAAGCTAAACATTTAATGATCAACTTTATTTAATTCTTCGGATATTGTACATCATATAAAACATAGGTTGTCACTAAAAAGCGCACACATAATGGATGGACGGATGCTACTAGAGGTAATTAAGGAAGTGTCTTAAAACAGTAGCTCTGTATATTAATTTTACCTGAAATGCCAAGACCATGGCTTCAATAGATTATTTATGTATATTCAAATGGCTATAGCTAAGATATTAATAATACCATCCTCTTATTGTCCCACTGCACTCATACAGAGAAGACAAGAGCATTGATCACCACGCTTGCTCAAGGCGGATTGGCGATTTCAGATTTATATTAAGAATAAGTCCAGGTTACCTCATAATATTTTCCTTTACCGATGTCAGTCATGTCCATGATTAAACTTTTTCAATTCATATGTACTTTATATGAATTGAAAAAGTTACATTGGTACTTGTACGGGTTTACACCGACAACCACTTGCATTTAAATTACTACAGCTACTAGTTACAATAAGAACACAAAGTGGTTCAATACATCTATTAAAGAACACATCAGCTGTCAACTGGCACGGTGTTTGATTCATTTAAGTATTAAAGGTTTACCTATCGTGAAGAAAAAAATTATAAGGATAGGCATAACTGAACTTGTCCAGTCAGATACTGAACCTTAAAGCTAAAAGGTAGCTGTACTAACAAGTCAGGAAATAAGGAAAGCACCCAAACCTAGGCCGATATCCAAAACAAGCCCATAAAGCTATGTGTGCCATCGTGGTGGGTCTTATAGGTACATTTCTTAGAAGTTCTTCATAGCTTAACAAGCACGCTCGAGTGTTCTCAATGAACAAGATTATTAATAATAACAACACGTTTTTACTGGTTGCGCCCGCGCCGCCGGCGATCGAACTTAATGTTGGTGGAGGAGGTTACAAACTTGCGGTTGAATTGTGACGGGTTAAATAAATTGTTAGCTTATGAGATCATTTAGTTATTGGTTAGTCATTATGTCTTTGTTTTCTGTCAAATTCATTTTTTTTACTGCATTTTTTAATAAAAAATTACAGTAAATTGTTGGTTTGATGACAGTTCTAAAAATATTTTCATTGGCGAACTATTCTCTGAAACTGTACCCAACAAGGCATTTCAAATTGTCAACAAACAAAAAAAAAGTAGACCAAATAGCGTGCATGAAATTACAAACACTTTGAAACGTCAAACTTATAATATTTCTTAGTAAAACCAAACGTTGAACACTCCTGGACGTTAAAAAGTATAACAAGATGGTAATAATAGGTTATGGTCAGTTCTCGCCTGCAAAACAAACATTGGACAGAGCTGGTTCGAGACAGAGAGTGCTAAATTACTTTAATTATGGTGGAAGGAACTTCGACGTCGTTTTCTGATTTACGTTTACAATTTTTGGTAAACGTTTTTTGAATTTTGATCGATTTCGCCGGATATGGATGTGATTTTTTTCTTTTTCGTTGTTTTGCTTTTTGTTATGATTATGTCATTGTTTTCAAACCTTCTTGGTCTAAACTAGCTGTAATTGGATTATTTTATAACATAATTGGGCACAGTATTTATAGGTATTTTAATAAGAATAATTATCGATCATAAAACACCGATACTTTTTTTTACGCCAATACCAAATAATTATGACAAAAAATCGCAAAGTTTGAAATCTTTGAAGTGTTCTTTTCTAAAATCAGTTACACAGATGAAATTAAAATTGTATAATTCTTTAACTTTGAGAATGCTATGAGAGAAGGCCGATTTAGTTATTAAGGGTACTGATAGCGCTTACGTGCGCTTTACTAAATTATTTGCCTAGCCTATATTAGCGACTTTATCTTTTTACAAAATGTTAAGTACATAAAATCACACAACATCAGGCCTGTAATCCCCGAAGGGTTAGGCAGTAGTGTACCTACCCATTAGTACACATACATTTCGCCAGTTTTGTTTAAGTTACATAATAGGGCGAGAAAAATGAAAATGTTATCAAGTTTAATTACTTATCAACCAAAATATGACTAGAATACTTTCGTATAGACTGCACTAACGTCGGCACAGTTCCCATTAATACAATTAAATAGGTAGTAATACTTTTTTTATAATAGTCTATTTATATCATAAAACATAAATAAAACACATAAGTACTTGTGTGAAGCATCTAAATCAAATTAACTGGTCTGTGCAAGTGGGCGGCCATTATGCGAAGTAACTTATAAGGCTTATAACGCATTTATATATGACTTATAACGTATTTATAGATATTTATCTCGTTCTTGATACAGCTGTCATTATTGTGTGTGGACTTGGCTCGTTTTTTTGTGTTCATTTAAAAAATGTATCGAATGTTTTATTTTATGTTCGGTGATTACCAACTAGTACCTACCTAATCTAGTTATTTGTGTAAGAAGACTATTAGTACTTTTTGGGTGAAGAAAATTAGAAAATAAAAATATTGGTCTAAAAAATAGACACTTTTAAAAGTAGTAATTTAGGTACACAATGAAAGTAAAAATAGAAACGGAACGTCAAATTATCAGGCCGTCTAACAAGATGGCAACAATTTTATTTAAACTAGTGCAATTGATGTTCTAAAGCCAGCCTTTTTAAACCATTCCCTCTATACGAAGATCTTAATCATATATACCATTATATTTACTGAAAAATAAACCCTTTCCATAGATTAATAACAGTGTTATTATAAGCAACACGTTACTACATAGCCCTGGGCAACAGACCGATGTTATCTTTTGCAGCTGACATACAAAAATCGAGATTAACATGTTCCCTAAATCTCGAAATTTTTGGATTCCCGGTATAAAATAATAAACAAGTAATATTTTTACGCTTACGTAATTATATTTCTCCTTTTTTAAAACCTTCGGGGAAGCACGTTTTTTGAGATTTTTGGGAACTACTGACATCGTTATGAAACCCTGGTAGTTTTTGCCAAGCAAAGCCTTCGTTTGGTCTGTTTATGTATGGATGGGGACAGCATTAAGGTCATGACGTTTGTACAGGTTCAAATACATAGACAAATATTTGACGAATAAAGGAGAAATAAGAAAGGCAAAATAGTCTCCTAAAAAAACAGGTGATCGGTGATAGAAACACACATAAAATATCTTTAGGGAAGAGGGAAGTCTATATCCAGCAGTGGACGTTATTTGGCTGATGTGATGATGAACAACCAACAACCAACCCAATGCCCCAAAGGACAAGACAAAAATAAGCTTGCATTACTAAGTTTCATAAATTATAAATACCCAATTGCAAGGAGATATAAATTTTGTCAATACCACCACCTGCCTAAAAAACCAAAACACTACACAATACATTATTTTTTTAGAAAACCAAGTAAGAATAATCAAAGAACGTTTCATAATCTTTAATCGCATCGTAAGAACTAACTACACGTTCGTCTGCTGGTAGATTATCAAAAACCACAGAACCGGTGTCGAGATCCCCAGTATCTTGTAATTGTGAATAAACACTGTTTACAACTTAATACTACGACATCAGAATTTAATTTACTGTTGGCTGGGCTGTGTTTATAGGAAATTGCAGGCTAAGATGATATAGGCACTATAGGCAGCCTAGAGACGAGAGTTATCAATTAAGATTTTTTTTTCTCGGTGCAGATTTCTAAGGTTATTTTTTACTAGCTTCTGCCCTCGACTTCCTCCGCGTCAAAGTTGGTTTCTCCATGCAAACTTTGGACCCCTATTTCATCCCCCTAGAGCAGGGGTCGCCAATCAGTTCTGCTCGGGGTCCGTTTTAAGAAATGAAATGACCTTCGCGGTCCGCACAACATTTTATAGAAAAAAATATTTATTAAACAAATGTAATTACGGAAATAACAAAGGTATTTTTTTTTATATCAATGAGAAAAATGACACACTGCGACAATCCGGGGGATACATTTTATTAAATTACATACTCAGTGTGCAAGTTGCTGTGTGCTCGCGGTCCGCACAGCATGGGTCGGCGGTCCGCCATTTGGTGACCCCTGCCCTAGAGTGTCATTTTGGAAAAGCCTTTCTTATCGGATGCCAATGGACACACCATTCAAGTTGCAGCGCTAGGTACGCTGTGCGTTGATCCGGCGGTCAGTCAGTCAGTCAGTCAGGGGATGAAACGGGGGTCCAAAGTTTGTATGGAAAAACTTAGAAGAAACGTAGGAGTAAACTAAGATACCCGAATTTAAAGCGAGCAAAGCCGCGGGAAAAAGCTAGTGCCTCATAAGTATGTAGTTAGTTAGTTGAAGTGCCGATGCTGTCATGAAAATCCCTGGTTCCTGGTTTGATTTCCAGGACGGAAACAATGGGTTCAAAAAAAACTTTGGACAAGTCGTTGACAAACGACAGCAGTAACCAAAAAACGTTTTTAAATTAAAAAACTTAATATCATGAACTTAATCAGCCAACGACCGCAAGAGCTCCGTAAGCTGTAATTAGCCGGCAGTTGTACGAAATATGAATGGACGCTGCGCAGGCGCACCGAACGCCCGAGGCGCCACTACGACACCCATAACATTAGGTCGCAACAAAGTCAACTAAAGGACTCACATTATTCGCAAGTAATGATAGACCTTTTTTAAACCACTCACGAACCCAGCATGACATCTAGTTGAAGTATCTACGATCCCGTCCGAAGATATTGGCCAATAAAGGCGAACCGTAGACTTATAAGGCAGCCCTCCGCCGCGACGAGACGCCGACAGAGCGAAAGATCAACGCTAATTAAGCGCCATAAAACCGAATATCGTTCTCATACCATCGTTACCTTTCACCGCGGCCGACAACGAATTCTATTGAAAAAAAAAAAGAATTCTTTTTGGACTTCACATACACGAGCGTACGATATGAGGTTGGTAATAGATTAATGATATAGGTTGCGAGGTCTGTATTTAAAGGTGGGTTAGCGGGGAGGCGCGCGCGCCGCCACCCGCACGGCTCCGGGGGCGCGGGGGCGCGGGGCATGCGCGAGCGGGACGGCCGCGCAGGCGCCGGTGGCGCGCCGCGGGGCGTGCTCGGCCCCACGCGTACACCTCTTATTGAGAAATTCCCGAGATGATGCATAATTCTCGTTTTGGTTTCCTCTTTGTAGTTATTTTACTCCTTGTTAACAATATTACCGATTCGGTGACCGGCGCAGACGCATATTTTATGTTGGTTTAAAACTTTAACTGGACGGTTGATTTATGGGTTGAGTTTGGTTTTGTGAATGGAGATGGCCAAATTGGTGGTTTGTATGTCTGGGACATGTTGTTATATGATTAGGTGAGTAAAGTGCTATTCAGAAACCTCAATACAGATACAGTATTACTTTAACATGGTGATTTTGGGAGTATGATATTAAAAATAACTTTTACCATTTCCGTCGCTCACACAAATCCTATAAGAATCAAAAACGAAAGTCCCCAACTCCTCACTGCAAAGCTGTTAAAACACCAATCTTTTATCAGACAGTTATGTTAATAAGACATGCTAATTCCCAAAACCAACAAACGGGGAGCAAAAAGGAGGAAAAAAAAGGAGTTAAGGGCCTCGGGGTCAAAAAAGGAGCAAGACTCGAGACGGCGCCAGGCTGAGGCGCAATTACGCGGCCACTGTAGTCTGTAGCCCAAACCTCGGCTCGGAATGCGAACAGTATTCTAGCCTGGGCTTTTTTCAGTCTAAATTGTTCGTCGGATACTTTGGCTAAGGTTCCAAGAATGACATGGAAAAAAGATGACAATGTTGTAGAGATAGTTCTTGGTTGTAACGTGGTGTTTGTTGCTTGCTTTGAAATAAGATGAAAATGTGATGAAAACATTGGATTTTTGAAGTAAAATGTTCTTTAAAAGCGTCGGTTTTTGAGCAAAAGTTATGGGTAATACGTCACCGTCGCGTCGTGCTGTAACCGCGTCACTGACATGGTAATGTGACGTTAAGTTTTACTTCTGCCGACAGTCCCTATTAGAGCTTATGTATTTTTTTTAATTTTGTTGTAACTTGATAAAATATGATGTTGTTGATATTGCTGAAAGATAAATTATTATGAGTCAAGTTAATCGGTGCATGTTAAACTTTTTTTTTATACTATCCGACGGGTGTTGTGTTTACAAATCTGAGGATTGAGACTTATCTATAGTTACTTCTGTTTTAAAGGAGGTAAAGTTTATTTTTCTGTAAGAGATAATAATTTCTGAAAGTGTTGGACTGATTAAAAACATTCTTTCACTAATAGAAAGCTACACTATAGCTAAATATCATAGGATATGTCTATAGGTACCTATATTCAATTGTGAGTGCAATTCAAATGGGCTAGGTTAAAATAAGTCGAATTTGTTGTAAACAAATTGAAAATCTTGTGGCAAAAAGTTAGCATGTAGAGCCAAATGCTCATTTTATGTTGGTTTGTTGTGTGTAAGTGGCAGCTAAAATTATAAAAAAAAAAAATTCTTAGACGTTGTTTCTTAGATGTTCACGTTTGTCGTACAGACAAGGTTTGGTTTTTAAAAAATATTAAAGGTTTTCTATACCGGTGAAAGAAAACATCGTGAGGAAACCTGGATTTATAATAAATACTAACTGACTTGGCCACGCGTTGCTGTGGCTTGAAGTAAGTGAACATATTGAGGTCAATAATTGAGATAAAAACCTATCCTATCTTTTAAGTTTGACCAAATTACACACATTTATGCCATAGCCATATATTAGCCATATTTTATAAAAAATGCTTGAGTAGTTTAGGAGTCCATCCCGGACAAACATCGTGACGCGTAATTTATATACATTTATGTTAAGTCTGAAATCGCCAATCCGTCAATGCCCGTGCCTTCTCTGTATGAGAAGAGGCCTTTGCGTTACAGTGCTTCTTTATTAGTTTGTTGTAAAAAATAGGTAATTATAATAAAAGCAAATATATTCACAAAACTCTTTTGTAACCACACTCGTTGTTAAAATGGGTAATTCTACAAAATTTTTAACTTAAACAATTACGAATTACGACAATCGGGTATGCAAATTGTTCTTAGAACCGATTGCTGGTACCGAGTCGGCCAATCGGCAACATCCTAACAAACGGCGGAGTATCGGACAGTGCCGGACATTCTAATCCGGTAATTCGAGCGTGGGTAGGCGTGACCGGACGGCCCGTGACGTCAGAGCCGGCGACCAATCAGGACGCAGCGGTAATCTGATTGTCACCCTTGTGTCAATAGAGTAATAGATGTAGCGACTGCCTTTTAAGTCGAGGCTTCTCTTGAGGTTGCTATAATGTGTCTTAAGTCAAAGAAGTTATGACTCTTAGGTGACCAAAGTTGGTGTTCTCTTTGACTTCATTATAACTTTATTTCCATTAATAACTTACAGGAGTGATATCATAATAAGTAATTTTCTTGCCTCTTTGGTTTAGTGGTCGCAAAGCGCGTCTGCTGGGCGTGAAGTCTGGGGTACGATTCCCAGGTTGGGCAAAGTGTTATTGAGTTTTTCCATCAGGAATTTCTCAGTAGCAGTCTCGAATTCTTTGTGCCCGGTTGATGGCAATGGGCTCGCCCCCTATTACGTGAGACTTAAACTTAACTAGCGAAGTGTGGGAGTACTAATGGGTACACCTCTGCCTCACCCTTCGGGGATTAAACGTAAGACATTTTAGCTTTGTCTATGGGATGGTAATGCATCTGTAAGGTCTAGTATTGCAGATGTCTTTGGGCGGCTTTGACCACTTGACAGCAGGTGGACCGTCGGCTTGTTTGACATTTGACGTCTTGTGTCAAAGTGAAATGTCAAACAAGACAACATGTATTTTTTGCAGCGAAATAAGTGTTAAACTTGATGCTCACAAGTTTTATTTTATTTCATTCTAAACTCCGAAGTTTATCTGACATAATATTCCGTAACACCGCACTATAAAAAACACATCTTAAAAAAATCATTCGAAAACACGATTCGTCTATGACCCTAACATATTCCCCTCAACTCTTACCGTCAAATAACACAACACACATTCAAATCTCAACCTTAAACCCTTACAATAAGAGTCTTACAAGTATTTTAAGGACTGCATTATTAAGTGGTTTAAAAACTAGGGTGACAAACTAAGGGTAGTTACACAATGGATGCAACGGATTAGTTGAAACAGGCTTACGTCATTACGTCACGACAGTAATGGCCGCCGCATTATTAATAATAATATTCGTGTTAGTATTATTAAATTGGATAAAGTAGATAGTATGAAGAGTGATTGGTCGAGTCTCCCGAGATTTAAGGGTTGAAAGGTGTTGGTAAAAAGTTGGGTGTTGATCAATAAATTTTGGGGTTTAAAGTGGATTTTTACAAGCTTTTATTTAGCTTGCACTGTTCGTATGTATTGTATGTACTCGTACCTAAGTAAGTTGTCCTTTCAAAATTTGCAAACCATTTTTCAACCACTTGTGAGTATCCGATTGAGCTGAAATTTTGCATACACCTTTAGTTCTGATGACAATACAATATATTGTAATAGTTTAAAATTAAAGCTTGTTTTTAAAAATATTTTTAATTAGTTTTTACATAGTAAAAACAAAGTCTCTTCCCGCCGACCGTCGTACGCTTAGATCTTTTAATCTACGCAACGGATATTAATTCGGTTTTCATCCGTAGATAGAGTGATTCAAGATGAAGGTTTATGTATCTGATCTACTTACATTGCACCCGTGCAAAGCAGGGGCGGGTCGCTAGTTAGATTATAAAAAATATGCCATGAAAGATGGCGTTTTGGTGTTTTGCGAAGGTATACAAGAAAGCTTTATTGATTTAGAAAGCATAATAGAATCGAATTTAATTATTTTCTTATCACAAATTGCAGCAGATTAGTTGGTCTACGGATTTATTATAATTTAATTTGAGAAAGACTGTTAAAAATGTTAATTAATAAAGAAGCATACTTGGGCCAGAATATCAGAAGAAAGAAAAGATAGAAGTAGGGACAGGTAGTATCTATAAAACCATTTCAAAACTCGTAATAAAATAATTAGGTAAGTACGGTCAACAACAAAAGTCGATTAACAATGTTACTTTTTTATTTCACTTAAACAGACACTAAATACATAATGTACCTACTGGCTTTCAGAATTTCAGGCAATATCTAAGGGTTTATTATATCTTAATTTCATATTCATTGCGTTTTACTTTTAATATTGTACTTAATAATTGGGATTTAAAAATCATAAATGTTAATCGACTTTTGTTGCTGACTGTACATATAGGTATACTTATCAATGCTACATAACTCACGGGAAACGTAAAGCCATGAAACTACCACACACAAACAGAATCTTTATGACAATTCCGGTAACATGAAAGCCATCAAATCTCATCAAAAACATGAAAATTCTCACAACAATTTTATGACTAACTTAAATCAAACATTAAGGGTGGGCGCACATCCGACGTAAGATACTGACGTATCGTCGTTGCTCTACGTATTACCGCATTATGTTGTGTGTAGGTTTGATGTTCTAATATCTATAACTGCCTAGCTATACTCGACTGCTGAGCATGAGATCTTGGGTACAATTCCCAGGTCGGGCAGACTGTTATTGGGATTTTCCAGGAATTTCTACGTAGCAGCCTCGGAGTCTGGAATTGTGCCCAGTTGATGGCAATAGGCTCGCCTATTACATGGGACTTAAACATAACTGGCGAAATGTGGGTGTACCTACTAATGGGTTCACCTCTGCATAATCCTTTGGGATTACAGGCGTGATGTTGTGTTACGTCTTTGGCTACTACTCCGTTCCCGTATAGCCTCAATAGCCGTATACTATTCCACATGAATCTGTCTATTGTATGTTTTATAATATTAGTAGATTTGACAGTTCGAAACGTTAGACGATACGCAGCGCAACTCCCGTCAGATGTGCATCCACCCTAACTAAAAAAAAAACCAACAGCCATGCCACTCTAATCAACGTTCTCATGAGCCTCAAGATATATCGGGCGGCCTCACTAACCCGTGTATCGGCCTAATCTCGTAAAGCCGACTCGGAAGCGCCTCAATTAAACTTAAAACGTGTTTAAAGTCTGGCAATTAAATAGATAAGTTTCGATTCTGGTGGTCCGTGCACCGTGTCGCATGACCGTGAATGTTAAGTGTTTTGTCTCACTCTACGGTAGCTACCTATGGGAAGTACAGTCAGCAACAAGTCGATTAACAATGTCACTTCTTTATATCGTTTTAACAGACACTAAACACATAATGTATACTGGCTTTCAGAATTTCGGGCAATAGCTAAGGGTTAATTTTATTTTAATTTTATATTCATTGCGTTTTACTTTTAATATTGTACTTAATAATTAGGATTTAAAAATCATAAATGTTAATCGACTTTTGTTGTTGACTGTACCTATATGAGATGGAGACTAGGAAGGAGGAGTGTTCAAAGCGTTTACGCCGTACGGGATTTCATTTCATACAAACTTTCAAGTCCAAATTTTTGGAAATGGATGACCGATTTTAATGAAACTTCCTACACTTAAGCAGGATACATACCTAGGCCTTAATAGTTAGTTAGGACCATTTTCAAAATGTCTTATTTAAAAAAAGATAATTGGAAATAATCGACTAGAAAAGAAGACAAAAAAATAAAAACTTTTAATGTAATTTACAATTTAAAAATTATTGGACATACCAGTTGCTCCTTCTAAAACTTTGGAGAAAAAAGAGAAAGAAACTTTTAATACTCTCTTATTAAAAAACTAAAACCCGACTGCGAGAAAAACGTTTAGGTTCCAAAAAAAAAAAATCATAGGTATTAGACATTTCATTTTTTTTTAAGTCGTAGTTACGTGTCTTTTATTTACCAATATTATTTCATAATCCCGTAGATTATAAAATAAGAACCGCCGAGCCGCCGAGCGCTAGGTCATCAAACCATTCAACCATTTTATTCGACAGTAAATAATAATTGAAAATGATATCAAAATTCTAAATCGTCACGCTCGATAAGGAAAAGAACAGATGATGACTTCTTTAAGGACAAAAAGGTTAAACAAACAGCAAGAGGTCATTTTGAGGAAAAATAAAACTCGTTTATTATTCGAAATCGTTTTGCACCAAATTAATGTAAAATAGTATTTACTATCTTTTAAAGCTGTTTCAATTTACCGTGTGTGTTCACTCTAGCAGTTAATGTCTATGAACTTTTTTTTGTAATTATAAGCAATTTTTTGCATGTACTCTAAAAAAGGTATTGAGAATGATGCGGGCCTCAAGATCCGCGCGAATCGAACATGCGGGCGATTCGATTACTATCAAAGAATAAAAAAAATATATATTATGTGATGTTCAAATAGGCACTTATGACATCTATCTATACTAATATTAAGAAGAGGTAATATTTGTTTGTAAAAGGCAATCTCTGGAAGTTTAAGATTTAGAAAACTACACTATTACCGATGTTTTGTGGTATGCCTGAGTAGCGCTAGACTGCTAGTATTCTTTTCTATATTATATCTAGCGGCTAGAAAGCTAGTACATATTTTATTAATCCTAACTAATATTATAAATGCGAAAGTAACTCTGTCTGTCTGTCTTTCTGTCTTTCTGCCTGTCTGTCTGTCTGCCTTTTCTTCACGCCTAAACTACTGATCCGATTTGTGCGAAATTTGGTACAGGGTAAGTGTGAACCCCAACAAAGGACATAGGCTACTTTTTATTCGACTTCGACTTCGTCTGCGTCCGCGATAACCGACATATACGCGGACGAAGTCGCGGGCAAAAGCTAGTATGATAATAACTTGTCTTTAGAAAACGTACCAATGAAAGAATCTGTCGATTATTAGACCATCTTTACACACTGACACCTTCTCCGTGCCTCAGAAAGCACGTTAAGCCGTTGGTCCCGGCTGTCATACGTGGATCTTTGACAGTCGTTACGGGTCATCAGAAGCCGGAAAGTCTGACCACCAGTCTTACCAAGGGATATCGTATACCCAGTTACTGAGTTGTGGAGGTCAGATAGGCAGTCGCTCCATGTAAAATACTGGTATTCAGCTGCATTCGGTTAGACTGGAAGCTGACCCTAACGTAGTTGGGAAAAGTTTAGGCAATTAATAGATTGTATTACACATACATAGCTACTGTATCGTTTTGAAATGCAATTACAAAAGTGTTGAAACAAAAGCCGCAAGCGCACTTTAAACGACGACAACTTCTCATTGATTTTATTATTAATATTCATTTCAAAGATTAAGTGGGATTAATGTCAGACGCGACAGCTTTTTGAATGTAAGTTGCTGATATTGATCGGATGAATATAATATTTTGTTGGTGGTGTGGGTACGAATTTATGGTTTAGGTTACATGTTTTTGGGATTTATTGAAAATAACTTTCAGTGTATTGGAATCCATAATTTAATTACAAGCGTGGGTGTAGCAGAAATATTCGTTTAATCGCCATTTTGACATGGTTTTCTTATATAATTATTTATGAGGTTTTACTTGCCAAAATGTTAACTACCTTTTTAGGTTGTAATAAAAATCGATCGAAAAATGAAAGTTAATATTAAAACCCCAAATACTAATAAATAAATACAATAAACAATCATTACACCGAATAAGTGCCATTTTATGAAACCCCACTTCAACATCTAAGACGCCGCCATCTTACACCTCTCTGGAACCAGACTAATTGCGCATCTGCGTCCAACTCATTGGCGATAACTGAGTAACGACAAATAAAACTGCTCGTTCATTCGTTCTCTCGTTCATTCGTTCGGTCTTTCGGCGCGTTTGCGCTCAAAGGAGGCCGAAGCTCAAGGAGGCCGATTTGTTTAGTATAAAGACTCCTTTATGGGCTGTATCGCCTCATGCGAATTTATTTTCGCAGTTATTATGCGATTCAATTATTGCACAATGTTCGGTCAGGTTTCGGTCGCTTTATGAACGCCGCGGTACCAGTTTTGTGAATTGTGTCTAGTCTCAGTTTGAGGAAAGGGCTAATTTTGTGTCTGTACTGTTCAAGTAAGGGCAAATTATTTGTGTTATTTTGAATTATTAATGTTTACTTGACATATTACAGTAATTAACAAAGTGACAGATAGACATTGACACTTACCAATTTTAATGGACATAATGATAGGATATACTTAGAACCTACTGCGACATACACATTGATTAAGAACTCGAATTTATAGGTACTAATGTCAATTGAGCAATGCAAGAATACACTACAATTCTTTAAGATGGAGGGCGTTACGTAAAATGCAATCGAAGAACCTTCCATACATATAACACAAGAACCATACATAACTAGCTTTTGCACGCGACATCGACCTCGTGAATTTTCTCACGGATTCTTAATTTTTTTGATAATAAATACGGCCTATAGCACTCACATGACGTAGCTTACTATTAGCGTTAGATTTTTTTTATGAACAGCACTAGTTAGTAACAAACTTTTTAGCTCATTCATATTAATTAATACATCTAGATTAATACATGCCTATTCAGTACTGTTATAGGCTCACAAATAGTCTATACTCTATGGAGTAAAATTATTGAAAGTGTTCATTTGTTTTCTTTTTAAAGATTTAAAATTCTCATTTCAAATCTTATAAAACTTCATATAAAAAAAAAAATTGCCTGCTGCAAATTACAATCCACAAGGTAAAACCTTTTTTTTTTTGTAAATAAAAAGTTTTTTGAATCGAATATGGATATCGTCAAACGGCTACCGAAATTCGCGCTTCGATGACCGACACCGTTATAATCTGTGCCCTTTTTTTAAAAAAAAGAACATGTAAGTCTTGTACTTTGTGATTATTATCTCTTCATCCTTTAGAATTTGTGTTGTTAAACTTTTTTGGAATAAGTTTCAATTTTTGAATATAAATTGTGGCGGTGCCTAGAGATATTTTTCTAGTACTTATCGATCCAATTACATATATGCATTCTTTTTTAGTCTATTTTAAAGATGGATTTTATGCAGTCTGTTTGAATCACGCCAAAACGGCTGAACGAATCTGGATGAAAGACACATAGATAGATTAGATATAGTCTGGAAATCTGGAATGGCACATAGGATACTTTTTATCCTGGAAAGTGAACGGTTCCCATGGGATAATAGGTATATCAACTTTGACGCGGTCGAAGTAGTGAGCAGAAGCTAGTTATGCAGGCCATCCACGATCCTTCCTATCGTCCAATCGGCAGGACGCTGCAGGCATGATCCAATCTGCAGTTCGTCTATATACACCACCCACGATCAGTTTAATTGTCCAATCGGCAGCGACGTTTAGTTGAAAAGTTCCAGCAGAGTGGTGCAAACAGTGGCTAATGAAAAAAAAACAGTTTTCTCATACTAATTTATTAAAAGAATTGAGGGCTGCGCCTCAAGATTATCTACGATCGCGCAGACCGCCATCCACGGTCCAATCGGCATGATCCAATCGGAAGGATCATGCCAAAAGAATCGAAATTCGATTATGCCGTCAATTATAACTGTCATGCCAATCCATTCCCATCGACGGTCCAATTGGCATGATCCAATTGGTAGCGTCCTGCCGATTGGACGATAGGAAGGATCGTGGATGGCCGAAGATTCATCACCAAATCACGATAATTTCTTGAAAAACTACCGAATTTTCAAGAAGCTTACTTCAGTCTTAAAGTTGCTTACCCACCCATCATTTTCCAAACGTTACATGCCTATTATGAAACTTCGCTTCTCCTAAGTGTAGTCGCGCTCATTAGGAGAAAGCAATTAGCATTATGACCAGGACCTCTTGTCCATAGGAAGTAGCCGGCTGTATGCGCACTTACTGGTGCCATGTTTTGTTACTTAAAACTATTATTTCGTGTTTTTGCTTGAAACCACAGATAATTTATGGAATCGTAACATTGACAATTCAAAAGTGTCTGTAAATGGTCTAAATATAATAAACTAGCTTTTGCCCGCGACTTCGTCCGCGTATATGTCGGTTATCGCAGACGCAGACGAAGTCGAAGTTGAAGTCGAATAAAAAGTAGCCTATGTCCTTTGATGGGGTTCACACTTACCCTGTACCAAATTTCACACAAATCGGTTCAGTAGTTTAGGCGTGAAGAAAAGACAGACAGACAGAAAGACAGACAGACAGACAGACAGAGTTACTTTCGCATTTATAATATTAGTTAGGATGCTATGACTTTGACTTTTGCGTATTTTTTGAACTGAATAAATCATAGACCGCATTAGGTAGGTACTTGATAGTGATACTATTAACCAATAATTCCGAGACACAATTAAGAAAAAAAAAAGACTTTATTTATTAAAATAGAAAAAAAATATTTTTTGTAACTTTGAAATTAATAAATAGTTAATCAATTGAGGTGGCCAAAAAAGTCACGTCACAGTTTAGTATTGGCTCATTAAAAGTATGTCAATTGATCGGTGGTGCCAAATACCCAATTTTGAACACTTAGCTTAAAATTTTATTTTAATGTGTACACGTGTCACTAACACATTAAACAGTGAATAATTAATAGGTATTCGCGCTAATGAGTAGGTACAGTCACAACCGTAAATAACGGATAAAAAAATACTTCACGAAGTTGAAAATGTGTATTTCTGTTAAAAATATAAAAATAAAAGGTAAATATAAAAATAAAAGGTAAAAAATTAAGGAGGTGGCATACATACAGTTTTTATTTTTATTTTATTTGGTTTGGGTGAAATGTGAGGAAAAAAATTCGCCACCGCAATGACGGAAAAAGTCCATTCTGTAAAACCCAATAAAATCCAATAGAGATTATGTTAACAATAACAATCTTTCTCAATATGTAACAGTACCAACTTCATTTTTTTTTAATCGATACACTAAGTAAAAACCCCTTTTGAATTTCTCAATGTTTGTGGTAAATATTTTTGCTCGTGACTGTACTTAATGAGTGAAAATAATCTATAGTGGTGTGCAATGAGCAAGTATTAATGTTAATGATGTTTGTTGAAGCACTTTGGTCTATGGTAAAGTTGTATGGTTCATTTTGAACCCATCACTTGTAATGTGGAAAAGTTTTGGCAAAGATAAAAATATAGCTTTTTTAATTATCATCCTAACATCACACCTGTAATCTCCGAAGGGTAAGGCAGAAGTGTACTCATTAGTGCCTACACCCACATTTCGCCAGTTATGTTAAAGTCCCATGAATTAGGGGGTTATATAGCCTATTGCCATCAACCGGACACAAATTCAGACTCCGAGGCTGCTACTGAGACATTCCTGATAAAAAAACCCAATAACATTTTGCTCGACCTGGGAATCGAACCCAAGACCTCATGCTCAGTACTCGTGCTTTCCGACCACTTGACCAACGAGGCATTAAAGTTTTAAAAATAGCTGTATGTTTAGTATAGGTACTCAATAGGTCGGTATGTTTATTTAACCTAAAAACAAAGACATTCAAGAAAATATTTGCTTTTCTTTCTTTATTTCACAAAAATATTTTAATAAAATAATTCGATATTTCCAGACTATTATTCTTTACTTTAACCCTCTTTCGCGGGATTACACTTATCCCACGCACACACACACCCCCAACTTTATGAATCTAATTCATTCAAATTTCGAACAACGCCTTTACTGACTAAAAGTATGACAATTCCAGCGCTGTCAGCCACTTATTATTGGGTTTTAATTATCAAAACGTTGTAACCGGTAGGTACAACGTCATCGTAACCTTTACCAAAAACTCAAGGCGGATTAGTGATTTTAGACTTATATCAATTATAAGTCCTGGTATTCTCACGATATTTTCCTTTACCAGTGATGTCCAAGATAAATTTAAGAGTATATTTGAATTAAAAAAGTCACATTGGCGCTTGCCCGATACTGTACCCGCAAGGTAATGCATAAGAGGCCTTATTCACAGGGCTATCACGACCAAAATTATAATGTCTTTAATTTATTCACAAAAATAAGTTACAATACCACTTCACTCCAAACACAAATCTCTCACAAGATTACCTACACTTAACTCACCCTACCTACCGCATCAACATCGTACCACATTAGCCGCTGGTGACAAAACAAATGACGATTTTAGCGGTATCGGCCACCTTTCATCTGGCCGCGGTAGCGAGCAAGATAGCTCGCCTCCTTTTATTGCTCATAATGGGTGAGATAGGACTAAGGTGGTCAAGTGTACTTTAGATTAAGTTTTTGGTAGCACTGTTATTTTTATTTTTGAGTAGAGCGGTTGCGGGTGTGTGTTTGTGTAAGATTTTTGTTTAAGAGTTTGTGAATGGGGTGTGTACTGTGTAGTGCTGTTGATATTTTGACCTGATGTTACATTATCGAGCTCTCAGTTATTCTTCTAAATGGATTAGCGTGGCCTTAATTTTGTTGGATAAAAACTAAAGTAAAATTACGTAGGCGATTAACACACGGCACCGTACGCCGCTCGGTGATGCGGTTCTCACGTCGCACTAGCCTCTATGAAATCCGCTTGAACCTTGCACACGAACACCGCACGACCGCGCGGTCGAGCGGTGCTCTCGTCACAACCGCATCACCGTGCGGACGTCCGCGCGGTCGTGCGGTGCTTCACACACGGGGCGCCGCATCACCGTGCGGATCATCGTGCAGGGTTCCCAATTTAGGGGGTTTCTCCCCAAATTTAGGGGGTAAATATATGCAATGGAATTTTTTTAAGAGCGTTATAAGTTATTTGTTTATGATGATGTTCTCAACATTCATACAAATTTTCAGCTTGTTGCGAATTTTTGTACTCTTGAATATCTATTTTGACCGGAATAACAAGAAAAGAGTTGGTATCCAAGCGTGTATTCACAGTGGCTACGTATTGCGAGAAATGGAAAACACCCATAGCAGTTTGTTCTCTATTCCGCCACCTTCCGGGATGTCACTATTTGCGCACTGCATTAAAAACATTCATTCAAAAATCATTTTTCCCCAAAACTTACGCCTAAAAATAATGTGTTCCCCAGAATTTTCCCCGCAGTTTTAATTTCACCAAAAGTTCCCCAAAATTTTTCCCCAAATTGGGGGAAAAAAAAACCCCAACCTGGACACCCTGAAAACTGGTCAAAACCGGTAAAAAATAACTGGTTAAAACCAAAACTGGTCAAAATCGATCCGAGCGGTCATGCGGTTGAACCGCGTCACCGTGCGGACAACCGCATCGAAATCCGCTTCACCGCCACCGCATGCCGGAGCGGCGTACGGTGCCGTGGGTTAATCGCCTAAGCTATGTATGTTTGGCTCTCGTTTAAACAAAAAAGAGATGGGAACATCCCGACATGTATTTAAATTCTAAGTTTAATGTTTAACAAGTAGACCGTAAGTAGTTGGTTAAATGTAGCAAAATCGGCACTATTGCACCTAAGCCGGTTTTCAGTAAAACAATGTTAAAAATTATTTAAAATAATTAAAAATCTGCTCTAACCATTTCCTTGTTCGACACGACCGACCACCAATAGGCCGCCGATACGCCGATAACGTGTTTAAATCCAACTTTTTATTGAGCCTTATCAACGGCTGAAGCTCATTCACCCACACAAACACACCTACTTTTATTTTTTCAACTATCTGTACACATTTACACCCACACGTCTACTAAAGGAAAACAAATTTACCTTTACGGTTGTAGTACTCATTTGTCATTTGAATTTAAACCTTATGTGTGAATCCTAGGGGTGTTAACGAATTTGTTGAAGCGTAAAATTTAATTGTGATGGTAGCGCTTTAAGGAAATTTTTAGGATGCTTCTCAAAAGTGAAGTTTAATTTGTTTGCCGATTGGTATCACTTAATGTAGAGGTGTTTTGTGTTTTTGTCGAATCATTTCGTTTCGTAATTTAAAACTAGTGACGGGTAGTCCAATTAGAACTAATTGATGAGATTTTGTGGTATTCCGATCGTTTCCTCTAAACAACATTTGGAAACTAAATTAAACTTGGATTCGGAAACATATTGGTACAGCTTTTAATTTTCTACCAAAATATAGTTAACATTTGTAGCTAAATTATTGATACAGTAAAATAACACGTTAACAATGCAATGTATTTAAATCTAAAACGCGTTCATTACTTACATTGATTACAATCAAACCCTAAAACAAATGCATTCCATTTTCAAACAAACCACAACAAACAAAATCGAAATTCAAATATCGAAACTCATCGGCATTCGAATTGAATTATCAAAATTCAAAATAAGAATTATGTGATGACGTCAGACCACCAAAGAGCCGCCATCATTGAAATCAATACTTTGATCACTTTATGGCGTATGTAGGTACATGGAATGTCACTCGAGTTTTATACTTCGGTACGGTTTATCGGTTATCTTAAAGGGATTAAGGAGCTACCGGTCTTTGTCGATAACCGATAATCTTGATAGTTGATGCATATTGATTGGTAATGGAGTAAAGACACCAGAATTTGTTGAGATATTCGTTTCTTTTTTTTTTTTTTAACCAGGTGCAGTGTGAGAAGTATTTACTTAAAGTTGAATAATAAAGTGTGTTGTTCATCCAATTTTAAATTGTGATAAAAAGTGTTATTAGTACTTTGCATTCTTTAAAATGCTGCACATTGCAGTTGGAATTTGGAATATATTTTTGCAATAAAATCACAATTTTATTTTGAACTTAATGTTGCTTGAAAATGTGCGATTCGTTCAAGTAGTGCAAGCCATTTAAACGTTGGACTTTTTGGTTTAAATACAAGCTCATATTATTTATCTTTACTAGTATAAAACAAAGTCGCTTCCCGCCATAAGTACGCTTAATTCTTTTACACTACGAAACGGATTTTAATGCGGTTTTCATCAATATAGATAGAGTGATAGATTGCACCCGAGCGAAACCGTGTGCAGTCGCTAGTTTTTATAAAACACTTTTCAGCCTCTTTGGACTCAAAAAAAAGGAGTAAAAATTTTTTATTTACGTTCTATCCTTAATCTTAAATTTTTATCTAAGACATCATTTTCTAGACATTCACCAACAAAATTATATTCCGTTAAAGATACCTTTGAAATTCTGACAAAACCTAATTTTTCTTGTGCGTTCAACAGCAATTTTTTTTTATAAAAAGGTGACCTGCCAGATGAGCGAACGACCTGTCGACCGCAATCCGTCTCCCGCCTACGGCTCGTCGTTTGGGCGCCGCCCTAGGCCCGCCCAAATGTGACGATCAATTTGGAAGCGTCAGGGTTTTAGACACTCATTGATGAGGTGATTAGAGGGTAGGAGTTTAGCCTCGTTTAGTTTGTATAGTAGAATACCTACTGAAATTATTAACAACTAACTTAAGATTTTAATGATTATTTAATTATGATTATGATTTTTTAATGATTATTTTTTTTTTGTAATGCTTTTGTGTTGGTAGTACAAAAATTGTTTTTTTTAATGGCTTTTTAACATTTTATGTGAAAAGAACTCGAAAGCGATCACGAATCAATTAATATTTAAATGGATTTTTATTATTATTTGAAAACAATAATGACTGCCTCGTTTGTCTAGTGGTCGTAAAGCGCGACTGCTGAGCATGAGGTCTTGGGTTAGATTCCCAGGTCGGGTAAGTGTTATTGGGTTTTTCCACCAGGAATTTCCCAGTAGCATTCCGGAGTCTGGATCTGAACTTTGATGGTGGATGACTCTTAGAGTCTAGAAGCTTGACAATTCAAAAATGGACCTATCAATTTAAACCAATAGACAGGTAAACAATGACAAAACAGTCAGCAGTAAATATAAGAAATAAAACGTGCATTTCTAAAGCGAATAGTAGAAATAAAGTAAAAAATATACAAAATATTCGCGCTCTGCCATACCTATTATGAGGCGAGTCGCGCGTCAAAGTATTTCTTTTTGACGTTCGCGTCACCTTCTTTCTATAGGGTTGACATGTCATGAATTTCAAGAAGATTCCCATCTATCCATCTATTGTAAAGCTGTAGTGTTTGTTTGTTTGAACGCTCTAACCTCCCAAACTACTGGTCCAATTCTGAAAATCATTTCGCTAATAGGAAGCTAAATCTTCCCTTCAGTGCTGTAGGTTAAATTCACGCGGACAATGTCACGGGCAAAAGCTAGTTATAAATAAAATACCTAAAAACATATTTCCTGTAAAAGTTGTTAATAAAATATTATAGTAAATACAAACAGTTATGCCATTGAGAACTAAAGTTACTATAAAAACATTGAGTTTGTCGTAATAATTATCCTACTAGCATAATTGTTATCACTATTTCAACTTAATATACCTATCACATTTTACGTCTAAGTACCTAAAATCTAAACAATCATAACTAAATAAAAAATACTATATTATTTGTAATTTCTTTAAAAAAAAAATGTGTAAAAATATGTTATAATAAAGAATAAATAACTAAGGAATGTTTTCAAAAACTTTGAAGTCAAGAAATTATTTCTTTCTTATTCTAACAGAAATCTCAATTTGACAACCCTAACCAAGAATAAGAGTGAATATCAAATACACTTGCGACTAGAGAATGCGGAAAATGTAAAATTGACGTTTTCACGATTCAAGGGACAGGTGTGAGTGCTACACAGTGTAATAGAAATGTTGAAACAACGAGACATTCCTCAATTCCTCACACGACGACAGGCAATAACGGAATCGCTGTTACCAAACTAGAGGGGCACTCACTTATTGGGGCTGGTAAAGCAATATTTGTGAAGGAAGATTTAGAGTGACTTGTTATTTTTGGTCGGAAGTGTACTACATGAGTATTTAAAGTGACATCTTGATTTTGAAATTTGGTCAGGCTGTTGTTTTTAGAAATTATTCTTTTTTACTTCACCTACCTACCAAAATTACAAAAGCTATCCTATCGTACTAGGTACATATTATAAACGCGAATTTTTGTAAGAATGGATGGCTGGATTGATCATTGTTATAATAATTTATTTCACGCCTAAATGTTGATTTGAATTAGCTGTTTGGAAGACAATAATTTTTATCCCGTTTTTGTGTTTGAGTAGAATAATTTAAGACTGGTTGAACTTCTGAAATTCTATGCAGGCGAAGTCACAGGCAAAGCTAGTCATTTTATATTTCTTTCTAACTCAGCGAGAACTACCTATGTCTATTTTACTTTTACCTGCAATGTTGAACAAAACTATATTTATTACACACAATTCCCAAGTCAGATTAAAAAATAAAATTAAAAAAGGAACAATGACGTATCATTAAGCTTGACATGAAGTGTCAACGAATTTTAAAATTTAAACTTGGAACATTGGCTCGGGTGTTACCGATATCATGACATGAAAGCTTTTGAATCGTATTTTATGTTATTACTGAATCGCGAGTTCGAATTTCATAAGCCACGTATTTTTAAACAAACGGCTTTCAACTGTCTCATATTTTTGCTCTGATTTTTTGACGCTAAATTCAAATCTTGTTCTAGATTTGAATATAAGTATCTACTTTTTGTTTGTTTTGTTTCTTGCGTGGAAAAAAGTGTCTATGGAATCTGTATGAATAATAGGCTAGTTGACACCACCATCAATTGACGTACTTTTTATGACCTGTCAAAATGTGATTCTTCCAAAGGTTGTGTATGGCCATAACAACGTGACGTCACTTATTTGGCAACTCAATTGTCAAAAAATCTAATTAGCAGTAAATTGTAAATTAATCGAGTTTTCAAGGCTACAATAAAGGGTATTTTTAAAGTAGTTATGTCTTGGAATTATTGGTTAATGGTGTCAACTGCCCAATTGCAAAAAATAATTAAACTAGGAAAGATATAACGTATAAATTAAAATTAAAAAATCTATTTAACTTTCTTCATAACACAGCACAAAAAAACGTAATAAAACGTTTTTCGCCATCTTACAAAATGACAGTTATTCAATTGATAACCCGTAGTTAGAAAGCTCAAAACATTACTGCAAAAATGGCTCAATTTCTCCTAAATGACAACATTATTTTCCCCAACGAACGCATAGATAAATAACCACAGAGGTTACAAATTCAATGTCATTTCTCTTTAATTAATGAGTGTCATTAAAATATGACCTTGGTGCCATCGACGTATCCGATGCCGATGAGACATAAGGGCTGTGTCATGGCCGTCAAACGACGCGCTTTGTGTGTGACATGTGTCATTTTTACGACTTGTCTATGCAAATTATGACAGAACGTAATGGTCTTTCTGCTATATGTTATGCAGTTTGATGTCGTTTTTGGGTTTGGGGTTGAGCAAGATTGAATTGGTAAGACTAAAGATAGACGGATTACTTATCATCACACCTGTAATCACCTAAGGGTTAGGCAGAGGTGTACACATTAGTCTACCCACATTTCGCTAGTTATAGGCGAGCCTATTGCCATCAATCGGGCACAAATTCAGACTCCGATGCTACTACTGAGAAATTCCTGATGGAAAATCTCAATAACACTTTGTCCGACCTGGGAATCGAACCCAAGACCTCATGCTCAACAATTGCGCTTCGCGACCACTAGACCAACGAGGCATTTGGCTATTTTAACTTTTAGTAATTGACATATTATTATACCTAATATCAATATACATATACTATCTACTCTTTTTTATTAGCTAATTAAATAAATAATGTAGTTATTGTAACTCGCCGCATTCTCCAGTGAGGTGCAAACTTAATTCGACTGGGTTATAAGTAACTACTTATTAGTAGTAATAGTAGTATACTACTTAGTAGTACTGGGTTTAATTAACGCAGATAAAGGTAACACAGTTCAAGAACAGCAGAATAATAATATTGTGTAGGTACGCAATTATTAATAGTGATGATCATAAATTACACAAGCTGTAATTGAATTAACTGAATGCCTGAAAAAGGGGTCTTTGAACTCATGAAATGGGACCTACCCCGAAATCATGGTAAAGAAAAATCTGTTGATCCATACATTGATATTTCAGGGCTGAGAATTACCTGTTTTCGGGGTTTTAGTTTATTCAATTATACTTTTTATTATCTCCCGAGCCAGTCCGCCAGCACCGGCCAGATCGCCTCGATTATACTTTGTATTTTAGTTTGTCTGACATTTTATCCGAAATACTTTATCAATAAATAATAATTTGCTGCCTACTACCGAAAATGATGTCTTGGTGAACGAATAACTTACATTTCTAGGTTCGTAGGCCTAAAAACAGAAAATTTACTACTTACATCCCTAATTACTCTTGGGATGCATGACAGCCATCTTGGATTTGCCCCAGTTCCCAAACAAGCATTTCGAAGGACCAATGATCTTTACATACTTTGTCCAAATTGCCGAAACTACTTTCAGATGTTACAAAATTCATAGGATTCCAGAACATTTTGGAATATTCGAGAGGCATGTCTAGTTTCTGTATCATTTCCCTGTCGGCTCCCCGTGTAGTCCCCAGTGGCAGGTTTGTTACAATATTTATGTCGGGACTTGACGCAAAACATATCCTATATACTCCTACCTTGGATTTATCTTCTTCGCTATTTGGTTTGCCTTAAAAAATATTATTAAAAGACTCACGATTGGACGTATTCGCAGCAATTTTTGAATTTATTACGTTGTTATATTACGCTAATCCTTTTAAAGAGCTCGCGTCTAATTATTAACTAATGTTAAATCGTTTTATTACTCCATCAAATAATTTTCTAGATGTTAACATGTTTGGAATGATGAAAATGTGTTCCTGATTCCATGTTCGTCATAATAACTGTAGTGTATTGACTACAATGTTGGTTGTCTCATGCGCTTACGTCACTAGTCAGTCGTGCTCCGGCAGTCGTGTGGAGTTGTTGTGTAGTGCGATTATATGTGTGTCGTGGTGTTGGTGAGCCGTAAAACACTCCAGAAAGTAGGACAATACATGTGGCGACGAGGACAAAAGTGAGTACCTACACAAAAATAACCAAAAAAAAACAAGAGTAGGTGATAAAATGAAGTAAACAAGTTACGTCTTTCTCAAGGTATCCATATTATTATGGGCCATTTTTAAACGTTGGTTATTGGTACCAATACAGTTGCATCTTATCTAACGATTATAGAATATTTTACTAACATCTTGCTAGTATTACAATATTATAATATGGATAATAACAACAATACATATACATATATCTATGTATTTCAGGTTATAATCATAGTTTGGGTTGTAAACAACAAACAACAAACTTTTAGAAAATCACATTTAGTATGACGATATTATATCTATACCGATATCTATATAAATTAAAACTACCCAATAAGTGTATAGATACATACACTAAGCAGATTAAAATCTGATCATTATATTGATATACTTAAGTAAAAAAAAAAAAAAAAACAGTAGATATCTAATAAGTGTATAGGTACATACACTAAGCAGATTAGAATCTGATCATTAAATTGATATCAGTAAAAAAAAAAAAAAAAACAACAGTAGATATCTAATAAGTGTATAGGTACATACACTAAGCAGAATTAAAATCTGATCATTAAATTGATATTAGTTAAATAAAAAACAGTACCTAATAAGTGTATAGGTACATACACTAACCACTCAACAGTCCACACTCCATGGTAACTTTAGTTATGGTAACCGAAGAAAAAAAAAAAACCCTCAACAGTCTATGGTCGCTTTAGCTACCAGTGGACATTTTTGTGTAGCGTTCCAGTTTTGCTTATTATACGATTTTGAGCATTGCTAGATTGCTTAGACCAGAGACAAATCGTACTATAGTGAAATTTGTCATGCTCTTAAAATCACAGAACTGAAAGGGAACGCGTCGAAAAGGTTTAATGTTGACAGTTTCTACTTTTACGTTTTACGCGGCAACGGTAATGTCAAATTTGTTGAGTTGAGTGGATAAGCAGACTAAAAAACTGATCATTAAATTGATAGCATTAAATTGAAACTAATAGTTGGATATTAAATTGCTATCTTTGTTAATATAAACAGGTAAGTTTTAAAAATATAGCGGATAAAATAATCCGATCATTAAATTGATATGAAACAGAAAATGTGTTAAATAAAAACACAACAGCAGATAATATTTATCTGAATCATTAAATTGATTATTCCAGGTCGTCCCAAAGATGTCACTGCTTTCATTGGAAAAGTTCGACTGTAATGGTGAATCTACCTCTGTGGGTGTACGATGGGAGCGATGGAAACGAGCATTGTTTATATATTTGGAAGCGTCCAACATTGATAAAGACGTAAAGAAACGGGCCTCCCTTCTACATTTCGGCGGTTTAGACTTGCAAGAAGTGTTTTACAACATTCCTGGAGCTAATATCGAACCAAGTGAAGGCGTGGACGTGTTTGAAGCAGCAATATCTAAACTAGATTCTTACTTTGCACCGAAACAGAGCAAAGTTTACGAGCGACATACATTTAGGCTTCTCAAACAAGAACCTGACGAAAAGTTCGAGAAATTTCTAGTGAGATTGAGGAAACAATCTGAGAAATGTCAGTTTGCTGATCGAGATGAAAATATTATCGACCAAATAACGGAAAAATGTTATCTACCCGAACTGAGGAAAAAGATACTACAGATTGGAGATGAAATTACATTACACCGAGTAACCACAGAAGCAAACACACTAGAAGTTGTAAATAAACAGTTAGAAGAATTTAAAAATCCTACAAAATCAAATGGAAATGAGGAAGTAAATAAAGTGGATAGTAGATATAAACGAAATTTTGATAAACCAAAGAATGTACAACATGGATGCGGTAGATGTGGTAATCCCAGACATGCTGCATATGATGCTAAATGCCCAGCAAGAGATAAAGAATGTCTAAAGTGTGGTCTAAAGGGACATTTTAGACAATATTGCAGAACTAGACAAGCTTTTAAGAGAAAAACAGAACAAGAAAGTAGTCATGAACGAAAGAAAAGTCAGATCGGTAAAGAGAAGAGTGAAGTAAATCAAGTATATGATTCCCCTAACAAGATGGTACAAAAAGTGGAAGAAACCGAGTATGTTTTCCATATTGATGATGATGTCGAAATTGACTGCACTATTGGAGGAGTAGAAACTAAGATGTTGATTGACTCGGGCTGCAAGCAAAATTTGATTACAGAAGAAACTTGGAAAATAATGAAGAAAAATAAAGTCATTTTGTATAATCAACACCCAAATCCTAATGTAACATTTATGGCCTATGGTAGTACTACACCACTAAAGATAAAAGGATCATTTGAAGCTCGGATACAAATAGGACTGAGATCTGAAAACTCAACTTTCTATGTTGTTATTGATGGTACGAGAAATATCTTGGGAAAGACCACTGCAATATCGTTAGGAGTACTGAAAATCGGATTTAATGTGGACGTTAATCAAGTGGATACAGAAAAATTTCCCAAATTTAAAGATGTGATAATCCATTTACCGATTGACAAATCAATTCAACCCGTGTCACAACCGTACAGGTACTGATTTCATTGTGATTTGAAAAAAAAAATACCTATAAATAATAATAATAATAAATGCTGATTTGACTGATTGTTGATTGACTTTATTAATACTACATAAATTAATTAGATTGGTCTGATTATTCATTGAAGTATTATTACTCATTAATTATTTTTGTTATTAAGAATAAAGTCTCTTTAAACCTAATTTCTTTTGGTCATTTCTTTTTAGAAGGATCCCTATACCTTTAGAAGCTAAAATTGAAAACAAAATTGAAGAACTTAAACAAAGGGATATTATAGAACCAGTCGCAGGTTCTTCTAAATGGGTATCCCCCATAGTGCCGGTGTTAAAAGGAAATGGAGAAGTACGTCTTTGTATAGACATGCGCCGAGCTAATGAAGCTATCATACGTGAAAATCACCCATTGCCGACAATGGATAAGTTGTTACCTAAAATGAAAAATGCAAAAGTCTTTACAAAATTGGACATAAAAGACGCATTCCACCAAATTGAAATACATCCGGTTTCGAGACATATAACCACTTTCATAACCAGTAAAGGCTTATTCAGGTACAAGAGACTTATGTTTGGTATATCGTGTGCTCCAGAGATCTTTCAGAAAACTTTAGAGCACATGCTTTTGGGCTGTGATGGGGTAGTAAATTATATCGACGACATTTTAATTTTTGGAAAGGACTCACATGAACATGATTCGCGACTACAAAAAGTAATGTCTGTTCTGAAAGATAATAATGTAGTAATAAGAAACGACAAATGTTTTTTCAGGATGAGGACAGTAAGTTTTTTAGGACATGAGTTGTCAGCAGAAGGGATAAGGCCATTGAAAAAGTACATTTCCACAATAAAAGATTTTAGAGCGCCTAAAACAACCGGAGAACTACAAAGTTTCTTAGGCCTGGTTAATTTTGTGAGCAAATGGATCCCTAACTATGCAACAGTCACAGAACCTCTTAAAACCCTGCTGCGAAACAAAAAGGGAGATCGGACCAATATTGCAGAATACTGGGGACCAGAACAACAGCGATGCTTTGAATCACTGAAGGAAATCTTGACAAATATATCTAGTTTAGGGTATTACGACGTAAACGATCGTACGTTAGTCATAGCAGATGCTAGCCCAGTGGGTTTGGGTGGAGTATTAGTCCAAATTAATTCTGAAGGTGATCCTAGGATTATTGCATATGGTCACAAAACTCTGACTGACTGTGAACGCCGCTACTGTCAAACCGAAAAAGAGGCATTAGCCCTCGTATGGGCAGTCGAACATTTTCACATATTCCTCTATGGTAAAAAGTTCGAACTTATAACAGACCACAAACCGTTAGAGGTTATATTTGGTACTAAATCCAAACCGTGTGCTAGGATAGAGAGATGGGTTATGCGCCTACAATCGTACGACTATAAAGTAGTTTATCAATCGGGTAAAACCAATATCGCAGATTCGTTGTCCTAGACTCAGTAAAGATGCAGAAAAATCCCTAATACAATTAAAAGATAATCATATTTGCCAAATTGTGGATTTTGCTCGACCTCGGGCTGTTACCCTTAAAGAAATAATAGATAGTTCAATGGATGATCAGGAAATTTCAAACGTGAAAGAAGGTTTGTATCACAACATATGGAACGACGACGTGAGACTATACAAAATCTTTCAAAATGAACTGTGTTTCCATGAGGGTATATTATTGAGAGGAACAAGAATTGTGATTCCCTCGGCACTGCGTAAAAGGGTTTTGGATGCAGCCCATGAGGGACATCCCGGTATCGTATCAATGAAGGCAAGACTTCGAACAAAAGTTTGGTGGCCTAAATGCGACAAAGATGCCGAAAATATCGTGAAAGCGTGTAAAGGATGCACTCTCGTATCTGCACCCTGTCCACCAAATCCTATGAAACGGCGTGAGTTGCCAGAAGGACCTTGGATTGATATCGCGATCGATTTGATGGGCCCCCTTCCAAGTGGTGACCACTTATTTGTTGTAGTCGACTATTACAGCAGATATAAGGAAGTGAAGGTTTGTCGGAAAATCACCTCTACAGAAATTGCAGCAAAACTTAAAGAAATATTCAGCCGATTAGGCAACCCAATTTCAATAACTGCAGATAACGGAAGACAATTCATCAGCGAAGAATTTAAATCGTTTCTAACAGAAAGAAACATCACTCTTTTCAATACAGTGCCATATTGGCCGCAACAAAATGGAGAGGTCGAACGACAGAATCGTGACATACTAAAACGACTAAAAATAAGTATAGCTGAAAATAAAGACTGGAAAGAGAGTTTGCTAGATTATTTAACTATGTACAATAGCACACCACATTCTGTTACTGGGAGAACCCCATCAGAACTTTTCTTTAATAGAAGATTTAGAGATAAATTACCAATGGTAAGTGACACAATGGAACGGATATCACAGGATACTGAGGTTAAGGATAGAGATCAAGAAAGAAAAGAAAAAGGAAAGGAACATGGAGATAGGAAACGGAAGGCTGAAGAATGTGATTTAACGCCAGGAGATAAAGTGTACATCAAAAACATGAATAAAGAAAATAAATTAAGCTTGGACTACAATCCAGAAACACACACAGTCGAAAATAAGAAAGGAGGAGATATCACGGTTCGAAATGATGAGACTGGTCAAATTCGTAGAAGGAATGTAGTGCATTTGAAAAAGATTCAAGGAGAATGGAGCGTGTGCCAAGATCAAAATGAAATGAACAAGGAAGAAATGAATGTTGAAACCTAAGCCTTCTTCACCTAAATAATGCTAAGTTTTGATTTACCTATTGATGCAACAATTATATTTGATTAATTTAAAAAATAAATAAATATTAATCACACTTGATGAAAACTCTGTTACATACATAAAAAGACGTTTTATAATTTAGATTTATTAATAAGTAGATAATTAAAAAAAAAATATAAATAAAACAAAAAAGGGATGTAGTGTATTGACTACAATGTTGGTTGTCTCATGCGCTTACGTCACTAGTCAGTCGTGCTCCGGCAGTCGTGTGGAGTTGTTGTGTAGTGCGATTATATGTGTGTCGTGGTGTTGGTGAGCCGTAAAACACTCCAGAAAGTAGGACAATACAATAACTATACTTAATTGTAACTGGTTAAGTAAAGTCATAAAGTTTACAACATTTCGAATGTTTAATGGGCGTCTATCCTAGGATCATTTCCGTCATTATTCCACCTCAAAAATATCCACTTAGCTAGGTAAATGTATATAAAACTGTGTACACTTTTACACCTAAATTACACCATCAAGCGTGCTATTCAAACGGAACACATAAAAAGGAACAACACGTGAAGCCGTTAGTTTGGCACCCCCCTTAATAATAGGTGATTTGGCCTCCCTTTCGCCCACATATAGACACCGACAGCCATATTATGACCAGAATATTGAGACCTCTACGTGGTGAAAAATTAGGGTAAGTCTCGGGAATAGGAGTACAATTTTGAAGGTGGGGCAGGCCATTCTAGTCTGGTGATTTGGCGTGGATGCGTGCTTCCGAGCCATCTTGGAGGTTTCAGTCTAATGCCACTTGTATTGGACATTTTATTGTCACACGCTGCTACTTTTCCGTGAGTTGTGAACCTCGAATTTTAGGAAGTATGTTCTCACTGACGTTTTTATAGGCACTAAACGTAAAATAAAAGTGAACTTTGAGTGTTTCTAAGTTTTGCGGTTTTTTTTATTTGGCCTTATATTTACTGCTGAGGTGTGAGCGTAAGAATGTTTCAATGAATTTGAAGGGAAAGCGATTGCCACGATTGCTATGTAAAAATTTATGGCTGGTATTTGGGTTGCCACAAAGAATAATTTGTTCGTTTCAATTTGAATTCTAAGATAAATTGTTTGGATAGGTAAATTTTTCGTGGAACTTACTTATAAAGTGAGAATTTTTAAGTGGACTAAAAATGTTAAAGGTTACCTACGTAAAATCTTAGAAATATGAGGTCATACTAGTAATAGTTCGGCACAGTCATACTAAAACGATTTTTATCAATAAAATTCTTCGTCAACTATTCTTACACCGAAAACTTAAAGAATCTGACAGAAGCTCCAAAATATATATCCTACCCGATAACCGCAAAGAATTTAATAGACACATCAAACTGAAAACTTTAGGTCCCGCAATAAAATCTCCTTATTACGAACTTCGCTCCGAGAATCATTTCGAATATTTCAGAGAGTAATTCCGAATAATTTCGTTGTTTTATTTTTTAATGTTTCCGCGGCAATCCGGGGCGTTTGGTCGTTTGCATAAATTACGTGTGAGTTTATTAGACTTGGTGGTACATAGAAGTGTCGTTTTCTCAATTTTCCCGCCAATTTTTGGGTTACAAAATGGCTGCCGGCGCGTCGACACGCACAGCCCTCACGCGATACGCCAGCATTCCCTTTCAGCTTTGTTGAATTATTTATTTGTTTTCAATACCTTGGATGCCGCCAATAAAAATTGTTAGTATCTTTGTCCGACACTGGTGTGTACAAGATATTGCGATTCCGGATGCGACTGGTGTTACAATTTTCGCAGCGAATGTTTATAAGGAGAAATACGTGTAGGGACAAGTATTGTGACAGTAATCGTTCAGAGAAAAATGTCTGGTATTACTTTTTGTCGCTGCTTTAAGTATTGTATTTTGATTTGATATAATATTATGTGTTAAGCGCGTTGTTTTTTGTATTGAGTGTTTAATATCACTAGTCTTCATTTAGTTTTTGTGTCAGGAAAAATGTGAACGACAACTGAATGGATTTTAACACCTATCTGCATCTTTAAGATTTAATGTAATAACAGAAAAAAAATGAGTATGGTAGGTACGGAATGGTACGGAACTCATGTTTCTATTTCGAAACTAACCCAACTGTATAACTCTAAATACCCACTTCACTTATTTCCCCTATCGTTTCGTTCCGAAATCTTATCCCCTACGCATCAAAATCCGTCAAGTGCGAAACTCAAATATTTGCCGCGCAAGTTTGGTCAAAACAGAGGTGCACAACATTTGACACTTTTTACATGTAGCGAGGGAACTTGGTCAATACTGGCTATCAAATAGATTAGCTGTGTTTACTATTGGTTCTCGATCATAAATAGTATCGAGTTTGAGGAGAGTTTTGGTAAAATAATTAAATAAATCCTTACTAATATTATAAATGCGAAAGTATCTATCTGTCAGTAAAGTCTGTTATGCTTTCACGACTAAACCACTGAAACGATTTTGATAAAATTTGGTGCGGGATAAGTTTGATAAATAGGACAGACGAATGCTATTCGCAATTGTTATACTTTATAATTTATCAGATAGACTTGCATAAAAACTCCTCCATAAACATGTTACTTAAAAAAAAACCACATCAAAATTGGTCTATTCGTTTAGGAGCTACGATGCCACAGACAGACTTATCGTCAAACTTATAAAAACTCGTCTTCGTCGGGGGTTAAAAACAATGGACACAAGTGAGATACAAAAGTAGCGGCATTGGTAGTGAAGTGCCAAATCAATGTATTTGATCCCAACTTGATCCAAGACAAATATTTGATCCAACTCGGGCGAGCAAACATTTGTAAAGTATCATGTGTTGTGGGAACTGCATATGCACTAACACTGATTTTATTTTTATGTACAGTCTATTATAGCTGTTACCTAACCCACCTAACTGGCTCAATAAAGTTAGGCGAATTTGAACCTTCTGCAATTAGCGGTAGATAATTATGAATTCGATACGTACGAGCTTAACGAGCTAGAACGACTTGTTCAAGGACGCAAATATTATAGAATACTGTTGCCAATTTGATCTTTAATACGTTATGTTAGGGTAGATAATCTTTTGAATACTGTTTTGTCACATAATGGAGTTGTTAATTTCAACTTCATTTGTAAAGACGATTTGACCAAGTGGTAGCAACATGGTAGTGAGATCAAACCTAAGTATGATTTTTTGTCACTTTTTGTTTACAATATTCATTTATATTTTTTGCGTTCTAAATTTTATTTATATTAAATTAAAATAGTAACAAAAATTGACTATTTAAATACAAAAATAACAACAGAAATGAAAAACAGTAATAATTTTTATTACGATTTTATTCAATATGGTTAAATGTAAAATAATTACTGACAAAAATAATTACTTGTCATATTATAAAGCTAAACCATATAAAACAAGTTAGAATATAATATATAAAATAAACTACTTGAGCTAGAACTTGATAAAAAAGCAGTGTCTTCGTTTCAATGCTGTCTATAAAATACCTATATTTTTATTTTTAAAGTAGGTAAAAAATTATGTAGTGAATCAACATGTTACATGTTTAGAAATATAATATTTCTATTTCATAACAATAACATCACCACATTAACTGTCATACCTACTTATAAAATAAAAGTGAAAATAGCATTACATACTTTGGTGTTTTACCTACTACATAGATTTTAATAAGTATTTTTGATTTTTTTAATATGGTTATGATCGTAAAAAGGACCTGCTTATTCAATGTATGAAACACTTCCTTAGAATTTATGATAACAACAGTTTATTTAAAACACACACTGACACTTAAGTATTGTGGGCTGCTGAAGGTAGTGCTGCCTGCACCATCTCTTGAGCAACATGTTCTTTCCAATTAAAATCTATATATTCTTGGGCAAAGCGGATTCTTGCTTGGCGATGAACAGCGGTTCATTGAATTTTACGTGCCGGCTTGTATTGTTTCAGTCCAGCAGCATGCATGAATATGTCTACTAACAATCCGTTCTAATACGGGAGTAAACATTACAGGTTTTGGTCACGATTTCACGAACGACCCTTTTGAACATTTCCTGTTTCTTTAAAACGTCTTAACCACAATCTGACTGTATTTCTCTGAAACAAATAAATAAAAACGGATGTCACTTTACGTTTAAGTATATAAAAAATAATTACATATCATTCATAAGGAATACTTAGGTATAAAATTAGACAAACACACTTACTGCTAAATCTCCAAGCAATCTCTCTGATGCCAACATTCTCCTTCAGCAAATAGATTATTTTTTTGTATTTCAAATAATCACTCAATTGAGACATTGAGACATGATAATGAAACAATAGAATATATAAAAACATTGGAAAAAAAAGATTTTTGCAATTTACCAAGTCAAGGTAAGAAATTTTTGCGCGTAGTCACTGCAATTGCGCGTAGACTGGCTTGAGGTTTACTGTCACGGTTCATTTTTATTTTCCTACCCACATCCTTACTAACATTTGAATACCAGTTTTATAATGAATACGCAAATTGTCTTTCAACTACCCACTTATTACAAGTTAGGCGAAAATATTAACAATTTAGATATTTTTGAAGTATGTGGCCGGTTCTTTGCAATAATGCAAGAAATATTTACTTAATTAATTCTAAATTGAAAGCAAAACAATATTCCTCAATGCAGGATTTGAACTCGCATCTCGTTCGTCTCAGCCTTATACACGGACCACGAGACCAAATCTACTTGAACTTTTTATTTAAAATAAGCAATTAGTAGTAATGACATTAAATTATATCACAATACTCTAATAAACTTTAAATCATATGGCATAAAAATCAAAATTGCATAACAAGTTATAAGTATCTTATTGCTAACGATTTAAAGATCAAATTGGCGTATCTATAATATTATTGTATTCGTTCATTAAGCAGCGCTAGTGTGATGAACTTATATAAATTGAATAAACCTTAACGTTATTGACAGAGGGTTCAAATTCGTTTGTTTTTAATTGCAGAAGGTTCAAATTCGCCTAATTTTATTGAACCAGTTAGGTGGGTTAGATAACAGCTATAACAGACTGTACTTACGTTTTTTTTAAAGATTCTTCAAATATTGTGAAATGTTATTTTTCCGGCTCGTCGAAGAACCGCTCACACTAAGATAGCTTTTTTATGATTATAATGCACTTGCTTTTGCCTGCCACTCTGTCCGCGTCTTATTCTTACCGATCTTTAAATTTTTTTAATAATAAAATATAGCCTATAATAATCAGGGATAAGACACATCTCCATCCTTCAGAGACATCTCTCGTCTCCGCTTTAATGGACACCGGGCCTAAGTCTGGTTGCATCAATACTTACGTTTTTAGGAGGAAGGTCTGTGTGTCTGTCTGTCAGTTTGTGACGTTTTATTTATTTATTTATTTATTAACGTACATTTTAAAACGTACATTTTATATCTTTTCTCAAAGTCTATCACTATATCGTTACAAACACTTTTTTTTTACATCAATAATCCCAAAAGCAATATTTTCAAAGCTCCGTCTACCTACATACTCATCATAAACTCCGCGGGCCATACGCGGAAGCAATCGCGTTATTGTTTTTTAAACTAGTGTTGTCCACACTTGCACACGTATAGATACGACCGCAGCGAGTCCCGCCCGGATTACGGCACTAGCCTATCGATTACGTCACCGAAGCCCTAATCCGAGACGAGAACTATTCAGGGTTGTCACAGAAAAGAAAATTTGGACATGTATTTTTCGTAAATGAAAAATTTACATTTACTGCATATTCTCTGATAACTTTTTAGACCTATGTATCCTGTATACGCGTACTTAGGAAGGTTCATCAAAATCGGTTTATTTATTTAAAAAATTAGGACTTGGAAAGTTTGACGCTCGTCGGTGGCGCGCAGAAGAGAAGCATGGGGAAGGTTTCCCTGTGTCCCCCTCTCCTTTCGTCCACGCCAGGGTCCATTTCAAATCTAGTGCGCCGTTCGTACAAGCGCTACATCACGAAGCTACGATACTTGTAACATGTCCTCTTTCGCTTTCATAAATGAATTCTAATTACACCTTTGAACCCTGACGAGTTACAAAGTTACGATTAGTACTAAAGCCATAACCTTTTATGGGATAAAGCGCGACAGGTAATTTAGAGCGGTATTGAAACTCGCTTCGAGAATCAACACAGTGTAACTATTTATTATATGCAGTGGTTCATCGTCTTTGACATTGACAGGTTTAAAAGCAGCTAGGGATATTAGCCTTGACTGTCTCGCTGTGCAGCCTTCATCTTGGTATACTTAGTTAGGATCCTCCAACCAGACGGGTGTTGTGTCTGGTGGACTACTGCCCGACGGTTTTTGTCACGATTTTGTATTATCCATACTTCACTACATAGTATAAAACAAAGTCGCTTCCCTGTCTGTCTGTCTGTCTGTCCCTATATATGCTTAGATCTTTAAAACTACGCGACGGATTTTTATGCGGTTTTTTTTAATAGATAGAGTGATTCAAGAGGAATGTTTATGTATTTACATTGCACCCGTGCGAAGCCGGGGCGGGTCGCTAGTAATATTATAAATGCGAAAGTAACTCTGTCTGTTTGTTACGCTTTCACGATTAAACCACTGAACCGATTTTGATAAAATTTGGTACGAAAGTTAGAACACCAAGAAAGGACATTCCGCGACTCCGTCTGCGTCCACGATAACCGACATTTACGCGGACAAAGTCGCCGGCAAAAGCTAGTACGCAATAATACCACCTTTTTAGACTACAATAAAAAAAAACTTTTCTAATCTTTGACACCCCTACAAGCCCGAACAAGTAGTAAAACATAAGGGCGTGTGTACACGCACGCTATCGTTTGAAAAACGGCTGTGTTTACACTGGCGCGTATGACCCCAGCTTGGGTCAGATGACAAATGGACAACTAGTAATGCTATACTGTTACTATTTTGTATCTGTTCGTGTCAACAAGAAACTGTTTGATAGGTCAGAGATAATAGAGGGCGATAATAAAGCTGTCAATTCCCTTTTCCAATGCAAGTAGTAAAACTAGACTGAATTTAGCCGACTAAGATAAGTTTATTATTTGCCTTGTTTTTGAAAAGGGCAACTAGATTCAATTCGTTTTTTCTTGTTTAATAATCATAATAATATGACGTTTAAAGAGCATTTTAATGGTCTAATTGAAATAAATGATTTCTTATAACTATAGAAAAGACAGTTAGAAAACGAGTATTTAGATACGCCTTTTTGGTTGTAGGTCCTACAGGCCTAAACAAGTATTATTCGGCTTCTGACCTTTTTTAAATACTTACATTTATTTTATCTATTTGATTTTAGTGCAACTATAAAAGAGTCTGCATTTAGTTAACAAGCACTTATTTTGATATTGAATACAGACGGTAATTTTTTTTTTAAATTTCAAATTCTCATTCTATATTTAAAATTCAGGTTCTCAAGAAACTATCTGGAAAATCGATATCTGCAAGAAAAGTTCCAAATACTACCGAACTACAATTCGATAAAGAAAAAAAAACGGCCCAATCAACTCGAAATTCGAAAGCGCCGTTTTATCACTGACCAGTATCAACTTTTATGATTTTTAATCAACTTAAAATTATTTGAAAACCAAACTGGCGCCAGCGGTAATCAAGGTGTACCGAAAGCGAGTTTTGCAACGGATTACCGTGTTCACTTGATATAATACTTTGTATTCAATGGGTATAAAGTACCTTTTTAAAGTACCTATTTGTACTCCAATGAAGGTTTTTAGATAATAGCGAATTAGTTTTGAAGAAAGGGTTGAAGATTGCGTCGTCTACTTGGATTAGAACGTCTTGATATTTTTTTGGGATTAAGTGTATCTTTTTATGTGAAAAAAAAAAAATATTGCGTCTTTGTAAAAAATCTGTTTCGGAATTCGTTTGATGGAGATTTTAAGAGCGAGTTTAAGATAGCATTACAACTCAAAGATGGTGTAAGACATTGAGGTCGTTTTTTTTAGTAGATTAAGTTTTTGCATTACGTAAAAAAATGTTTTTTGTCCGATAATTTATACAAAAATGCCAACACACACCCTCACATTTCACCTCATCCACTCGCAAAACATGCCATTGTTTCAAGACAGGTCCCTATTCTCAAAACCGCGAACCACACCGCTCGATAATTAATCCAGTGGAACACTATCGAACCGTTAAGACGCTAGCCCCTTCGCAAGATTTTATCGCCCTTAATAGAGAACAATTCGGTAGGGCTGTGCATATCGCCTGAATGGCTGCCAAAGGACATCACCTTTTGATCAATAACTGTATATAAATTACGGAGCATATGGCCCTTCCCTGCTCGAACGAGCACCGGCCCGGCCTTTGTAGCCCTATTTGTATATATTCCCGTTTATATGAACGTAAAGCTTGCTTGCGTAACTTACGGGAATAGTCGAAAGTTAAAGAAAAAGAAACCTTACTAGTTGGTCGATTAAAATTTGTTGTTTTGTAATTGAACATTTGGTTAAGTAGCTTGCTTGTAAATTCTAAGAAAATTCAGATTGTTGGGGAAAAAACGATTCTAAGAAAATTTGGATTGTTTGAAAAAAATAAACGATTCTAAGAAAATTTTAATTGTTTGCAAAATCGGAGTTTTATGAGTTCCCGATGTTACGTAATAGTTACCGAACTTCTGAATTTCCTTTAAGACTTTTTCTTAGACTTAGTTTATCTTGGATATAATTGACATCGGAGAAGGAAAATATGGTGAAGAAATCTTTTCTTTTTATATCTTAAATCGCCTATCCGCTTAGAGCAAGCGTGGTGATCAATGCTCGCGACTTCTCTATATGAGAAGAGGCCTTTGCCATTTAGTATGACAATAATAAGCTGTTATTATTATCATTATAATTTTATTGTAAGTTTATCATGTCGTTTCTAAATTAAATAGATAGTATGTTAAAGCAAAAGGTTTTCGTTTGTTAGTATAACGTAATACTAATAGTGTTCAACTAAAATAGGTACATACTACATTAATTATTACCTTCTACTCAGCTGAACATCAAAACCCAGACACATTCTAAAACCAATATACAAAAAAGCTATCGCAAAACTTTTTACCGATGCAGATGTGCAGCCCAACAATGTGCTACTTGAAACGAATTTAACGCACGAAAACTTTAAGCCATAGACAATTAATACCCCACATCGACGTATTAAAGCTACCTCAATATTAAAAGCAACCTCAATGCTCAAGATGTTTTTCGCAAATTCTTTTGAGAATAGACCCCCGATTAGTGAGACTGAATAGACTTGATACTTGTGTTTCTTTTGTAGTAGAATCAAGATGTTTTGATGTTATTAGCAATGATGGGCCGCCTTTTTGAGTGACTGTCAGATGGAGAGAGAAAGAATTAAGTCAAAAAGAAAACACAGTAGTCTTTGATTAAATTACTTGGTAATTATTTCATACAAAACAAATCCATATTTGAATATATTTTGAGAATAGTTTATATTCAGAGGTACGAAAAAATTCTGGTAAAACGGGCCCTTTGTCTTGAATTTTATTGTCATTAAGCTAGAATAATTCGGAGATAATCTCACAAAACGAAATTGCGGATCTAAGACTGGAATTCACAAAGGTGAGGCTTAGCGTAAAGGAGACGTTTCATTTTTATATGGCGCTCCGGCCATAACATGTACATTTTACCAAAGCTGGGAAAATTACCCCTGAATAGAATAAAGTAACAGTTTTTTCATAATATTAAATGGATTTTATGCACAAGATAAAAATAAAAAATGTTTGACGTTTGTCCTAAGAGTTATGACAGCCATGACAGGTGGTAGAGATGACATTTACATAACCTAGAATTGTTTTGTTTGTTTTTGTTCATCAGAACCAACTTCCTAAATAGTCTTCTAAGATGAGAACTGTGATCTTTCTAATAAAATATTAGACAAAAGTGGCTCACCAATGCACTATCAAATCTTTGAGATTGACTGATTTACTTGACTGCTAATGTCATTGCATTGTTAACAAGCGGTTTTTTTATTAATATTTTCATGGCATGGCTTTTGGTCTTTTACGCCAATCAACAAGCGGTTATTTTGAGGGTTCAGAAACACGAATAAAAGATTTTTGCAACGATGAAATCGTGGTACTTAATTATGTTTACTCAAAAATATGTACAATAGAATAATAGTTTATTTAAATACTTCAAGAACACACACATTTTTAATTTTTTTTCTACTTAACATTAATTTGATGAGACATAATTTCAGAACGAATGAATTATGCAAGCAAACGAGACGCCATGTTGAATAAAACATGGCAATAATTGAAAAACTATTATTTTTTTGTACACAACAAATCAGGCTCAAATCCACCAGAGAATATTTTTCCCGAATTTGTGGTATTTTTTCCTCTTTTTGATATAATGTACTTCTGATGGCCGAAAATGAAACATCTCCTTTACGCATTAAGCTGTCAAAATCACGGTGCAATGGTATTCATAGATCAAAGCGTAAGTTAACTTTAAGTCTGAATCTCAGCCTAAGATCGTCTTAATTCTTTGATTATAAAAACCGAGTCATGTAAAAAAATCATCACTATTTTGAACAGTCCTAATTTGCCCACAATGAAATAACCACGTATATTGTGCCACTATATCATTTATAAGACCCTTGACGACTGAAATATTTATACCTATAATTAATGGGGTACACATTAAACCACAATGATTGATAAAAGGTATCGACAATAATACAATTAAACGCTTTTTGCGACTTTTAAGTCTAAAAGTCGCCACGCCAATCTTGGCTGTTAGCACTACAATAAAAGTGACGCAGACTAAGGGCTTCGGCACATTGGTCGCGGCGCGGCGCGGCGAGACTTTATATTACAAAATCTAAACTACCTAATATTTTCAAGAGGTATAGTTTGTCTGTTTAGAAGTTTTTAGGTTTGTAAGAGGTAATCTCTGGAAGTACACTGGTTTGATTACAATTTTCTTTTTACTGATAGTTAGGTACTTCATTTTTGAGTGACATAGGCTTTGTTTTATGGTACGCTTGTCTCCCTGAAGGCCAAAATTGCAGGCAAAGGTAACCGCTGTACCTAATTTGATTCTTTTACAAGCCTTGCTAGTAATTTTTGGCGTCTTGTTGCGAAAACAACTAAAACCATTTTCCTAAAACAATGAATTTAAATAACAAAATAATTTTAATCCTAACTATGGACATATCATATCCTCTGAACAAACGCTAATCAAAAATTCAAAATCTTGACGAAATTAAAAGTATCAAAACTACATAACTTTCTACCAATTTTAGTTCAACTTGGAATTAAAAGTAAAACCGCCACACGGACCAAATTATTAAACAAATCGCCAGTACCCAATTCTGTCGGCTTACTTAACCCGCTTTGCCTGCGTCGGCCATAAAATTAAGGGCGTTGTAAATAACTGCGATTGCCGTCAATATATCCACGGCTTGATTCACGACAGAAGACCCAGGCGTTTGTTTTTAAATTTTTATTAGCGGCTAGAGATACGATCTGTCAAATGGTAGGTACTTAATTAGTTCGTGAATCGGTTATGCTTATGAGTAAGATTTCTTTGAAGATACGCTGTATTTACCCGACTTCTCTAAATAAAGGGTAATGTTTTTAAGTTCATTTTATTTATGGCAACGGCCAAATGTGGGTGGCCTATACATCTCTGCCAGCACCTTCGAAAAATACAGTCGAGATGTTAAGAATATCTAGAAGGCTTACAGACTAGGTAATTAAACCCTTTATGCAGGATAAATCATCATATAATAAACTAATATTAGTTTTTACTGGATAAACTCAAAAACTACTAAACTGATTTTAAAAAAATTTTCACCTAGGGAAAGCTACATTATCAGTGAGTAGGATAGGCCATATTTATATTTTAAAAAATGTGATCCGTAAGAAAATTGACTTGGGAAAAGTCACAGGCAAAAGCTAGTCCATAATAACTTTGACACACTAGGTTACAAGTGACTCAAGTTTAGTTGCCGACGTCAGTTTTGCTAGGTATTTGAAACATTTTGTTACATTCTTGATACTTGCCGGCAATTTGAGTTTTCCAACTTATAGCAAGACTGTGTTGAGAAATGTGACCTCGTCGAAGGTCTAAAAATGTGTGGACAGCGCGCTTGCTCCATACAAAAAAGTAGTTTAAACATATTTTGGTCAATCTGTAACATAAACTTGATGAAATTTTGTATTGGAAAACTAGCGACCCGCGTATGTATGTAAAAGAAAACTTGGCTTGACGCGCTGCCGCGTGTCTAGACTATACTTACAAACCTTCCTTTTGAATCACTATATTGATGAAAACCGAAGGCGGGAAGCGACTTGTTTTTTTCGTTCAAAAGTGCCTTCTAATAATTGAATTATATGATTCAGATTTGACTTTGACTTTGACTTTTTATACCTTGTAGAGATGGCACTAATAACTAGGCTTATTGTTAGTCAGTTTCCCGTCAAATAAATAAATTAAATAAAAAGTGCTTTTTTAAGTGGATGAAGTCAAGGTTATTACTAGCTTTCCACTCATATTTATTACAAGAAAACAAGTTAAACGTAGGCGTCGATCGCTTTACAAAATGACTTCTAGACCAATTACTTGACATACCTACACTTCATAGATAATTGAAAATTATTAAGTTATCAAATGTTATTACCGAGTTTATATTATAGAGTTCACCCTGTCATTTTATTGGTGTAGTTTAGTCATAAATATGCAAAACAAGGACCTCTCTATTATTTGTCTTGCGTAGTTTTTTGTACCTACGTAATCTATACTTAATATTATAAAGCTGCAGTGTTTGTTTGTTTGTTTGTTTGTTTGAACGCGCTAATCTCTGGAACTACTGGTCCGATTTGAAAAATTCTTTCAGTGTTAGATAGATTAGTTATCGAGGAAGGCTATAAGCTATATACCATCACGCTACGACCTACGGGAGCGGAGCAGTAACCAAAGACGCGGGTGTAACCGCGGCGGACAGCTAGTATTTTATATTCGTGATTATTGTTTCCAAAGTTTCATTTTTAACTCCCGACGCAAAAACTGGGTGTTATAGGTAACTTTGACGTGTCCAGGGTGTGTTTCTGTCTGTGGCATCGTAGCTTCCGAACGGTGAATTAGTCGGGAGTTTTCTTAGCTATGTTTGATGAAAATTGCTGTTTCTTTTAAAATACAGGTTACCTCGTAACCAATCTAGAAGAACGATATTCTACTCAATAACTAACTTGCAATTTTGTTTATCTTGTCAATAATCTGATCAAGTATCAAAAAAAATCTTAATTCTTAGTTAAAAAAAAACGTTTTTTTGTTAAACTAGTTTTTTTAGTTTTTTTTTTTTTACCAAAAACACCTCATTGTTCTTTTTTAAGCAAAGCCCAAAACATAAACAGCCTAATATTTCAAATTAATCGTTACTAAAGATTGTGTCGATAATATCTGTATGAAATATCGATGGTTGTCCGAAAATCGGCATGTTCGTCAGAGCGGGGACAAAAAACTTTAAAAACAAAACGCATCTATCTTGTCAAGCTGTTTTACCGTTCCGTTTTGTTTTTTTTTAATAGAACTGATTTTTGGAGATACTTAGAAAACAATAGGAGCGTCTTTTAATTATAGGGTTTGATTGAAAAATTTCGATTTATGTTAATTGTAATTTTTCTCAAAGAAGCCAAATTTTAAATTCACCGAAAAGTCGAATGTAATTTAAAACTCAGTTTTTAAACCATAAACAAAGAAGTAAAACCGCTAAGGTGTGCTTAATTACTTTAAATTCTTAATTCAAATACCATCAACAATACAGAACCTCAAATGCAACAAATACGACAGATGAAAAATACGAAAATATACATCACTCGTGTCGAGGTAGTCAGCTGTTGTCAAAATTCTACGCATACCTCTCCGCGACCGTCGTTATTTCAATTACCATCGCCCCTCGTCAAAGACAAAAGGCCTGACATTCAGTAAAAAAAGAAACAAAAAAACAAAGCGCCCATCGAGCGAATTAAAAAAACAATTGTGTTATCTATGATTGGATCGCGGTCGTGTAAACGGTCAAGTGTAGGTAAGTTACTAAAAGATTCCGCCTTTTACTTAACAGTAGCCTCTTTTCTTTTTTTGAAAATGGACTGCGCCATTTTTTTTTTTTCGTTTTTTTTTGTATCGGTATTTGGGTGTTTCTTATTTTGAATGGAAATGGTTTGCCACGAAATCTAATTAAAATGATTGACAGTTGACAAGTGAAGTTTCAATTTTGACAGATGCTTCATTTGGGCGGCAATATATTTTCTTTAAAACGCGGTGTTAGTATAGTATAGTATTTTAGGAAATATGTAAAAATTAAACTGGAAAGACATCAAAACCGACAAAATGTCATCACATCCGCAGCTCATAACACATAAATAACAACAAAATGATTCAAAATTAAAACCTGTCACACAAACATAAAACTCCCTATCAACACGCTATAAAAAAAAACTTGAAACATGTGAAGTGCGCTTAACATGGCAATAATCTATTGAACTAAGGCAAGATGATGGGCACCCAATGTAAATATCCGTAATAGCCGTAACAGGCACAAAGGGACCCCGCAGACAGCAACAGGGGTCCTACCCAACCTCGTTTTAATTATAATATCACCCACATTATAAACTTTTTGTCGAAAACTTACAGAAAAAAAACAGACTGCTACTTTTCGGATGCGGTATAATGCTATTGTTGGTAACAATTTTTGTGTATAATTGTTCGTTCGTGATCAAAAGGAGCATGGAGTGGAAAGTTTAGTGGGCTTTGGAACCGTGAAGGTTTGATAAAGGAGCTGAACTTTGGATTTAAGAATCGATGTCTGTTTTAGAAAATATTTGGAGTTGCTTCTTTTCGTTTTTTATATTCGTTGGTAAAAGAAGCTTGCACCAGATCAAATTATGCCAAAGGTATACCTTTGATGTTATTTAATCGCAGTCATTTCAAACATTTTTAAGGAATTAAAGTCAAACCCCGCGGGATAAGATGGGCTCTATTTATTCTTATAGAAAAATCTAGTAACCATATTGGTCCTAGGAGTCGCAACATGCGATTGTTCAGTGTAAAATGGTTCAGCTCCTTTTCTCCACAATTCCTCAGCTAAAAAAGAAGTCGGTACTCACGAAACCGTGCTTGTCACTAATGTTGTTCGTCAGTTTGAGTTTGTGGAATGAAACCACCTTCTGCATCCACTGCTCGCCTGTAGACGGCGAGTCCGGGTGGATGTACATCCTCTTCGGCATCTCTGGGTCCGCCTTCCCGGCAACCATCCACCGACTTCGAAAACAAATGAATAAAGTCAAGCAAACGAGATAAAAAGAACCTTCTAGCTAATTGACTTAATAAACCAATTAAATCAATCAAAAAATTCTTTCCATAATTGTAAGAAAGTATTGACCGATTGACATGATTTTTTTAATAGTTCATTAGTAAGAAAACTACGCATCAACATTGTTTTAATTGATTGATTATTGGTATTAAGAAATCAATTTAGAATTTGGCGAAATTATTACTTTTATTGAAGCAATCTATGTCCTCGTTTCTAAAGCGTTAGACATGCACTAAGATACTAATGATGATGAAAACCATGCTGTAAGTAAAACAAATAAGCTACTAAATTCTACAGACAACAGTACATAAGAAACAATGTGAATGAAAGATCTGCGTGCAACGATTATTCATACCGAAATGTGCGATGTCAAAAGAAAATATATGTAAATTGTAACAGAATATGATAATGCGGTCTTAAAAAATGGACTTGAATCCCCAACGACGGAATCTCGTCGCAAAATATAAGTCGAAAAAGAAATGAATGCAGAAGAAAGTAAAAATGGTTGAACTTTGTCCCGGGTCCTAATGTTATGAACGCAGATCTCCAATATCACATTTCACAATTGCAACAATACGCATGCTTCTTGCCTCTCGTTTATGTCAACGAATTACATTAAAATAAGATCAACTATCTTAGCCCCGTCATCTACGATTTTCTTATTTTAATTTAATTCCATCTCTTTATTTATACCTGTTGTGGAATTTGTATCTGCAATCGTCGGCAGCTACGATGTCCATTAGCAAAATGTATTTTGCTTTTTTATCAAGACCAGAAACGCGGAGTTTGTAGGCAGGAAACATACGTCTGCAAGCAATCGAGAGAAAAACATGGGTTGGGACTTGTTCTTTTGCGACAACGATTTGACATCACGTCGATTGTGAGACATGTTGTTGAACTAGTTTCACTTTTTATGTTCAAGTACTAAGAGACGCGTGTTTAGCTTGTGATCTTGCGCCGTGCTAATTAGATTTTATTTATTTTATGTCGCCCATATAAACTGGTAACCGACATATTATTGGCAACTGGATTATCAGTTAGAGCGCTCGCGCTTCGTTTTTCGTCTAATCAGTGAGACACGACGAGGTGTTATAAAGCATTTGCGACACACAAAAAGCCCATGTTTCCGCCACAAAGGACCAAAAATGGCGAGGTGCGCGTCCATTGTGCGGTTTTGCGCCGTCGCGAAATCGTGACCAACGCACGTGATCAAATGCCGTGTTACACCAACTTACACGAATACTTCACCGATACAAGCGTCCAAGAAAAAACCGTCTGGATCTCGTTTAGAATCCCATCTCGTAATTGGTAAGTAATTTATGTACGAAAGATTTGTAATAATTAATTACCATATTAACGGCGCTAGGCGGCCGCCTTTGTCGGCGTCTGTATCGGTTTACGGCTGACTCACAGTCGCATTTTGGACCGGAATGCTTGGGTCGTATTAATTAACGGATATTAAATCGAAGTTTATCGGCCGCATCTCGGTGTTGCCAAACCTGCGGCCGTTTGATACCCGACGTCGATCGGACGTAAAGCGGTGAACCTTATCGCGGCTTGTCATCGGACTCAAACAATGTACGATCAAATACGATGATTATCGATTTCAGATGCAGCTCTGAGGGATGTTCACAACACCCGGAAGACTCGTTGTGTTTTTTGTCCCCGAGATCTCCCAAGGCGATTGTCGCCGCGAGTTCAGCTCCAATTTTCGTTAATTTGGGAGAACAGTACGAGTCGCGTCGGTATTTCTCACCTCTGGTGTCGGCCAGGCTTTTTACATTACCGCTGCGGCGTTTGAGACAAAGATATTTTAATGATATTACCCATTGGATGCGAGTTGAATCCTTAATCGTCGGATCCAGGCGGTGTCCAGTTGTCGTGCGATGTCGTTGCCCTTAAATTAAGCGTGTTTCGTACAAATTGTCTGGGCGCAATTAACGAACGCATCGGAATCGTTTCGTGATGGGAACTAGTGCATTGCGTGGGGAGAATCACAAGCTAAATGAAAACAAGCGTGTAACGGAACGCTGTTAGAATGGAATGAGCATCTCCAATCAACGGTGATATCTATAAACGTGAAGCCGACAACCCGGCGTCAGTCTGACGCCAAATTCTCGGTCGATGTACATTGAGAAGCAGACACGTGAAGACGAGGATGGTGATGTAGTCCAGCAGGCAATGAATGTGGGTCTACCTGTTATGGAACTTATATCTGTAGTCGTCAGCGGCTACGATGTCCAGTAGGAGGATGTATTTCGCCTTCGCGTCAAGTCCAGAGACGCGGAACTTCATTTGTGGGAACATTTGTCTGCAAATTGGAAGTTTTGCTGTAGAAATAACACTTGTGGGTATCTAAGTTTTAGTAAGGGGGTTTGCTGTAAAGAAAGACACACATAACTTACATCTATATAATTTTCACGTCACTTGCTACCTTTGTCTTACCGAAACTTTTTCTGTTGTGTGATATGAACCTGACAAAGTCTAACTGAATCAACGAGAGACAATTGTAATACGAAAAATAAACATGACATCAGATGTCTTGCATCATACAGATATTGCAATTGTGCACCTTATTGTAGTACCCACTACTTGCAACATAGACATCATCATCAAATGTGCATCCAGGAAACACAAACGCTTATCGAACAAGGATAATCAGAGACCGGTCAGCTCATTAGCTTCTTATTTATAGACTTTACGTGATAAACACTGCAATGTTTCGTGGACAACTTGATAGATGTCGTGCCTTGCATACATGTGTTTTGAATACAGATGTTAGAGCAACACTCATAGTATCCTCATCTCTTTCTCACGTACTAATGAAGATAAAGAGAGAAATGTTTTCACCGTTTTATCTTTTAGCATCTGATTTTGAACACTGAGTGAATTTTTAAATCTTGTGTTAGTACATCCGCTTACGGTGTTTTTATTTTTGTTATTTACAAGTAATTGGTGTTTTAGTTTTGTGTGGGTACTGTTATTCGACCTCGGGTCATTTAAGGCCTTTTTTCTGTTATTAAAGCTTTTTATCTACTTATATCATTGTAGGGAATAATGTATCTGTCGCACGCAATATTTTCATTCTCAGATAGGACGTGGATCATCCCGACTCGGACAGGTTAAGTTCTAGGACTACGCCTTTTAGGCAACTTTAATTCGATCATACCGTCGTCGTCGATAACAAATATAAACTTAGCTGTCAAATCTCCCAAACTTCTCAGTAATATGTCTTGTTAGCTTCCGTTGCATTATACGAAAACCGATTGCGTGACCTTTATTGCAATACACTAAGGCTCATATTAAAATGATCACATTTCCTGTCAGCAGATAGTTAACATAAACCTTTAAACAACCGATTAACATTAGTTCCTCCATAATAATCATATAGCTAAGCTAATTTAATAAGAATCGGAATCAATTGATACATAATTAATTAGTTATTTTTTTGCCATATTTTATAGTTCTAGTTAACGTAGCGACAGCAACTAGACAGTTATTATTTATGGGAACAGGTCTGTCAATAAAAATATAATTTATGGTGTCTTTGACGTGGTGAAGAGAATAAACGATTATATCAGCTGTTTATGTTTAATCACATGTTTATTTTTATGTTCTAGTAGGTAAGTAGGTTTGATGTCTTTAGTTTTTAGTTTATGGTCCAGGTGGTATAGGAGCCATTCCGTAGAAAATTGAACGTAAGAAAAAATAACTGTCACACAACTTTACAAACAGTTTACAAGACTATCTCATACTCTGTTGAAAGCATTTTTTTTTTATGTACAGTATAGATCATTAACTTAAAAAAAATATATATAATGGAGTCAATTATTGTTAATTTAACCGATTAAAAATTAAAAATAAGAAGCAAAAAGGAACATTTTAGCGTGTCACACCTCCTGTCCGTAACTTTAACCAACCGAAGTTCATAGTTTTTTTATAAATACTTCAGCGTTTTTTGGCAGCTTTTATAGAATATTGCTTTTTCTTAATTATAACATTAATTTTACTCATAAATCTTATTGTTTTACAACAAAATTCGTTAAATTAAATGATAATCAAACTAGCACCAAGGTGGACATTCCACTTTAGTCACTACTGTTTTATTTGCTTTCTGTTTTAAAAAACTACCAAAACAAGTTATTTTATTATTTTGGTAACATTATTGTAGTAGATAAGCCATTTATTTTTACCAATCGTGCAGTTGTGACGCAGTAATCGGTGACGAAAGCCGTGTTGTTAACACATAGTCGATTAAGAAGTCCACTATAGTTACAGCACAGAATAACCAGAATGAAAGATTCCTAACAGTGTTCAAAATTCTTACCTACTTTCATAGGGCTGTCACTATTGAAAATATACAATGTGTCGTTTTGCATCCTCGTCAAATTCAAGGGGGTAACTATGCTAGTGATTCTAGACCCGAATCAATAATAAAATAGGTAGGTGTTTTTTTTTTAATGTTTTCTTATTTACGGAAATCAGTAAACCACCCCGGTGAAAATGCGGCCCATCTTAAGACTAGGTTTAGGATCGCTGACCGCGCGCACACACACAAAGAATCGCAAACGATAAAACCACAACACAAAAGACGCCGCGCGCGCACCCCTCTTCCCTGTGGTGCCCCACTCCCGCGCCCGGGGGCCCGGCGGGCGCAAAGCAAAAAAAATTTTAAATTAGTTCAAGTGATTTCGCCGCCGGCCGTGAGTGTATCGCAAATTTCGCTCCTTGGGTGAGCTTGCTTCGTGAATGAAACGTGAATTATGTGATTGTGATGCCATCAGTGGAGACATCCGGATTTTCGCAGAACGGTTTCCCAATAGGGAACCGCCAACGCAGAGCGTTATGCTGTCTGCTACACAGAGACTGCGGGATTTTCGGCAGTTTGACGTAGGTACCCCGACATGCTCAAGCTCGCGGCAGTGAAGGTCTGCCTGTCGCCTTGCAGGAAGATATCCTGGAGTACTTCCAGCGAGAGCCACAGGCAAGCACACAAAAATACCTACTAAGGTAGGTATTTTTGTCGGTCCTCAGCCCGTTAAAGTAGGAAGGGAAATTTAAAATCAACCAATTTAATCTACAAATAAAAACAAAATCATTACTAATAATTAGGTACTCATAAATCATGAATTTACCTACAATGCGCCAAGAGCGTCCCGCCGCCGCCGCCGGCAGCAAGTAGGTACCTAACCTAAATTCCACGCTCACAACAAATAAATGTGCCACAGCCTAGCAAAACGTCTCCGGTTGTACCTAAATCCTAGTAGGTATGTATTCATAGCAAAATCGGTAGATTTGCAATAAAACAGAATAAAGCAAAATGGCAAAACTAACATTTTATCAATCAGCTGATAACGTGGATAAGTAGATAAATCCTAGTACGTAGGTATTCTTAGATCTTAATAATAAAAACAAGTGTTATTAATTAACATCTAAGGTTAATAAAATCTGCAATTTGCAATAAAACGTAATAAGCAAAACTAACGTTTTATTAATCAGCTGACCGTAGATCATACTCACGACAATAGCACAACAATAGGGCGTGAACTTTTCTTGGACGCGCATAGCATACCTACGCATGTGATACACTCACGCACACAGAGACAATTGGCGCTAAAGCGCAGAGAGTGATTCTCCAATTTCAAGTTATGGATTATTCTGAAATTCGATTAAATTTTAACAACTAATAAAAAAGGGTGTTATTATTATTGTTCAGGTCTCGTAATTTTAATTGATTATTTATGACTTTTATGACAACCTCCTGAATTTTGACGAGGATGCAAAACGACATATTGTATAAAATCGGGATACCTACATTTAATTGTTAACATTTAATTTACTTCTATATTTTAAGAAGATTAAGATAATAATATTATAGTGGGTATGTATTATGATTAAATAAATAAATAGCTAGGCAGGTGGTACTTATGTACATAATTAATCATACTATGAAATAGATACACATACATAGATAGGTACATACATTGCTTACTTTCTTGAAGTTGATTAATCAAATTACTTTGACTTACCTACGCACGGACGGACATAGCGAAACTACCTAGGTATAATGTATTCTTCCTTGTTTTACTATTTCACGAACGTAAGTTAAGTAGGTACCTACTACCTATCTAATAGAAAAGGCTAAATGGAATCTTACTAAGACGACTTACAAATATACTTTGGTACCTACTATTCTACAAACCTACTAAAACAAAAATACGAAACGAATAATACGTCAATATACCTACTTACCTACATAACAAATTATTTCATAAGGGAAAGCCTTATCGCCATCTTAATTGTTCTGGATATTATTACCGGTCTACTCGTAAATAAATAGTTACTTCTGTAATAAGCATTAAGCATGTGTTTGTATAAGTAAATATAGAATATTACCCGATAAGATCCTTTGGATATACAAAAAAAGAAGTCTCTTTGTTCTTTCGACCATTATTTGTATACACAGTGCAACAGTTAGGCATCTTTAAAAACAATTTAACATCCGCGTCTAAATAAATATTGTAACTGTGTCCGCGTCGTACCCGACCGCTGTCGCTGGCACACCTTAAGTTTGACCGCTAGCTGAGCCGACTCAAACCGGTTTGCACCCGAGCGGGCGCCGGCGCACTCCCCGCGCGCCTTGTCGGTGACAGGTCACGCACACATAGTTGCGCGCGTAGTAGTGTACCTACGCACGGACGTTAGTATGAAGTTTTCATTCTGGTTGTTCTGTGGTTACAGCATTAACGCGATACTGGTAAGTTTTTATAACATTCTTTTAATTGCGAATTATGCCTAATGTATGTGTGTATGTCGTGAGATAATTATTTCCTCTAAAAGAATAAAGAATATTAAGTATTGTCGTCATTATTATTAGTAAGCGGAGTTCGTCACGTCCATTTAGTGTCGTGACATATTAGCGGAACAATAATTGTGACGAAATGGACACATAAGGCTAAGTTTACGTGGTGCATGTTTTACCCTCAACGACTAAGATGGAATTATGTGTTTTCTGTTAAATTATATTAATCATGATAGATGATCTATCTTTGACTACTTTAGTTAGGTAACGTTTACTGTCGTTTTATTTACGGAACAGATTGGCTTACATTATTGTAGGTATAACTCTAAAAAAAACCATTTAATTTAATAAATAATAGTCAATTAGGCTTTTTATATTTTTGTATTTGTATATTTCCCTTTCAGACTAAGTAACCACGCGACGCGCAAATGTGAAGACAAGCAATCATAAGTAAATTTCAAGATAAGCAGGTTTATATCCTACGCAGATACAAAGTTCCTATTAATTTAATTTAACTTAAAAAAAATACCAAAAAAATTGTGAACACAACAGAAAGTAATTAATAAAGCTTAAAAGAAGTATTATATAAAATATCAAGAATTTATTAAGTTGGTTGTAAGTGAAAAATGTTTTGTTTTTGTTTGTTTGTTAATATTTGATTTTTTTATTAATATTTTTGATTATTAAACTCGTTATGAACACCGCTTATGTTTCAATTTAGTCACGATGACATTTCCTACGAAGTCACTGTCACAATTTTATATTCCAAATTTTAGGCTGTAAAATGGAATTTATCACTATTTAATGGTTTCTTTTGAGATGAAATATAATAGAACATGATACTCATTTTCATTTAAAATAGTTTGAATTATTTCAAGCAGCCAAATTAACTACAAAGTTAAAAATATAAGTCGCACTGACCTAAAACGTGACGAAAATATTTTTATATGTGATTTAAAGCTAGAAATATATTCCAAATAGGATAAACGAAATTGATTTCAAAAAGATTATATGTATTTTAACTAAACAGTGTTAAGAATTTGTAAAAGATAGTTCACATTGCTGATAAAATATTACGTTAGTGATCGTTACTAAATGGACCGTGCTTGTCATGGATCATGTTTGAAAATCCTTTTTTTTTAAATTGTACACTATTTAGTTATAAACTTTATATTTTTCTTAAACTTTGATAAATGCCGCATAGATTCATAAAGAAAACTAAAAGAGAAAATTTTTAAATTGTCCATTTTGTCCCCTTAGTAACGATACAGTTTTTCACGGAATGGCTCATAGAGTACGTGTTTTGACTTTTTGGGGAAAGTTTACGCACAGAAAGAATATGGTAGGTACTTGACACCTTTAACCAATGCTTCCAAGACAGAACTACTTTTAAAAAGTCACTTTAATTTAGCCCTGAAAACCTAAATAATTTTCAGTCAGCAGTAAAATAAAATTTTTACACACACATAACATCACGCCTGTTATCCCCGAAGGGTTAGGCAGAGGTGTACCCATTAGTACACCCACATAAAATAAAAAAAAAATAAAAATAAAAAATAAAAAAAAAAAATAATAATAATAATAATTTATAAAATAAAATTTTTAGTTGCTTCAAAATCAGTAATAGCAATTGAGTCGGTAAATAAGTGACGTCATAGTTTATTAATGCCATACACAATCTACGGGAGAACCGCGTTTTGACAGCTTATAAAAAGTACGTCAATTGATTGCTGGTGTCAAGTACCCAATTGAATGAAAGTTTAAGAGCAACTAAAATTGACAGTTCTTTGTATATTCGTCCCTTTCTTGCTTTGCAAGACTGACAGAGATAGAAATAGTCTAAATATCTCAGAAGCTGTTAACAAAACATCTCTTTATAATAAAAACAGCTAGTTATAAAATTATAAGTTGTAACTCAATACAAAAGTTGTCGCTTGCAAACCGCGCGTAACTTAATACGAGTCGTAAGTAGTAGAGTAAACCTGTAGGTTGTTTAATGAACACGTTACTACGCTGATTATGAGAAAGAAAGAATGAAAGAAACGGTTTTAGAGTATTATCTTTTAATTATTTTATTTAAGCGCGAATATTATAACTATCACACACACATTGTTTTTTCAAAGTAACCAAATAATACCCATGTTATGAAGAGGCCGGTAGATCATATGACCAGGAAAGTGCTCGACCACAATCCCGACTTACATAAGGCCGCAAGAAGAAAAAGAAGATGTTATCACTCATTATTTAAAAAACGTTTTTTTTGTTACGCTTAGGTACTGGCAAGATATTAAGCATAGTAGACTTGTACAAAAGGACCAAATTAATATTGGCGCTTAAAGGGGAGAATTGTCGTAGAGACAGGGTTATTTACAATCAGTAGTAAAAAAAAATTAAGCCTTGAACAGAAATAACCTAAGCAGTGAAAATTATCACTTTCTTTAGAAGTCATGTCTTGACGAAATAAATATTAAAACATATTTTTATAAAAGTTAACATAAACCATATTACTGATAAGTGAGGCGGTAGCAACCGTATCAGGGGAGGGAGGGGTATAGTTCATTTTACCCAAGAATCATATGACAAAGTAATAACCAGCTATTACAATCAGGCATTTCCAACTAATAAATTCAAAAAACAACTCCCTTTTCCCCGCTTTGTACCAGCATTGATATGGCGAAGCTATCATTATGAAACCAGTCACAATATTGAACGGTGCAAAATTATAGCGATTGTCAATCAAATGTCAAACAGAAGCTCGTTCACACTTCTAAGAAACCCTTCTTTACTTGGAATTTTATCTTTAAGGTACATGAAGAAGGGGAGTTATTGATTGGTTGGTAATTCGATTTATTGACGAGTATGTGTGGTTGTTTTGTGTGCGTGATGCCATAATAATCAATACTAATATTGTAAAGCTAAAGAGATTTTTTGTTTGTTTAAGTAAAAAAAAAATTGTAAATGATAGCCAGATGTGTGATGAATGGTATAGACAATATAGCATCATGCTATGACCCACGGGGGTGGAGCAGCAACCAAGGACGTAACTTAACACGGGTAAAAAAAAAACACAACAAAAATTCGCAGGAAGCAGCTACTTTTGTAATAATATGGTAATTTTTAGCATGAAGATCGACTCCAACATAATTGGGAAGAGGCTAAGCTGATGATAACTTTGACTAATACACATTAGGATCGGGCGGAGCCATTTTTATGAACGAAAGTATGGAACTAACTGTTATTCTACTAATATTATAAATGCGAAAGTAATTCTGTCTGTCTGTTACGCTTTCACGAGTAATCCACTAAACCAATTTTGATGAAATTTGGTACGAGGTAAGTTTTAATCCCAAAAAAGGACACAGGTTACTTTTTACTCCGCGAATTTATTATAATTATTTTAACATAAGATAATTTTTGATAAAAAGTAGACATATTCTAAAACACTGCAAAAGAATCAAAATAACTACTAGGTGAACATAAAATCTAGAAAGATATTAAACACTATGTAGTTTCACTTAATTGAGTACCCCACCCCCATGACGTCACCACGTCCAGTTCAGCGTAGATGAGACTGACTGAGCTGAGCGGTGATGTGTAATGGTATTGCATTCCTGTAGCAGGGTTAAGGTCAGTGCTGGAGCTGTATTTCAGTAAACAATTGATAATGAACTTTCGCGCATTTTGTTGCTCGATCTACGCTATGCCTAACAAGCCGACCTGGTGTTAAGTGGTCACCGCCGCCTACACACATTTGCGATACCAGAGGGACCCTTAGTTACGTGTTATAATTTATAAGCAGCCCTGAAGGCCAATTAGACTAATTAAAAACGTTCCAAATCCAGTCGCAATCTCATCTCAATGGCAATCAATGTCAAAATCTTGTCAAAAATGTTGGTAAAATAGAGGAATTTTTCAGTTTGAAATTAGAATGCGAACGTTCTTACAAGTTCCTAGAATTTTCCCCAGATGTTGACTAACAAGCTCATGTTATTCTTAACATGACAGCTGACACGTACGACCTTCCAAGGCAAACATTTTTTATCATTACATTAAACATTATCAAATAACATTTATTATTATCATCAATGTTAACGTACGAACATACAAAATACAACAAAAGCGTAATTTTACAACTTTAACAAAAAAGTTTTCACTAAAACGATCCATTACTTGAGTTTATGAGCCAATAAAAATAAAAGACGCGACCATAAATTTATCATTTTTGACACATGTCAAAACGGCGCCTTTATAAGGTGATTAATTAAAAATCCCTATTTCAATTACGGAGCGTGATAATTGGTGTAGTAGTGAAAATTTTCGCTTTTTTTTTAAAGTGCGGGGTTGTGGGGGTGTGCCCTGCACATTGACGCATTCTTGCGGCTTCGTTCGAGTACGCCGGGCTGCACTATCTTAAAACTACGGTTAACCAGTTGTTAAGGATTTTTATTTTACTGTGCTGAATTATTTTAGATTTACGTTAGACTTGAAACATGGTACTCTAATTTATTATAAATAGGTATAAACCTACCTTATAAACTTGAAACTAATAAAAGGTTTAAGGCTAGTCAAAAACTAATCAAGAATCGAAAGACCACAGCAAGCACGGACATGAGTCATGCTTAAAAAATGCTTCTGCTAAGTCAATAAATAATTTCCCAAGAACTCAGGGTAAACGGAAAACCAAAGGACCAGACAGAAATTGGTCCTTCGGTCCCAGCTGTGAAAGTTCTTTATAATAACGCGGTTAGATCTTTCACTTTAAAATAATACATCCTAGTTTAACCTCTACTTAACAGCTCATGGTGCAATCAGCCGGTCACTCCACCTTATCTTGCAACGAAGCGACGCGGCGCACTACATAAACACGTATAACTAAATCAATGGCGCCTATTGACACCGAAACTGACAAGGAATTTTCGCATTTTGCAAGATATTTCACGTTAAAGAAGATGATTTTATGAGATTTGAGGAGAATTGTGTTTTAAGATTCAGTTTTCATATAAAGGTTATTGACATTCTATATTTAGAAAATCGAGTGCTTCTGAATATAAAAATTAAAGTTAATCATTATTTTATTTCAATTAGACCATTAGAAGCCACTTTTGAACGCCATTTAGGCTCAGGCTCAGGTCAATGTATGTAATGTGAAAAAAGGTTGGTAATGAGAAAAAACTTATTAAAACTGTTTCGTTAGGTACTGGATATTAAATAAAAAAAGACACGTAAATCTGCAAGAATTCGGTGATTTTTATTCAGGAAGCAGCTAGATTTTATAACAAAAAAAAAATACACTAAAGTCTATCCATTTTGCTGTACAAAACGTAAACAATAGCAATCGTATTAACCTTGACTGCAACAATAAAACTTGCTTACTAAAATAAATCAATATAATTTATTACTATATTTAATGAGTCTTTACTTTGAGTATTCCCACGACTAGATAGGTAAATGACAGACTATTATTTATTTTCTTTTATTTTTGATTATCATAATCTAAGTTTTATATTTTTTTTAAACAAGAAATAAAAAAATATACACGCTGAATAGAAAAAAAGGCTTGGCTGCGTTTGTGTTTTTTTTTTAGAATAAGAACTTACTTACCATAATAATTATCTAGTATTTTGCAATAATTTTCTCGTTAATTTGTATTTAATTAACTGCTATTCAATTTCATCAACATTTTTATTGCTCAATCGAGAACATATATCAAGGCAAAAAATAGCCAAGTTATATTGCATTTTACGTTCACAACTCAGAAATTCCCTTAAACGATCACAGACAAATTGCTGTTAACATAAAAAGTATGCAACAGTTTTTTAAATACAGATATCATCACTTATTCTCGATATTTATGGCTATAGTAGAACATTTACACAAGCAAAACACGGCGCGAAACCTAGCCATTATTCTAAATTTAAACAGCTGTTGTAAAAGAAAATGGCGCTAAATTATTAACATACAAGGTGTAGAGCCAAGTTCCAACACTTTTAGTATTAAATATTATTTTAAATGTTGTTATAAAAGTTTGTGACCGAATTAAAATTCCGGAGCTATTTATATTGTGAATTGTAATTACAACAATGTGGGTTGGGGGGCCATAGATTTAGATGGCATGGAAAAGATTTGAACAAAGAAATGAAATAGCACGTCAAAATTCTTTAATTAAAAATTTGATTGAAATTATTTTATTTTAACAAAATTTAAAGATATGTTGTAGGTACGTTCAAAATTAGAATAGAACGGTACCTTTTTTTATTTCTAAGCAACATTTTTTACAAAAAACCGACTTCTTCGCTCCTTGTCACTTCTAGCTTCACTATAACAACACAACGTCATGTGGGGCACATCCTACGTCTAACGTAGTACCTCGATCGACTATAAAGATAAGCCGAATTCCGCTACCGAACACCATCTGACTAATTAATAAAAAATAATTAAGGAATTTATACGCCGAACATACGTTAGTTACACTGCTAGGCAACTGCTCATGAAACGCAAGTTAATGTTTTTGGTTATCACGTTGTTTGTTACAGATATGAGAATAACACCTTTAGTTTTAAAAGTAAACAATCTATACTAATATTAAAGTTGTAAAGTTTGTTTGTTTTTTTGTTTAATCTCTGGAAGTACTGGTCCGATTACAAAAATTCTTTCTATGATAGAATGCTACAATATAGCTAAGTGCCATAGGCTTTGTTTTACGATATATTTGACTATCACGGGAATGAAGTCGCGGAAAGAAGTGTATACAGACATACGTACATAAAAAAAAGTAACTTAGATGGGCATAGCATAACTGTGACAAGCAGGCTTCTAATCAGCCTAATGCTATGCTGTGGGAAAGCATAGTACACTGCTGGTTGCCGTGGTCACTTAAGAAATGACGTATAGAAAGAGGAATGAGGTCTTGGGTTCGATTCCCAGGTCGGGCAAAGTGTTATTGAGTTTTTCCATCAGAAGTTTCTCAGTAGCAGCCTCGGAGTCTGGATTTGTGCCCGGTTGATGGCAATAGGCTCGCCCCCTATTACATGGGACTTAAACATAACTGGCGAAATGCGGGTGCACTAATGGGTACACCTCTGCTTAACCCTTCGGGGTTTACAGGCGTGATGTTATGTACAGTAACCAAACCAGCACTTTAGTAAGCGGTAGTAGAGAGAAGTAAAGTTATTTTTAATAATATAACATAAAACGTCCAAAAATCCTTTCGTTCATTCCTAATCCACAATAATATCCAAAAAACAACCTTCAATATATTTAACCTAATAAAGTTTACGAAGCACCATAAAATCAACGCCTAAATTGTTTTGAGGCAAAGGCAAGCGCCCCATACATCCAACGGCATTGTATTATAGATATTAAAAGACATTTGATGGCCATGTGATTTAAGACAAAATGTCGGCGTAAGTCGTGGATAAAAAACGCTATAAATAATGGTTAACAAAAGCGTTGTCATCTCGTTTCCCTTATCCAAAGGGCCCGACGGTAGCTTTGATGACCAAATGAGAGGTGTGGAGTTGACTTGTCCTTTTTTATTTTTGTTTTCTCTATACTTATGAACTTTTAAGTATAAACTTTTACGTAACTCAGTAGCTTTTCAAGTATTTTTTAAAGTATTTAACTTTAAAATATTTAACTTTATTGTATTTCGTATTTTATACAAAGAATTATCAAAAGAAGCAAATCATAATTGTTTTAACAGCTCCTAAGATACCGGACTGTTTGTTTTTCGCTCTACGAAGCCGAAATTAGCCGATTGTCTCTTTCCAAAGGTCGATGTGCAATATTTATCGCCGGGTACTGTACTGCAATGCAGACAAGTTACAAAATTAAAAAAAAAAAAAAAAACAAAACAAAATAAAAGAATACAACTTGGTCAAGCTCTACCGTGCATAAATAAAAATTAGAATTATTGTCATTATAAAAAAAACCCGACCTAAAAATCATATAGGATTTGCACAATACGTTCAAACTTCGAACAAAGCATACACCTTTCTCTTATAAAAAAAAAACTACAACGATTCGACTCCTTGCCTCCAAGATGGTAGATAAAGGCTTGTAAGTTTCGTACGGCGCCATGCCGGGGTGGGCCGGCACGTTACTTAAACATGTATCTAATAATGAGCCTTAACTTGATTCCCTATCTCATTTTGGGAGTTAAAATTCCAGTAGTAACTTTTACTTTGTCGAAAAAGTTCGGTAAGTTGGTACTACTGGGAATCGGGTGATAGTGATGGGCATTGATTTCTTAGTCTGCTTTTAGTTTAGGAAAATGTCGATTTAGTTGGTAGAGTGTAGGGTTCATAATTTTAGAAGATCACATTTGAAGTCTCTACTTAGTAAGCAAGTATTATAAAAAACTTTCCATGTATTCAGAAAACGGATGTTCAAGATTGCGTGCATTTCGATTATTTTTAATAGGTGTTTAGGCTTAAAAATTCCTGTGGTCGCTTTAAATTGATGTAAACAAAAAAAATGTGGAGCTGGAAGGAGCCTACAATAACTTTCAGGTCATGATAACATATTTATAAACGTGTAGTAAGATTTACAAAACTAACCTTAAGTATTAGATCTCAATTTATTTAAGAACATACCATACCTACAAATCAAATATTCAGCCGACATCAGAAAAAATATTACAGTTGAACAAAAACCCAGCATAAAATTTTACTCAATCCTCTTAAATTCTCCTCACTACACTCGAAAATTACAGCAAAAGTAAGGCTTTTAATTACGAGAAGTTAATTAATATGAGCGGCGGACAACGCACCGGACGGAGTGGCCTGTACAAAAACATTTGCACCTGCACTGAATGTTGGTCGGTCTGTTGGTGTTGGACGACCTTGGCCCAATGTTGGTGGTACGGTTTTGTATTAAAATGGGTTTGAAAATAAAGCTTCCACAAAATACAGACAAGACAGATTTGTTCTTTTATTTTCTGTATCTTGATGTGTTGTACCAGTTCCGTTTCATTAAAATACTTTTTATTCTATCATAATTATTTTGTTCAGCTTTAAGTTTTGGTGTTATAAAAACTTTTCTGAACTAGCCAGGTGTTCGCATTCTGCCGTGGTGCGGAAGAATGCTCTGAGTGATCTCCATGCCTCGGCTAAAGGTAGTTGGAGGAACACCGTAACGTTTGTGTTGTTAGTAGTCCGAATTATCTCTCCGCCATCCTAAAATCATGAAAAAAAATGATGTTTCATAGTGATTCCGTAGAAGCACATCAGTTTCTTCTAACTGAATTACCTCACAATTCACTCGACAACGCGTTAATCAATTTCTCACGCCTGATTAAATACCCTGCTTACACCCAAACCGACAGCCGTGATAATACTGAACATGCAACCAAAAAACACGCAATCAAACAAGATCCCGATTTAGAACATCAATAATAACGCGTCACTGATTTTTTACATCGACAAAAAGTCGAAAGAAACATAACGCGGAACTTTTGATCCGCGCCTCGACAAGTGACGATTAGTCGTTGCGACAAAAAGATGTCGATGTCGATGTCGCTGTCATGTCGCACTGTCGCGAAGGCGTTTTCGTTAGATCGGCTGATAACGGATGAGTAATGATATTCTTGAAACTCCATAATCGTCTTTTCACAACGATTTGGTTTATGGTATCTATTAGTGGCTTGTGATAACATTTTAGGATAATATTAGGGTTATTTGTTTTAAAAGTAATGATGCTGATAAAAGCTAAAAAATCTGTTAAAATTTTGTCTATTGTTTACGTTTAATCTTTGAGATGAACGTAACACTAAATGTTTAATAAATAAGAAAATCAAAATAAAGCTAGCAAGCTCCATTGTACTTGAAAGACTCTCAAAGCATAGTAATGAAAAAAAAAAGAAAACTTACTAATCGTCCAAACACTAAATGTCACGTCTTTTACGTGACAAAATTACCAAAAAAGAAACCATATTAACGTAACGAACTAATTCAAATAATCGACTAACTTTCGAATCGAATCGACTAAACAAAATCACGCACAACACTAACACAAGAACGTAACGATTATCTGTCAATTAATTAGAAGTAGCCAATTAGCCAAAGTCACACATTCTACGATCTATTTTACGTGATTGGGTTGCTTATAAAATGTATGGTGGGAACCAAGGAAAGACGTGACAAGCTTACAAATAAACAAAATGTTCTACGTCTTATGGGCCTTCTTGACATTATTAGAGTACTCTGTGATTTGTAGATTATGTTAAAAAAGGCAAATAAGATGTCTATGGTTTTACGTTATGGCCGTGGGGGACGATGACTCGGTTGAAACGGATTTTGTTTTCGGATAACAGGTGGATATTTGGTTCAAATTGTTTTGTGATGTATGTGTACCTACTTAAGTAGCACATTCATGTAACTGTTGTCTTTTAAATGCAAATTCCCACAGTGTGTGTAAAGAAGCTATGTGTATGGTTAACCACACGTCAGAACATACACTTGAACTACAAAAACGCCCTTAATGCTATGAAATACAGGCGCTATTAAACTTTTACTTTGGACGAGTGGTTGCCTGTACACATTTTTATCCCGACTATATTTTTTTAATAATGGAAGACTAAAAATATCGATTGATCAATTAAACGACACAACACCAAAGTACTATATCACTATAAAATCATAACTGCCAACATTAAAAAATTGTAATCGAGCGCCAAAAAATATTCAAATATCGTAGTTCCACGGAATTAGTGCAAAATTAAAAAAGGAAAACCGTAGTCGCGCGAGCCACAACCGAAAAAAAAATAAAACCTAAGATGGCGGCTTGCTTACGACGAAATGTCGGGAATGTGTCCACGTGGAGCCGAATTCAGGGCCGAATGTAAACGCTCCCGTTCTATATGCTTTATTTTGGATGTCTCCCATTTGTTATACATAATACATGTAGGGACCGTATCGCGGGATCGGGACTGTCAGAGAATTTTCGACGGCGCCATCCAGCCCGGCGCGAATACAGGCTGATGTTGTTTGGGGTTCAACAATAATGCATGTGAGAGCCAAATAAAAGGAGAGAGATGTACGAAAGAAAAGGAAGATAACGCAAGTGGACGTGAAAAAATACTGCACCAATGTGAGGAGAATTTTTATTTTGTGCTGTAATTTTGGAAAGTTACTATTTAAAACAAAACTTTTCTAAAAATCAAGCTTAGTCTATAGTCTATACTCACTCAAATAATAGTCATCAAAACAAAAACTATTCTAAATTTAAAAAACTTCAAGCAATGTGCATGTCGAAAACTTTTTCTGATTCAATTTAAAACTCATTTTAACATTTTGGTACCATCCTCTATGGTTCAGATAGTGGTGGATCGGCCTGAGAAAGAACGCGGCGCGACATGAACTTATGAGTTACAGTCGCCGTGACTTTTTGTAGCGCGCCGAACGCGGAAAATTAGCTTTGTGAACAAATACGCGCCTTTCAGAGACTGGCGTTTAAATGAGACAGAAATAGTAAGAGAACAGAGATGGAGTACTTAACGTTGCACCGTACGGAGTTTTCGCAAAGTCGGTGTGGTGTTCGAATTTTGAAAGTAATTTTGGGTGTATTATTGAAAACAGCCTCCATGACACTAGTGACAATTAAGTATATAATTTTTATCGTCTCTTGGAACTTTATTTCTGTATTTTTACTCGTATTATTTCGTCCTCGTGAAAGTCAAGTAGGTAAACAATAAAACATCCCATGACACCCGGCAATAGTAGATTCATATCAGTGAAATTTTTTTTATAATCGCTCCTGTACTTACAGAGATTACCTCTTACAAACAAACAATTTTATTGTACCTCTATTAGAATATACATATTTTCACAAAACAAATGAAGAAGCCAGTATGGAGAATAATCAAAATGACTAGATCAAATAACGACTCAACTAAATTAACTCCAAATAAGTCAATGAGGAGTGGAGGAAGGATATTTCAATACTATGATGAGGTTAAAAAAACGCCTTGTTTTGCCATATACAAAAATAGCAAAACTCCATTACTTACCCAAATAAGGAAAATCTTCAATGTAACTATTCAAATCAACACCTATTATGTATTCGAACTTCGAACCGACTTTACCACAGACAATAAATTTTACGCCGAAAAAAAGAACACAATTAAATCATTCTGCTTTTGTTTTTCTAGAAATCCTTGAGTTTCTGCTAATTTTGAGACGCGGTTCCTTTTCTTAAAAGTATAACCGTTCATTCTAAGTAATCCTTGAAGATGGGAAACTGGGGTAATAGACTTGAATACCAATCGACCAGGTAGTGCATGCGAAAAATACGCAAAAATCTACTGATGTAGTTTTGTCACGGATTACAAGAGGTGAAGATGGAAAATTAGGAAGATCTGGGTGATGAATGTAATTTATTAACTTACTAGCTTTTGCCCGCGACTTCGTCCGCGTATATGTCGGTTATCGCGGACGCAGACGAAGTCGAAGTCGAAGTCGAATAAAAAGTAGCCTATGTCCTTTGTTGGGGTTCACACTTACCCTGTACCAAATTTCACACAAATCGGTTCAGTAGTTTAGGCGTGAAGAAAAGACAGACAGACAGACAGACAGACAGACAGAAAGACAGACAGACAGAAAGACAGACAGAAAGACAGAGTTACTTTCGCATTTATAATATTAGTTAGGATATTAGTTAGGATTGTAATCTTTACTCTTAGGTAATGTACTGCAATGTGTTTCTTACATTTAATTGTTGATCAGCTGCTTGCTTATTTATAAAAACACTAGCTGACCCGCCGCGACTTCGTTCGCGTGGTATCCTACACTACAAATACCCCTACCCTAACCCTGCCTTACCCTACCCCCTACCCAACTCTACCCCTACCCCCACCCTACCTCTACTCTACCCCTACCCTACCCTACCCCTACCCTACCCCTACACTACCCCTACCCTACCCCTACCCTACCCTACCCCTACCCTACCCCTACCCTACCCCTACCCTACCCCTACCCTACCCCTACCCTACCCCTACCCTACCCCTACCCTTCCCTACCCCTACCCTACCCTACCCCTACTCTACCCCTACCCTACCCCTACCCTACCCCTGCCCTAACCCTACCCTACCCCAACCCTACTCTACCCCATATTTTCTCACCGTTTAAACCTTCCCTAGACCTCCACGAACATTTCAAAACCAAAATCAGCTAAATCAGCCCAACCGTTCTCGAGTTTTAGCGATAAGAGATAGAGATTGATTTCGCCATAACTTTCAAACCAAACGTCAAATTTTAATGAATTAAAGACTTAATATTATCTACATAAAACAGTACTTTGTGACAAAATAGTTTATTTTGCTATGGAGTAATGACATGTGTAAAATAAATGCGTTTAATAAATGAAGTTCTAAAAAAATTCAAGATTTTTAAATAAAAAAATGGTTGTTGTGTTTAACTCGAAATAGATAGGTATAGTGTGTCGCGGACTTTTTTGTAGATATTTTTAAAGTCTTTAATTAATTAGAACATTTTATGGTTCTATCTTTTATAGTTTAGGCGGCGTACGCCAAATAAGGAACTTTTTTGGATGATTTTTTACACCTTGGGTCCGAAAAACCCAAATATCTTACGGACCCCTATTTTTTCTAAAATAAAATATAGCCTATAGCACTCAGTGATAACGTAGCTTCCAATTTCCGAAAGAATTTTCAAAATCGGTTCAGTAGATTCGGAGATTACCCCCTACATACAAACTTACAAACTTACAAACATACAAACTTACAAACAAATGTTACCTCTTTATAATATTAGTATAGATAACATCAGAACATCACGCCTGTAATCCTGAAGGGTTAGGCAGAGGTGTATCCATTAGTACACCCAAATTAGTCAGTTATGTTTAAGTCCCATGTAATAGGGGGTGAGCCTATTGCCATGAAATGGGGCACCAATCCAGAGTCCGAGGCTGCTACTGAGAAATTCTTGATGAAAAAACCCATTCTCTGTATGAGAAGAGGCCTTTGACCTGCAGTAGAATTGATTGTCTTTGGTTTCTGAGCTCTTGAACCACAAAAATGGATACTACTTACTACACCTCTACCTTGACGGAATGCAAGCATTTTCTTTCTTTAAAAAATAAAATACAATAAATCCTCCTTAGGCATAAAACCAGGTCCAGTTACATACAGCTCTTCAAAAATCCATAATTATTCTGACTACCAGCAATACAAAGAAACAATTTGAAACGTCATGTCAATCGATCACAGAAACTGCCCTTGAGAGAAGCAAAGCAATAATGGTTTTAACCTTCAAAAAATTAAGTGCACGACATGATGGAGAATAAAATAGAGTCTTCAACTTCAAAAGTGGCATCAAACAACGAATTGGCACTTACAATTTGGTAGCAATCGTATTTTATTTGCAGGTTATATGCACGCGATGTCAATGATTTGTTGCAAGCACTGACTTGTATTTATGGACGGGCTCTAACTACGAAAGACAAACCAATATTAACACAAGATGGACGCCGAATAGTACGCTTTTCATACGAGAGTTCAATTCAATCTTATGTATAACTATAAGTAATATAGAAAAAGGCGTACATGCCACGTTCTGACAGGTATTTAAGGTAGAAACAAACTTATAACACGCTACGCCACGCCACGGCATTCAAGCGTTCTCATTGGCCACATTTCATCTCGAGAAACTACGATGGCGTAGCGTCTTATCAGTCTGTTTCCGCCTTTATTCTCTTACATTTAAAGTAAAGGGTGTCTGCATGCAGGTATATCTCTATGATTGCAGCCAAGTCACAGTGATGACAGCTTCACGTTCTTTTTTTGAATTTTATGACCTACAACGGAGGTTGAAGCCTTGTCACGATTATTAGCTCTTGTTCAAAATATTCCAAATTAGTGTTATTTTTAAGGATAATTGGTAGCGGTGTTAGCAAAACCTAACATCGACAATCACGAAGATTTTTTGGTGCTTTTTAAAATAAAACTTTACAAGGAAGTCAATAAACTTGTAATTCAATTAATTGGTTTGTGTGGGTGATCTAAATGAAGTCAGGAACGGAGAATCCAATGACATTTAGTTTCACATACATCAATGTGTGTGTCTTTATGTTAAACAAGCAGTAACTCATCTGTATGTAGACGATTTCATCTTCAAGCGGTCAATACATTTTTGCATAGTTCATTTTTCAATTCCCAGATTGCCATAAAACTCAATTAAAATTACTAATACAAATCCCTGGTAGCACAACAGCCGCATCGAAATCAGTCTACCCGTTTCCTAGATACCTTCTAAATAGGCTAAAAGACAAATTTTTCTCACAATAAAAACTCATATGCATTTCAAATGATCTACATTTGCATCGAGTTGTCTTTCCGTTTTTTTTATATGCTACTTAATATGCACCGTTTATAAGGGCGCGTGGTTAAGTTTTTAATTTATTTAATTGTGTTAAAAATATGAAAAGTATGCGCGTAAGCTTTCGAGTGCTAGTTAGTGCTTTTTTCGAATAGGCAAGGGTGTGTTTTAACCAATGGTAACATTGGCTTGTTCTAATATAATAGGGGACGTACTGGTAACTATTTAGTAGTCACGAACCAAGTTTTTTGTTGAGTAGTTTTTTTTAATGCAATTTGCTAGTATGGTTGCCTTAGGGATCGATATTGGGACCTATCCTTATTCCTAGTAAAATTAGATTGGCTTTCAGTCTATGATCTGTCTGGATATAAGCGCATTACTAACTGCAATAGCTCCATTAATCAGTGCCATGTACCGGTCTCTTGTTAAAAACTTACCATTACTTTTTAAATTTATTAGCACCAACAAAACGCCATACATCTTCGAGACAAGCCACATCCGGGTCGTCACATCGTTTTAAATAAATTCCTATCACGCATACCTAATGTCCCTCAATCGACGCCTCGTCCATCTCACCCGGTTATTTCGGACATCGCCCGATTCGCGGATTTACGTGGTCAGACTGCGTAATTGGTCAGTTTATTTGGCCTTCCTGGTTATTAGCAATTGTTATTAGTTCTCGGAGACTAGGTGTCTGGTGGTGCCGCGATTGATATGACTAAATTCGGTGATGAAGATGGTGATAAATTATGGATGGCGTTTGGAAGTGTCGTGTTTAGATTTGATGTGATGGACATTGTAGATTCGTTTGGTATAGTACAGATTAAGTGTCAGAATAATCTTTACTAATGTTATAAAGCTAGAGTTAGTTTGTTTGAACGCGCTAATCTTAAAAACTACTAGTACGATTTGAATAAATCCTTTAGGGTTACATAGCCCATTTATTGAGGAAGGTTATACGCTATAGATCATCACGCTACGACCAACGAGGGCGAAGCAGTCACCGAAGGCGTAACTTAACGCGATTGAAACCGTGGAGTGTAGCTAGATGACGATAAACTTTAGTATATACATTTTGTGCTTATGTATGAAATCAATACCTTCACTTTTTATGCTGCAAGACAGATAAATTCTGAATTCTAAACTGACTGTGACTACGAAGATAGATACTGAAGAGGACGGTGCAGTCATTGAAGCAAAATTGGTAATCGCTGCATCCAAAAATAGAACTAGTAGACGCAATTGATGAGAAGCAATTACTGCTATTTGCAAATTGAGCGTTGTGATGTTTTAAAGAGTTTTACAAGAGCAAAAGTAAATGTGGCAATATTGTTTAGTGAAGACTCTTGACAGATATACAAATTAGATCTCTCGTAGCAAGTTATCTATGTCAGTTGTCTATACTGACTTTAAAAAAGCCTCCAATTGCAATTGATTGAAATAAAAGAAGACTATAATACCCGCCAGGGAAGAAGACCTCTTCTCATATAAAGAAGGAACGAGCATTAGTCACCCCACTTGCTCAAGTCGGATTGGCGATTTCAGACTTACATTAATTATAAGTCCAGATTTCCCCACAAAGTTTTTCTTCACCGAATCTAATGATTTCTAAGATAAACTTAGGAAGTACATATGAATTGAAAAAGTCACATTGGTACTTGCCCGGTATCAAAGCCTTAACCTCAGACCTGGGGGTCTACCACCATCTCTTAAAACAGTAGCATTTAAATATTAATGTTTAATTTCTGTTGTTGGATTTTCAACTCTCGGCGCTGAGCCGAGTGTTGAAAGCAGGGGTGACAGGGTTGTTATATGACCAAAAATCGCACTAATAAATACTTTGACTTTGATTTTGACTCATTCATGAGAGGTCTTACCCATCAGGAAACATACGAAAAGATAATAATATCATTAAATGCAATTAACTAATTCACCGTTCGTTAACTTTCGGCATAGATCTTTAACAAACCCTTAGTCTCTTGACAGAATGTTCAAATCTGATCGTATAAGATTCTCCATCATCCCAGAGTACGTATTCTGTTTCTACATATTGCGTCACCCAGCTAACCCTGAGCCATTTGTCCCACTCATCAGTCTGATCACGTGCATCACACTCAGTTGCAGCTGAGCTTAGGTACCGTACTGATGTTTATTTGTACTAGACCCGGAGATTGCAGTTACGGTCATGGTCTTTAGCGAATTGGAATGAGCAAGAAACGAGCATTTGAGCATTATTAGAGCCTTTAAATTGCCTATCAATAGAGCAGAGACAGGTAGCAATAGAGCATATACAAAAATTATATTGTCAAAATGAAGTTTTTTACTAAATAAATAGGGTTGTTTACATAGTACAGGCTATATATACGAAAAAAAACATTTTAACTAATGTCGGAAATCAGTTATGGTTATAATTTTTGTGATATGTGGTACATTCAACAAAGTTGGCTGTTGAACATCAGAAAATAAAACAAACATTTTACGATACTTAACCCTAAATGCAATTTAACGGTACTAAATAAATAAATCCTGAATTATATGTCGGTTCTTGTCATAAAACTCCAAAACAACACTTAATTAAAAATATGGGACCTCTCCTTTGTTTCTGAGAAACGTCAATAAGACAAACGTGTTTACACGACACTATGCACTACGTATGTGTGAGTGATATGGGTACATTAATTGAAATGCTTTTTATGGAATGTCAAAACGCGATTTCCCCATAGATTTTGTATGGCAATATCGAACTGTGACGTCACTTATTTGCCAACTCAATTGACTTACTATTTTATTGATTTCAAAGCCACAAAAAATTAATTTTACAGTTATTGAAAATTAATCGGGTTTCTGCTGAAATATAGTGTATTTTTTTTTGAGAACTCGTGTCTTCTAACTAGTGCTCAATTTCAACCATTTAAATCTGAAGACATCCTTATTCTTATAGATAAATTCGATCAATCTTTCAATACTACCATAACTATGCCTGCCAAATGATCATGTCGTTATTAACTCAAGCAAACACCACACAATTCCAACTTCCTCAGTCCCAAAGACAACCGCCTCTTCATACCTTAACGACCATAGAGCAAAGTTCACCACAGACTATAAACATCAAAACTACGTCCACAGATAAAATATTATATTCGTTCTGTGACTCAATCGTTATCTATAAAATAAATCATGCTACTTAATGGCACTTTAAGTGGCATTATCTCAACTGATTAGGGATACAAAGATTCTTCTTCGCGGATCATGAAAGGACCCATTCTTATGACCCCAGGTCGGGAGATAGGGTAAAAAGAGACCCATTGATAAATTTATATTAGTTTTCTGGGGTCATAGCAGCAAATCGTTGAGATATGAGGTTTTTATTTTAGTTCAAGGAGTTACTGTCATTCTAAACTGGCCAAGTCTGAGCTGGTTATAAAATGAAGGTTCCGTAGACAGAATAATTAATGCATGAACAACTCCTATCTTAGGATATCCATCTACGTATGCATGTACTGTCAAGCTGAAATAATGTTGATGAGTGAAAGCAGAAAATATGGAAACTGACTTTTGTTTTTGTCGTTAAAATACAAAACAATGAAACTGCTTGACAGATTATGACTTTTTGTTTTTCTTTTCTTTGGCGGCGTAAAACAAGAGCCGGTATAAGTGACCTATACTCCATTAAAGAATTAGGCAAAAAGCGACTTAATAATGATGGTTATTAGGTTTTTAATGCGGAAATTACTGCATTTCAGCTATATTTTTTGATTGTAAATGACAAATTGATTGCTTGGTATGTATATATCATTAAATAACTAAGCTTATTACAAGCTAACATTGAAATAACGAAAGCGATATTTTCTAAATTAATATTACCTATAAAGAGAAAAAAGAATGGATATTTTTTTGTGACGGATAAACTCCAAAAATATTAAACCGATTTAAAAAATTCTTTCACCAATGGAAAGCTGCATTATCAGTGAGTAAGATAGGCTATATTTTATTTAAAAAAATAGAGATCCGTAAGAAAATTCACGTAGAGAAAGTCGCAGGCAAAAGCTTGTATGTTTGAAAGCGATTTTTAATATCATCCACGTAAATAAATCATCACAACAAGGAAGATTTAAATCCGTATCATATCCTGAAAGTGTATCACAATTTCCTAAAAAGATAATGCTCCCCTAAACAGTCAATTGTTGAGAACATTTAAGGAGAGATCTCAAAGGAGTCAATCGGCACCCTTCGGCGTAAGTGGCCAAATTTCGGCCACCCTCGAGTCCTAACTCCGTCAGAGTCGGAAACGAACAACTTTACTCTTAACTCCCTTCTCTTTTACACTTTTTTGGGCATTGTCGGGTAAATTGGCAGTGTAATTTTTGAGAGGAGGGTATTTAGAAATGTTCCTTCCTACTTGAAGAGTTTGAGATTTATTGCAAGATTTACCTAGGTTAAAAAATATGTTGGAAATAACCTTTGGGATTTGAATTGAAAATGGAAGGTGAAGGAAAACATCATGAGGAAACCTGAACTTATAATTAGGTAATTTAAGTCACCAATCCGCCTTGAGCAGGTGTGGTGATCAATGCTCGTGCCTTCTCTGTATGAGAAGAGGCCTTTGCCTTGCAGTGGGACAATAATAGACTGTTATTATTATCTGAATTGGGCTTACTTTAGCCATAGTATGGAATCTTAAAAAACTGAAATCACAGATGCAAATTACAGGCATGTTGTATTATATTAAAACCTAAAGCAAAAAATCTTTGAACCTACCTCTTTTTACGAAAATTACGCGGACGGAGTATCTAGTAGATACTCATAAAAGGAACAGTTTATGTTTTTATGAAGAAGGAGTGCAGAAGGCTAATATTTTGATAATATTATGTAGTATACCGATAACTTTGTAAGAAGCCTGATTTGACAGCTATCAAAATGCTTTGTGTAGTGTTGTCAAAACGTCTTGTCAAAATATAAATCGGCAATTAATTCGTGTTTGTGAGTGTATTTTTTCAAAATTAAGTTAAACTTGATGTTTACAAGTGATACTCGTTGTTATAGTGTATGGGTAACATAGTAATTATTCAGGATTATGAATTGGATTTTTCAAATTATTACGTAGGAGAAACGTCAAATCGGGCTTCTTACAAAGTTATCGGTATAGTATTTGACAATAGAACCTTAATAACGTTTAAACTTATTAAAAAGAATTATGGTCGAATTTCGACCACTGTGGGCGATCAATAGTTAATCGAAATGTGCGTAAACAAAACATAATTAAGTTACAAGCACAACGTAGACTAGTCACCACAAAATGCGTCCCACACCCAACCATATCGAAGTCAAAGCAAAAATAAAATCATTTATTTAAGTGCCGTCTCCATTAGTGCAAAACTTTTATAGATCCTTGTGGCTAATTAGTTTTCTCGTAAAACTAAAGGGGCTCGTCAATCAATGGCTGGTTGAGTAATGGTGACAGAATCGCGACGACATGCGACGCAATTTAAAAAGAATACCAGAAATTCCACTATTATACTGAGTTGAGATTGTGAGAAAAAAAAAGTAAAAAAAAAATTATATGTCAATTAATTTTATTGGTGATTTGTCGTACCGGCAAAAAGATCTAAGATTTCCACGATGAGTAAAAGCTTTAATAGTATCTAGGATCTATTCTATAAGTACTCGTCTATTATATATTTTAATGATCTAATTGAAATAAATGATTTGACTTTGACTTACTTAAGTAGGTATGCACAAAATTGAGAATACCAGTCCAAAGCCATCGTAGAAGATATAACAGTAGGTATTTCCATTACAGCATCGAGCCAAAAACGCAAAAAAAATGGTCTCTTGTATGGGGACTCCCTTTCATTTTTAACTTTTGTTTATTTTTATTATTTGTTGGTATAGCGGCAATAGAAATACACATTCTGTGAAAATTTCAACTCTCTAGCTATTACTGTTCATGAGATACAGTCCGCTGACAGATGGATAAACGGACGAAAATCGGAGGTTTAGTAATAGGGTCGTTAGCACCCTTCGGTTACGGAACTCTAAAAAACACCAGCCAAGTGGTTCCCGAACCGCCATTACTATAAATATCATCTTTTTATTTTTATAAAGGTCATGATAACACAGTTACGGTATTACGGTTACGAAGATAGAACCTTGTGACAGACAGAGACAGGTTGTATGCTTAGTAATAAAGGCGCGGGCCCACCGCGGTGCACGGAGAGGCTACGCACGTGTATTAAGCTTCGCTTTGTAAGAAAATGTGTGTGGTTGTGTCCACTGCAACCCACGGAGAGGCTACGCATGAATTGACGTCATTGATACACGCGTGGCTTGCTCGAATAGGCGGTTACATAGCTCAACGCTGTCAACGTGGGTCTACGTTTCCACTGGAGTACACGAATAAGACCCACGACTATGTACAGCTCGGTTATCGCAGAGCAGTTTTCAGTCATACACGTTGTGGAACGGACGCGTTTCGTGTTTCTCGTATATATCGTATCGAGGTACTCATAGAATGGCATTGGTACTGACTTTGCTAGACAGTTCTTCTGACGATGAATCCGAAAGTGAGATTGATGATCTAATCTTGGGTGAATTGCAAAAGAAAAGAAAACACCGGTTCTGGATTGAAAATCATATTAAATTCAGAAATAAACATGGAGAATACCTACAAAACATTATTTATGACATTAAGTGATGAAAAATTTGAAAATTACTATCGACTATCGGCCACGCTACACATAGTCGTGGGTCATATTCGTGTACTTCAGTGGAAACGTAGACCCACGTTGTCAAACAAATGAATACACGCAGCTAAAATGCGCCGCGTGTCCGTGCACAGCGTGCACTGCGGTGGAGCCGCGCCTTTAGTCCCAATGAAAAATTTTGGGTACGGAACTCTAAAAAAAAATGCACGTTCGGGATATCCCCGTCAGAAACTATATGTTCCTGACACCCGTATAATAGAAAGAGACAGAAATAGAAAGGGAGGTGGAAGGTCACTTAAAGGACCATAACGCTTTTTCCTTACGTGACGATTTTTGCCAGTTAACTCCTAAGAAACTCTTTTCCAAAAGTAAAAAATAAACAGCATCAATTATTAGTGGCAGCATTGGCTCTGCAAAAGAATCATCTCTCTCTCAGGGTCTATTTTACCACTGTACAAAATTCCATCAAAATCGATTCAGCCGTTAACACGAAATCAAGTAACAAACAAACCAAACCTTCTCGTAGTATCTAATTCAAAGAGTGTAGCAGGCATAGAACATTGTGTAATCGTTTATGGGCCGTGGTGGTTCTACACAATGATCAAAATGATTCAAGTTCCTAATTATAAGCAATAATCATTAAAATTTGTCTAAATAGCGAAGGCAGGCGGCGCCGCGGGTTGAAGAGGTATCATAAAGTAAGTGCCAGTGAACAGACTGGTAGCAGAAGTCCCACATTATACAACGTGTACAATACGGCCGACGTATCTTGGCGGCTCTGAAGTTAGCCGATTGCTGCGCAGTAAACAATTTCTTTTCTATAAGATCCATTGCGCAGCTAAACAGCTAACTTCATACCGCCAAGATACGTCGGCCGTACTATATTTGGGTACTACATCATGAAGGATTTTTAAATTAATATATTATTGATAGACCATATCAGATGTTATTTTCTGGATAATATGTCTACTCGACCAGAAATAATTAAAAAAATCAATAGAATTTCGCTCGTTTTCCGATAGGTGCTAAGACTAATATTGCATGACCAGTGACTCAATTAGATATCAACTTGCAGTAGATTGCTAGTGAGCCTTCTGATGATTATTTACAGTGGCAATACTAACAGATCAAATAAACCATTCAAGTCTTAACGATAGTAATAAAACTTAATGTTTTTAACTATGGCACCAAAACAGGAGATTCTGGGCAAAAACGAAGGCGGTCCATGAATTTTTATTTTCATATTGTATGGAGAACCACTTTGTTGGTTTATTTATTTAGTTCTATGTAAGATAGGTAAAACATACACTGTTTATTAAAAAACTAGCTTTTGGAAGTCAAAGTCATAGTCAAATTATTTCTTTCTGACGTTTCTTACCTATAAACTACCTATCTGTCAAATTTTAACTTTATATGTCAAAGTAGTTTTTGAGATTTCATGTTTAGTCAGTGAGTCACTTTTCTGCTTTTATGTATAGGTACAACGTGTAATTAATTTAATATGAAACCTGAAAAAGGAGTATTTGAGCTCATCATTAAAAACAACTTTTACTATAGGACCAACTCAGAAATTATGAAAAGGAAATCAGCTGATCAATACATTTTATTGAGCTAAGTACCTAATTTTTTTTTCAGGTTTTCAGGGTTAGTCCCATAGTTAAAGTTGTTGTTCATAATAATGAGTAGGTACAATGACCTGTTTTTTAAATTTCAATTCATTCAATTACGCTTTGTATAAACGATTTGTATATTATACAAATATAATACTACTAATAAACGCAGCGCTTATCGGCAATAATTTTATTTTTTTGCTTGGAACCCAAGATCATTTTCTGAAATAAAAGCAACCTATGTTACTCCCTATTACATCAGCATCTTCCAATAAAAGTTCCTTCAAAATCGGTCCAACCATTTATGAGATTAGACGGAACAAACAGACTGACTAATAAAATTTTAAAAAAATATTTTTTGGCATATGTATGTACCGTGTTTTATTTATTAAGCATTTAGTAAAAAACTGTTTTTAGACATTACAAAGAGATACTTATATTTTAATCAATTAACTATATTACGTGCATATAGATAAGGTACCTACTAAATCCAATATCGAAATTTCGGCGAGTTCTGTTTTCCTAACCACAAGTTCACGTCTCATTGTGTGACAATTTCTACATCAAGTCATTGACCTGTCAAGGTTAGATGCATTGTAGCATTTCGCAAGGGGAGCGATGATAAATCCATTTACGCAATAAATTAAAGGTGATTGGCGGACAATTTGACTCACGATACTGAATAAAAATAACTTCAAACTCAGCTGTTTATTGTCACGTTGCATGTGACAGTTCGACCGTTCCATTTTCAAATAAAATGTTTTTTTTTTTTCGATACGTTAAGCTAGATTTATATTTTTGCGGTGTATTTTAGGCCAGTGTCTTATTCCATATATAAAACACGTAATGACAATTAAACAGCATCCATTGGTTTACATGTTAGAAAATTTGATAGCTAGACAACATGAATAGTGCAATGAATATTGTTGATTTGTCAAAATGGAATTGACTGCAGTCTTTTTGATAAGATAAGAAGGGAAAATTTGTCAACCCTGCACCTACTAAACAGTTCCTTCGATGTACCTAGTATTGAATGCAACTGTTAAAAATACTTTGAAAAATGTAACTAAGAAAATTAGGGTATTTAATGAGACACTCAGAAATTATCTAAGAAAATTATTCCTCAAAAAGTGGCAAGACTATGAATAAGTTCCATTATTTTAAATAATTGAAATAGACATTTTTCAATTAAAAATTATTACCTACTCCCATCTCGGCGTTTAAAAAGGCTACTTGAAATGAGAAGCAGTATACTCGTGTGGTTTTACATTTTACTAAGTACCAAAAACACGTCAAAACAAATGAATTGTAATCTTTTCTTTTTACTTAAAAGTTAATTAACAGCATGACTGGTACAGTCGGCAATGAAGTCACTAAACATTTATATTTTCAATTATTTTTGCTTTAGTGTTGTTAGTGCTCCTTTTTAAATTCTTAATATAACATCATGCTTGTAATCCCCGAAGGGTAAGACAGAGGTGTATCCCCACATTTCGCTAGTTATGATTAAGTCCCATGTAATATGGGGCGTGCCTATTGCCATCAACCGGGCCCAAATCCAGACTCTGAGGCTGCTACTGAGAATTTCCTGATAGAAAAACCAATAACACTTTGCCTGACCTACGAATCGAACCCAAGACCTCATGCTCAGCAGTCGTGCGACCCCTTGACCAAAGCAACTAAAGTGTTTAAGTGTGTTTACTTATTTAAGACTGACTGTTAAATACTTCAAAATTTTGCAATTTTTTTGCTGACGCTACCTTTAATATTACTTTGCATAAAACTGGAATAACTCCTGCACAATGCAATTGAAAGTTCTCACACTTATGTAGAAAAAAACTATATTTAGAACCAACTCAAAACTCAAGTTATTTTACTACCAACTTTAAAATTAACTAATCAGCCAGTATTACCGTACCTATATAAAAAAAAATTTTACAGCGCTTTTTGTGCTGGGCTAAATCGCTGTTTACGCTGTAAAGCGTTTGTTATGTTCGAGTTGTAAGACTTCAGACCACACGTGCGATGCGATATGAAGCTTTATCTATAATTTTATAGTAGGTACATACGTCACGTGTAACCAACTACAAAACAAAATGATAATGAAGACGCTAGGACCTCCTCACATACAAAGCGATAACTTTTTTTACAAGCTATATTTGCGCTTCTGTTGTCTCACTCACTCACACAAAACCTTTAACCTTTTCACCGCCAGCGAACACAGAACGCGATGCCTCGCCCAGCGCCAAGCCACAGGCCAAGCTATATGATAATAGTTAAAATGAAGAGCTTCTTATGAAGTCGTGGCGCTTCTGGTGGCACGAAAATCCGGAACTTCTATTGAAGTCCGTGGCGGTGAAAAGGTTAACCTGAGAAATGACAGAGCCCAGAGGACTGGGATTTTCTTGGGTCTAAGAATCGGCATTGCCATACAACGTGGTAAGTCTAACAGCCTTTCTGGCACTTGTATCATTAACAGCGATGCGGATGAGATTTTTGATGCTGCCTTTTATTGGCATAATTAAAAAAAAAAACGGGTTGCACTCCGGGAGTGCCGGCAGAAGTGAAAACTTGATTATTAACGTTTACGTTTAACATACACGAACATTCGCGCAAGCGCCCTGCGCTGTCTAAACGAAACAGTAGGCCCAGGCATACATTTTCGCCGCGCCGTAGAGAGGGGATAGCTGTCTACTCTCCATCCGTCTTACGCTTTTTCGATCAGGTCACGTGTCCTGACGCGCACGTGTCCTGACGCGAGTTTAAGATTTTATACCCATTACATGAAAAAGTGCTCAACGCCGCTAAAGAAGTTTTCACTTCAAAAAAGTTTTGTCTTTGACTTAGATACTTCAACTCGCATCGCTTACACTGTGCTTCTGCCTTTAAATCTGTTTATTTTTATTTATTTTTTATTTATTTATGCAATCTTACCTACAACTATCATTACAGATCAGCGATCCAATGCGACAGTGTGGCCTTATATACTAAACCTTAATCTACATCCTAAGAAGTTACATTAAATTTTAAATCTTAACCTACATCTAAATAACATATTATATGTAACGTTACTTTTGCGAGTTCACTCAAGCTACAACACAATACATCAACCCTCTCGTGAACCTCGTTCACCACACGCAAAGCTCTAGTGAGAGGAGCTCTCGCCAGTAAATTGGTTCTGGCCGCAGGCACAGCAAGTAGGGGCGGACGTCGCCGCCTCCTCACGTACCGGTCTGGCACGCAAAGCTCCAGGTGCCGCAGCACTCCTGGGTTAAGCGCTTCGCCACGCAGTAGCTTCACCACATACGCTGCAAGTGCAAAGTCCCGTCGCACCTCTAACGCGTTGTACCCTACCATACCCAGTACAAATAGTGTAGGGTACATCAATGGGTAAAATGGATATACCCCATACAACTTAAAATACAAGTGTCTCGTGAACTTATTTTGGACACGTTCCAACATGGCCCTATATTTCGCCTCATAAGGAGCCCATATGACTGCACTATGTTCAAGGTGACTTCTAACTAATGCGTCATACAGCACCTTGAGCGTCGTGGTGTTGGTAAACCCCTGAGCTTGCCTGAGTACGAAACCTAGGTTTCTGTATGCCTTCTTACATATCTTATTAATATGCTCACGGAAGGTTAGTTCCTGAGTGAAGGTTACTCCTAAGTCTCGTACCTGAGACACTGTTACCACAACAAAGTTACAAGTAAGTTAGGAACTTGGAAACCTCAACTTAAAAGTAAGTGATACGTAAGAAGTGTAATTAACGAACGAAATCTTTAAGATCTTGAGTCGTGTCTCAAATGCTTTGGTATTCGTTCGGCGGCGAGTTTTAAAATGGTTTTTAGAGTTCCGTAGCCGAAAGGTGCTAACTGGATCCTATTACTAAGCCCCCGCTTACCGTCCGTCTGTCTGTCAGAGGCAAGGGCGGATCTAGGGGGGTCATGGGGGTCATGAGTTCATGATCATCATCATCTGCCCAGCCTTTTCCCAACTATGTTGGGGTCGGCTTCCAGTCTAACCGGACTGAAGGCTGTATCTCATAAATAGGCAGTGTTGTAATTTTCACAGTGTGTGTACTGCTATGGTCGGTTTAACAATAAAATTAAGTTAAAAATTAAATGGGTTACAATATAAGAAACGTGTTTTTTGCATGTAGTGTTAGAATGTTGCTACGGAACTCGTCATGTGCTAGTGCGACTCACACTTGACCGGTTTTTGTTACCTTTTTGCCTTTTGCTCGTTAATCTAGCAAATGCAGCAAGGAGGTGAGGTTCGATTACCAATTTAGGCAATGCGACTTTAGCGCGGAAAAAACAAAGATGTTGTGGGAGCTGCTAATAAGAAAATCGGATTCTCTAAAAACTCAATACTCAATACGAATTTTAATTAAAAGGGCAATGGGCATCGTGGGACTTTCATTTAATTTTGGAAAAGAATAAAAGATTCATGATTTCATATTGAAAAACGAAATGTTAATTTATAACATAACAGACATACGTAACATCACGTCTGTAATCCCAGTAGGGTTAGGCAGAAGTGTACTCTTAGTACACTCACATTTCGCCAGTTATGTTTATATCCCATGTAATATGGGGCGACCCTATTGCCATCAATCGGGCACAAATCCAGACTCTGAGGCTGTTATTGACAACAAATTCCAACCCAAACCCAAGAACCTCATGTTAAGCAGCCGCGCTTTTCGACCACTAGACCAACGGGGCAGACCGGAGAGCGGTTTTTTTTATAGTAGGTAGATAAGTAGGTACTTAGTTTTTCTTTTGGTATAAACTATGATAAACTAGGTAATAAACGTTGAAAATATTATACTTAAGTTTACTTAAGGATAATATTTTCAACGTACTTTTTATTTTTATATTTTTAGTCTATAATTCTACAAAATTTTAAAATATTAATTCACAAATACCAAAACTATGAATAAACGTTTATCACCAAATGATTGCCGCCAAATACGGTTTTGAGTTAAATATCTATTAAAGTAGGTATTTCCGTGGCTGTAATTAAGAGAAGAGGCTGGGTATCATCGCGTCCCCTAATCGCGGTTTGGGTTCCCTCTCCGGTGAGTAGAGGGACCATGGGATAAAGAAAACTGTGGACACGAAAAGCAATTTTGGTTTTCTTTTTGTCGGGTACTTGTATTAGTTTGAATTGATTAAGAACAGTTCAGTAATTTTAAGGACTTATTATTTTAAAAGTAAACACTGCGTATCTGACAATTTCTGACAGCTGAAAGCAGAAGTAGGTAAAGCTGTCAGCAACTGTCAGATACGCAGTGAATTTATTTTCTTGTTCACTTAAGGATCTTACCATTAGCCTAAATTATTATACTTAAGATTTTATTTTTAAACTAATATGTTTATTAACAACCTTAATAAAGCTTTATACTTTAGTTTTTAAGTTTCTAAACTTTCATAGTTTTTGTAATTTTTTGTAAACTTTACCGCGACAGAAAGATACAAGTGTGGACTTGTGGAGAAAACTTTAAAAAAAGAATGCAATGCTTTCAAAATTCGAAACGGTTTCTGGAATGTCCCACAAAATCCTTACCGCCTGGTCCCTCTACTAAGTCCGGGCCGTGGGGCAGAAACTTTGCCGTTTCACTTATCTGTGCCAACGGGGAATTTAAATGCGAATAATCATATTAAATGTAATTGATTCTCTGATACTTCGATCCTGCTGAAAGTAAGAGTATCCAGTATTAATTGGAAAGGGACAAGTGGATTTCACCAGAACTGACAGTATACGCTGTAAAAATCTCACTCGGAATTTAGATGAAGTGAGGTTATGAAGGGCCGTCTGAAACTATAGGTGTAATACAGCATTTGTCATTTGTAAGACTTATTCCCAGGCAAAGAAGTCTCAGAGAGGCTCAAGATTCCATAGGCCTGACAGTATCTCAAAAGAGTCTAGGAGTTAGAGGGTATTCATTAATTACGTGAGGCGTTTAGGGAGGGAGGGGGTTGAGCCGAATCTCACTCAATCTCACGTTGGGGTGAGGCCTAAAAAAAGGGGGCTCAAAAATCAGCAAAATTGCCTAATGTAAATAATGGACACCCCCTTATTGATCTGCAGTGCTATTCTGTAAAAACTTCCCTCTGCATAATTAGGTGACGAGACTCGAGAGCTGTAAGTGGGATGAGAGCTCACCATAGGCTTACAATACACCGGTAGGAAACTAAATAACTATTTCATAGTCAAAATCAAACCGGCAAAGAAATACTGACACTTTCTTATTCCACAGAAGTAAGAACTAAAACATGTCTAGAACATGAAAAAGGTTTCCTAAACAAGAACACATTACGTCAGACTAGTATGATAAATTGTTCGTTGTATACCTAGGTTTTGGTCTGTCATAGTCAACCAAAAATCGCATGATAAAATGAAAATATTCTGAAATAGAGTCACCAAATTTTTTTCGTTATATTTTTTTTCCTATTATGAAACAAAGTGTCTCTATTCCTTTTGTTGTCATTACCTTTTTGTTGTGAAATCCCTCGTTATTACAACCGCATAACGCATTACGCCATTTAACGCAATTGGTTAGTTGACACCATTAACCAATAATTCCAAGACTTAGCTTCTTTAAAAACACGCTTTATTTTTGCCCTGAAAACCCAATAAATTTTTAATTTACTGTAAAATTCGATTTTTTGTGGCTTTGAAATCAATAATTAGTTAGACAATTGAGTTACCAAATAAGTGACGTCACAGGCCGGTATGCCATACAAAATCTATGGAAGAATCGCGTTTTGACAGGACATAAAAAGTACGTCAATTGATGGTGGTGTCAACTAGCCTAATATTGATATTTTTATTCTTTTCTCTCGGACCAGTACCTACGATGATTTCAAGCAGCAGCTTTTGCCGTGGTTAATTAATACCAGCCAGTTATTGAAAATGACAGCGACTACATGGTACCTATTAAGTACAGTACAAGTCTCAAAATTGGTTGGTATGACCTTTTTACGTCAAATATAATTATAAAAGGTGGTCTAAATATTGTCGCACAAATTATGTTAAAATTACAGCTAATTGCAAGAAAACACTAAAATAAATTAAAAAAATGTCGTCAAAAGGTGATAGACTAACAAATTGTTATTATCTATGCGTTATAAGGTTATAACGAGCCTAAGATAGGTTAACAATAGCCTATTAAGTTTAATAGTATGCGTATAATTTTGATACAGTACGCCCATTAATTTACCCTTACCTACTTAAAATAACACTAGCGCGCGGAATAAGCGCGCATTCTCCTTTCAAATATTACGATAAGCAACGGAAACATTATTCACACCTACATTTTTAAACATTTTTTTTTTATTATCTTAGCAAGGCTTTTGACACGCTAACTAAAAATACGTGAATACGTAAATACGTGTAAAATCTACAGGCGATAAGATAGAAAAAAAAACAATACAAAATAATGTTGCCACACGAAGCGTTAAGCGTAAAAAAAAAGTTCCCACTTTAGCACTACATAAACGACGGTGTTGCCAGCACTAATGAATATTGACAGCAATTATTAGTAAGACGATTTCTCACTACAAACGGTTTTAAATATGAATTACGCAGAAAAGCGTTTTTGTTACATATCAGTGAGTTTTCTACTGATTTTTTTTTATTGGCTTATTGTTGGAAATCATACATAAGCTGGTGCTGGTACAATTTTACAGGCTATTGCGGTTTTGTTAATAAAGCCGTTTCTTATGAATTGATTAAGTATATTAGATTTTATCCTTTGTGGTTAATAGGAACATAATTAATTATGTTACTTATGATATCATAAGTAATTAATTTATGATTGTATAACAAAACGATGTTAATTTTCTGTCCTAATTTAAATTCTTCAATGAACAGAAGAAAAAGCAAAATTAAATCGCGGGAAAATCAAAATTCGAATGCAGAAATAAAACCAAGCAGAGCAGCACTCTTCATTCAACCTTTTTTCTTTTTAAACATTTGACAACGGCGCCTGAAGGCGTCGCTGTCCCCGCAAACGCGTCGCGTCTACTTACCTATTCCCCTTGTAGCGAACTTGCGTTTACAAAGCTAGATAGCATTAATTTTACGAATTTTGGTCTTTGAAGTTTTCTTTTTTAGAACGATTCCATACCGCGAATTTATTGATAGACGATTATGTTTTCCTGAGAATACACACAACATTAAAAAAATATATAAAAAAGATGGTCTCTATCAAATACTCTTTTTTTGATAAGTAGGTAATATTTCGTTATCCCTAAACCGCAAACGCATATCGTTTTCAATAAAACTTAACCTGTACAATGTCAAACGGTTATCGTAATTGATTTATTCTGCTCGCGTGTTGTCTGCAAATGGAATTACAGTTGAAAGTACAACATACTATCACTTTAAATGGTTATTATATTGTTACTCGTGGTTGGTCGAAGTGACAGGTTCTTTTTTTTTCTAGGAATTAATTTAATGGGGTTGTCGTATGTAGGGTTAATGTTATGGTTATTTGTGGTTATTGGTAATTTTGTAAACTTATAATATTTTTTGTCGGTAATAGGTAATAGCATCTGTTTTCCCTTTCAAGCATGGGCGACGGGCGTACTTTCTTGTTTAGCAAGTTTTAAGTTTTTAGTTTTTTCCTTTTTTTTTTTCGGAAACTTAAGGTAGGTAATTCAATGACGGTAACGCTTTCTTTACTATCTTTTTTTTAAATCAGCAAAATTTTATTGTAAATGACCTACATATTTATTTTTTTAAAGAACTTTTTCTCCAACGACTTTATGACCCACTAGTAACATTAAATATAATGAGATGAATCTTTAATTTAAATATGTCACTTATATTAGAACTAAATAAATAAATAGATATTTATTTATTTATTTTATTTATATTAGAACTGCAGTACAAAGCACTTACATACCAAAGCGTTGTTCTAAATTTAAAAACATACATGCAATGACATAACAAAAGATGTAAAAAAAAAACAATAATCAAAATCATGAAAATAATGAAAACCACTCTGTTCTACACTGTACCAAAGAAATCATCCACTCAAGTTCTAAATACTTGATTCAAAGTAAAAACGGTGACTTACTATATTTGGCTGGCGGTGGCGGCAGTGTTAGGGAATGTTGTTACCACGCTGGTGGTCGCACGGCGCCGTGAAAGCCTCATGATGACGTTTACACATTGACGCGATACAGCGATAACCGCGACTGCTGTATCGCTATGTTTATTGAGTAAAATTACTGCATTTCAAAGTACAGCAAGTACATGAACAATGCTAATTTTACTACTATTATAAAATGCGAGAGTTTGTATGGATGTTTGTTACTCAAACACGCCAGAACGGCTTAACAGATCTGGGTGACGTTTGGCACAGAGATAGATTATAGTCTGGAATAGCACAAAGGCTACTTTTTATCTCGGAAAAAATAACGGTTTCCGTAGGATGTTACCAGCTGTACGGCACACAGTATTTTTTTTTTAACCGACTTCTAAAAAAGGAGGAGGTTCTCAATTATTCGGATGTTTGTATGTTTTTTTTTTTTTTTTTTAGGCTATTACGATTTGAAAAATTCTTGTTTTGTTGGAAAGGTTATACTTCCCAAATGGTCCCATGAAAATTTTATCGAAATCGGACAAAAATATGTCACTAAAAATTAACAAATAAAATTTTTTTTTGCAAAAAAATTTTTTATTATTTTTATTTTTTATTTTTGTGTGCACTGTATGGTCTGTGTCAAATAAACCTTTTTTTCTTTTTTTCTTACATTAAATTAATATTGACGCGGACAAAGTGGCAGACGGAAGCAAGACTTATGTAACACCTAGTAAGGAGTACTTGTAATGAGGTTGTTAACTCATCGTGTTAAACCGCTGAGAAAAGCTTTAGGAATTTTGCACATTGTAAGTAAGTGTGTGACGTGTACATTGTCATGTCAATGTTCGCTGTTAATATTTTTATTTACTGCGCATCTACCATGTATGAGGTAACTTTGAGTTTTACATTATAATTAAGTACTAGACGTCTTTTTCACATAATAGGTATTACGTTAGACCACAATGCGTTGCGTCTACTAGCTTCAACTTTCTGACTAACTGACCGACTCCTTGTCAATTCAAAAGTTCCTGTAATTGGTCTAATCGAATTAAATGTTTTGACTTTAGCTTTGACTTCGCCGCCTATTTTGCAGACTGACTTTAGGCAGCCTATTGGTGTTCTTATTTACAGTTCTCGAAACCGCGCGTACCCGCGTCTTGTTCTTGCGCCAGCGTGTACACAACCTTACCAATAAAAACAGGTGTGGCATGTTGTGGAACAATTAATTAGACATCACTTGTACATCATGTTTAGATATCGCTACCAAGCAAGCGTTCGTTGCGTGAATCCTACATTTGTACACTCACGAGCAAAAATACATACACACTTAGTAAAATTCAAAAGGCAGTTTCTGTAGCTATTGGTACGAAGATACTGTCTGTCTGCGACACACTTCATTGTTTACAATTCTTAATCTATATTTCAGGAGATAATAGATGTTGTATTTCACTAAGTTTATACACATTTATGCACGTAATTGTATTCTGTCGACAATGTTACGTTTCGTGCGCTGCAAATGTGAGAAAAACTTAAAATGACAGCTGCTTATCCACCCGTTGTATTGTAGAACGGTTATAATTGTTATGGACTATGGCTAATGGTAGCGATAGAATTCACACCACGCTTTCATCGGCTCATTGGAGGTTCTTAATTTATTTGTTGAAAGGTGTGTAGTGGCGGTCAGGCCCCTCTCTTCCACTGGGCACTCTGGGCAAGTGCCCAGGGCCCCACGACCGTCTGGGGCCCCGGCCTGTCCCCAAAAAAATCATTCCTTGCAGTCTGTTCAGTGACAAAACATTTGAATTGCAGTGCGATTTACAATAATTTTCTTGCTCCAAGCTTAAGAAATGAGTACTTTGTCTCTTTTATTCTTCTTCTTTATCGTGTGGGCAGTAAGGTCTTACGACCCCACACACCCTAGTGTCAGAGTTTCTAAACCACCTCAAGGGCCTCTGACATGGATTGAGTGGGACAGTAATAGGCTGGTATAAGTCCAGGTTTCCTCACGATGTTTTCCTTCACCGACGTGATGATGCCAGTGATGTCCGAGATAAACTTAGAAAGTACATATGAATTGAAAAAGTCACAAGACATCAATATAGTCACATAATTGAGATAGAGTCAATTGAACATGAAAAAAATATTTTTTTCAACTATCAGTACACATAAAACACACAGGGGCCCCGAGATCCTTGTGCCCGGGGCCTACAATATGTTAAAGACGGCCCTGGTGGCGGTTTCGCTGTTGGACTTGCTGTAATTATGTGAGCTGACTTTGTATCTAACCGTTCAATTATCATAAAAAATATCCAACAACCAAGTTTTCACATTTAGATGTTTTTTTTTTTTTTAACCAATAACAATTTATTGATTTAAAATATTTACATTATTTACAAGCTTAACAAAAATAAAAAAAAACAACCAGAATAAGAAAATAAAAAGAGAAACTAAAACTAAATAGCATCAAAAAATTCATCCGCATCGCCGTCCACTGGAAATGTACCCAAAAGACTGGCCGCATTGCCACGTTGGATGGCAATGCTTAACCTCTGGCCAAGGTAATAACCAGCCCTTGGGTCACGGGAAGTGTCAACCAACCTTTTGGCCAACTCCTTAAAAAGGCCATGGGCACACGGACCCCACGACCCGAGAGTTTCTACCCCAAACGGCTCGAAAATATAGTTACCAGAAAGGGTACTATATTTACGCCGCTTGAGGTTTTCTGCAGCCGCGGCAGCAGCGCCAGCACAGCACGCCGAACTAGGAAGATGGGATGGCGCAAGAGTATCGACACACGTAGCGTCCCACACTAAAGGCCTACCCATCTTCCAAGGAAACAGAGACAGATGATTCAAAAACAATTACTGATTAAAACCGTTTTACCTATTAATTATCATAATAAATATCCACCATCTAAGTTCGCCAATCCAAAAATAGTTATATGTTTTAAAATCCATATTCATGGTAACCGACTCAAAGCAATGTATGATGCTGAACTGTCAAATACAGCGATTGTCTCCCAAAATGATCATAGTCCTATCAATGACTAGGTACTGGATTTATTCTCAATGACTGCAACTTTTGAAAGCCAAACCAAAATCAACAGTGGCAGCCACCAGAAATGCGTTGAGATAATGAAAGACTACACTGAAAAAAATGATCAACAAAACTAGTTTTGTTATGTGAAAGTTTCGTTGTAGGGAAATAAACTTTAGTTAAATTTAAACAATCTTTTCAGTAATCGATCCAAAACTAGTTTTGTAGGTTTATATTTGGTATGTAGGTAGTAACCTTAATTTTTGTTAATATGAACTGAATTTACATAGACTAACTAGCGCAGTTGTAGCAACAAAACTAATTTCTACACACATCTAAACCTTGTGGCTATTATCAATCAATGTGTTTGATTATTTTTTACCAAATTAATATATTTACTAGTAACTATTTCCACACGTATTAACAAAGTACAAATCTTTTGTTAAGTATTTAATAACCAGTTTTGTTACCTAATAACAATTCATTGATTTCATCTATAAACGACAACAGAGAGAGGTTTGTGAGATTACTTCGATTTTATGGTGTTTGTAAAAAAATTAGTGCGCCAAAGTGTGCAGATTTTTAATAACATGAGTGACTTTGACCGCCGCCTGGTCAAAGTCACTCACGTTATTAAAAATCTCGGCAGTGGCCGAGCCGGTCGACGGCGACGAAAGTAATTCAAGAGACCTTATGGACTATCTAAACTCTTGGGGTCTTTCAATGTACATTGACATGTTTAAAGGTAAGTAACATAATATGTTACTTAGGTAAATTATGAATATTATTCATAATTTACCTAATATTACTCAGAACTATCAGAAAAAGATGTAAACATCATGTGTTGTGCGCGCATGGACGGTAGGTTAGGTTACATAACTTTGTTGTTCGAGTTGTAGGTTTGGCCTAGAAGAGGTTACTTAGAAATCAATCAAGCTTGCCAATCGTTCGCGAAGTATGAAATAGCTAAAATACCTAATACATCTACTTGTATTATCAAATTCCAGAACACATTGTGGACATGGACACTTTGCAAATTTTATCATCAGAAGACCTTAAGGAATTGGTCCCAGTAATTTATTGGTCACAGGGCCAAGCTAACCAGTTAAATTGCCATGCTAGAAGACATAGTAACAGACACATTTTCTGACAAAAATACAGTGAGTATCTGCTTTAGTATCTTACCTACACCCTACCTTGCTACTTGTTTTTTCTACTCTTGACTGAAATACTCCTCTAAGTACCTACTTTGCTAACGGTAATGCGTTATTTTCAGGCTGAAGTACAAACAAAAACTACAAACCAAATATATCTATTAAAGGATTCAGATACAGTACTTGTGTTAGATGATGAACGAGTGGAGGATCAATAATGTCAGTTAGAAGGTATTGGTACTTCACAGTCAATATAGATAATATTGTTTAATGTTAAGTACACTAAAGAAGGAAGAATTGGGGTGGGAAACTCATATTATGTGATGTGTTGCAAACTATAACACAATCTAAAATAAAATGTAAGCCCAAATAAATTATGGGCCGCGTCTATTTAAATATTTATTAGTTATTAATATTATATTATAATTGTGATATTATTGTTAATTAAGTTTCATACTGAGTAAAATTCAAAGTGTTCATTGAAGTATTTTAATTATGTGTTACTGAAATAAGAGTTGTTGATTTGTTTTAGTTAAAGAGATTGATACTTGTTTTGTTTAATATACACATCAAAAGTGTCTAGGGATCAACATCCCTAACAAATGTTAGGGATGTTGATCCCTAGACACTTTTGATGTGTGTATGTTTAGAAATTTGTTTAAAAACTTTAATAAAACTTTAATTCATTTTTCTCCATATTCTGTATTATTTCATATTTCTGTTACACCCTGTATACCTACCAAAACAGTAAAAATATCAGTAAAGTAATAAGTAACAAAAATACAGGGTGTTAGAAATGGATTGGCAAAAACTTTACAGATGTAATTAGGTCACGAAACTATACAACTAACCCGAAGGAAAATATGATTGGAAACCGCAAATTTTACATTAATTGTAAACGTCTTTTTATATGGGTGGGTCAAAAGTTTTAGCTGTTTCCAGTCTTATGTACCTTAGGGAAAGTTGTTCAGTTTCATAGCCTAATCGCGTCTGTAAAGTTTTTACCAAGCCATTTCTTACACCCTGTATTTTTGTTACTAATAACTCGACTGATATTGGCTACTAATAACAAAACTGTTTTGTTATATACTATAAAACCGAACCTGTAACCTGTAAGCATACTGTAAAGTAAAATTTACTTAACAGTTTGGTTACCAGCAAGCAAATAGTACAGATATCTGTAACAAAACGTTTTAATTAGTTACAGCAAAACCCCTTGTCTACTTTTTAACAAATAGAATTGTTATTTTTAACACAACTAGTAAGATTAAAAGAAGTCAAATTGTTAGGTTAAATTAAACGAAAAAAGTTAGGCTTCAGGTTACACAACACAGTTAAACGAACCTCATTTTGTTATTGATAACAAGTAGTTCGCAAGTCCCTAGATTAGGGCCTACTGGTAGCCAAACTTTGGTTACTATTAACCTATCATTTTTTTCAGTGTATAGTTACAGAAAAACTATCCCTCTGTCTTTTTGACCGCGCAACGAAATTATTAAAAAAAGAACAGCAGAGGAGCAGGAAATACATAATTGACTCCTAACCAAGAAAAAAAAAAGAAAAAGTTTGAACATAATTTGGCAGTGTTTACTTGTTGGCCCTTCTAAACCCTCCTTACTACTCACTCAACTAATTACGATATCAGCCGGAGTCGTGATAAGCCGTAGACATTATCGTTTTGTTTACATATCAAGTTACGCGGCGCGCCCACAAGATGGCGTCTTTATCCGAATTACTTCTGTCTCACTGGGTGGACGATACAGCTGATTAATTATTTTATACGAATTATATTGAAGGTAGTGTTTGTCAATATTAATTTTGCATTTGATATAAATAAATAAAAAATTGGTCCTTGGTACCTACTTACTAAAATACTTTACACGCGGGCATTAAAGGGTTAAATAAAAATCCCGCCATTTTATTGGCCATTTCCAGATTTTTTCATCAACTATTATGTTTGTGGTTCACTTTATAGCCGATATTTAAATAAAGAACGACGAAAAAAAAATGTAATTCGAAATTTAAAAACTCAAAACGCGAATCATTCCGTGTCAACATGATACTTATTTGAACTCATGTTAAAATACAAACAGACAAAACGTTATCTAGCTATAGGAAATACACATTAATACCAACACTCAAAGTACATAATCGCGTGACACGACCCACGTTATGTGATAATGTGCTATAATTAACACGGTATATTTTGTCACCATAATGGGTGGTTAGTACACATAGTTTAATAAATTGCTGCTTTTGCAACTGTTTGTTTTTTTTTTCTGCTGATCCATGATGACTTTGTGTTCAGTCTAGTTGGTTTAAGTTTCCGACCTTTGAAGTGGCTGAAATAATGGCACACGGAAAGTGTCTGGCAAAAATGTATGGTTGGTTTCTAACTACATCCTGTAAAACATTATGTCACAACTAGCTGTCATACTTGAATGTATGTGAGTAAGGTACGTTTTATTCAATTCCTAGCTTCTGTCCACGACTAAATAACATCACGCCTATAATCCCCGAAGGGTTAGGCAGAGGTGTACCAATTAGTAATGCCATCAACTGGGTACAAATCCAGACTCCGATGCTGCTACTGAGAAATTCCTAATGGAAAAACCCAATAACACTTTGCCCGACCTGGGAATCGCACCTAAGACCTCATACTCCGCATCAAAATCCGTTGCGTAGTTTTAAAGATCTAAGCATATATAGGGACAGACAGACAGACAGACAGGGAAAGCGACTTTGTTTTATACTATGTAGTGATAAAGCCATGAAAATAACAAATATTACACTTATTAAAAACACGCCTGTAATGCCCGAAGAGTTAGGCAGAGGTGTACCCATATTTCGCCAGTTATGTTTAAGTCTAAATTGGCAAATGTAAATACTAACCAGTGGCGGCTGTACCTTAAGTGCGCTCGTGCGCTGAACCACCAATTCAAAAATCAAAAATTACAAAATATTAAGTACTTCATCTTTATTTTTAAATTACCATTTTAATAGTTATTTTTAAACATACAAAAACGTATAAAAAATTTAATTTCCAATTATGGTGAAACAGTTTGAGCGCTTTACTAAACTATTAAGACTTATTTTCCTGTACAGACAAATAATTCTCGTGCGCTTCGGCGAGTGCACGAGGACTGCTAATATAACTTGTAGGAGATACGAGTTAATACGCCTGACGCGTGAAACAGAAGATAGTTCATAGAAATGTACCGAGTATGAGTGGGTTCTCGAGCGCCGCACGAGCGATCCGAGGATTGCCGAGAGCATCCGATGTTTGACGAATTGACGAACGACGACGCGCGCGACGGCAGCCATGATTGACATCTCGTATAGTTTCACTGTATGTGTGACGCGTTAATTATTGTTTATTTACATATATTACCGTAATTGTTTTTAGTTTTTGTTTCGATTTTTTCGAAAACTTTTATTCTATACTGTGTAAGTATGGTGTTAATACCCGATTTTAATAAAAAGGTGATTGAACATTTCGCTTCAGAAAAATGTCGTCGCATTGATTTAATGTATAAAAAATAAACATATATTATGTCAATTTTTGTTTTGTTGCATTTTCTAATTTTAATATTTTAGTAAAGTGCACCACCAGTTCGATAACCCACCAGCCGCCACTGATACTAACACCAATAATAATAATCTGACAGTGCACCTACAGTACCCGGCGATAAATATTGCACATCGACCTTTATTGTATTTCGTATTTTATTTATACAAAGAATAAAAAGAATTATCAAAAGAAGCAAATCATAATTGTTTTAACAGCTCCTAATAGATACCGGAATGTTTGTATTTCGTGCGGCAGAGATAACGCTCTACGAAGCCGAAATTAGCCGATTGTCTCTTTCCAAAGGTCGATGTGCAATATTTATCGCTGGGTACTGTATAGTAGGTATAAGGGTACTAGTTCCATTTTTTATATCTACATAATATATTCTCTATGGTGGTCTACGCAAAGAAAACAAAACTAATAGGTACATAAGTTCTATAGACGCTGACTTAAACCTAAGTTAGGTAGTTACTTAGGCAGGCTAGAATTTTAATAGCTATTGCCAGCTGTCTAAAGTTGACTATGTTGTCTTGTCTGACCATTTGTAGACCGGCCAGTCTGGACTAGGTTAGGGTGACCAGAAAGTTGTGTTGTGGACGGATGAAGATGGAAAACCGTTGTGATTTTTTATTTTTTGTTTCTGTTACATATTGTTGATTGTTATTATTCGAGTAGCAAGTTTATTACGAAAATCAATAAAAATAAAGATTTTCTTAAAATAACCAGCCTGTATGGCCTGTATTTTTATGCACAAGCAGCTTCTGCACGCGACTTCATCTGCGTCAAAGACAACGCACCTGTCATTTTCAAGTATGTCAGTGCAGCGCCATACTAGTAATAATGAGTGATTAATGACGCCGCTAGTCTAGCAACAAATCGCTGATTTGTTTTTGTTTCGGGAGCCGTCTCAGTACGCACACATGCTTTGTGAATCTTTTCAATACTTTTACAAACACTTTCAAATGTTTTGAATTGTGGAAGGGCGCGTCAAGTTATTTTAGTTAATCTCTACGTACATTTTAGATGATAATTTATCTCTGTTCCAGATTTAAACCAGTATCGTTCAGCAGTTATGGAATGATTGAGTAGCAAAATATCCATTCACACTTTCGCATTTTAAATGTAGTATAAGATTAATCAAGACTGTCCTGCTAAATTCCAGTTCATGGTCACTCTAGTCTCTACTAGGGAGATAATTAGTTGCACTAGAACTTTAACATCAAAGACCATCGTAAGTTTATTAAAACCACTTGTTTGCAACTATCTCGCTCACTCCTATGCTAATAACGCGTTATAGAAAGGGGCAGCGTTCGTCGGAATCGGTGGCATTTGTGTTCCGTTTTACTTTTATGGGTGCAAAATGCATTTTTTGAAATTGGAATAAATCGTGTAAGTTCAAAATAAGAACGTGTTTCTTATTTGTTCTTGAAAAAGGTTATAGACAGCCAGTTTCATTTGGATTCGAAAGCTTACAAGAAACTGCCTCCTTGGTTTAGTAGTTGCAAGAGCGACTGCTAAACGTGGAGTCGTGGGTTTGATACCCAGATTACAAATCCTACTTATTGGGGTTATCCTATAGAAAATTATGAGCAGCTACCAGAAGCCTGGATTTGTGTTCTGTTAGTGGTAAAAAGCTAAAAGCGGAAAAAACGGTCAAGTCCAAATCGAACACTAAAAGCAATCATAGCAATAGGTACACACTGTGATAATATCAACTATCTACCTGCTATGGTTCTTGAGATACAGCCCGCTGACAGACTGACAGACAGCGGAGGCTTAGTAATAGGGTTCCGTTGGCACTCAAGAAACCCTAAAATTGCAAGTTCTTATTTAATTATGTGTAAGTATTGTGCAATAGGTACATAACTATCCAAAACCAAGAGATAGTTTAGGCTAATGCTGGGGCTACATTAGCGGGCTACGGTGAATTTTCGTGTTCATGCGATGAGTGTGTGTTAATGCTGGGTAGATCGTTGCATCGCGTAGTATTCGATTGAAAACGTTGTACTACCGGGGCACTGTCGGTAAACTAGCGCGCATCAAAGAGATTTGTCGCGATAATATATTTTTTTAAACTTAATGCAACAAAAGCGTACAAAGGCGGACTTAATGCCTATCTACTAACAATCATATTAATAAATATATATTATTCATATAATATTCGCTTAACTCTCTCTCTTAGAGAACAACACAATCTTCGCCCGCCTAATGTAGGCACTAGGCAACGACATCACCTATGCATACACGATGTTTTAGCGCGCCAACGCGACACAAATCTTCGCCCGCTAATGTAGCCCCAGCGTAACGGCCAAGCTTAAGATAAAGAAATTAATTCATAAAATAAAATCATTGCTTATTTAATATTATCTTTATAACATGGAAGTCAAAACATTATCTTAATGCGTATTATCATTCACCACCCAGATACACAAGGAAGTACTTATTTATTTTTAATTGTTATTATTATGAAAATTCTCCCAATGTGCCTATTAGTTAATGAGATATCGACTTGGGTGTTTTCGCAAAAAATCCGTTAAATATGTTAATTAGGTAGTTACGAGGATTAATGGATAAACAAATGTGAATGTCTAGAGGTTTAATGGATAAATAAATGTGATCGCCCAGTATCGTGATGGCCCAGTGGTTGAGGCGCCCGCCTCACATGCTTGAGTTTGTGGGTTCGAATCCGGGTAAGTACTAAAATGACTTTTTCAATTAATATTTTTTAAGTTTATCTTAGACATCACTGACATCATTCCGTGCCTCGGAAAGCAAATTAAGCAGTTAGTCCCGGCTGTCATACGTGGACATTTGACAGTCGCTACAAGTCGTCAGAAGCCCGAAAGTCTGACAATCAGTTTTACCAAGGGATATCGTATTACCCAGTTACTGGGTTGTGGAGGTCAGATAGGCAGTCGCTCCATGTAAAATACTGGTGTTCAGCTGCATTCGGTTAGACTGGAAGCCGACTCCAACATAGTTAGGAAAAGGCTAGGCAGATGATGATTGATGGATAAATAAATGAATGAATGGTGCCATCCATGTTTAACGGCAAGGAAGAATAAATCTTTTCTCGTTTTGTGTTCCCATGGAATAATGTAATTCTGAAGTCTATGCAAACCACGTCGCGGGCAGAAACTAGTCTATACTTACTTACTAATATTATAAAGAGAAAATATTTGTTTGTTTGTTTGCATTGAATAGCCTCCGAAACTACTGAACCGATTTGAAAAATTATTTCACTGTTGGGAAGCTACACTATCCCCGGGTGACATAGGCTATATTTTATTACTAGCTGACCCGCCGCGACTTCGTTCGCGTGGTATCCTACACTTCCAATACTCCTACCCTAACCCTGCATTGCCCTACCCCCTACCCTACCCCTACACTACCCCTACCCTACCCTACCCTAACCCTACCCCTAGCCTACCCTACCACTACCCTACCACTACCCCACCCCTACCCTACCTTACCCCTACCCTACCCCTACCCCTACCCTACCACTACCCTACCCCTACCCTACCCTACCCCTACCCCTACCCTACCCTACCCCTACCCTACCCCGACCCTACCCCTACCCCTACCCTACCCCTACCCTACCCCTACCCTACCCTACCCCTACCCTACCCCTACCCTACCCCTACCCTACCCCTACCCTACCCCTACCCTACCCCTACCCTACCCCTACCCCTACCATAACCCTACCCTACCCTACCCCTACTAGGGTAGGGGTAGGGTAGGCCCTACCCCTACCCTACCCCTACCGTACCCTACCCTACCCTACCCCTACCCTACCCCTACCCCTACTCTTGAGACCCACTTCCCGACTTCATATTAAAAGAGCTGTTTTAGGGACTTCGTTCGCGTGGTATCCTGCCCCTACCCTACCCCAACCCTACCCCTACCCCATATTTTCTCACCTTCAAACCTTCCCTAGACCTCCACGAACATTTCAAAATCAAAATCAGCTAAATCGGCCCAGCCGTTCTCGAGTTTTAGCGAGTTTACACCTTGGGTCCGAAAAACCCAAATATCTTACGGACCCCTATTTTTTCTAAAATAAAATATAGCCTATGTCACTCGCAGATAATGTAGCTTTCTAATGGTGAAAGAATTTTTAAAATCGGTCCAGTAGTTTTTGAGTTTATCCATTACAAACAAACAAACAAACAAAAAAACAAAAATACAAAGTTTTCCTCTTTATAATAGTATTAGTATAGATAGTATAGATAAAAAAATTAGGGATCCGTAAGAAACATCACGCGAACGAAGTCACAGGGAGAGTACTAATAATAAATAAACAATACATACACATGATAACTTGCTCTCACTGGCGCCTATGTGGCCCTTAGAGGACCTGTATAATGACTAAAATAAACAACATAAGATGGCCTCAAATTAATAAATCAACCAACGATAAATTGCCGATCAATATTATTTGTATAATTGACATGTCGCCATTTTATTTGATCATTATGGTTATGCAGTGTTAATAATAGATGTCTGCAGACGGCAGTGTACCTATGTTTTCTAGTACTTTAGGTAGGTACAGTAACGGTCATAAGTGGAGTAGCAATCTCACAAAGCAATAAATTAACCTTTTGGTTTAACTTACGACCGACATTCCGACGCAGTGTGCGAATTTGAAGTGTACGTAGGTGCTGTGTTAATAGGTACCTACCTACATCAACACAAAGATGTAGGTACGGCCTGTACCGCGTGATCACAGCAATTCAAACTTTAGCATGCTACTGCACTTATGACCGCTTACTGTACAGTCGAACAAATCATTTGGTATACAGGCAGCTATCTTGCAACTACTTTTAAACAATGTTTCGAGTGTATCAATTGTTTTAAAACACTCTAAATAGGTTTCAAAAATAATAGACACCACAAGCTTAAAAACATAACACCACGCATTTAATCCCCAAAGGGTTAGGTAGAGCTGTACCCATTAGTAGGTATACCCACATTCCGCCAGTTATGTTAAGTCCCATGTAATAGGGGGCGAGCCTATTGCTATTAACGGGCACTAATCCAGACTCCGAAGCTGCTAATGTTAAATTCCTGATGGAAAAACCCAATAAGTAAAACTATGCCCGACCTGGGAATCGAACCCAAGACCTCATGCTCAGCAGTCGCAAGACACAAAATACCATTGAATAGCAATGTAGCAGAAAGATACTTAAATTATTGTTGTCTGTAAAGCAATTAGCTTGTTCTACCGTACCAGGGCCGTAGCTACCGCCGTATCAAAGATATAGGGCCCCTCCGCTACGAATAAGCAAAATATCGTAAAATATTATCTACTATCTCACTCCAACTCTGAGGCCGTATGCTAAACTTCTCGAGAAAAAATAAACATAGGTATTGTTTATTTTGTGAAAAGTCTTTAGTTCTTTACTCTCCATGTAGGCTTCGTCGCAGTTCGGCAGAAGGGCCCCCAACAAATTTTGATACAGGGCCCGACTAGGGCAGCTAGGTACGTAACTTGTAAGTACATAAAGAATAAATTTTTTGTAAAAGTTCAGACGATTGGTAGTCTTATTACTATAGAATTAAGACTTATTGTCTTCAACACAAATGATTGATTTGTCATCATACTTTTGTCAAGTTAGCGCTAGTGTATTTATTATAGATGAAGAACTCTGAAACAACCTAATATCTAATTTTAACAATTTGTTGCTTGTATAGAAAATGTTACAAAAACAACTGTTTAAAAATACGTTACATTTTTACAAACAATTTGAATAATATGAATAAACAATTTTACCTTTTTTAATAGAATTTATTTTTGTTAACCCCAAAATGCTAGGTAGGTGTACTTTAGTTCAAAAATGCGAAAACAAAGTTTCAACAAATAGATTCGTTATTTTAACTAAAAAAATGCGATTGCATTCCTTTTTATTAAAATTTCAAATGTATTTTCATATACGATAGAGTTGTTAATCAAACTGCATAATTTTATTAGCTCTGTTAAATAAATAACATACGCACTCTGTCATTTGTAGCCACTTTTCAAAATGGCCTTTAATTTGTCTAGGACATATAAATTGTGCTGGTTTTACTCGAAATTTAATATTCCAGAAAATATGCACCTTATTATAATAATATTTATAGTTAGTTGTTGATTACAGATCGCAGTAAATCTTCCTTTGACACAGTATTCTTATCTAATAGGAATGTTAACATGTTATGAGTGAATCGTCTAAGTATAGCATAAAATATTGATAGACAAATTATAACAGATGTTTACCTATTTACAACATTTAACGGGCTAATAAACTTGCCGTGTATATATATTTCCAGTGAAATAACCGTTCTATTAGTTATTTCGTATTTTTATAATAATAAGTTCTTAAAATGTTGAACTTAGAAACAATAAACGTGGCCACATACTGGCCCAAGAACTAAAGAAAAAAGTATATAGAAATATTGACTCGAGAAGAAGAAAATCTAGATCTTTTGCATATGGCTGAGCAAACAATCATTAAAAAATAATAATTTAAATAATAAGAAACAGAACATTCCCTATTGGCAGAAAAAGAAAGTTTAATCTTGCTCAAAACAGTTTCAGTTTTAAGACTGACATAAGATGAGTATTTATTTCAGACAAATGGATTATTAATTATATACAATAATTAACCTTAACACAAAACCTATGAATAATTATAAAATTATAACGTATGTACAATTTTTAAAGAAAGAAAGGAGGAACCATATAGGGCATCAAAAAATTCAAACCAAGATGAGTTGATATTAATATTGAAAATGGCATTCAAATCTAAAAAAAAATATTTCATAGCAAAGGTCACAAGCCCGATACCCATTTTGTATTACCAAACAGACAGACAAAACTATCGCCTTCAACTTAATGTATAGCTCATAGTAAGGATAAGACAGCGTAGTTAGTATAATGATAGGCTTAGCAATATTTTTCGAATCCTGCGCAGTGATTAAGTTATTATAAACGGGCCGTGTTCGGAATGTTTATATCAATTTATGAATAAATTGTTAGTTTTACATTAATTTATTGCTTGTCTATAAAATTGTTTTGTACGCAAGTTGTGTGTTAAGCCTACATAATTATGGTTAGTGACCGGTCTATCAACGTATCTATTGCATAAGGTAAAAAAATACTTTCGAGTATTGAAACCGATTTAAAATGTACTTTATGCGAACTAAATAAGCAACATTTTAGAACAAAAGTAAAAGCTTGTCATACACTTCCCGAAACAAGCTAGCAACCGAAACAGTTTCCATCCGCGCAAGGAGGTCATATTAAAACCCGAAGCACAAAAAAGTTTGCATATCATCTAATCAAATATTTGTCTATTACCTGTCATTTAATAACATGACAGCCAACTCATAATGACATCGCACACCATGTCACGCTACTTTATGTGTCTGTTGTAATTATATGCGCATGAGCACGTCTGACCTGGGTGGAACAGCTACTGGTGTTTCTAACGCTGCTTAATTAGGAGATTATTTTAAAATCACATATTATTTACTTTATCTTACTTTTGGAAAATTGAAATGTTTTTATTCTATTTTTCATAGCTGCTTCTTGGACCCATTTCTTATGTTCGGCGACGAAATAAAACATGATGGATGGATTGCCTGTATGATTGGTGATATCTAGAATGACCTTACAGGTACTGTGATCACTGGAACCGATCACGGTATCATAAAATCTAAACTACACTTGATTGCAATTGCTGAATATTCAGATATATTTCAATGACGTGCTCACTACATCATCCCGAGCAGACAATTGCAACAATATAAGAAAACCGATCGCCTTAGAAGGCGAACGGTTTTTCTGGTTTTCGAAAATTAAATTTCAATTCGTTCTAAAATTCACTCGAGTGTTCGGATAAAACTTTTCGGCCAGGTTGCACTGGCATACAACCTCTACGGTACTTAGTAGACCCTATAGAAATGGTATGAGGTGGGGAGTCTGATGGTAATGTATTTACTAAAATCGACTAAGTACCTAAAGCTATAAGATGAGATTCCTAACCATCCTTCGTGGGCGGTTAAGATATTATAAGGGGTTGGAGAGTTCAATTGCGTTCCCAATCCGTAAGCAATTTTCTCTACTTACCTTTATAGGTACAAACTTACAAAGCTATTGCAAAATATTGCTGGTTAGTTTTTAGCAAACAAAAGGATTTATTTACTCAATAAAAATAAAATTTATTAAATGACCTAATCACTACATAATATAAAACAAAGTCGCTTTCCCTGTCTGTCTGTCTGTCCCTATATATGCTTAGATCTTTAAAACTACGCAACGGATTTTGATGCGGTTTTTTTAAATAGATTGATTCAAGAGGAAGGTTTATATGCATAATACATGCACCCGTGCGAAGCCGGGGCGGGTCGCTAGTAGTAAATAAATACTTTTTTTAACACTTTCATTTTTATAGTAAAAAAAATAGAAATGGATTTATTTTATAAATCCGATGAATCGGTACATTTTTAGGTGAGCTTTTTACACATATCATAACATCGCTATGTATAACATCGCCCCGAATGGGTGTTCCCATTAGTACACCCACATTTCGCCATTTATGTTTAAGTCACATGTAACAGAGAGCGAGCCTATTCCCACCATTCTTACTGATGGAAAACCTAATAACCGACCGACCTGGGAATCGAACCCAAAACCTCATGCTCAGCAGTCGCGCTTAGTGATCACTAGACCAACGAGGCAGTCAAGCTTTTTACACCTTTTGGTTTTTTCAATGAAAGGCAGAAAGTGAGTAACTTTGAAGTTTCTAGGAAAGAACTTTTTGAAAACGCTGTTGTATTTTCAAAAAGTTAGTCCATAAACCAGAATGGTAAAAAAAACGTAAGTACCTACACAGTTTTGCGGGAGAAAGTTTTTGGGCACTTCTTTCAAAGGTTTCGAGGGAGGCGCCTCCAACAAAAATGTCCATCACTTTACACCCAGATTTTCGGAGACTTTTCGCAAACGTATTGCCTTTGATGTTTGGAGTGTTACCCTTTCTTACTCTTCCTGTTTTCCTTTTCGTGAATTGTTGAGTTTCGTTCAAGTGAACTTAGTTTTTTTTCGTGTTTTTGATCTTTTTTGTCTTTTTTGCTCTAGGTATATGTATTTTGTAGAATTGGGCAACAAACATGATATTTTTAAGACGTTTTTCCTTTTTTTTAGTATTTTAGCTAACTAATAATTATTGCTGCACGTGACATTTTTTAGAAGTTTTATTCTTGTGATTGCTAAACTGTTGTGTAAGTAAAAAAAACTATCCATACTTAGAGATTGCAATTTGCATAGCAGCCGGTTTAATCCATAATGAGAAATAAATTCAAACAACTTAGGTATATGTTTATTATACATAGGTCGGTAACCTACCTACATTATTACAATAAAAATCTTTACTCTTACTGTTCCTATTTGCCGACTTATTATTTGTGTGATTTGAACCATTCAATCTATTATGGCACAAGATTTAAAGTTCATTGATCAAAATTCTGCTGGTAGGTAAACAACAGATAATCAGCAGAAACTTGTTGCGTTTCGTATAAAAATATGAATGAAATGAGTCACAAAAATAATTAATATTCTATCAACTTAATTAAAAAATGAACTTACTTGACCTGAAGAATTTAAATTCAAACTTTAATAAACAGAATAAACACGTTAGGTACCTTGTCATAATAAGCGATTTTATAAAATAAAACAGTTCACGGATCATTTAGGTATTTTATGTAACTTATATTTTTATTTTTTCTGAAGCTCATTACAAACATGTTTTGCTGGTAAATACCTACCAAAGCCAATATTTCATTCCGCACTGTCTTTTTGCAATCGATTTCGTTTATCAACCATTGCTTATTATTAAATTGGACAAAATATTTTTTGCTTTTATTTAAATAACGCTTTACAATTTATATATACACCTACATGGTCCGTTGCAATATTTAAACATTTTGACTGAGTATAAAATATTTTGACAAGTAGATACTATTCGTAATGTGACAAAAGAAAAGTTTATCAAATACCTAAACCTATTTACCTAACCAAAAAACAAAGAAAAAAAGCTACCAGCCTGCGAACCACAGCTGCTAAAATGCCTGCACATTTTTATAGCTTCCTTTTCAAAGGTACCTAACCTAGTTGTATCTTAAAACTTATTTAGGTATTTGAGAGAAACAGAAATGACCTAATAAAAAATAAATTTTCAGAATCATGCCAAGCGCTAACGGGTTAACTATGAACTCTTGAAAAGTCAATATTTGAGTTTAAAAGTTTAGATTAATTTATATTTTGGTAAGAGCTTTTGAAAGTATGTAAACTCTTTTCAGGTTATTTTCTAGGTAACAGTTGAAAAGTCGCATTTGTATATTTTTTTCACACTATTTCGTTTCTAGTGTTAAGTAACACACCATTTTACGTGTGTTGCGTTTTTGTTCATGTCAAATAAATTTGTCAGTAGTGATGTGCGTGCGTCACATTATTTTATTACATGTTAGGTACGAAATGGAGAGGTACCTAGGAGCCCATAAAGTTTTCACGCACCATACATATTGTAAATAGTTGGGCTATAATTCTTGCTAAACACGACACTACATGCGCGGTTAGTGTGTTCCCTATTTTTGATGCCTTCTGGCTGATTTTTTTTTTTAAGGTTTAGCACAGTAAAAATTGTTTGTAAGAAAATATTGAGCGCGCTTCCGATCATACCCTAAAATAGACTTATTTTAAAACTCAACTATGTACTTACATCAATCAGATTTATTAGAACCAAAAAATAACATTAAAGAAAAACTGAATTTCGAAAATTGAAGTAAACTTAGAAAAACACAAAAAGTTAAATAATGCCTAAGCAGTTTATTTAGAACTGTCAGAAAGTTTAATCATGGCATTATTATTATAATATTATTGTGACAGATGACAGAATTATGCATATTATTAATAAAAGCTTGTTTATTTGCATATTCATTTCAAAATTACCTGCCAATACTGCCATATGCAATTTATGTTAACATTAATCAGACAAACATTTGCGTATTAAAATGTAAAGAAACGATTTCACTCCAGTTTTAATCTGAATATTGGCTTAAAAGAAATACTTAGGCACCTATTTGGTATGTTGAATAGCCACATTTGACTACCCATAAAATAAAACCTGTCTCGCTTTTTAATTTTTCGAACAGAATTCTATTTTTAAAATAATGCGTGATGATTCGCATTTATGAAACTCTCAATAAGATTTTATTTTTGTTCATTCAATAACCTACTTATATATCAATATGCAATAGGTATCTTGTCGAACTATTTTCCGGCTATGTTTTTCACCGATTTTTCGCACTCAACCAACAAGAATAAATTAGGAAACAGAATAAAACAACGGTTTCGAGCCTTACAGGGTAATTAATGCGACAACACGTTCCGACGGATGCTAGTTTTTGGCGAAAAAATGCGCCTATGCCGAGATCCCCATCCTACGTGATCGTGAAATGTAATTAGCAAAACTTGTACAAAACAATTGAAGATATATGCAAATGTAAGAATAATGTTTCGTACTAATATAGACTAAAAACTACTCGGCATTTTAAAACAAATAAACATTATAATGAAGCGTCCCACACATAGTTATAAAAAATAGAGCAGTTTCATCAAGACTGGTAAAAATCTAATTAGGTAAGTACGTATGAAATGTATCGTAGCCTCTGGTGGCAATTATTTAAGCAATGTGACGTAATAGCGTGACTGGTAAGCCACAATTACTAAAATAACTTACGCTAAACTTGACTGGATTTCGCTCTCATTATTTTGATATTTGATTTCACTCTAGAATGCGAACCTCATTAATTATGGCTCTCCTACTTGTAAAAAGTTACAGTTTTTACTGCAAGCGAAGGTTCAAAAAGGCCTAACTTGTAATTGTTTTTGTAAACAACTCCATGTGACTGCGTGAGAGCCGCACCGTAGGGAGCGAGTGCGCGAGTTACACCGAGGTTATCTACGGGCCCTGCTCATCTGCTCACTTACCGGTCAGTGCAGGTGCTATCGGTACGTTTGACGGTTCATATCACACACAACACTGGCACGTCCGCGGTTCGAAAGACACGATCACAGGCGTCGGTAGCGAGCGACGCGATGCGGCACGGGGCCGTACTGACCTGCCACTCTTGGTGATCACCATCTCGGTGCCCAGCTTGTGGAACTTCTCCCACAGGTCCTTGCCTTCGAGCGTGACCTTGGGATCGTCGACGACACCGTCGTCGTCTGGCGGCAACGGTGCGTACGGCGGTGGCGGCGGCTTGAGCAGCGGACAGGGCGCGGACAGCGCGGCAGCAGCGGCGAGTGCGGCTGGCAAGTACGGAGGCGGCGGCAGCGCGCCCGCCGTCAGCAGCGCCGACACCGAGAAGTCACTCGGCCGCGGCGCCAGCAGCGGGTGGAAGGCAACGGCGTCGCGCCGCTCCGCGCCCTCGAAGCGCATGCCCGCGCCGCCCGGGGCCCACGGCGCGCGCTCCACGACCGGCGTGCCCGTCGGCTCCAGCGGTCGCGCTCGCGCCCGCTCATGCAACGTCCATAACGCGCCGGCCGGCGGCTCGTGCGACACTCGCTCTTCCCGTGGCGACACCCGCTCGCGCGGCAGGCGTCAAACGACTGGCCGCCGGCGGCGCCGCGCGCGACACCCCTCCCGCGCGCGCCGCCCAATCGCGCGTGTTTCCCCGCGCGCCCCCGCGCCGGGCGGGGCTCCGCGGCGCCGCGTTGTTTTTTGGTCGCGGGCGAGGTGTCCGCCGCCGCCACACCTCGCGCGCGCTCCGCTCCGCTAATCTGGTTAATGCGGCGCGCGGGGGACACCGGTACACCGCCAGACATCGCGCCCGCGCCCGCGCCCGCCGCCTCCTTCTAATTGGACACGTTTCCGTTGGTTCATCAATTGAGCTCGTTACTGCGTATCTTTTGTGCGGCGCGCTAGAGATGCGACTCGCGGCCACCGCGGCGACCGCGGGCTGGTCGCGACACTTCTCCACTTGGAGCTAAACTTTTGTTCGGCGCCGTCTGTTGCTGCTGTGTCTAGAACACTGAACAACTAATTTAAAGTTTGTTTGGATCAACTCCGAGTTGGACTTACTACTTTCTTGATGTTTCATTTTTATGACTCTGATTAAAATTACCGCGTTTAACTTCTCTGCATAGGTACGTAGGTAGGTACTTGCACCGTTTTATTATCTAGATAGGTACCTCGAAATGAGGTTTCTCCTAAGTACACTTTTCTTTATTCACATGCCAACATTTCCCACTCGTTTAAAACCGCTGCGAGCCGACGAATTGTGAACAGAATTCAATTACTTTCCTCCTACTTACTACTACCAAACAACTTTCGTGCTAAGATTCCTTTTCATTTTAACACCGATTCGTTTGTTAGTTAACAGCGTGTGAAGTGCTTGTATCTTTATTATAATAAAATAAAGAAATACTGCAGTATATCTGACTCATACTTATTCTTCTTTAATAATGGACATTAATTCGTATTAAATTAACTCAACCAAATAATTATAGTTTGATTTAGTACATAGATAAACTTTTTTACTTCACGGATAACGTGTTTCGCAATAATGAAAAGTTTTGTTTGGTATTTTATTTTACTAATGCGAAAATCGATTTTCAAAATTGCGAAACGCACCATCCGTGAAGGCCCTTTCAGATTTAACTGTTGTTTTTGTGATTGAAGTCTGTTAAGAATTTCTACTTAGTAGAAAAATAAAGACGGTTTCTTTGTCTTACAAAAGTTAGAACAAGGTTAGTAGTAGGTATCTATTAGGTAGGTAGGTAACCCAATTGGTAGCTTAGATATCTACCTAAGTACCTATAAAAGGTGCCTATAATTAAATTAGTTCCTAATATCCCTACCTACAATAAACAGAACAATCTACAATGAAATGTTTTGACTTTAGCTAAGTAGTAGGTAGGTAGATAATACTTTTACAGGTTCGAAATAAAATATTCCAAGTGCCTATCTTATAAAATAATTACTCGCAGAAGGTATTTACAAAGCTAATCAACTGTCAAACACATAACACACTTTCTGTGCTGCGGTGTCGGGTAAGCGATAGTGAAACTTGCACGCGAGATTCTGCCGTCTATTATGTTAATCATCTCCTTAGTTTTATTGTCTTCATGTAGGTATAGGTAAAAAAAAAGGTAATGTTTGTTTTTTTTTTTGTAAGAAGTAATAATAACTGTAAGTCAGTAGGTACTAGTCCGATTACCAAAATTCTTTCATTGACGGAAAATTGCTGAGTTGTCATGGGATATGTTCAATGGTTAATTTGATTTAAACGCGGACGAAGTCGCTTTCAGAACCTAGTCTAAACTAATATTATAGAGAATAGACTTATAAGCTACACCTGCACTTGCCGGGGTTGGTCCGTGGATGGGTGACCATCTTTACACACCGAGACTCCTTCGTGCCTCGGAAAGCACGTTAAGCCGTTGGTCCCGGCTGTCATATGTGGATCTTTGACAGTCGTTACGGGTCGTCAGAAGCCCGAAAGTCTGACAACCAGTCTTACCAAGGGGTATCGTATTACCCAGTTACTGGGTTGTGGAGGTCAGGTAGGCAGTCGCTTCATGTAAAGTACTGGTATTCAGCTGCATCCGGTTAGACTGGAAGCCGACCCCAACATATAACTACACATCAAAAGTGTCTAGGGATCAACATCCCTAACAAATGTTAGGGATGTTGATCCCTAGACACTTTTGATGTGTGTAGTTGGGAAAAGGCTAGGCAGATGATTAGACTTATATTTTTGTTCGAAATGGATATATTCAAAAACTATCTACCTACTTAACCTATTTTATAAATTCTTTCACTTATGAAAAGCTACATTTTTAACAAGTATATTACGCTATTTAAAAAAAAAAATAGGGATCCGTAAGAAAATTGACGGGGACGAAGTCGCGGGCAAAGCTAGTTTTGGAATAAAATTATACCTGTTTACGTAATACGGAATGCAAAAAGATAAATTACATAGCATTAGGTCCATCAGATTATGTAGGTAAATTAGACAAAAAAATATTGCTGGGAAATACTTTTATTTTTAATGTGACAAATCGATGTTTTTAAGGTAACGTGCTATGTAATACCACAGGTATGGATATTTAACATACATACATACATAAACTCACGCCTTTTTCCCATGGGGGTAGGCAGAAACCACAGAACGCCACCTGCTACGATCCTTACATACTTCTTTCGCCTCATCTACGTTCGTTCGTTCGTTTGTTATGGATATTTTTAAATATTAGTACAAACATTTAAACTTTGTTTTCGTATACAAAAGTTGGAATTTCGAGGTTCCTAAGTATGGTCCAGGCCAGGGCAAAAAAAATTAGGAAGAAAACGCTACTTTCAGCTTTTTATGTCTATTTTTATATTTATTCTATTTAGGCAGAAATCACACTATTTTAATAAAAGTATTCAAAAAAGTAAATACTTTTTTGAATACTTTTATTAAAATAGTGTAAAATAGTGTATCTACCTATTATAGGTAGATACCTACCTAAAGATCTGGAAACGTTTGCCAAGCAGTATAAATCAAGCTTTTAATGAAAACTAAATAGGTAATGGTTTAAAAATATTTTTTTGGATAACCAATATGTAGGTACGACAATATTGAATCAGGAATTTTTGGATGTTAAATTAATTAAATAATTAATCAAGACTTATATGAAATTCGTGCAAAAACCATGATTGAGATTCTAGCAAATGAAATTAATAATTTAGGATTTATAAGCTTATCAAAATGTCCATTTAATTTAGGCACAAAATCTTATCTTGACTTTTTTGTTATAGATAAATGAAAAAAAAAAATGTTTTTTTTTATTCGTGACAACAGGTTTTAGAAAAAATATTATAGAGGTCTTCTTTTAAGTATGGTGATACCTGTAGTAGAAGACCTCAAAGTTGTTTTAATAAACTCTTATTATTATTGTTATTTCTATGGTAGATTAAATAAAATTTCCAATCTTGCTTAAAAATTGTCTGGAAATAACATAAGTAGGTAGGTACCTAAAGCAGGCATATTTATCTACTTACCTACCTGCAATAAGTTCACCCATATCTATCTAGGTACGTTAGTTTCAAAAGCAGCTTCTAGGTACCTACAATCTTTTCGATAGTAAAAGCATAGTACTTAGTACCTAGGTTCCTACCTAATCTATCTATACCTGCCTACCTGCAGCGCGATAATGGAAGAAAATTGTTACTTAGGTACACCCAAAATTCAGCAAGGCATACCTGCTTACTGCAATCATTAGGTAGGAGTAAAAATAATAAAATTCTATACTTACTGACAAATGAGAACCTCCTTTTTATAAAGTCGGTTAAATAGTATCAATTCAAATGTGTCATCGTAAATAGGTAGTCCTCTGCGGTCAAAATCTTGCCTTTAAAAGAACCTAAGTACTAGTCTTATTTTTTTTTAACCATACTTAGCTATTAGTTTTTCTAGTTGTAGGACAACTTTACTAGGCGTAGGTACGGTCAGCAAAAAAAGTTGTATTCCACCTCAGATTTTTTAATCCTAATAATCCTACTAAGTTAAGCCTTTTATGAATGATTTTGCTGCGAGATTGATATTGCTGGCCAAGTAGGTAAGCACCAACATGATTTTTCCAATTCATAAATAGGTAGGTACCTACTTTCTAAGTTTATCTTAGACATCACTGACATCAGTGAAGAAAAACATCGTAAGGAAACCTGGACTTATCACTACATAGTAAGTATAAAACAAAGTCGCTTTCCCTGTCTGTCTGTCCCTAGGTATATATGCTTAGATCTTTAAAACTACGCAACGGATTTTGATGCGGTTTTTTTTAATAGATAGAGTGATTCAAGAGGAGGGTTTATATGTATTAAGTATACATGCACCCGTGCGAAGCCGGGCCGGGTCGCTAGTAATTAATATAATCATAAAATCGCCAATACCTACGTCTAATGCAAACGTGGTGATCAAAGCTCATGCCTTCTCTGTATGAGAAGAGACCTTTTCCGTCAGTGGGACAAAAATAGGCTGATATCTCTATTATTACCTATAGTATAGGTATTTATTATTCATCATTATGTTATGCCGGCCATACACGATACTTCCTATCGTCCAATCGGCATGACGCTACCGATTGGATCAGTTAGAACTGACCGTGTGTGGGAGTGGATTGGCATGAGTCATGCATTAAGGGAGTCAGTGATAGCATGACGGCTGATAGGACGGAATGGAAGAAGAAAACGTGTTGCACCGACCCCAAGTAGGTAACATGGGACAAGGGCAGGAAGATGATGATGCTGTTAGAAGGAAATACAGAAATGGCTGTAGGTATTTAAACAAAACATAACATCACGCCTGTAATCCCCGTAGGGTTAGGCAGAGGTGTACACATTAGTACACCCACATTTCGCCAGTTATGTTTAAGTCCCATGTAATAGGGGGCGAGCCTTTGCCATCAACCGGGCACAAATCCAGACTCCGAGGCTGCTACTGAGAAATTTCTGATGGAAAAACCCAATAACTGTATTTATTTAAAATAAAATAAACTTTAAGCTGAAATGCCGAAAAACGTCGTATTGTTTAAGGAGTTTCTTGCCCATTCTTCTCCGTACAAAATTACCTTTTGGAAGGGGCGACTAGATTCAATCAATATTTTTTTTTGTGTATGACGTTCAAAAATGCCTTCTATTGGATTAATTGAAATAAATGCTTTGACTTTGACTTTGTTTCGTGTACAGTCAGCAACAAAAGTTGACAAGAACCTACTTAACACTTAGGTACATAATAGGAACATGATAATCGACTTTTTTTGTCGATGATTTGAGTTTTATAGGTATCTTCGTGGGATACTCCGCAGCTGGGCAGTAGTTGTAGGTACCTACACGTTTTTGTTGCTGTTAGCATCGCTCGCTAGGCGCACTAATACCCAATGAGGTATTAATAGATTGACATAATGATAGCAGTTAGTGCTGTTTCTTTGCGTACGAAAAAAAAAGACAGAAAAACCAGTGGCGATGGGTGTTTTCCGTAACGAGTCATCCATTAATCAAAAATGATGTTTGGCAAATATGGCTTGATAGAAATGGATTGTGCAAGTAAAATTATAACTGGGTATCTACTAAATTAATATTAGTAGGTACCTAGGTACTGTGGTCACTAGGACGTGACCGAGGTACCGAGATGCACCTTTGGGACCTTAGGGGTGCTTTGCAGGGCGCAAACACTAGTAAAACGACTGGTCAGCTTTATACTTATATTGGAATCTTATCTTGTGACTCTAGTGCACCCAGCCGGGCGAATGACCAAACAATTGTCATCGTATAAAAGATTTCTACTAATTCTAAATATGAATAGTAGTTTGTCATAGAGTTTAGAACAAGAGTCTATCTTTCTTCTAGCTCTTATAATACTATAATATTGTCTGGAGTAGCTTTATTATTATTATTTATAGTTTATTCTCAATTAAAGAGCAAGGGGAAAAATCACTCTTATTTGTAAATAACATTTAACTACAATAAAATTAGTCATCAATAAAAAACTTCAGCATCTTGTGAGAATACTTTTGAACTTGTACAAAAACTAATGACAGCGCCATCTCTCGGCGAGTAGCAGTGAACTAAAGTTATAAATTAATTTTTGAACAAATTATACTAAACTTAATCTTTTAAGATTGCTTTATGTTATTTAATGTATTAATATCTTTTTTTAAAGACTAAATGTCACGTAAAATTTTAAATTTATTATAATAGCCAAATTGTTTTTCACGATTATTTCCTGTATTCAACGTAAAAAATGGAGAAATCCCCATTTTACTTAGAAAAGAAACTTTCATAATTTAAATACTGCTATGTGAACTACCTGCCTGTCTGCCTGTTACTTGAACACGCAATATCAATTATTGCACCACCAATTAGATATTAATTTTTGAACTTACTTTGCAAAACTTTGCATGCATACAAATTTGTTTTTAATCGTAGCAAAGCTATTATTTATTGATCATTTGCAGGTCAATTGGAGGATTCTTGAGAAAATTATCTCATTGCCTTGACACTTCGAGCTAAAAGTAGCTGGCTAGTTAGATCGTATCGAGGTTATTTTGGAAATTATGGATAAGCTATTTCGATATTCTATGTTTCAGAAATCTATAGGTGGCTACCTACTACTATTATTGTAAAGCTGAAGTGAAGTGTTTTTTTTTGTTTGAACGCGCATCTAGTAGTTCGATTCAGAAAATTATTACGTAGGTACCTACAAATAAATAAAATTGAAGTGTCTGTTTGTACTTAATTTTAAAATATCGGGTTATTACTAAACGCATAATATTATGAATGTTAACACGGTACTTATACCAAAAAACAACTCTCTAAAGTGTGTAATAAAATTATTTGACAAATAATTAAAAATTATTAAAATTATTTGTCAAATAATTTTATTGCACACTCTAGACAAAAATGTGTGCAATAAAATTATTTGACAAATAATTTTCGATTCCGTTTTGCGTAGGTAAGTAGGTAGGTCCAATTTTGACGTGGCTTAGTTCATTCTAGCAGAACTAGGTACTCCTAAATGTTATTTAGTGGGTCTTTTACACTCAAAACCAATCGATTCCTACTTTTTTTTTAAATCGACAATCGAGGAAGCAACACAATAATGGCCGAACTAATCGATTAAAAGCATGAAGATCGCGTGCCCAAAATGTTGATGATTCCCATCAAAATTGTTCATAATTGAGTCATTTAGCAGTAAACGTAACGAACAATAAAATTAATTGCAGTCCAATCCAAATAGATTGGTGGTTCACGCTTTTTGTTGAAGCTGTGTCAGCATAAGTCTAGGTAGGTATTTAAAAAAATAAAATAAAATATTACCAGCCTATGTTACTGTCCCACTGCAGGACAATGACCTCTTCTCATACAGAGAAGGCATGAGCATTCATCACCACGCTTGCTCTAGACAGATTGGCGATTTCAGACTTATATTAATTTTAAGTCCAGGTTTCCTCACGATGTTTTCCTTCACCGATGTCAGTGACGTCCAAGATAAACTTTAAAAAAGTCTAGGTATAGAATATAGATAATATTAAAGTTTTTTTGCAAAAAAATATAACATCTTTTATGACAAAAAGATCTTTTCCATAACTACTGATATTATACACTATGTAACAAAAACCCTGTCAGATCAGTGTTGCCGTTGATCAATTTTTATGTTTTATTTTAATTTAGTTACTTCTTCTTTTTTTTTTCTCACTGGGGAAAAATAATAATCACAAATCCATTAAATGGTTACGTATATGTGTACGCAGTACGATGCCGAATAATACCCTTAAGTATCGGACAGGGTTTTTGTTACATGCTGTATGTAAATGCGAAGTTACGCTTTCACGAATAAACCACTGAATTCATTTTGATGACATTCGGTACGGGGTAAGTTTTAACCCCAAAAAAGGACATACTTAAGTAGACTACTTTTTATTAGCCTGAGTCTGTGATAACTGACATTTATGCAGCCGAAGTCGCGGGCAAAAGCTTATTACCTAGACCTACTAGCCTTTGCCCCGCGACTACGTCCGCGTGGAACTTGTTTAAATATCTTACTTGCATACAAACTTCCACCCCCCTTTTCACCGCCTTAGGGGGTGATTTCCGGGATAAAAACTATCCTATGTCCTTCCTCGGATCTTAAACTATCTCCATGCCAAATTTCATCAAAATCGGTTCAGCGGTTTAAGCGTGAAGAGGTAACAGACAGACAGTTTGATACACTTTCGCATTTATAATATTAGTATGGATAATTTTTTCCTTCTAAAATAACTTAAATACTTAGTAGTATAAATAGTTATACTTAATAAATACATAATTAATACATTAATTTTCTTATCAGAGCGTCTAAGCAGATTTGAATATCGCCAACACTTCAACTGTTCTCACTCTCAGAAATAAGTCTTATTTCAAATCCCCACAATTTATCATCTTGAATGCTAAGACACCTTCCCCTCACCTCAAATCTCATAACGAAATTATCGAATAAACCCTCAACGAACACTTATTGAACCCCTCCTTGCGTTCATACAACCTTGTCACAGTAAAAATGTAGGAAAATCTTCAGGTCAACGATTAGAAAATTCGGCGTGTAAGTTTGACAGGGTTCTAGACGGTTAGGGTTCAGTGGGTGTAAGATTTGTTCGTGGAATTGAATTAAATCTGAGAAGAGCTTTACTTATTTTATTTGTAAAGATTTTTAGTATTAGCTATGGGCTGTTTTATTTGTAAGTAATACTTTTGATGTCTCTGCTTCTTTTAAACTTACATATATTTACCAATATTGTGTTAGAACGGAAGTATAGGTACTGTTGGCGCCATTGTTCGCCAATTTTGAAGCTGTCAGTGTCAGCGTCATGTCAAACAAGAGACGTTGTCTATGCTTTTGGTACTTACACTCACTTTCCACTGCAAGACATGCGCTAGGACATTATTGTTTTGTAATTATTTTTCTTTTTTGTGGGAGAATCATTAAAAACTCTTTCATCCAAACTAAAAAATGGTTTTTTGTACTGTATTATTGATATATTTTTCTTACTCCTCCGCTATTATTTTCTGATGAATTTTGTTGCGGGATCCAAGACAGTTAATCGTTTCTCTGGGACTCGTCGAGTTTCATTGCATCGGCTTTTCTGGTGGCCTCCACTGTTGATTTTGGCTTTCAGGAGTTGCAGTAGTTTGGAATAGTGGTCTGTGGTGGGATTGTATTTTGATTTTTTATTTTAATAATTGACTGTATGCGAAAGTTTTAATTAATAGGGTGATAGGAGTGACTGATGAGAAAATTTGGGATGTACAAGCGGGATTTAGACAGGGAATGGGCTGTATGGATCAGATCTTCTCTTTAAGGTGTATAGCCGAAAAACATCTGGCAAAGCACAAGAAAGTCTATTGCGCTTTCGTAGATTTGGAGAAGGCCTATGACAGTGTGTGGAGGGAAGAATTATGGTCGACTCTATCCATGTATGGTGTGGACGGACACTTGATACGAGCACTGAAATCTTTATACAAAGATTCCAGTGCTTGTGTTAGGATTAATGGGGCATACACTGACTGGTTTTGCATCTCAAGAGGTGTAAGACAGGGCTGTGTAGCGTCTCCTTGGCTGTTCAACCTATACATGGATAGTTGTTTGGCGGATTTGAGAGAGAGTGAGTGTGGATTAAGGATGGATGAGTTGCTTGTCAAATGCCTGTTATACGCAGATGATCAAGTTCTTCTTGCATCGTCGGCAGAGCAGTTGCAAGACATGGTAACGGTAATGAATGACGCGTTTAAGAGGAAAGGGATGAATATAAATGTGAACAAGACGAAAGTGATGGTTTTTGAAAGAGAAGAGGATGTATCGGTGTGTGATTTGAAAATAAATGATGAGAGTGTGGATCAATTGAATGAGTTTGTATACTTGGGCAGTATGTTTACTAGAGATGGAAAGATTGATGCTGATGTGGAAAGGAGAGTAACTGCGGGAAATAAAGTGAATGGTGCTATACATGCGGTTGTGACCAACCAGTTCATGCCCAAAAAGGCTCGACTGGCTGTTCACAACGGCGTGCTGGTGCCTACACTTATGTATGGAAGTGAATGTTGGGTTTGGCAAACGAGGCATGAGAGTAGGATTAATGCTGTGGAAATGCGTTCCTTGCGGAGTATGTGTGGTGTAACTTTGAACGATAGAGTGAGGAATGAGGTTATACGGGACCGTTGCGGATTAAAAGAGGATGTAGTGACAAAGATAGAAAAGGGTATGCTTAGATGGTTCGGTCATGTTGAGAGGATGAGTGAAAGACGATTAACAAAAGGTATTTATATGGCAGAGGTGAGTGGTAACGCAGGGAGGGGTCGCCCTAGGAAGACCTACACTGACCTTATTGGTGAGGTTCTTCAGAAAGGTCAGGTGCGGAGTACTCGTAACCGGCGTGCTTGTATGACGAGATGTATGAACGTAGATGAGGCGAAAGGAGTATGTAAGGATCGTAGCAGGTGGCGTTCTGTGGTTTCTGCCTACCCCCATGGGAAAAAGGCGTGAGTTTATGTATGTATGTATAATTGGCGATTTTTGCACCCCCCTTCGATAGGCGCCCAGGGCACCTGCCCTACCTACCCAACCCTAGATACGCTTCAGGCCTAAGTACCTACGGGACCACTAAGACCAAATCAATCTCCTTACATTTAAATACATTTATTACGTTTTACCGTGGTGTGATCGCGGTTCTCAAGTGCTTGTTATTGAATATTTGCCTCAACACTCCACACAGCGATTTGAATATTTCTTATTATTCTCTCTTGTATTCTGGGGTTTATGAATTTGTTATGATAACGATATTATTGTAATTCGGCTGGCGTGGAAGAGGATTTCGAACGTTTTTAGTATTGTTAAAAAATATTAGTAGGTAGTAACATAGTATTTATTTGCTCATGACATTTGCTTCAAATACTTACCTATTTGAAAAAATCGTAATCATTAATTTTCCTAACTAGTATGTTGAAATCATCGTATGAAACACGTTAGAATTTATTACTTGTATTTACTCTATAAGTACAGGTAACCTACGTCCAGAAGTTTCAGTTTCAGGAGATATTATAGTGCCCAACGCAAAGAGAAGTGCATTCCCTCTCCCCTCACTCTCATAGCCCATGACAGCAATCCAACATGACCGGGGAGAGAACAAGCGCAGGACCAACGTCTTTACATGCTCTCCGAGGTACGGGGGTACCACACATCCAACGTCAAAACTCCGGTCTGCTAGCCTGCTACATAAGGCTAGACAAATCGCCGAACCCAACATGTTTGGGCTAAGCGAAGCTAATATGATATTTTCTCACTAAGGTTTAGAACATATATATTAAAATCGATATCGACAAAGCAAATATATATAACAAGTTGTTACTATCTGTGCCAGCAGAGCTTGCCAAGTGTCGAACAACGATACAAGTTATTGTTCTAGGACTAGGTTTTGTCTAAGTTAGGTAGGCTAGGCATATACAGGGTGTAAAAAGAAACATTACATTTAAAAAAAAAACATATTTATGTGGCTAATATTTTGCCTATTTAGGCGATTATCACACGGCACCGCACGCCGCTCCGGCATGCGGTGGCGGTGAAGCGGATTTCGATGCGGTTGTCCGCACGGTGATGCGGTTCAACCGCATGACCGTGCGGATCGATTTTGAACAGTTTTGGTTTTAACCAGTTATTTTTTACCGGTTTTGACCGGTTTTCAGGGTGTCCAGGTTGGGGTTTTTTTTCCCCCAATTTGGGGAAAAATTTTGGGGAACTTTTGGTGAAATTAAAACTGCGGAGAAAATTCTGGGAACAAAATAAAAAAATTCTGCGAATCCACTAGCGCGAATGCAGATATGCGCGAAGTATATTTTTATAAAGGATAATGGGCAAAATTCTTAAAATAAGGTTCCGTACACATACCCACATCACTTTATCTATTAGATAAAATTCATAACGGCTAATTACCTACGCGTCATGGGTGTCGTATTCATGGTTTTCGAGGGTGCTTCAATACCATCAACGATTTGTTTCATTCAATCCAATATCACTTTGTGAGCTTTGGTTAACTAAAGTATTAAACTTTAGTTTTATTTTTGATTTTATTAATTTCGTTTGTGATTCATGTAGGTATAACGTTCTGTTTATTTTTTATAATGCACATAATATTACAACATGTAAAATAAATGTTAAGCTAAAAAAAATGCCTTAAAGTTTAATTTCGTGATGCAAAATAATTCGTTTGCATAGGCATCTATATGATGACCCACATCACTTTATCTATTAGATAAAATTCATAACGAGTAATTACGCGTCATGGGTGTCGTGTTCATGGTTTTTGAGGGTGCTGATGACGAAAATAAGGTCAAAATGAAAATCCAAGATGGCGGCCGCAAAATTTTACAAAATATGCTTCATGGGTGTCGTGTCCACGGTCGTGGCATATTTTGCGGCCGATATCTTGGATTTTCATTTTGACCTCATTTTCGGCACCAGCACCCCCGAAAACCATGGACTCGACACCCATGAAGCATATTTTGTAAAATTTTGCAGCCGCCATCTTGGATTTTTATTTTGACCACATTTTCGTCATCAGCACCCCCGAAAACCATGGACGCGACACACATGAAGCATATTTTGTAAAATTTTGCGGCCGCCATCTTGGATTTTTATTTTGACCTCATTTTCGGCATCAGCACCCCCGAAAACCATGGACACGACACCCATGAAACATATTTTGTAAAATTTTGCAGCCGCCATCTTGGATTTTTATTTTGACCTCATTTTCGTCATCAGCACCCTCGAAAACCATGGACGCGACACCCATGAAGCATATTTTGTAAAATTTTGCGGCCGCCATCTTGGATTTTCATTTTGACTACATTTTCGGCATCAGCACCCTCGAAAACCATGGACACTACACCCATGACGCGTAATTAGCCGTTATAAATTTTATCTAATGGATAAAGTGATGTGCGTACGGAACCATATTTCAAGAATTTAGCCCATTATATCCTTTATAAAAATATACTTCGCGCATATCTGCATTCGCGCTAGTGGATTCGCGGAAGTATCTATCGCGCAAGTGTAGGCGCACAAATGTCTATCGTGGAACTGTCATTCGCGCAAGTGACCTATCGCGCAAAGGGAGTCGCGCAAGTGTCTTGGCGCCGAAACGTCCATTCGCGCAAGTGTCCGTGCGCGCAAAGGGTCTCGTGCAAGAGTTTTGCGCGCAAATGTCTTTCGCGCATGTGTCCTGATACCCACTATGGTGCTAGGTCAACAAATAAAAAAAATAGATTTAAAAATATAAGAAGCCAAAAGTCCCTAAAAATACACCTAAACATATAACGCCCTTTTAAAAAATTATATTACCCCCTAAATTTGGGGAGAAAACCCCTAAATTGGGAACCCTGCACGATGATCCCAAGGAGGTTAAAAATATATGGAGCGAGCGCTTGGAACATTGTAACCGTTCCTCATTTTTCTTAGAAAGAGAGGCACTGAGTTCTGTATTTTATCTCGTTCTGGCATTGTTAAGTGGATTAGAAATTGTGTATATTATATTATATATATGTATATATTATATATAATATATTATTATTGTGTGTATTAGAAAGAAACAGAACGCTTAACTCGGTGCCTTTCATTCATTTCAAGGTCACCGAGTTAGGACCGTTTCTGTAGTATGAAGCGCGCACTCCATATATTTTTAACCTCCTTGGATGATCCGCACGGTGATGCGGCGCCCCGTGTGTTAGGCACCGCACGACCGCGCGGACGTCCGCACGGTGATGCGGTTGTGACGAGAACACCGCTCGACCGCGCGGTCGTGCGGTGTTCGTGTGCAAGGTTCAAGCGGATTTCATAGAGGCTAGTGCGACGTGAGAACCGCATCACCGCATGCCGGAGCGGCGTGCGGTGCCGTGTGTTAATCGCCTAATATAGAGTGGGTATTGCTTAGCTTATTTCAGTTAGGAATAAATAATCCCTTCTTGTAATTACATATTTTCTAGATCTAGAATTCTAGATTCAAAATAAATGTGGTGTTTTGTTTCTCAGGTTTTAGCAAGCAAAAAAATATACAATTATTTTATGTCCGTTTTTATGGGGAGGGAGTTAAATCAATGTCATTGTCATGTCATAGGGGTTGCGGGACGTCTTAACAGGATACCGTGGCCCCGGAACGTAAAGGGCAACAGAAGGAACAGAGTGGTTAAGGTTCTTCAGAAAGGTTAGGTGCGTAGTACTCGTAACCGGCGTGCTTGTATGACGAGATGTATGAACGTAGATGAGGCGAAAGGAGTATGTAAGGATCGTAGCAGGTGGCGTTCTGTGGTTTCTGCCTACCCCCATGGGAAAAAGGCGTGAGTTTATGTAGGTATGTTTATGTATGTTACTAACCTAAAAATAAATCATAGAAGAATAAATTCTCAATTAAAACGTAGCATTTCACGACCCCAACAGTTCAACGCGTACCTATCCATTGAGCTATTCCTCTTGACCACCCAGGATTAATACCGCATAGTTACAGCCAATATTAAAACTGACAAACCCAATGACTTCGAGCCAACACTATGGAATGCTCGCGCCATTAGAAAGGGTGCAGCCAGATCGATTATTCGCAGCTCGTAATTCTCGAGCATTCACCATGAAGCAAGTTAATTAGTGCAACAATTATAATCATTGGCATAATGATCTTATCTAGTAGCGTGATGGCATGCCAGTATGGTTTATTGTTATTCATTTTTCCAATCATGGTAACTTGGAGTGTTGATGATGAATCTTATAACCTATAAAAGTACGAAAGAAAAGGTTTTTTTTTAACTGCATTAAAAATCGTAAAAATAGTTAGCAATTTGAAATTCTTTGGTCCTAAGTCAGTATACGTACATCTACCTATATAATTGGGTAGGTCACCATGTACCAATAATTCCAAGATATCATTTCTTTAAAGAAACACTTTATTTTAGCACTAAAAACCCGATTAATTTTCAATTTACTGTAAAATTAGATTTTTTGTGGCTTTGAAATCAATAAATAGCTAGTCAATTGAGTTACCAAATAAGTGACGTAACAGTTCTATATTGCTATACAAAATCTATGGAAGAATCGCGTTTTGACAATCTTAAAAAGAACGTCAATTGATTGGTGGTTTCAACTGGGTTCCCTACGTGAAATCGAAAGACGTAAAATCGAATAACACTTGCTTACGATAGTAAATAAAATCGAAGAATTATGAGAGCGACAGTTCACTACCTTACCTCGATGCATTAAAATCTCGAATAACAATTTTAAGTTCCAATCATCGGCAGCGCGAAGATCCTTACATTGTATCTACTCAAGTAAAATCCTTTAGAGTATTATACTTATCCATAAATCGATTAGATGGTGCTAGCCTATTATTGAGTGACGCATAAATTCATCTTTTGCCCTATACATATAAATATGTAGTACCTGCCTAATTATTGTGAATATAGGTACACCTAAGGTTTCAATACACATTTGCATAGACATTTAAATTAAAGCAAATAATTTTTATCATTCCACATTTTCGCACTGCGTGGGTGGCCATTGAATTACAAACTTATCTCTTCGTTCACAGTAACTTCTATCCCTTTGGAAACAAAGGTCATTTTTGCTCGTTAAAAGTTGGTATTCTGGTATAAATTTGGTGTCAGCCCGATTTGGTACTGAATTGGGTTTTATTGATGAAATAACTCTTGCTTTTTATGAAGCGGCTCTTGTGGTGTTTACAGTTAAATTGTGGGTTCAATTCTCTTTGAGATAGCTTTTAAAATCGTATGATATAATTCTGTATCATTAATTTTGTACTGAGATTTTGCATTAGAGCCAAATGTTTGGCCAACTTTAGTTTAATTTACAACTAAGTGTAGTATTGTTTTTTTTTTGTTTATACGATTCCTTGTGATACGAGTATTAAAATACACATATCTGGCTATTAAATTATACATAGGTACTTATAAAAAGATTTTTTCCAATCGGACTGGTACTTTTTAGTTTTCAAGAGATCAATGCTAAACGCAGTAGGTGGCAACCTACACAAAAATGCTCTTTCTCATTCATTTTTTATTCTTTTTCTTTCTCTTTTTTCTTTTGGATAACATCACGCCTGTAATCCCCGAAGGGTTAGGCAGAGGTGTACCCATTAAAACGCCCACATTTCGCCAGTTATGACTAAGTCCCATGTAATAGGGGACGAGCCTATTGCCATCAACCGGGCACAAATCCAGACTGCCTGACCTGGGAATCAAACCCGAGACCTCATGCTTGGGAGTTGCGCTTTGCGGCCACTGTACCAAAAGAGGCAGTAGGTACCCCAAGCATTCATTTTTCACATACTTACCTTAGTTCCTTATATACCTTTACTCTCTAACGTCTTCAAAAGTAGAATCACACGTCATAATAGGTACTTATATTCTACGCACATGCGAGGCTCTTACCAGAGCTCTTTAAGACCTCCCTGTGGAGCTGAAGAGCCTCTTAAGCTCACAGGATCACCGGTGCGTGCCACAGATCTTTCTAAGGCACACGGGAGCACTTTTGTATAGTCTGTGGTTATAGGTACATGGTGATTTTTAATTTACTGCGCATCTTTTTGGGACTGAAAATACTTGTGAATAAGGAACATTTAGTATAAGTAAGTACTGTGGTTACATGTATATGTGTTCGAGGTACCAAATCTGGCTTTGGTGCTATGTGTAGGGCTCGAACTACTGTACAGGGTAATTGAAAATAGGTATACCCGAAACCTTAAAGGGGTCATTGTACTCATCATTATGAACAACTTTTACTATGGGACCAAATGAAAAAAAAAACAGCTGTTTCATACATTATGATCGTGTTGTGTAGCATTTTAGTAGGGAACAGCAGATTTTTTTTCACGATTTCAAGTTTGGTCCCATAGTAAAAGTTGTTCATAATGATGAGTAGAATGACCCCTTTTAAGGTTTCGGATGTATTTTGAATTACCCTGTATATTAATAAAACGAGTACCTAAACAGCTTGTAAGTGAACGGTAAACAAACAAATTGGGTAGTGTCAATCAATTTATTGACATATTTTTCATGGACTATCAAAACGCGATTCCCTCATAGATTTTGTATGACAATATCGAACTGTGACGTCACTTATTTGGCAACTTAATTTGAACAACAGGAACAGATGCCTTTTTCTTGTTTGAAGACATAGAAGTTGTTCCTACTTATACTTAAGTAGGCAGGTTAGGTTCCTACTTTCACCCCCTAAAAGAAGCAGTAGGTAAACTTTAAGTCAGCCTGTATACCTACTTAAGTTGAGTCTCTTTTGAGTCGTTAAGAGTTTGATAGTCTATCGAATTTATGACTTATGTTAAAAGTGTCGTAGCTATGGAATGATTGATTCGATCAAAAGGAATGTTTTTGTAAATGGAAATAAATAGATGTAAGTAGGTAGGTATTTTAGAACCCTTCGTGTACGAGTCCGACTCGCACTTGACTTTTTTTTGTTACTGTTAATAAATGACTGTAACTTGAAATACGAGCTGTTTATAATATCTAGGTATCTGTAAATATTATTTTTATCATTATGGCTGCAAGAAATAGTTTCTCTGATCACCCCATTAATAGAGTAGTCGCAATGCGAATAATGACATTATTCTTAGTTAATAATGGTGTTGAACGCATTCAGTAAAACAACCACAACGCCTACTACATAATTATTTCTAATTTGCAGGTCGCCAGCAGCGCCATCTAGCGGAGAGTGGCGCGAAGTTTTAAAATTGGAATTCACGACAGAATTTAAGCATAATAATTTATGATCTTTGGAATTGGAGTTAGCTATTAAGTAAATTGGAGATAATAAAATAATTAATAGATAAGTAGGTATAGGCAACCAGTTTGAATAATAGGTATATATCTTAAAATGTAGCCCTCAAAACTGATGTAAAATAAGGTATATGCACATAAAAATTCATACAATAACGTATCCATTTCACTTCTGTTTCTTATAGACTACTTAATTATATCAAACGTCGCCGCCTCCTCTGCCCACATCCGTCCAATACATAGCTTTATGTAACTCAAGCAATTTTTTGCACAATTCCGAATCTTTCCGATCAAAATTCCAAAACACTGTCAACTTCATCAAGACATAAAAAAAAAAGATTTAAATCCCAAAAGATCTTTCAGCGCGTCCCAAGATACTTTCAAATTAGACATTTGGAAAGTAAAAAAAAAAAAAAGTTCTTTTTTACACAAAAATATAGCACGCGGCGACGGGCGGCGTCGTATGTAAAAATAAAGGAATACAAACATACTATTTTTCTGTAGAAGCCCGGCATTGTGACGTCTGATCTGCGCTTGCGACGAAAACGAACAAGCCGAGCGCTTGACGACACCCGCCAGACAGAGATAGATATACGTTCTTTCAAACGAGTAAGCGAGACGGCTGTATTATGGGCGTTCCTTCATCGATTTTTGTACCCAATTAATGGTCAGTGGGCTTCCACGTAGGCGGGGCGTTTTCGATTCAAGCTAATAGGGATCGAGCTAAAATGATCTATAGATCACTGTGCGGTGCGCCTGCACAGTGTATTGTTATCGTTAATATCGTGGATTATTTATTTTATATCTACGTTTGATGGCTGAATAAATTTTCATACAGTGCCATTTTTTTTGTATTTTTTCTATTAGGTTTTTAACTTTTTATCGATTTTTGGAATAGGGAGGTCCTGTCATGTAAGTCGATTTTAGTTTAAATAAAGTGTTTATCATTATTGACTACGAGTTAAAATTACGAGTATTTTATTAATTGCACAGCAGTGTGATACAGCTGCTTCTTTTTCGCTACTATTGTTCAGACTCATCTGTACCTACCTGCCTACACACCTCGGTACTGACTGAGACTATTAATTTACATCATCATTATTTAAAAAGGCTAGTGTGGATGATTAAGTACCTAACATCAGCCTAGCAGTCTACTGCTGGCCTGTACAATAGCAGGCCATTCAACGCAATCCACGTCAACTCTCATCCAGCTGCTTCGAACAAGTCGATTAGAGAGAATGAAAAAGAAATTGACAAAGGCCATTTAATTTATGCACGACTAAAAGTTTCTAAGTATTAGGACATTTATCTAACACAGGTTACCTACCATACCTAGGTACCTTTAAGTGACCAAATATTTATTTAGGTATACCTAATGATAGCCTTTTTTTTAAGCCTACTCTGTCCCACCCCTGGGCAACGGCCTCCCTCCATTTCTTTCATTCTTCCCATTTCAGTGCCTCATCCCTCCAGTTTTGGAGCAATTCATCCAGTTGGTCTCGCCATCTTTTTTCGCCAAATTTTAATTTTGTAGACACAATAATATGGTAAAATTATTTTTTGCTGAAGGTAAGTAGGTACCTATCTACCTTACCATATGAAGTTAGTCAATTAATATGTCTAATCTATTTACCTAGGTTAGGTACCACTACTCACAGATTTAAACAGCTTTTTATCTTAGTTTATTACGTCTCAGAGAAGATAAGTGTAGTAAAAAGTAGTAAATAATTGCATAAGTATTCTGACATTAATCCTGAATACTTATTACGCATCTACGTGTTAATGACATTTACCTATCTTAAAATTGTTGCATTCCAAATAATCTAATATACAGGGTCATTGAAAATTTACCCGAAACCTGAAAAGGGGTCATTGTACTCATCATTATCGACAACTTTTACTATGGGACCAACCTTGAAATCATGAAAAAAAAATTAGCTGATCCATACATTACGATCTGGTTGTGTAGCATTTTTGTAGGAACAGCTGATTTTTTTTCATGATTTCAAGGTTGGTCCCATAGTAAAAGTTGTTCATAATGATGAGTCCAATGACCCCTTGTCAGGTTTCGGTTAAATTTTCAATGACCCTGTATAAAACCGTGTAACTAATCTAACATAAAAATAGGGAAATCTTTGAGAAAACCATCATAAAATAATAATAAACACAAAAATTATGCAAATAGACTCGCAACGAAACTTAATAGACATTAAAAAAAACAAGACCATTCATCAGATTCCATTACACACTGTATTTAAGCGTAATTCTAAAAAAAATAATTCAATTGTCGATGGCAGCCGGCGTTCCGGTCCCTCGATGGCGGATAATTAGGGGTAATTTGACACTTCACTGTGGCAACCCAGCGGAAACGCGCCAACCGCCATTGAAACAGATAGGCGTTTGAAAATCATTTGTGTGAAGCAAGAGATCTGGGTTTTATTTGAGAATCTTGATTTTGATTGGTGATTTCCGTAAAGAAATAATGGTTAAAACATCTACCTACTTAAGTATCTCTGGTAGATATGGGAAATCTTAATTTAGTTGCTCAATCTTTACAGACTGATATCATCTTCTTTAGTTGTACGACCGACTACGAAAGACGTTTAGATGGGACATGTAGGTACCTATAATAATAATAGCCTAATACTGTCCTACTGCAGGGCACAGACCTCTTCTTATTCAGAGAAGACACGAACATTGATCACCACGCTTGCTCAAGGCAGATCAATTGGCGATTTCAGACTTAAGTGTATAGGTACATTTTGATGATCACTCTCTCACTCTCACTCATCGAGATGTTACTGATGTCCACATGATAATTTTTTAAAGTAGTAGGTACATACCTACCTATGAATTGAAAAGTCATATTGGTACTTACCGTTATCAAACCTGCAACCTCATGTATAAGAGGCCTTAACCACTGGAGTCATTTTGGCCAGAACTACCTACTTACCTATCATGTTAATAAATTATAAGTATACTTAGGAAGTTTTAAAATCAGTAATTGTATCAGTTTGAGAATAACCCAAGTAGTTGCCATATGTTTAAAGTAAACCATGTAATCGTAAGTAGGTTACGAAATTCTCTTCCAAAGAAACCGATAATAACAGGACTCTACTTTTCGACAGACCGATAATAAATGACATTACTAACCCACAAATCAACCGTATTTACATAAATAAACGTATCATTGTGGCTTGTCAACGACATACGAAAATATCAAATTAACGATTCATACAAACTTCTTTTTCTACCCTATTATTACCATTTTTTCCCGTTGGTAACACAGATTTCGAAAATCGAATTTAAACATCTGTCGTCACTCAATACGAGTGTATTGTCCGTTTTTTTTTTTCGTATTGACAAAAGCGTTCAAGTAGTCATTGTCCCTGTTATGTACTATTCGTTTACATTTTCTTGTTTTTTTAGGTACTTACCTACTTTTATATATATTTGCTGCTTTTCAGACAAAAAACCTTAGGTGTACCAAAGCAGAAAAGTAACAAATAAAAAATGATTTGCAAATGAAAGGACAACTTACATACTTTCATAGGTACGAACAGTGCAAGCTAAATAAAAGTTTGTAAAAATAGGGTCTTCTTGTGACGCAATGGTTATCCTTCTTACAAAATTGGGGAAGCCAAGACTTAGGTACCTACTTATATGAAAAAAAAACGGCTGAGTCGAAGTCCAGCTGTCATGTCGGGGCCGATAACAAGACTTCTCATTATGACAATAGAAATAAACAATGGTTCGAAGTTTAAAATAATATTATAAACTAGCTGAACCGGCAAACTTCGTACAATTATCTAAGTACCGCCTCATATTTTTGTTAATTTTTCGCATTTTTTAATACTTAGTTATTTTACTATTCTCGGATTAGACTAATCCAACAAATCATACTTAGATCAATAAAATCGATCCAGCCGTTCTTGGGTTATAAATAGTGTTAATAACCCGAATTTGTTTTATGTATTCTCATCTAACTTTTTAGACCTCTAAATTCTGCTTATGCGTAGAAAGTTTCATTAAAATCGGTTCATTAATTTTGAAAAAAAAAAGCTTTTAAGTTTATGATATAATATGCCGTAAGGCGTAAACTCTCTTCAGGTTAGTTAAATTGAGTTACCTCAACTCAGTTTTGTCTCACAGCAATAAACGATGCCCTTATCACTAAAAATTACATCATACTCAGTAACTTTCGTTATGTAAAAACCACTTTAAAACACAAGTAACATAATCAGCGGATTACATGTAGATATTCGGCTTCGGTTTGTCAGCAGTGTTACATTACACATTCGGTCGGGGCGGCGTCGATATATCGAATGTCTTACGAACATGGCGTTTGAAAAAAAAACACACATGTGGTTTTCTAAGTAAAAAAGAAGAATGAGATTGAGATAGGAAGAAAGTTGTTTTTCTAATAAAATGGTGGGTCAGTAAGTTGAGGTAGGTACCTATTATTATACGGTTTTGCATCTGACAATATTATAAAAATGTAAATAAAACAATATAAAAAAAACCTGAAATTTACATAGAAAAATTAAAATATTGTAAACGTCATTAGACAGAAAAAAATACATACTACCTACTACTTATAATATTATAGAAAGGTAAAATTGTTTGTTTGTTAGTAAGTGATAATCTCTGAAAGTACTGGTCCAATTACAAAAAATATTTCACAGATTGACAGCTACATTATTGGTAAGTGTCATAAGATAAGACCTATATTTTAAAGTAGTATACTTGAATTCCACGCAGACGAAGTTACAGGTAGAAACCAGTGCAAAAAACGCATTTTATTAACAAAACTAAAATAAATACTTCATCAACTATCCCATTGCATGTAAACTATTGAAAATAAAGAAACCGTCCAGCCCGTTCTTAATTCAAATTCGACATAATGTTGCCAACATGAAAAGTAAATTCCGCCAGATATGGCGTCTAATTGTTTGACATTAAACATGGGTAATTACAAGCCGGTAACATATTCCATTAGTTATGGTCTATAGACAATGATGGTACGCACCGACTTTTTATTATCCATAACTAGCTGAACAATTTCTTTTTTTCTAAAGGATGTTGTCAATTTAACTTAGTGCGTCAATTAAATTATTGTCAGCCAGTGTTACTGTCGTTGAAGCTCATTTTTTGTTTAAGTACGCAATGGAACGTGTGTTAGACGTACATTGACGAGTTTGTTAGTGTTTTATTAACGTGTTGTTTATAAATGACGCAGTAGTTATCAAAGTAAGTCTTTAGTTCGTTTTTAAGAACTTATAATGTGAGTTATAAAGGTTAATAGTCAGATACTAGGAATGTAAATTAAACAAATGAAAATGATACCTTTTATTTATAAAAAATATAAAAAATTGTTAACGTAGGTATATTACGTAGCTACTTACGTCGTTTAGGTTAAGTACCTACATTAATTTATTTTTTTAGGTCAAAGGAGAACAAAACGAATCGTGATAATACGTTTAGCTCTTTTTGGGAATTGGGCAGACAAAGAGGCAGACAGTAATTGCTATCCTTTTTTTGTTAATAGATACCTAAGCTTGAATTTTTTACTTCAAAACACTCGGACAAATAACAATAGACAAAAAACCAAAAGAATATCGATTCCCACCCACGTGAATGAGGCAAAAAACCGTTTCTCAACGAAAAAATCGCTTAAAAACCGCAACTGTCAAAATATATGAAATCGATTAAAATGTGAGTACTCGATGCATCCTGTCTGCATCGAATGTTTTCAAACGAACAATAGGGAAGGAAGTGGTCACCGCAAGTGGGAATTAGGTACAGCCGGATCCTTAATTATACGATTTTACTATAATTTTGCGGCCAGAAGGGACTAAGGAGCTGATATTTAGGGTTGTAACTGCGTTATTTTTTTTTCTTTTAATGTGATGTGCTTTTACGTAATCGTTTGCTTTTCAATTGTATTGCCAACAGCTGCCGAGAGCTAGAGTTAACAATTTCGGGATTTGAGACTTTAATAATAATGTAATAGTAGGTACTCATATTAGATAAACTGCCTTTGATACAGTCTTTTCAGCCTAAATGATACATAACTATATCTAAATTGTGAAAATTTTAATTTTATCATTTAATTGTAATTCGTATTACATAACATAATATCACGCCTATAATCCCCGAAGGGTTAGGCAGACGTGTACCCATAGTACACCCACATTTCGCCAGTAATGTTTAAGTCCCATGTAATAGGGGGCGAGCGACTTCGAGGCTGCTACTGAGAAATTCCTAATGGAAAATCCCAAACTGCCTGAACTGGGAATCGAACCCAAGACCTCATGTTTAGCAGTCGCGCTTTGCAGCCACTAGACCAACGGGGCCGTCCGTAAAAGCATCTGAAAATTTTATTTTGTAACTACTCTTTATTTCCTCTGACAACCCTGTTCCATTCAAAATCTCCAGTTCCATCGTAACGGTAGGTAGGCAACTTCAAATCAAATAACATTAACGTCTACTTAAGTCTTTTGTGTTGCCATTGAAAAAATACTGTTCCATTCTATATTTAAAACATCGTAAATTATCGGTAAAATTGCTAGTGGTGACCACTTGTGGTGGCTAAGAGTAACGGTTTTTTTAAGCGTATGTGAAAATTACCATGAATGGTATGAGAAATGGGTGGTTTTCCTGTGTTATTACATGCTTGTAATATGTCTTAAAATTGTAATTTTGGTTAAAATTTCTTTGGAAACTTAAAAATGAAAGAAATATCGTATCAGCTGTTGTATGTGGATGCACAGTTGTATAGTCAAAGGAGACTGTCGGTGACGTATTTAAGTAATCAGTGGATGGATGTTGTTACTCAAACACGTCCGAACGGCTGAACGCATCTGGATGAAATTTGGCACAATGATTGATTACCTATATAGTCAATATTAGCACATAGGTTACTTTTTAACCCGAAAGAAAGTACGGTTGCCGTAGGATAATACAGGGTCATTGAAAATTTACCCGAAACCTGAAAAGGGATCATTGTACCTACCTACTCATCATTATGAAAAACTTTTACTACGGGACCAACCTTTAAATCATGAAAAAAAAAAATCAGCTGTTCCCAACAAAAATGCTATGCAACATGATCGTAATGTAGGATCAGCTGTTCTGTTTTCATGATTTCAAGGTTGGTCCCATAGTAAAATTTGTTCATAATGATGAGTACAATCAGGTTTCGGGTAAATTTTCAATTACCCTGTATATTAACTTTGATGCGGACGAAGTCGCGAGCAGAAGCTAGTTTTAAGTAAAAAAAGTAACCTACTGGGCTATTCTGAAAAAAGTTCCTCGATGACATAAGGTGGAGTGCGCATGAGGACACTACACCTAAGTTTATCGAAGAAAAATTTTACAGAATAGACCGCCTGAACCGACCTATTGATATTTGAGAACCTATTTAGATTAATTAACAACCAGATAACATAATTATTAATAATATTTCCGAAGAATCCACATCGTCAGATTAAAAATGCACGATACAAATCTTTACAGGCAACCCAAAAAAAAAAATCTGTCATATCTTTGAAATAAGAATCAAAAATTCGTTAACGTTTTTCCCATGTCTGGCGTGGGAGGGAGGGGGGCAAAGACGCAGTAAAGATGGCAGAAGATTCACTTCGTACAAGTAGGTATCACAAACTACCTAGGTACGGTCTACTCTTTTTTATTACCTTGGTCTTGCATGCTTCTTTTGTTGTTTTATTCTATTTTAGTTCTTTAATTAAAAGACAGTGCCATGACTTTCACAGTATACCTAAGTTTTACCTAGTTTAGAAGGTATTTTTTTCTTGACGAAACATCACAATAAAATTTGTCTACTAACAGATGTAGGTACACTAGGTACCTACATTTACTTTGGAACTTTTCTGAAATTAGGGACTTGTAAAAAAAAATACTTTTCTATTCAGGTCTATGGGTCAATGGGGACTTTGAAACGCATTATCTAAGTTGATACTTACCTTCTTAATCGAAACTTGTTTGCTGCTTTCTCCTTGCCAAGTATATGTCTGATCGTTTACCTATACCTAGTCTTTCGGTTGAAATAATCATGTGTATGTACAAACATACCTTTAATCTAATGAATCGATTTTTTTAATGAATACCTAATTTATTGTAAAGATGTGGGTTTACTGTGCATCATTACCTAATGGCGCTAGGGAGGGAGGAGTGTTGAGGTTAGTCGATCGACAATTAATATTAAGTTGGAATCTGTGGGATTCCGCGCCGCTGTCCGAATTTTATAGCGGCCGGCGCCACCCAAGCTGCAGGACAGAAACGGTGGAGTAGACTTTTGTCAAAAAAAAAAAAAACATCTTCTTCTTTTGTATTAATTTGAAGATTTTATTATAAGTAGGTATCTATTTAAGGTAATATGTGGACAGCAAAATCATTGTGCAGGTGTTTGAGCACAGTGAATGATGCCAGTGTGACATAGACTTCTTGGCACGAGTAGGAAAATTGTTATAGGTGATTATTAAGATTATTATAAAAACTGGGAGATTGTAAAGCAAAGCGTCATAAAACTAAGTAGGTACTTACCTACATGGTGTTGTTAAAGTCATGAAGAAGAAGAAGAATAGTAGTTCATGGGACAACGTTGCTGTTGATGAATTTTTAAAAGAAGAGATCGTTTTTGAGCTTAATTATTATGCCGGCCATCCACCATCCAATCTATCGTCCAATCGGCAGGACGCTACCGATTGGATCATGCCGATTGGACCGTGGATGGGAGTGGATTGGCATGATAGTTATAATTGTCATGCCAATCCACTCCCATCCACGGTGGATGGCCTGCATTAGTATTATGCTTTAAAAGCACCAAAATAGTAATTCTGAAATAATGGACATAGATAAAATTAATTAGGAGTTCGTAAATTTCTAAAAACAGCAATTTTCTTATCATCGTTACATAGTTCTTGACATGTTCTGTTTTAATTCTGTTACAACCAGGCACATTAGCCTAGTTTATTAAAAAATCAGAACACCTATTGATACCTAAGTAGATAATATCTTCTGATATCTACTCATTTACAAACTCCAAAAAAAACTTGAGAGGTGTCAAAGGACACCCGGATGGAACGAAGTTATATGAGAGAGAGAGAGACAGACAGAGAAACACGCGCACGCCGCACGGCTTGCGCCGTTACAAAAGTGTCGTTACAACTTTTGGTCTTAATTTTTTCCGTCTAGCCCCCTTTCGCAACGCGCGATAAGGAACTTCGTTCTAAAAAAAAAAACATTGGAGTCAGTAACAGCGACTCCATAACTCTGTTCCATTCGCGGCGCCTAGACCGCAGCGAGTGGCGCGTTCCGACCGTGCTACATTATTTATACGACAGACGCACAACACTACGCAATCACATTCTTTATTTAAATAATAGGTAGGAACACATCTAGGTGAATACTGCTTGTACTACATGGAAGTACCTATGCGAGAAGGGAAAATACTGGCACCTAATTAATCACTTGACAAAATAAAAGCCAATTTTTTAAACCAAACTTTTTCTCATTATGATTTTACTAATAAGTACCTACAGTACCTACCCGGCGATAAATATTGCATCGACCTTATCGTATTTCGTATTTTCGAATAAAAATAATTATCAAAAGAAGCAAATCATAATTATTTTACCAGCTCCTAATAGATACCGGACTGTTTGTATTTCGTGCGACAGAGATAACGCTCTACGAAGCCGAAATTAGCCGATTGTCCCTCCAAAGGTCGATGTGCAATATTTATCGCCGGGTACTGTAGGTCTACCAACTGACTCGAAATTGGAATGCGAATGAAACTTCATAATCGCTACAGAGTATAAAACAAAGTCGCTTGCCGCCGTCTACGCTGAGATCTCTAAAACTATGCAACGGATTTTAATGCGGTTTTCATCAATTAAATAGAATGATTCAAGAGGTTTATGTACCTAGCTACATAAAACCCGTGCGAAGCCGGGGCATGTAGCTAGTATCATCGTAAAAGTAGATAGGTACCTAGGTACCAATGAAAACATTCGTCAAGAGTACAAGACATCTATCAATTTTTGTTGTTCTTTAATTACTTAAGTAGGTACCTACTTATCTACTTACTTTTATGGTTTGACGTTGACGAACCAGGTAGGTAGGTAACTAAGTACTTATTAAGTTTACAATAAAATGTAAACCTAGCCGTTGAAATTCACAAGAACCAAAGATAAGTATTAAAAATAAATGACAGCTGTCATCAATTGAAGTTCTTTTAGTTTATTCAGTTCATTCTTTTAACAGGAATCACCCACGTTGAACAGCGGTAGGTAAAATTAAATTGTACAGAAATACAGGTGCAATGTGGATATATCGAATACCGAGCATTAATCGAATACAATGATGGATATACCTATTCGATTATTAACTCGTTAATCGGACTGCACACGATGATTACTTTTGGAGTAATTTATTACTAATAAGTAAGTTCCTACTTAAAATAACTTGAAAGTCATAAAAATACTTTTAACATGTTAAGTAGGTATGCAAGTTAGTATTGAAAAACTTATCAGCTCCATTTGGTAAGGCGAATAAAATGCAGAATAAGTTTCAAATTCAAGCAGAAATATTTTTAGTTCCAATTTCAAATACTTGAACCAAACGTCACTTGTTTTTTCTTTTTCGTTTCGGACTTTTATCTGAATGACAGCCAATCTAGATAATTTTGATTAGATAGGTAAATAAAATTAAATTTACCTACGTCATAAATATTGGTAATATCCCGTGACAGCAACGTTACTGTAAAATGATAGCTGGCATAGACATCTGATGCCGCCGCCCGCCGCCATGAATGTAGGAAAATTAAAAATAAACACAGTGCGTTGGCGCGTAAATGTGACAGTTGGCGGGAAAATTGATGAAGGTTTGTTATGTTGGCACACTGACACGGCGTAAATTGAGTTTGGAATTTAGTAGATTTTTAAAAAACAGCTAGTTTTTTTTGGTAAATTTACACTAGGTTATTTATTTATCTGTCACAAAGTACACAACTGCAAAACTGCTAGGTGCTTCGGAGCCTGCAGATATCTTTGTAAGTTATAGTATGACATGCTTAAATTTATAGGCAGGGTTACAAAAACTACGCCACGGATTATCTATCGTGCTCCAAATATCTCGAGCCGACCAATAGGAAACTGTCGTTGCATCAACAAATAGCACTCTAGGTGTTAAATTTAACACCTACAGCTGCAAACCAAAGTAAATCTTCTGCAAACCACACATGGTTCAATATCACATACATCGCAACTATCCCTTTTACAATACGTTTAAAACGCACATTCAAAAATAACCCTTGTTCTGATGTCATAAAGTCCAACAATATCGCTGATTATAGTGTGGCTATAGGCGTCAATTTTCACACCTACGCACACAAGACAATGTCGACCTTATGTTTTGAGTGGCAAGATCTAATTTAAAAAAAAAGAAAAGTGTGTATTTGTGATATTATTCGAGTGTGTTCTGAAAAGGTGTCGAGTTTCGCGCCTCCGGCGTTAAGGGTCGCCATGCAGGCCTCTGATTGGCGGGCAGTCTCTTCACACCATTCGCTAGGTGTTGATTACCAAAGATAACTGTCGAACAGATAAATGCTATACAAATATAATATTTAACTTGTATTTTTAGTCGACTGCACGACAGTGACGAGAGGGTTATGTTTTTAAAGCGAATGTTTGTATGTCATATTCTACTATACATGTTTCTACAAGAATAATGTAGGAAAGGTACTGGATTTTGTAAACACTTAATTGAAAAGAGTGTCAATTTAATGGAGCTTCTAGCTCATTATTCTCCATAGAAAAAATGTGGAAACCTACTGTTTGGAACGAGCAACTATAGCTTCAACATTGTGACTGACCGAATAATAGGAAGAGCAGCTACGTTATCCCTGCGTGTTATAGGATAAATTTTATTATATACTTACTTAAAAATAAATTAAAGATCTCTCAGAAAAAACCGCGAACAAAAGCTAGATTAAAATAAATGATTTGAGTTAGTATTAAAGTCATCTTTTTTGTTTTTGTCAATTGAATTTGACATACTTACTTTTTACGAGCTGTCAAAACGAAATTTTCACACAGTTTTTATACGACAAAGTAAACTGTGACATCACTTAGGTATTTACTAACTCAATTGATTTACTTTTTATTGATTTCATCGCAAGTAAAAAAACATATTTCATAGTTAAGTAGGTAATTGAAAATAAATCGGGTTTTCAGAAATTGTGTCTCGGAATTATTGGTGTCATAGGTATAAGTAGGTACCCAATTCTGCCAAAACTGCCGGGGTTGCGGGACGTCTTAACAGGATACCGTGGCCCCGGAACGTAAAGGGCAACAGAAGGAACAGGGTGGTTTTTTAGTCAGTAAAAGTCTGACAGTCCCTTCCGCCCCACCCAGGGCGGAAGGAGTCATTTGATGATTTTTACCACCAAATAAACAAAGTGTAAACTCTATATAACGACACTGAAGGGACTGTGCATTTTATGACGTTATAGAGAGTTGTCGTTAAATAGAAAGAAGAAGTCGGTTAAAAATTAGAATTAGGAATAAAAAAAGTTTATTTCAGACAAGTGTTAGTAGTTATGTACTTAAAAACAATCTTATTTGAACGCTATTGTGTGTAGTCTATTTTGTTGTATACATAATCCATGACTCCTACTTATTAGTCCTGGTCAACAACAGCAACAGTCTACACGTGCAAGCAATCCTTGTAAACAAAAGAACGAATTTCTTAGAAAGTTCGGTATGCTGCCGACAGTCGGGGTTATTATGGGCTCGGATAATAAAGCAACAAAAAAAACGTACACAGCTGCACAGTTTTTACTGATTTTGGCAACTTAAAAGGTACTTTTTATTTTAATTGTTGTCGTTATTGAGAGTGGGTATAATGCTATATAGAGAGTATCATTGTATGGAAGACAAGCTAAACCAACCAAAGCCAAGTGATTTCGACGCTTTAAGGAGTTTATCGTTAAATCGAGTGACGTAACATGGAGTTTACACTGTATATAAGTACCCAATTCTATTATTTCCCCTTCCATCTTGGCAGCCCTACTAATCAAGATGGCGTGATGTATTTGGAGTGTTCCGCGTAATGCGAGCGACACGACACGACGACGCGACGGATGCGGACCACGATACGTGCGACCGAGATTTATCGCAGTCGCAAGTCGCGACTTCTGTGAAATGTTCACGACTATTTATAATTTTATAGCTCTTGATCTCCATGTTTTGTTTGTAGGGTTGTCTTTTTGTTATTGTACGTTATAGAGGGTGTTAGATTAAATGTGAGACGTTTTTTGAGGGGGTGTACTCATGAAAATGTTAAACACACTTAATATCAATCTTCAGTAGGTACATGAATGTGGACATTTTTCACAATTATACCTAAGTAAGTCGTATTTACCAAGTTAGTAGACATAACATAACACGTCTATAATCCCCGAAGGGTTAGACAGAGGTGTACTCATTAAAACACCCACATTTCGCCAGTTATGTTTAGTCTACATAGGTTATAATTATGTATTTATTTCTAAGTAAAGTTCTTACCAAGATGATGCAAGTTAAGTTTAGATGTTTGTTCTAAAACGTAGGTAGTTCATTTCAATTAAATTTTTACAAAATCCTGATAGATGGATGGATGTGAAAACAAAGCAGGAGAAGAGCAATAAAAAAAAACATGGCAATTAAGAGATGACTAATCCTAACTAACAGCGCCCGTAACTGGGTAGGTACCTGGGTTACTGAAGTACCTACTTACTTAGCCCGTTTTTTTCAATAATAAAGATTGCCATGGCGTTTAAGAGATAACCAATTCCAACTGACAGCGCCCGTAGGTACCCTAGACCTGGAGTACTTAGAGTCGCCCTGTATCAGTATCAGTAACGGCCTAAAGAAAGCCTCCAAAAACAAAAACGTAACGCGACCACACAAAGACTCATAATTCGCGTGAAAACACACACCCACTTGCACACACGCACACCACCCGCACACAAAGCTGAGCCTACGGCTACAGGCAGGCCACATTACGACACTAAAGTCTACTAAGGCGATTACACTACAGGCACCCGCTGAAATTGATCCCCCGGGGAACTTCCACCCTTGGGGGGGGAAGGATCCTTTGTGATGGCCCTTTATCCCCCGGCTGGCCAGTGAGTTACACGTACGTCTTGGAATTTAGGATAGTGCTATTATTTTCGTGGAATTCTTAGCGGTGAAATTTTTCGGGAATTCTGCGGTTTGGATTTTAGAAGACGTAAAAAAATTGTGTTTTTTTTTAAGGTCTCTTTGTAACTCGGCTATTCTTTATCGTGTGGGCAGTAAGGTCTTACGACCCCACACACCCTAGTGTCAGAGTTTCTAAACCGCCTCAAGGGCCTCTGACATGGTTTGAATGGAACAGTAAGTCCAGGTTTCCTCACGATGTTTTCCTTCACCGATGCCAGTGATGTCCAAGATAAGCTTTAGAAAGTACATATGAATTGAAAAATTCACATTGGTACTTGCCCGGATTTGAACCCACAACCTCATGCATGAGAGGCGGGCGCCTTAACCACTGAGCCATCACGACACTCGGCTATGATATTGTATTATGATATTTAAGATAATATTTTCAAAAAAATATTGTTGTGTCTGTTTTTCTTTTTCTTCAATTTTATTGTTTTTTTTTTATATTTTTGTAGCCTACTGTACCCCTATTAGCTATAAAAATACATAATTAAAATATTGATTAAAAAGTATTGTAATAAAATAACATTCCATTTTTGAAAGAGATTCTCTTTGTTGTTACTTTCCTGTTTCTTTTAGGTACCTGTTTCTTTCAAAAATGGAATGAGATTATTTTTTAAATTCTCCACGACCATGAACAATTTTCAACAACACTTTAATTTTTAAAAAATTTCGATAAATCTAAAAAGGCCAATCCACTAAACACAGAAGTAGAACTCATTTTCCTAGAACTCGCAACTTCCCAAGTACCAGACATCTATTTCTAAATCAAAACAAGAATAAATGAACAATCACTAGTCCCTATACCCATACATTAGCCAGTTGACACTTCCAGATATACACCGATCCTATCTACGTATAAAACTGTACTGTATTACCACCTTACCTCTACACACAATACAAGCAAAAACCATCCTTAAACCGCTGCAAAAAAGTCCAAAACATCAGCAAAACTAATTTGCCTTTTCACCAGATTATCTACTTCCGATCTGAAATCAAACATGCGAAAAACGAACTTAACATAACGCAACAAAGTCCGATACACACGCAAATTGAAATGGTAATCTTGCAAAGTTAACCCAAAAGTTGGGCATTGGAAAATTGACCGTATGAGATTGTGATAGAGTGGTAGTAGAACGCAAAGTTGTGAGTAATGCGGAAGGCGCGCGAACGTCAATATTAGGAGGACAGAGTAGGCGAAGTAACGACTAACGACGTAGTTTGAATAACCCGAAGGGAAGTGAGTACTTTCTTGTGTAAGTAATTCCGTACAATACAACATGTACATAACACTAGCGTGTAGGTTAAGTGGTGTTCTGTATTTGGGGTGTTTTATTGCAAGGGGCAAGTGGCTCCATGGTTTGGGTTTGATTGATCTATAAGTTTCATGGACTAAGAGCCCGAAGCCGTCAGGTTTACGTCATTTTGGGATGGCTAGAATTTTGAGAATTGATAGAGGAATATCTATGTACCTAGTTAAGGAGATAAGTCTTAGTCACTTTCAAGTGTGACGGCTGGTTCATACATGTCATAGAGAATAGCAGACCAGTTATAGTGGTGGATAAAAGAACAAGTGTATTGAACTCAAAAATTGTTTTACTAATTTTATAAAAATCGTTTGCCTATGGATTTCATGAAAATCGTTTGCGTATGGAAAGCTCAGATCAGCGATCAATATAGTTTGAATATTATTAAAAAAAAAAATGTGTTCCGTAAACAAATCCACACAGGCAAAGTCGCGGGCAAAAGCTAGTATAAGTAAAAACCGGTTTTTCTTTCAGTTATATATTTATTGAATTTTATTTATTTATACTATTTGTAAATATGTGTTGTACATATGCAAATTATTGTAGAATTTAATTTTTTTGACAGACTTATGAAATTTCACTCCCGTTCTTTTTCATACGAAATTACCTCTTGGAAGGGGCAACTATAGGATAATTCTTTTTTCTTGCAAATGACGTTGAAAAGTGCCTTCTCATGATCTTATTGTAATAAATTCTTTGACTTTGACTAAGAATTAGCATCTATCATACTCCAATAAACAATAATTTTGTAAGTAACAACTTTTCATACGTTTAAAATTTTGAGTGTACCTTGCTTACGTCATAAGCTGCATACCTACTTATATCACAAAAGATAATAACATAAGTAGGTCACAAGTTTAAATGGATTTAGTTAATAGCCTGTGTAAGTACCTACCTGCTTTTAAAACTTTTACCAATACTTGGTAACTCGATACTTACTGTGAAATATTAGTTTGTATTGAATTTTAGTGAAGAGGCGTTGTTGAACTGTTCTTTGTGTATAATAAGTAGAGTAGCGGTCATAAGTACAGTAGCGGTCATAAGTAGAGTAGCAATCTCACAAAGCAATAAGTAGATTGACATTTTTAACTTACGACCTTTCGACACCGTCTTCGAATTTTGAGGTGTTCATAGGTACTGTGTTATACAAAATCACTTTACACACATAATATACTTATAGGTACGACCTGGTACCGCGTGTTCACAGCAATTCTAAGCATGCATGCTACTACTGCACTTATGACTGCTTACTGGGTCTACTTCTACCTATTTTGAAGAGTCTGGCTGAAGTTATGGTCTATGGAAAGTGTCTGGTAATAAGATATTGCTAAATGCCTCGACTGCTCATTGGTTTAGTGGTCGCAAAGCGCGACTGCTACGATTGCCAGGTCGGGCAGTGTTACTGGGTTTTTCTATCAGGAATTTCTCAGTAGCAGCCTCGGAGTCTGGATTCGTGCCCGGTTGATGGCAATAGGCTCGCCGTACTACATGCAACTTAAACTTAACTGGCGAAATGTGAGTGTACTAATGGGTACACCTCTGCCTAACCCTTCGGGGATTACAGGCGTAATGTTATGTGTGTGGGTAATAAGATGATGGTAGCCCGCTATTAGGATAGCAGACTATTACCATTTTTTTTGTACCTGTTGTATCTATTGCTTATTATAGTTTTTATATTAGGTACAACAGCGCGTTAAGGTATCTTATCCGGTTGTAATAAGAGTGAATTTACAACAAAAAGATATAGTGGCGACTGGCGACTGTACATATTTAATAACAATTAAAATATCAACGCAACACTAAAAAGTCAACGCCAAATATCAGTAAAACTCTTTAAATCAGCGCATTCGCCTTCATATGATAATAATATATTATAACAATAATCAACCAAAATACGCAAAGAAAATTCCAAAAAATAGTAAATATTTCAACTAATTTCAAGCTTTCCAAAATCCAATTATTTCACTTCAAAACTTAACAGTTTCAAGTACCAATGGCCAAACGGCCACCCCATTTATAATAGACCCAACATTCGGTTTAATTTAAAGCCATTTACTGTAATTTAAGGCTAACACGTTCGCGTACAGTCGCGTGCAGAAGCCGCAAACGGAGGAATCTGGGGGAGGGGGTGGGGGTGTCCTCCTGCCCCCTACTTGCCTCCGTGCGACGTCCTGTCACTGACAAATGGCCCGGAGGAGAGCTCGACCCCAACACCCTCTCCAGGCTCGTAGTGACGTTCTGGAGCACAGGGGTTTTTTTTTCAGTATTTACCCGAGGTATTCTTGCTTTGTAGAACAAGAATCATTTTTGGTGAAATTAGGAAGAGTTTTAGGGTCTTTTTGATACCGTAAACTTCTCTCAATAGGTGCTTTGATATTTCATAGTACCTACGTATAGTTGAATTTTTGTTCAATTTAAAAAAACACTTAAAAAGAGATTACTTTTGTTCTCATTCGATATCTGTCACTGTCTATTCTTTAGTATTTATTACTCTCAAAAACACTGCACAAACATCGTTATCGCCTGAAAAGCTAAGTACTGTAAAGACTCAGGCCGGCTGAGCCATATACAACTTCATTCTGAAAGAATATTCCCATGAAATTAATTATAGGTAAGTACGATTAAATTAAGACTGTAAAGTTAATATACTCGTATGATACTAGCGACCCGCCCCAAGTCCGCACCTGTCTCTTGAATCACTCTATCTATTGATGAAAACCGCATTAAAATCCGTGTAAAACTATGTAAAGATAAAGTAACTAACCTAATGTATAATCTGAAGCTGAAAAATATTTTCTCAACTGCCATACTCCACCACGAGCCACCCAGAGGGGTGCTATAATTTCATAGGACGGGCGTCGCCGCGCTTATCTCGGGCGCGGCTGCAGGCGCCGCTACCAGCGCCTCTGCGTACCCCCCTACCCTATTGTATCGGGAATTTTCGATAAACCACATTCTTAGTACAGTAATAAATCATGGGACGTGTTTGTGGTCTTTGTTTTCTCAATTGGTGTTTGGTTTTTCAGGAGATTTTTGAACAAGTGGTGCTTGGAATTGGGTTTAGTTTTCCATTTAGTCTCACTGACTATTGCACTAAATAAAAAGAAGTTATATTGCTTAGTTTGGGGTGCCTGAAAGATAGAAAGGCACAGGTGCAGATGACCTACCAATAAGGCCTACGAGAAGCCAATACTTAGTTGCCCACAACTGGTTAGAATAACTGCCACCATGGGTGATGCACAATGGTTCCCATCACACCATCGAGGACTAAGTGCGAAAACATAGGTAAATAGTGCCCCCAAACCATATTTAATGCTAATAGACTATCCATGTCTTGACACTATTTTGTCACCCATTACGTCGTCTGATTATTGTATGAAATAGTATAGAAAAACAATCGTAACACCAACATCGCAGACATTAACTGTAGCCTCCTGTACGCTCTAAATAAATACATTAATTCGTTGTCCGTCCGTCGGTTGTACGCGATAGGACGCGTGCGCGCGACATTGAGTAATGTCGCCGGGTCGCCGCACGTTTTCAGTCTCACAGAAACACCAACCTACCCTACTTAGCTAAGCGTTTAAATGTTAGAGGGCAACCAAGTATATGTAGACCTACCTTACGGCCCTACCAGAAAAGGTATGTACCCGCAGCAACGTGGTAAGACCCAAGCTGACGGTGGTTAGGGATTTAGAGTGAGACCACTGGCTTCTGCATCTGATTCTTGCTCCCCCCTACAAAGCAATAATTTCTCTAGATGCTGGACTAAACTCTTCGCTATCAAATCATTTACTGATAATACAACTATCGTCAGAATAATTGTTGAGTCTATATTCCACGTGTTGGCAACTTCGAGAGAGATCGAAATGTTATCTCTTTTTTTTTCAACTTTAATTTTTGTTCATAGCTTTTACTAAATTGTTTTTTATTTGTGATGGGTTTTGCTCTTGACTCTAGCCTAGGTCATATTAAAACAAAACAAAGTCGACAATGGAGTGAGCTTGCCTAGAAGAAGCCTGTTCACTCTTACTTTGAAGAGATTAGAGTTGAATACGCTCGGAAATACTGACGTTGAAAACAGGTGCAAATATCTGCTGAGTAAAATTCTAAATTTCACTGTCTCAAAGTTTGACTGGCGAGCTTGGTTCTTTTCTATTAAGTATATCTTCTATATCCTATATCTTTCTTTATCCTGTTCTAGAACGTCCAAAATAATATCATCTTCTTATATTGCAAGGTGTCCATCCAATTTTCTTGGCACAACAATCGCAATTTCGTATGACGCCGATTCTGAAAATCTACTATACAATAAATGGACTCGCACACGAAATAAACCGAGTTTTTTATCCGTCGCAATATCATAACAGTAAGAGCAACATAAAGCAAAGATACAAATAGCTGATGTTGGTCATCACAGAAACCAAATCTCATGTCATTTAGAAACGCTGATGTGGTTGAAAGAGGCGAATATGGTTCTAAATAAAACGGCCAGTCTAGTCGAGGTTGTAAAAATACAGGCTGGATAAATAAAAATATAAAATAAGATATGGTATGAAAGTGGCGCGGGGCGCAAGAAACTCGTGATCCTTTTGAATGTGTACTGTGGATGTAGAAGCGGGGTGGAGTCGGCTTGTGACTGGTTCTTTTTTGTTTCTCAGGTGTGTAATTAAATTGGAGATGAAGTCTTGTTTGAATTAAACTAAAACTTAATGGTTACCCAAATGGATATTATCTTTTCTTCATTAAGGGTCAGCGTAAATCAATGGACGGGACAGGGGTTTTAAACATATACCTAACTATTCATATTTATTTTATACTTTATCCTATAGAATTAAGGTATACTCACAATGCTTGGGGACTGATATCATAAAATCCCAACGATATTGCGAGGTCGGTTTCCCAACATTGAAATTTTCATATTCAGATGTTCGATTTGAACTGGCCCAAATAGTCCATATTACTTAATTACTTCTTGCCTTATGGAATTTGTGTAAGTATAACTTGATAGATCATAATTAAAAGTTTATAAAAATCGGGTCACACCTTCTTGTTATCCAATAATAAAACAAATAATTTACTACTAAAAAAAAAATCAGCAAAATATATCTTTTAAAATAATGATTTCAAACAATTCTTGACTACTCCACTCCTTTATTCCCAGGGAGTGTTTCTTTGGCCGTAACAATCTGAGGCGGCGCCACGGGTCAGCGACGACCCCCCAGCGCCCCCCTCTTATGTGAGGGTGTGTGTGTGCATATCATAGATACGTGAGAGGCAGAAAATTCGCCGTTTTGTACGTACAGACGTAGAGTGTGTGATAGAGTGTGCTGTATGTCGCTGTATAGTGACGTCAGGTGTGAATTGTGCGACCAGTTGCAAGACTTAAGTAGTTGGAAGTTATGGAACTTTGAGCTGTAATATTTTGATTGTAGGTGCTATTTTAATTGCAGTCTCAATCTGTCAAAAATACTAATAATTTTTCCTAAGTACATTTCTGCCATTTTTTTTTGTCTCTGAGATGAGACTGCGACTAGATTTTGTACGTTTCATATTAGGTACGGGAACTGGCCTGCAGAAAACTTTTCGGTGATTTACATTATGCTTACTTACTTTGTTTAAGTATTCGAAAGACATACTGCAAAAAGCGAAAACTGAAGAATAAAAATATGACAGTTTGGCATAATTATTTTCTTTAAATAAGCTTTCAGATTTATTCCTTCGTTTTAAAAGCTATCTGAAGATAGAAAATCCGATTTTCTAAGGGTGTTTATAAGGGTGGTAATGGCGTGAAGACTGCTTTTTTATGGGTTCGTACCCAAAGAGAGCCAACTGCAACTGGACTCTATAATTAAGGTCCGTCATACGACGAATGTTTTAATAAAAATATTTTAGAAATATATTTGTTTATGCTTAATGAATAAAGCACATAATAATAATTCATTTACATAGATTATCATAGATAAAGTCCAAAATGCACATTTGATTTCATTTCATTAAAAACAGATTGGAATCAAGAAATTCGAGATTTAATTTGTGCAATTAAGTTTGGTTAAACCGACTTTAATAATGGTGTAACTTTACTTCTGGTTTATTAATAAGGTTATTTATTAGTACCTATAGCAGTTTAAAATATATACACATCAAAAAAGTCTAGGGATCAACATCCCTAACAAATGTTAGAGATGTTGATCCCTAGACTTTTTTGATGTGTGTATATAAGTCAAATCAAAAATTGTCCATCAAAAAGAAAAATAACGTTTCAAAGCTATCGTTATTTCATTGTTAGCATAAGTAATAAGCTCCGCTACTTTGCAATAAATATAAAGCAAAGTAGGGGTAATGCTTTACTTTGCTTTAATTTTTTTTTATCCCCTTTCAGTAACGTCTTTGGATACTGCTCCGCTGTCGTGGATCGTACCGTGATGTTACAGGTATAGCCTCCTCCAGGTAACCTTCCTCGAGCTAGGCAATGCAATTTATTTCAAATCGGTCCGGAAAATTTTGAGATTATAGCTCGTTTAAACAAAACTCTAAAATTATAAAATAAAATATTATTAAAGATTACTGCCGTTATTTTCTGAATGCATAAAAATGGGGTATTAATAGTCGCATCTGTTTTGACATTACTCTGTGGACTAGAAACATGGCACGGTGCCTTTGTCCGACGCGAGGGTGGTCAAGTTATTGGGACCGTGTTACCGCGCCTGCGACCTTTGGAGCCGTATCATTCATCGAGGAGGTAGGCAGATATGTAGCTATTTATTGAACAATTTTGTTGCATGAGCTTGTAGAACGGCTTTTAATTGGTGAGGTTACCTACTACAATTTTACTTTTATTATCTACGAACGAATTTATTTTTTATTTGATTGGTTTGAATGGTTTGGTGTGAATTTTTTTTTATGTCGATCCTATGATGACCCAGAAAAGACAGATTTGGAGTAGAAATATCAGGAGACAAATTCAGAGATGACCCCAAAAACAGATGGAATAAGGCTGGAAGAAGAAGGAGATTTTTATTTTATTCTCATTAAATTATTCACAAATATTCTAATACAATTTTAAATATTTTTATACCTAAGAATAGTAAAACAATAATTAATGAATTGATTTTATTCATTTTTAATTAATTAATTATTTTTTTATTAATTAATTTTTAATTTCATGAAATGAAATGTGTTTAAAGAACTTCGCCTGAAATAAATGAACTATTTTTATATCTCTCAAAAATTTATTTCGTAAATGACATTTGAAAATATTGTTTTAATTCAGGTCCAAGACTTAGGTAGGTAGGTACCTACCCAACCCATAGTGTCTACTTACATATTTTTTTTTCAATTTACAATTTTTTTATCATTTTTTTTTATTATGTTACATAAATATCCATCAAAAGTAGGTACATTCCAAATTGGATTGAGATTATAAAAATATTTGTTTTTATTTCGTAAAGTTAAAAATATTTTGACGTAGTTTGGTTTGTTTTGTCAGAAATAACCTTAACTTGTTAAGGTAGTACTTAACCACCACAAGCTATCTTATAATATTGTCTTCTCCCCAAGCAGTTTTTCGCACCGCAGTTACAAACTTTCGTTTCTTCATTAACTTTTTGTAACTTACCGTCCGCACTGTGTATTAAAAGTTTTGTTTTCGAGTTCGTAGAGAAATGTTTGTTGTTTTGTCGATGAAAGAAAGTTTTCGACAGCTGCATGAGGTTCTGAGGACGATCCAAAAGTCTGACAATATCTTATTGCGTTACAAAATAGTTTATTCAAGTAAGTAATATGTACAATATTTACAGATTTATAACGGCGATGCGGATGGTTTTTGGATGCCATTTAGTTTTAATTTCTTTTTTATACTTAATCGTATAAAAAAAAATTGTAAAAATTGTATAAAGTAAAAAAATATATATAAATTTCTTTTTTATAATTGTATAAAAAAGAAATTAAATTCGCATCGCCGTCAACTGGAAATGTGAAAAAGACTGGCCGCATTGCCACGTTGGATGGCAATGCTAATAAAAATAAAAATGTTCGAAATCTATTCGCAATCTTATCTTAGCGACCATCAAAGACAAAAAAAAAATTAAAAATGTTTGCCTCTGTCTGTTTGTTCTAGCTAATCTCCGAAATGACTGGACACATTTTACTGGCAGTTAGCTAATATTACAAGGAGTAACTTAGGCTACTTTTATTTTAGAAAATGAAATAGGGTTCCCCGCAAAAATCCCGCAGATAACCGACATTTACGCGGACGAAGTGAAGAATAATGAAGAAGAGTACCTATACCTTAAGCAAACCCTTTGGGGAATACGTAACTACAATATTTATCCACCTCCAGCTCTATAATTCCAAATCCACTTCTGCCTAACGTGTTACCGTCTTATCGCCGACTTTTCACGAGGAATTATCTCTTCAACCTCGCAGTTCACCCCCCGCCCCACCCCTACTCGGTCGCCCCAACAGATCGCCTGCAGGTCTGTCTAGGAGTAACTTCAAAAAACTTTTTTTCTGACAAATCAGACAGTTTGTTATAAACATTATGTTAAAATCTCAACTAATATTATATAGAGGTAAAGTTTGTTTCTTTATATTATGAGGTAATCTCTGAAAGTATTGGTCTATTTTTTTTTTCGCATTGATAAAAACTTTATTGCTGAGTGCTACCACAGCAATAAAGTCAATTGTTATAATAAAGTAAGTAAACTATTAGTAGCATATGTTTTATAGTACAATAATAATTGTCTTCCACATGGACAAATTCGCGGGCAGATGCTAGTATATGCAATGTTTCAGTACTGTACGTTAATATTATCTTTGCTTTTAAATTTTAATTCGCTAAAAAATAAAAAATGCTTTAACAGGGTCAATAGACAAAAGCACATGACGTCAGAGTCAAATAAAAAATAAAAATAAAAACACCGGCCATAAAATAAAGCCTGGTACATACTAGCAAGACCGGATTTTAATACAACACGGCTTCCACGGGCGGGCGTAAAAGCCGGGTAGAAGGGGGTATTATTACACCTACGCGGGGTGCGTATCTCGGCTATTTTCCGGATAATTTCCCACAGACTCCTGTGGGCAAGAGACCGTGTTAAAAACAGGGGGATACGGCGGCCTCGGATGACGTCACATATATACACTTGGCTTTTTAGTTAACATTATTTTTTATCTAGGTCGTCTTTTGTTTAGTTAAAGGGATAGAAGGATGATGTCATGACGACCATCTTTTGGGAGAAGATCGACTGTTTTTACTGAGAATTTTTCCAGTCCATGTTTGGCTACTAAACTTATGAAAAGTGTAAGTTTGCATTTGCCGATGATAAATGATTTCGACGCGGTTGGTGCAGTGGCTGAGCGATTGGCTAGATACTGCGTTGCGTGTTGCGGGTTTGATTCCCGCACGGAATAAATATTTGTAAAGCCTATAGGTGTTCCAACTTTGGTTGTTTGTGTATCAAATTATGTTTGTAAACGTTTTTTCTTTGTCCCATTATTGCCAAAACTAAATTGCAACCCACCACACCCTACTCTACCAAAAAAAAAACACGAAACACCAACTAAAGGTCGGTCTACACAATTGAGCTTCAAATTTTTTTTCCAACTTCGAATTTCGAATTCGAGAAACTAGTTACCTTCCAAATGACGAATTAATCTCTCGAAAGTTACTGGCCGGATATTTTTTTGAATGTTTTCTGAAGTAGCGACTCGGAACAAATTGTTGTGACATTTTAGTAGTAAGTAAAGATACGTCCATTTTGTGGACAAATCAAGTTGGGATAGATTGTGTAAACTAAGTTAGTTAATCTTTTTGGACATTTGATTTAATGAATATGTGTGGCGGGTAATTAAGTAGGAGTGGTAACAATTTTAGAGTTATTGCTTATTGGATGGATATAGATATTAATATGTATTCAAGCAGTGAGTGAGCAATCTTATTGCTCACTGTAAAACAAGTTTTATATCTGCTATTATTGATGTTCTAAGAATTTAAACAGGAACGCGCTTTGAACGAGCTTCTAGAGAACGATAGTCTAAAATGTGACTTTGATGATATATTCGGCGGTAAAACAAAGTACTGAAAAAATAAAAAAATGCGTACCTACGGGATGACTAAGGTTTAGTTTAATTCCTTTGTTTTTACAACTAGCGCCAGCCCGCAACTTCGTCCTCGTGAAAGTCAAGTATATCACAAAACATATTCCATAAATACTCTGCAATAGTCTAGCTTTCTAACAGTGAAAGAATTTTTGTGATCAGGTCAGTACTTTCAGAAATTATCTCTTACAAACAAACAATGTTACCTCTTTTGTTAGTATAGATAATTATGTAGGTATCTGAGTCTCTCACACAAATAGATTACCTCATACAATTATTAAAAAAAAACAAATGAATTGGCTAACAGTGTACACCTACCTTTATAATAAAATTTATAGGCACGGCATTGAAGCAATTATGTTCAATTTTTGCCAAATTTGGACGCATCAAGTGCTTCCTTAACTTCGTAAAATAACTATGAGGACCCCAAATCGAAGTTAACTCAGCTGCGGATAGCAAACTACAAAAATTCTTTCACTGAGAGAAAGTTGTACTATTGTCAAGTGCCATAGGATATGTTTTACAGTTTAAGTTAGTCCCACATGGAAAAGGTCAGGGCTAAAGTTAATAAATAAAGAATAATACCAGCCTCTTTGTCCCACAGCAGGGCAACGGCTTGGGTTGCGGGACGTCTTAAGGGTAGCGGGACGTCTTAACAGGATACCGTGGCCCCGGAACGTAAAGGACAACAGAAGGAACAGGGTGGTTTTTTAGTCAGTAAAAGTCTGATAGTCCCTTCCGCCCCACCCATTGCGGAAGGAGTCATTTGATGATTTTTAACACCTTAAAAAAAAGGGCAATGGCTTCTCTCAAAGAAGGCACGAACATTGATCACCAAGGTTGCATGCTTATGGCGGATTGGCGATTTCAGACGTGTACTATACGTTAAGATTTCCTGAAGATGTCTTCCTTTACCGATGTCAGCTATGTCCAAGATAGTCACAGATATAGATAGACATAGATAACGCAAGTATCACGATCTGTATGAAAACCAAGCGTGCCATTTTTTGACTACCTATTATGACGTCACAAGCACTATTTAGTGATGGGAAAATCAAATCGATTCAAAGACGCCGCCGCGTACGGCGCCCCCCTCGTCCTACCCCCCGCCATGCGCCAGCGGCTCACCCGGTCAGCAGTACGCTGAAAGTCTTTGTAGTGAGAGGTTGCGTGCTCGAGCGCTTGCGTTCCGACGACGTGCTAGTTTTTGGATACCTTTGCCATAATTTTTTAATAACATATAATAATAACAACAATAACAATAATAATATAAATAATAAAAATATAATAATTATAATAACATAATTTAAATCGATTTATGAATCGATTTTATGACAGAGTAATGAGATATACAGAGGAATGAGATAAACAGAAAAATGAATGACAAAATAAAATTCCTGATCTGCTTATAAGGCAGTTAGGAGTATATATTTTTTACAAAATTGTAAGTATTTCCCTAATTATTTCTTGTGATTGTTGTAGACTATCAAAATGTCGGAAACAAAGACAAAATCCAGAGAAGAAATTTTAGAAGCAAAACGAAAAACATGTAAAATACGTTATAATAAAATCAAAATAGATCCAAAATTACATGAGCTACGAAAACTTTTTCCCTTCCACAAAGCTTGCTTCCTCAAAATGTATTGAACAAATAGTGCTATGCTTTGTTGGGAACCAATCTTTGTTTCCCGTCGCCTCAATCCATTTTTGTTTTAAATTGGGTTCATGTGGAAAACTAAAAAAATCACGAAACGTTACGATTATTTATTAAAATTGTCTACATAATAAGTACTTATATAATACAAAATCATTCCTCTGTTTCCGAAATCGATTCTTGAGAATCGATTTGTGTTGCATATGATGAACAGCACTAATCGCTAAAATTGACAGAAAAATGATAAAAGTCCCTGTACTACAAAACCGAAACGATATACGATAGTATCGCTTGTTTCGATATTCATTACTTGTTAAAACAAAACGTCTCATCGACCGCTCCAAGTAAAAGCTGCAATGTAATAGGAACGTTTTGTTTTTCTCAAATTTGGTATTACCAGGTATTACTGAGGGTATTCGATTAAAAATAATTGTTTTTTTAATTAATTACGCATAATATTAATCACAAAATGACTTACCGATGGAAGGAAACGTTTACTTTATTTTTTCTCCTCGCATTTGTACAGTTTTTACAATTTATAACAGCACAATTAACCATTTTAATATTTTTAACTGACGTCCGACTAGCGCTATGCTCCGATGCAGACTGAGCGCGAAATTGGCCACTTACGATTATTGTACGTAAGCTAGGCACGCGAAGTAGTTGCTCTCGCGTTATCTATGTCTATCTATATCTGTGAAGATAGTACATACGATATAGAATCGTCATATCACTTTTTATTATTTGTTATCTTCAAATTGTGTTTCTGTGTGTTGTTCTATGTTTTATGTGTGCACCAAATAAGTGGTTTATCTATCCATATATTGGTACTTATACTAATCACGGCAGAAGTTACGTTACCATACCCCACAAAGGCACCAGAAAAAAAGTCTATAGTACATCTCAACAATACCCATTTCATACATCAGTCCACATAATTTTAATCCCTTAAACGTTTAAATGGACATTTAATTTAAATCTTGCGTCCATTTGTGCACTACCTGAGCAACCAAAATACAATGACGCAAACGCATGACATATTAGCAAGCGGCGCAGAAACTTGCGCACAAAATTAAAAGTGCCGCCTCATTATGTCTCTATTGGATTGACATAATCTGCAAAAAAAGTAATACAAGTACCTACCTACAATGCAAACAGTTGGCTGCAAAGCAATTACATATTTAAACGGTTATCAATACGTGTGTTTATTCAAGTGTAAAAATGTCAAAGTGTTTTTTTGGGTTTTGCTGGCCGATTGACGAGGTAAATGGATGGATGATTTGAAGGAGCAGTAGCTGTCACACGGTGCTTAGAAGGTTTCTTGTACCTCCTTACAAGGTAAATACAAAATACTTGGCTAAACTTTTTTAGGTGGTCTATTCTGTAAAACTCTCCCTCGCTGAATTTTATTGTGCTTAAGGTGACCTGTAAATCCCTAGCATAAGACAGCTGTTGTTTCAGAATTTTCTGACAGTATGTCAAGGATTGACAACTCACCTCAAATTCACTTCAGCAAGAGTTCACTGATGGAGATCTTTACAGAATAGCACAGGTTTATTCATTTTAATGTAAACAATTTTCACTTTTAGAGCCATCCTGATAAAAAAAAGAGAAATATTGAGTTTGATTTTGGAAGGTAAAGTTATCGAATATTATTGCTTAAAATTATTTCAGAGATACAAAAAAAAACCAAAAATATTCTTTACCTCTTTTATAATATTGGAAGGAAAATATTTTTTTTTTAAATGATGTATTTTTCCATGTTTTTTAAACGTTACGGCTTAGGTATTACGTAAAAATGTATTTTGTAATCAAGTCGTTTCCAATTTGTTTTTCCATTAAGGTGCAATGGACCGAAGTACAGTTAGATTTAGTTCTGCCAAAACCAATCAAACAACGTCAACATTTCTCATATTTCGACGAAATTTAAAAAAAAAAAATAATTCGAATTTTATTTTTTTAATAATACATTTTGACATATAAACAATCAGTTTAATAATAATTGATTAATGTAAAATTAATTAAAATATTGTGAGATTGTGGGTTACTTTGTTTTGGCAAAACTAAGCTACACGATGACTTTCTTGACATTATCTATCGTTTAGAAGATTTAACAGGTTAATGTTGTTTGTGTGCATCAAGCAAGAAGATATTATCATTAACATATTGATATGTCAATCATAAATATGTCATTATATGTCAATCATAAAATTATATTTATTACTCAATTATTAGTAACAATATTGATAAATTTATCTAAATGCCAGATTCCAAAAGTGGTAAGCATTAATAATGGTCTAAAATTCAGGATTTACCAGACATTTTAGTATGGCTGAAATTATGTCATTTTAGAATGGCTGAAAGTACGTAACTTTAGCATGGCTGAAATTTTGGGAATAGGTAGAGGAATATTTAGTTAAGGAGGTATTTGCTAGTTTTAATGCTGGGTCCTTTTCGGGTATCAGATATAAATGACACCTTACTAACTTAAGTATAATGGGTGTAAAAAGAAGAAAAAAATATAATATGGTTTTCTCATTATTGCAATTTTTTTTTGTTCTACCTATACCTTTGAATATGGTTCTTCTGGTTATGGAGATATGAAGAAGATATGTTATGTGGCTTGATCAACACGAAAGAAAGACAGATGAATATTTGTTACTGTTTCACGCTTAAACGACTGAACGGAATTACCTAAACCTTGGCACACAATTCCGATAGATATTGATCTAGCTTGACGCATAGGACAATTTTTTAGGGGAAGGATTTCGGAAAAACATGACACATCGCAAGAGGGAAGAGGGGGTGTAGTTAGAAATCTTGTGTCCTTTTTTTCCGTAGAACTCTCATTTTTAAATTTAGAATTAAAGTAGTTTGAAAAATATTCAAAAAAAATATTTAAGTATTTCTAAAAAAATACGCATGATTTTGGGTAGGAGGATTAGTCTAAACCTCACCACGTATCACCAGAGTGACGCAAAACATTACGTGGTTGATGTATGATGATGACTCCTTAGAAGCATTATAATTAACAGTTATTTGATAATTTTAAACTTGCTTTTTCATTTTCAGAATAGCACTTATAATCTGACATGTGTTTCGGCTCGGAGATCAATAATTCAGGTCTTTATTTTCATACTAAATTATTTATACAAATAAATAAAATTAAAATGTCTCTTTGTAAGGTCAAAATGACAATGTTTTACAAAATTCATGTGAATACTTACATCGTACTATAAAAATCATTATTTTTTTGAATGTCCGTTTATTCCGAATAATATCCTAGACAGCAAGACGGGTTTGAGGCCACGAAGAAGATGGCAGGAAGAACTGGATAGACTGATCCAAAACTTGAAGGAAATTAGGTATGAGACACGGCATCGCGAATTATGGAAGGAATGCGGAGAGGCCTTTGGCCGGGAGCGGGACCGAACAGGCTTACAAAAAAAATATATATATTATCCCAAATGGCTGGACCGATTTTGATGGGACTTTCACTGTTAATTTTAAAAGGAGGAGGAGATTGGATTTGTGGTACTTTTATTTGAATCAAAGAATTAGGGGTCGTGTAAATAAAAACCCCTCAGATATATTATTAACCCGGACAAAATCGCGGGAATATGCTAGAAATAATAATAAAACAAATACACCCCTATTTTACCTTCCCCTTTTCTGAAGTTAGTTCTCATCTTTCAGGCTCAAGAACCTGATTACCTAGTGGATACCTACAAAAATAGTTCAAGCAACAATAGCGAAATAAAATCATATAATGCTTTACACGATAATAAAATCGCACTCTTCAACTGTTCCAACGAATGTTTTCCAGTAAAACTTAACTCTATGACAGAGCTAACCACAAATCTTACCATGAAATCATGCCCTAATGAAACAACACCTTCAAATAATTGTGAAACAATAAAATATAATAATTTAACAACGATTGATAGGTTACTATTCTTATCAAAGGCTATTCCAAACAAAACGTTTTATCTTTTCAATTGTTTTGTAAGAAACGGTACTCAAAATATAGTGTGCTATCACAAAAATGATGATTTTAAATTTATTGACAAATCCAATCTAACGGGCGTGCTTGGTGACTTTATCTGTGAGGGAGGCATTGTAACGAAAGAGAAGCATCTTGCCTCTCCGTCACGAAGAAATATGATAACAAATAATGTACTGTACAGCATAAAAGGTACTATTCCCCTTAGAAAAGAAGGTGAAACGCATTCAGGCAAATTTGCCATTAAAGAAAACGTTAGCGCAGATCACGAGTGTAATACTGAGGGGGAAGAATGTCATTTTATTCTGAAAGTACCATGGTCGAAGTTGCAACAGGATGCTCAACCAGAGGAACAGACCACGGCCCCGGCCGACGGTAAGTAAGTCGTAGCCCTATGACCACGAGCACCCAACCGGACCACCTTAAGTATCACGAGAATAAAAGATAAAGAAGATACGATTTTGTAAGATATGAGTTGATACAATACAGTGCACTGTGAATGGTGTTAAAAAAAGAGCAATATGTTTTACCAATTAAGGCGTACAAAAGGCAAGAAATGATGGTAAGCATATTTAGGTCCAACTAGATATATCTACAACAGTTCAGTCAAAACTTAAATAACTCCACAGATTTCATATGTCGGGTGTAATTTGTATTTTTTTTCTGAATGGCCATTAGTTCTACCATGATCCATTTCAAGATTATCCATTCATTGCCGGACATGCTGTATATCTTTAGATTATATTAGAAAATAGAAAAATAAAAATAAATTAAATCGGAGAAATGTTGCAATAATGTCTTATTGGTAGAATTTCCCCAGAATATTACCCCAAATCTTAAAATAAGCCAACTAAGTATGCCGTGGTAAGCCGTAAAAAAATGCATATTATGTTCATATAAAGGGTGCAATTGTCTAAAGTGCGGAAACGAGGAACTAATCTTTATTTAATACAATTTTTGTGAACGTAAATGGCTGAACAAATTTTAATGACATTTACGAATAACAAAGGTCCCAGCACACTCCCTTTTGGAACTCCATATTTTACTAGGCGTTTATCAAATGCGCATACAATTTCTTTTTTGTAGTCAAGTCAATTTTTGTTTTTTTTTGTGTATTATTTACGGTTTTCAGGTCGTAAGACTCTTTGAGTTTTAGTACATTTTCCCAGATTCCATACATACACTTCTAATTTATTCAGCAGAATATCATGGGCAACTCAGTCAAACGCTTGTGTCATGTCACAGCAAGTGGCACAAACATAATTATGCCCTTTTGTCAACATTAGCCGTTTTCCGATATAAAATAAAAAATGGCCAACCTGCATATTTCCTTTGCTATAGTCACCTCCATTACGATTGCGCGTGGGTTCCGTAGCGACGAAATAAAATAAAAACAAAATGTAACCGCGACTGCGAACCACCTATAATAAGCCTATTGTTTTATACAAATACAATATTGCGTTTATAAATCGGATAAGCCTATGTAACTGGGGATGGTGTGGAGTTGGTGTTATTTTATTTTTATTTTTTTGGTTTTTTTCTGAATTGGAGATTTTTTTAAATTAATGATTTACTTAATAGTAAAACAGAAGAATGATAAAGATACCTAATTAGATAAGAGTTATCAATTGATAGTTGGTATTAAGTGTACCTGTTTCGAAAATATTTATTATTGAATGATATAATTTTGAAACTATGAAAATAATTAATAAAAAAAATATGAAAATAAAAATTAAATGGATAAATTCTTATATTGCTTCAATATCTTCCCCTATTGATGGTTTTTTTTTTAATCAAAACACACAGGTTTACAAAGTTATGAAGAAGAAAGTTATTTTAATTATATTTTTTTTACTTCGCTTACCATTCAAGTTTTTTTTTGTGTGGAGACAGTATACTGCGACCGCAGCACCGAGTGTTAGTAGAATAATTTTGAATAGCTGCATATACCAAATTAAAGTTTAAAATACATAGAATTTATTTCTGCATCTCCTTTAGAGCTTAAGCATAAACTAGCGAGATCGAGGCGGGATCTCCTTTAGAATAAAAATATATTCGACAAAATAATTTTACTGCCGCTAAGTCGACTCCATAGCGCTCCTGTCCACATATTGGGCAATAAGAGGATCGTCCGCGTCGGCGAGCGTGGCGCCAGTAGCCTCCATTTGTATTTATTTATTTATACCGCGTCTGACCTTATTTATGTATTAATTCATTTTTGTACACAGACCCACAGGTTTCACCATGTTGTTTAGATGTAAAATATTTAGATGCCGATAGTGTGTGGTCAGATGAATTTAGGATTAAAGGCTTTCAAATACCGCTTTTGTGATTCACAATAAATGTTCACTTGATATGCTGTATACCTAATGAACAACACTAAATATATTTTAAATGGTTCAGTAGTTTGATTAATATTTTTAAGTAATTTTACTGTCCTACTGCTAGGCAAAGACCCCTTCTTATCCAGAGAAGGTTATACACTATGTAACAAAAACCCTGTCAGATTAGTGTTGCCGTTGATCAGTTTTTATGTTTTATTTTAATTTAATTACTTCTTCTTTCTTCTTTTTTTTTCACTGGGGAAAAATAATAATCTCAAATCCATTAAATGGTTACGTATATGTGTACGCAGTATGATGCCGAATAATACCCTTAAGGATCGGACAGGGTTTTTGTTACAGGCTGTATATAGGATACCAGGTAACCAGGCACGTAATAGTGTGACTTTTTCAATTCATAAAATATTTCTAAGTTTATCTTGGACATTACTGACATTGTTGAAGAAAAACCCAGACTTATAATAATAGAAATCGCCGATCCGCTTGATGCTAAATGCTCGTGCTTTCTCTGGATGAGAAGATACCTTTTGCTCAGTAGTGGAACAGTAATAGGCTGTTACTAACAATTTCATAATAGATAAACCCAATATCCTTTAAAACTCCATGCACAGCGCTTGCGACCACAAGATTGACGTGGCAATCAGACCATAACCAGAAACAAGAAAGAGAGAAAAACAGAAAAAATATCTTTCAAAGAAGTCTAGGTACTTCTAATTTCCCATACATCCCTTATTTTAATCTTCGCATGACGTGTACATTCGTAATTCGCGGTTACAGAGCACCGCGTCTCGGACTCGCGATCGTGTCGCGATACGCATGTGTGGCCCGCCACTAATTGACCGTATCGCTACGATACCGACGTGTTCTCGGTATTTGTGCATTAATGTGGCATGACCCTTATAGTTTGTAGGGACAGGGCCTAATTGCAATGTGTATGGAGAAAGATAAAAAAAGGGTATGCTTAGATGGTTCGGTCATGTTGAGAGGATGAGTGAAAGACTATTAACAAAAGGTATTTATATGGCAGAGGTGAGTGGCAACGCAGGGAGGGGTCGCCCTAGGAAAACTACACTGACCTTATTGGTGAGGTTCTTCAGAAAGGTCAGGTGCGGAGTACTCGTAACCGGCGTGCTTGTATGACGAGATGTATGAACGTAGATGAGGCGAAAAGAGTATGGAAGGATCGTAGCAGGTGGCGTTCTGGGGTTTCTGCCTACCCCCATGGGAAAAAGGCGTGAGTTTATGTATGTATGTATGGAGAAAAATGAAGTAGGTCAGTTTTTGTCAGAAGGATGGTTAGACTTTGGGGTAAGTAAGGGCATGAGTAGGTACCCTTTCAAAAGGTTGACGAAAGGTAAGAATTACAAATAACATAACATAAAATCACGCCTGTAATCCCCGAAGGATTAGGCAGAGGTGTACCCAGTAGCGCACCAACATTTCGCTAGCTATGTTTAAGCAACTATTAATTAATCTGTAGTTTAAGTCCCATGTAGTAGGGGGCGAGCCTATTGCCATCAACTGGGCACAAATCCAGACTCCGAGGCTGCTGCTGAGAAAGTCCTGATGGAAAAACCCAATGACACTGCCCGACCTGGGAATCGAACCCAAGACCTCATGCTCAGCAGTCGCGCTGTGCGACCAGTAGACCAACGAGGCAGTCAGGCAGTTTGTGGTATAGATTCAGCAGAGAAGACAGCACACAGGGAAGTGTAAAAGGCTATGGAGGAGACCTGATGTTTGGCTGTGGGATAATATACCTTATGGCTATCCACCCAGCGAAGATATTTTTACTCAGATAAGCATAAAAATGAAGGCAGTGCTCCTACATACACGTTCACCTTAGAGCTTACAATCGATTAGAAGATTTCACCCGCACCGTATGACACCGCATTCCATTCCTGTAACTGCAGCTAACCGAGGTGGTATAAGTTGAAAACGGTTTGCGATATTCACATACAGGATAGTAAATCATCTAAGTACGTAAGTAAAGTACTGTTAAGAGACTGAGATCCCGAAGTAGCGAGAGTTACGTCATTTTAATCAAATAATTTATTTCAGATGCAAGTAAAAATAGTAGATACATTTTATAATTTATAAATTAGATAATATTAAAATTACATAAAAATTTATAAATACCTAATTAAAAAAAAGAAAATTCTTAAAAACAAAAATGATAAAAATTTAAACATTGATAATAATTAAATGATAGTACAAGAAAACTTAATAAAATTAATGGGGATTGATTGATTATGGTGCGATATATTATGTCGTGACCTGTGGTAAGGTGTCCACTTCTCATACATGAGGTTGTGGGCTCGATTCCTTTCCAGTACTAATGTGACTTTTTATATCACATTGAATTCTAGGTTTATGCTTAATTATGTCTGTAATCGTCAATCCGCCTTGAGCAAGCGAGATCACTGATCGTGTCTTCTTTGTATTAGGAGATACTTTTGCCCAGCAGTAGGACAGTGGGCAGTTTCAGCCGTCAACTTCCATCCAATCTCACAAACTTTCGTGTTTATTATAGTACCAGGATTATCTGGAATTGTTATCAGCGTTGCCATTATATATTTTTGCATCATTTTGCATCATGGCGGCTTAGAAAGCACATTTGCTGCCTTTGCTGAGCATTCAGGATTCATACAATTTTTGTACCCCTTGTCCATTTAACGTAACGGCATCAATAACAGTATTAAAACACAATCTAGTAAAGCCTCCTTAATCTCTGTTCGCTCATCCCTTATGTCTCCGAAGCTGCGCCGCGCCGGCGCAGGTCGGTGTACGGCGCGCGCGGCGACGCGTGGCGTTTGATCTGCCGACAAAGACGCCGCTCGTGGGACCACGTGGCGATGTTGGCTGTACCAAGAACGAGGATAGGCAGGATTTGAAGTTCCGTAATGTGTTAAGTGATGTGTGGTCTGTGACAAGTCATGTACAGTCGAGCAAGCTATTTGGTATACACAGGTAGCTAACTTCCAGCCGGGGTTGCAGATTTTGTTCGAAAGAGTCACCACGGTCCTGGAAGGCAAAGGGCATTAGAAGGAACAGCCACCCAGATCACAAAAAGGCATCTGATAAATTCCCATACATAAATAAGGTAGCTAACTTGCAACTACTTTCTTCTTAGCGTATCGATGGCAAATGTTGGTATTTAATACAAATATTATTTTGATTCGGCCCAGTATTCAGCAGCTAAGACAACACCATTAGCTGATGCAGTTGCAGTGACAGGGCGCGGCGTAAGATGAAAGGTGGGCCATAGTCTGCGGAGAAACGCCGCATAGGCACTGAAGATTGGTGCCATCTGCAGCACCACATTTTTGAACACCCTCAACTACATTGAAACAATGTTGTCAATGTATTGAGCAGTTCATCCATTTACATCACTTCACTTACCTACGTTAATAGTAATTTCATTGTTCATTTTGCTATGTTTATGTTACAAAAAATGACGTGAGTCTGACGACTCCAGGTTCTTGGACTACACCTCATGAAAAATTGGTAACGGAAGCTGTTACTTGTTATAACACCATATTTATAGAGCAGTAGAGTCTAATTTACTGACCGCTATATTGGGAGCTAAGACTTGTAAGTAATAAACTCATACAAGTCATACAACGTTTTATATTAATGTCTAGGTTCGGTCTATGTTTACCTTAAATGGGGAATGATATTCCCGGATGGAGGGTAGGATTATGTTAAGTGATTATAGATAAACTACGATAACTTGGCGCGCCCCTCCACAATTCAAAACGTTTGAAAGTGTTTGTGAAATTATATAAAAGACTCACAACGTATGTGTGCGTACTGAGACGGCTCTCGAAACAAAAACAAATCAGCGATTTGCTGCTCGACTAGCGACGTCAATAATTACTCATGATTATTAGTATGACGCTGCTCTGACATACCCTATGAAAATGACATGTGCGTTTTCTTGCGCGGTCAGCTAGTTATGATTAGTTGATTAACAAATCTGCCGGCCTGCTACTGAAGACGAATACTTGCAACTACATACAAACTCTTTATTATTTAAAAGAGTATACGTATGGAGTTTCTTGCCCATTCTTGTCCATACAAAACTACCTTTTGGAAGGGGCAACTAGATTCAATTCCTTTTCCTTTTGTATATGACGTTCAAAAGTGCCTTGTAATGGCCTAATTGAAATAAATGATTTGACTTTGACTTTCATAAGGATGTGACTACACACATTGAAATAATAACATGGAGGGTCGCGCCATGTTATAGTAGTTTTTCTCTACAAGGCATAACAGGTGTAATAAGGCAAAAAGCCTAATAAGTATTAAATATTTTTCTGTATAAGAAGATTCCTTTGCTTAGCAATGAGACAATATTAGGCTGGTATTATATTATGCGTTGAATGGCTCGTTGGTGTAGTGGTCTGTGGTCGCAAAGCGCGACTGCTGAGCATGAGGTTTCGATTCCCAAGTCGGGCAAAGTGTTATCGGGTTTCCATCGGTCTTAGTAGCAGCCTCGGAGTCTAGATTTGTGTACAGTTGATGGCAATAGGCTCGCCCCCTACTTTAGGGGACTTAAACATACCTAACTGGCGAAATGTGGATGTACTAATGCGTACACCTCTGCCTAACCCTTAGGGGATTAAAGGCGTGATGTTTTGTTATGTTATAAACTCTTGTTTTCAGGGTCGCCTCATCTCTCAGGCAGTAGCGCTAGTCCGCAGTCGGGTGGTCCGAGGCACTGCGCGGGCGCCCCGCTGCGTTAATACCGCCACTTCTGCGGCCCCGCTAACGTAACTCATACGCTGTCACTGGCTATCAAGAAATCGAAAGTAGTTACCTTATCTTTATATAGTTTGATAACGTTTGAAGAGCCGTTTAGTCCATTCCAGATAACGTTAGAAAATAACGTTATAATTCTAACGTTATCTTTAACTTGGTAAAATCAAAATAACAGCTTTTTACTAATAATTATACGTAAGATATACGATACTTACTCGTAAGTAGGAGCAAAAATTTAATTTTAGTTTTTTTTATACATATTTGTCTATTATCCAGATAATCTCCTAAATGGCTAGACAGATTTTGACAGGACTTTCATTAGCTGATGTAATAAGGAGTAACTTCTTCCATTTTAGAAAAAGAATTAAGGTTCCGCACAAAATAGACACTGCATATAATCGGCATTCACAAGGACGAAGTCGCGACATTCGATATATTATACAATTATTTTACAAAGCAGTATAATCTACTCTTATTTACTTTTGAATAGTAACTGTTATTAATATGCCGTTAATTTTCTAATAATAACTCTGAATGGAGTTTGGCTAATTTTACAATCGTCAAAAATCTGATTTTTATCTAGTAAATGGGAGTACCTAACCGCCATATTTATTCTCCAAATAAAAGTTATTAGACGCTTACAAAATTAACCCCTATTTTTCCCCTATAAACTATTCTGCCCCAGTTAATTAGCGGCATACAAATACAAACTGACACTGTGACCTCCATGCTTGATCCTCAGCAAATTGAATCGTGGTCTCTTAAAAAAAAACCACGGAACGTTGGCGCCGACGCGCTGCGATGCTCTTTATTTAAATGTCTGCCGTTCTTTAGAGGTTGCCTTTTTATTTTTTTCATAAGAATGTTTCTCGTGTGTTCATTTTTCTTTCTTGCTGTTTCGACATTTTGTCATGGACCATTGTAAAATGAATTTTTAATCTTTGTTTATCGCGACTTTGTCTGCACCAAAGTTAATATATTTTCCTAAGAGAACCGTAAATTTTTCCGCGATAAAAACTAGCCTATGTAGGTACTTTCCCAAACTATAATCTATTTATCCAGATCCGTTCATCTGTTTTGACGTGATTGAGTTACAAACATCCATCCATTCAAAGTTTCGTATTTACAATAATACTAGCCGACTCGGCCACGCATTGCTGTGGCTTGAAGTAAGTAAAGATATTGAGGTCAATAATCGAGATAAAAACTATCCTATCTTTTAAGTTTGACCAAACACACAAAAAGCCATATTTCATAAAAAATGGTTGAGTAGTTTAGGAGTCCATCCCGGACAAACAACGTGACGCGTAATTTATAAATATTAAGATATAATAGTACCTAAGATTACGGGGATACCTGGGCAAATTAGGTTCCTGACAATGTATGAAAAACATAATGAAAACAAACGTGTTGCTTGGCTTAATGATGTTAAAAAAAAAACAATCATTCTTCACGTGTACTGTGAAGGTTGTATGACAAAGCAAACTGGCTGAAATTTTTTGTTTTTTTTCAAACACTCAACCGAATTCCAGACCTGTATTCGATATAAAAATACTAGCGACCCGCCGCGGCTTTGCACAAGTTCAATGTAGATACCAACTATACATATAAATCTTCCTTGAATCACTCTATCTATTGATGAAAACCGCATTAAAATCCTTTGCGTAGTTTAAAAGATCTAAGCGTAGCGGAAAGCGACTTTGTTTTTTACTATGTAGTCTATGTAGAGATAGTAGGAGGTAAGTTTACTCTCATCTGTTAATAAGAAAGACACAGTCAATAAAATGACGTCATAATCAAGTAGAGGTATGCACAGCAGGTGAAAACACAAGTCATGTTCAATGTTTAGCTCCACTATCTCAAGAACACCCATGGTTAACTAAAGGGTGGTCTTGTAACCGGTAACCATGTTCAAAATAACCCAAACATACATAAACCAACCATACAACATACAATAATTAACACAATCATTGATCATCAACGCACGCGTCAATCGTTTGATCAGCCGCCCGCTGCTGATTGGCCAACGATTAACGGCAATCGATTCGTATTGGCCTGTTCAAATTTGGAATGATAACTGTGACTAATTGAGAAAATTCGTTCGCCATTTGCGCATGGGCAAGTAATAAAATGATTCGACGTGTTCACTACTTGATTAATTCTCGTTTTGTAATAGCTGTATTTATGGTGGCTATTCTAAAAAAATAATAATTATGACCTGTCATGATGATTATTTTTTTAGAATAGACAACGAACGAACCAACCGTTTGATAAAATAAAAAAAATACAAATTCGTTCGAATTATTTTATGAGATAAATACCGTTTGAGGAAGAGAGTGGTGTATATTCAACCAACTAGCACCTATTTTAGGGTTCCGCAAAAGGGTTAGCAAGGGTTTTTTTTTGTTCGCTCGTCCATCTATGACAGGTTCGGATATGTAACGTTCGATTAAAGATAATAAAAAGAGACAGAGAGAGGTAAGGTCGCCTGGACCTCGCAAACGCTTTTTCCTAACGTGACGATCTCTGCCAGTTAACTCCAATCGCAAGCCGCGTTAAGAAATTTCGTTCCATTAATCCAGGACACCAAAATTCCGGTCAAAGCATTATCAAAAAATAAAAATAAAAGTCTACAAATGAAACCGTATAATTTGGGTCAACCACTTGAAACTGGCCAACAGGTAATTTTTGTATCAATAATATAGCACCCTATCGTTCTTTAAAATACACCGGGCCCAACCCTTCATGTATAATTCTACAATCCCTCAGGGCGCTAATGTCACGCCTCCAGCACGTACTTAATAACAACAAAACTAACAATCAAAAACCACAATCAACACAAAAAAAAACTTTAAAACAATACATCTAAAGTTCAATTTACTTCGACAAAAATCTAGCGTAGAACGGGGTAATATGGCACACTAGTTTAAAGAATAAGACTTCAGGTGCTATGCAAAATTTACGCTGCACTCACACTCGCATCTTTTACCTTTCTAATAAGGTTCAAAATTGTGTAAAAGTAAGGTTGTAGTATGTTTGTTTGAGGTTAGGTGACAATCGCGACGCCATGTTGGTTTAGTGGGGAAGTGGGGGAAACTATGGGGTGACTAATAAGTGGTTTATGGCACTTTAATTGGAACCGTGATGGAAATTGATACAATAAATACAGGGAAATCGATGACTTGTGTTTTATTCAAACAAGTACTTTTAGTCTGTAAATGAGCAAGGGAAGTTTTAATTTTGAGGAATATTCTGAGGTTCAGTACCTACCTATGTACTTTAAGAAGAAAAAAGACACAAGACTATCGAAAATACCATTATTTTCGATAGTCTTGTGTCTTTTAAAATCAAAATGTTATGTTGCTATTTTCTTTGGTTTTTGCCCCTTCATCTCCATAAGAAACTACCTTTTAGGCAACTAGATTAAATTGTTTTTTATGTAAATAACGGTCAAAAGTAGAATAGAATAGAATAGAATAGATTTTTACTTTCTTACCACAAATTACAGTTTATAATCTACAGACACAATTTTGTATTTTTCAATGTCAATGTTTCACTAGTTTCGATTTCTCCATAAACATAACTCACGGGGGTCATAAGTTATGACCCCCGTGTCATCCCCTTAGGGGGTGAATTTAGAAAAATCCTTTCTTAGCGGACGTCATCCCTGACATTGACATCCCTGCCAAATTTCATCTTTATTCGTCAAGCGGTTTACGAGATTTCGTGCGATGAGAGAGTGAGTGAATGAATGAGCGACCTTTCGCTTTTAATATAATTATAGATTTGAAGAAGACTAGTGTGTTTAAAGGTACCTTTGGTCTAACTGAAATAATTAATTAAACTTTGACTTTTATTGCTATGATGCAAGATTTAAGTCAAAAGCAAGCCTAAACAGTACAAAAAAACACAATATACCTACGGAACTAGGATCTCTAAATAAAAAAAGACCAAGAGACAATACCAAACAAAGGGATCATACAAAGGAATCTACAAAAGTAACTAGAGCATAAACAAACGAAAAATATGGCCCAAAAATATAAGCACACAAAGAATTTCATATTGTAGGCTCAAGAATTTCAAGTGCTAATTTTGTGCTCTTCGCCTCAAGTTGGGTTAGCACTTAAGGGCAATCGGGGGTTGAGGGGCTATATTAGGCTATATTGGGCTATATTAGAGGCCACCTTGTGCGAGTGAGTCGTCTCCATGACACCTTTAGATGTCCGGTCCGTAGCGCTACCATAGGTCTGAATTTGAATTTGCTATCAAGTAACTTTCGTCTTTATTATAATTTTTGCAAAGCTGAATATCGTAAAACAATCCGTTAGGAGGGTTATAAACTGGCTTACCCAAAGATACTTTACTTATCCAAGGCATTAGACTTGATCTTTTTCATCTATCCATACTAATATTATAAATGCCAAATTTTGTATAGAGATAGTTTAAGACCCGGGGAAGGACATAGAATAGTAGTTTTTATCCCGAAAATCACCCCCTAAGGCGGTGAAAAGGGGGGGTGGAAGTTTGAATGCAAGTAAGATATAAACAAGTTCCACGCGGACGTAGTCGCGGGCAAAAGCTAGTATTATAAATGCGAAAGTAGCTCTGCCTGTCTGTTACCCTTTCACGACTAAACTACTGAACCGATTTTGATGAAATTTGGTACGGGGTTAGTTTGAACCCCAACAAAGGACGTAAGCTACTTTTTATTACGCGACTTCGTCTGCGGCCTCGATAACTGACATTTTCGCGGACGAAGTCGCGTGAAAGAACTGTTCAATATAAACACGACCACATGACTGTACAGTCATGAGCAAAAATAGGTATACACTATGTAACAAAAACCCTGTCAGATCAGTGTTGCCGTTGATCAGTTTTTATGTTTTATTTTAATTTAATTACTTCTTCTTTTTTTTTCACTGCGGAAAAATAATAATCTCAAATCCATTAAATGGTTACGTATATGTGTACGCAGTACGATGCCGAATAATACCCTTAAGGATCGGATAGGGTTTTTGTTACATGCTGTATATTCTAAATTTATACACTTAACAACATCACGAAGTGATTTTCTTAGAATGTATTAATTAAAATATTATGTTGTTAAGAATAAAGTATTCAATACTACTATGAAATAGGTCTTATAATATCAAAGTTGCAACCGTTATTTCACAAGAACTTTTGAACTTTGCTAAGTATACCTACACTTGTTTTTGCTCGTGACTGTACGAAGATTTATTAAACACAAGAAGGTAGAATTAATAACTGTCTGTCACTTGTTTATGTCAATATTCCATCTCAATTTTTTTTAATTTCTGTCGGCGTATCACAAGGGACGACCAATTACTGAGTACGTATAGTCGAATTAAAGTTATTTTATTACAGTATCAGGGACTCTTAACTTTTATTGTTTCCTTTCTGCATGCTGTTGGCATTAAAAACTTTACTCTAAATTAATCAGTTTTTGTTTTACATTCATCAAAGAGTTTTTTTTTAAACCTACGTGCAGTAGTTCAATTCTGGCTGTTTATTCTGGCTCGAATGTGTAATAATAGGTATTAATAATCTCTTTATTTCAGAATAAACATAACAAAACAACACGCCTGTAATCCCCGAAGGGTTAGGCAGAGGTAGGTGGTAGTACTCCTACATTTCGTCAGTATGTTTAAGTCCCATGTAATAGGGAGCGAGCCTATCTGCTCCGAGGCTGCTACTGAGAAATTCCTGATGGAAAAACTCAATAACTCTTTGCCCGACCTGGGAATCGAACCCAAGACCTCATGCTCAGCAGTCGCGCTTTGCAACTAGATCAACGAGGCAGTCAAAAACTACAACGAAAGAATTTTTACAATATAAATTGTGAAAATTCTCACTAACTTCTCGATAACGGAACTATAGTAAATTTTCTTTAGCAACGGTCAGTGGGGTGGTAAGATGGGGAGGTAGGGGACGAGTGGCTCGGACACTCGAGGGAGAGCCGACATTGGCTTTTGACAGTCCGCATTGCTAAGGAGCAGTCTTGGAATTCTGGCGTTACATTACCCGGATTGTGTTCTATGTACTTTGATTGCTATACCATTCGAATTTAGATTATAGCTGTACGTCTGCAGGGTTTCGTTTTAATGTAATGGGAATGGAATGTCTTTTTTATACCAAAAAGTAATGTCAAAATAACAGCTTTTAACTAAATATTCTATGCACGGAACCCTTAGTGTGCGAATCCGACTCGCACTTAAACGGTTTTTTTTGTCTGTTTGTATGTTCCGCCTAATCTCCGAAACGGCTGGACCGATTTCGGCGGGACTTCACTGGCGATAGCTGATGTTATGATAGGTATGTTGATGTTGATGCTACCTATTTTATCTTTTAATTACTTAATAAAGAAAAGTGCAGTTGTCTTTACTGCTAATGCTTTAACAAACAGTAGGTACACCACACTTTCTTATTAATCCGTCATTATCGCCCCTCGTTCCACGAAGCCTTATATTAAGGCCTACTACGAACGACAGACTTTTTCTACGATCGAAGTCTGTATAACAATTTATACCTAGTAAAGTCTACATTTTGTTTTATGATTAACATTTACTAGCTTCTGCCCGTGACTTCGTCCGCGTCAAAGTTGATAATATTATACCACGGGAACCGTACATTATTCCAGGATAAAAAGCCCATGTGCTATTCCAGATTATAATCTATCTCTGTGCCCATCTAGATCCGTATAACCGTTTTGGCCTGATTGAGTAATAAACATCCATACATCCAAATTTTCGCATTTATCCATACTAATAAGTTATATTATAAATGCTAAAGTAACTATGTCTGTCTGTCTGTTACACTTTCACGACTAAACCACTGAACTGATTTTGATGAAATTTGGCACGGGGTAACTTTAAACCCCAAGAAAGGACATATTTAAGCTACTTTTTATTCTGCGACTTAGTCTACGTCTGCGATAACTGACATTTACGCGGACGAAGTCGCGGGTGTCGCAAAAAGTCTGTTAAAAAATCAGCTGTTTCATACATTACGATCGTGTCGTTTAGCATTTTTGTAGGAAACAGCAGATTTTTTTTTCCGATTTCAGGGTTAGTCCCATAGTAAAAGTTGTTCATAATGATGAGTACAATGACCCCTTTTCTGGTTTTTGGTAAATTTTTCATGACCCTGTATATGCGTAACAAAAAGTTGAAGAAGCTTGTTGCTCGTTCCAAAACATAGGCAAGACTGTATGGAGAGTGCTAAATCGGACTGTTTAGAAAGAAAGAAAGAAAGAAAAACTGTTTATTTACGCGAAAATGACGCACATAACATAAAAGAAAAATTGTACAAAAAAAAGTCGCACAAAAAGTCTGTCATCTGCGTTAGCCGTAAACCTACCAATATTCTGCTTCTTACTCACTATAGGCTTGTTCCGAGCGTGTGTGTTTTCTCACGACGATCCACTGTCCCGGGGTGTACATAATCACACGTTAGGCTAGCCACCGTAATGATACGGTGGACAAGTTGACTCTTATAACTAGTGCGGGAACTGGCAGCTGTTCCGCCACGCCATGAGTTTCTTTACATTTTTTCATGGTTATTTCAATATTGATTTTGCTTTGTGTTGTTTCTTTTCTTGGCGTTTTTAGTTCATATTAGTAGTCTACTTGTGTCATGCCTAATTTGTATTTATACCTATAGATACTACCTACTTACTAGCTTATGTCCGTGACTTCGTTGGCCTAAAAGTAGCCTTCAAAGTCAAAGTCAAAACATTTATTTCAATTAGACCATTTACAGGCACTTTTGAATAGTCAAGGAGTCGGTTAGTTAGTCCGAAAGTTGAAGCTAGTTGCTCGTTCCAAAACGGAGGTAGGCCTCTATGGAGAAGAACGAGAAAGAAACTCCACGGCACTCTTTTAAATTAGCCTTATATTTAACATCAGTTCAGCCAGTGAAGTCCCATCAAAATTGGAGATTAGCCGAAACATACCTACAGACAGATGTGACTGACGCGTAAGATAAACTAATTTGGACTGAAATCGAGTATTTGAAAGAGCGAAAGTAATGGTGATAGAAAGGTAAAAAAAAAATTACTTATATATTTAAACTTTATGCAACAAAAAAAGTACAAAGGCGGACTGAACGCCTCAGGCATTCTCTTACAGTCAACCAAAGGTGGTGAAGAGATAACATAGCAGGTGCAAAAAATTGTACATGCGGAAATAATCAAATATGAGATTTTAAAATCATTAAAAACAAAAATCTAAATAAATTTAAACGTACACAAGTACCTATTAAATAAGTAAATAAAATTCATGTATAAATTACTATACATAAACTTATAAATACATATCTTATAATAAAAAAAGAAAGGATGTTTATGATAAAACTTTTACTAATTGAATTGAATATTGAACTTCGGAAAACTGTTTTCTTGTCTGTTATTATAACATAGGCTAGATGACACCACCAATCAAAATTGATATACATATGACCTGTTAAAACGCGATTCTCCCATAGATTTTCTATGGCCATATCGAACTGTGACGTCACTTAGAATTTGTCTTGACAATTCAAAAGTGCCTGGATGTAAATGGGTCTAATTGAAACAAATGACTTTGACTAACTATTTATTGACTTCAAAGGAAGAAGAAGAGAAGGAACTGAAAATCAAATTTTTCAGTAAATTTAAAATCGAGAGGTCTAAAATGATTTTTTTTTTCAGAAAAATTGTATCTTGAAATTATTGGTTCATGGTGCCCAATTCTACGCGGGTGAAATCGGTAGCAAAAACTAGTCATCTATAAAAAAAACTCAACAATAGTCATTCGCTAAACCAGCCAGTACCTACCATTTATGATGAGAATTATGAGGATGCATTCATATACATGGGTGGTCCGTTAAATAGGAAGCGATGGGGTCAATTACTAGTTGACAGCGACAATTAACAGACAAACAGTCGCGACTTGTGTGAATAGAATGCGCGTGCGTTGAAATTTTATATATGGAATCCATGTTGGAATTTTTAGATGGCTCGCTTGACTGGATATTTGAAAATGATTAAAGAAGCTTTTCTTTATGATTAGTATACAGGTTGATTTATAAATTACTGTGAATCTTTGGGGGGAGGGGAGTACCTACTCATAAATACAAGAAACTTTTACTATTACAATAACTGTGAAATATGAAACAAAAAAATTTATGTCATGCATTTTGATCGTGTCATAATTTAATAGTTTTGTAGGGAACATGTATTGTCCACGCCGCATAGACGGCCTGCGTGGACATGGAATGTGGTGCGTTGCGCGCGCCGCAACTGCTGCGCGCGCCATAGCTGTCACACACTCACGCACCAACGTCCTAAAGGAAACGTTATTATTTTCTATCTTAAAATGTAAAATAAGGAATTAAATATTTAGTTTACCAAAAGAAACCTATTTTCATTGAAGAAAACCTGCGCCCCAACAGAACAGCTGTTTTTTTATATTTCAGAGTTGGTCCTATATATAGCAAAAAAATGTTCATATTCATGAATACTTTCAGCCTCTGAAAGATTGATTAGGCATTAAAAGTCAAATGACTTTAATGGCCAATGTATTACTACATACGTAAATAAATATCAATGTAAATATAAAAACTTCAGTACAATCACTTGGAAATTACCTATATTATTTACCTACCACGAAGCTAAGCAGTGTTAAATATCAACGAGGTTATCCATAAAAATAGGTTCCTTGTATCAATGGCATCCGTTCCACAGTTACCTTTTAATTTTTTTGTATTTATTTTGACAGAAGTTAATCTACCTAGTTAATTAAAACTTTGGGTTTACAAAAAAACAAGATACCCTAGCCAATTCAATTTCGTTACGATACCATATTAACAAGAACATCGAAATGTATAATAGGTTAACAAAAAAAAAAGATCAAGAAAAGTCTTACATTTCAATTTATTCTGCGCCCTAACCGTCTTCAGATATATATCAATTACAAACCTATCACTTCCAATACGTGGCCACATGACATCGTGTCATGACACTTCAGAAAAAAAAACACGACACAACTCCACCTGTGCCTCCAAATTAAGAAAAAAACCACAATTCTTTTTTTCAAAAATCTAAAAAACAAGTTTAAATGTCAAAAAAGTTCGGTTACTTTTTTCAGCCTTCTCCCAAACTCAGTGAGCGTGAATGTAATAGTAGTGGAACATAAAGGATCTATGTTTTTAACAGTTGACTAGTTAATCGGGTAATCTACAAGATGGCGGGACGTGATTTATAAGAGATGCGCAGGCGCCGCCGACGTTTTCCAGTCGCCGCGCGCCTTCTGGTGCTCAAAGTTTTTTTAGAATAACTTTAGTCAGGTAAAGGGTTAATACTTTCCAGAGATTAGTTACTTGGGATATAAGATTCACAACTGTGTGGATTCAGTCAGAAATCAGTAGTCTAGTAAAAAATTGTATAGAAACATTATTATTTAATTATGAACAACCACACTCTGCTAAGGGTAAGTACATTGATGATTTCAGTTTAACTTTGGAAATCGAGAAGTACTTACCTAATCACCATCACATTCATCCATTACATCACCATCGTAACGGAAAACTTCGTGAGGAAATCTAGACCAGCTATGCTATTCTGTAAGAACTCACCTCAGTGAAAACTGCGGAGTTGATTTTATTGGTCGCTTCGGAGCTGAAGTAAGCTCCGATGCGACCAATAAAATCAACTCCGCTCCGAAGCGACCAATAGCGATGCGAAATCAAGGTCAAGGTCAAGTAAAGTGAGAGTGAAAGTGAGAGTGAGTTCGAATTTTACAGAATCGACTTGCTGTATTTAATTATAAGTCTGAAATTGTCTTGAGCACCTTGAGCAACGGTGGTGATCAATGCTCGTGCCTTCTCTGTGTGAGAAGAGGCCTTTGACATGCAGTGGTATAGTAATAGGCTGGTATTATTTACTTTCCTAAAACCTATTTCCTTCCTTTCTTTCTCTTTTGCTTTCATTCTTTCTCTAGAAGTCCCTAGACCTTGACATAGTAGATGTAATAGATCTATATCTAACTAAGAATGCTTGCAAATCGATGACAGGAGCGATGGATAAAAAAATATTTAAGTATATTAGGTATAACTTTTTATACTCGTAATTAAAACTCAATTACCGTAAGTCGTAATAAAAGCTAATTGGCTTTTAGATACGGTTTGATTCGGATACTGCATCTAATAAAATCCCTCCAAAATTCAGCGTTAGGCAAATAAAGAGACTTTGGCTGATAAACTGACTTTTCATGTAGTTTGCATAAGACTGCTATCTGTCTGGGATTCCCTGAATCAGTCCTAGTTACGATACTGTTATTCGAAAGCCGGATGTCTTCGGAATAACAGTATCGTAACTAGGGGTTGTCCGGAAGAGGTTTCCAAAAATTTTGCATTTTTTATGCCAGGGAAATCTCGATTAATTTAAAGATGAGAAATAAATTAAAGTGTTACCGCCGTTATCGGGGCGTCCGGGAAAGAATTCAAATTTTAGCCAAATGACCGGAGTTTTTGAAGTTTTGTCCGGCTTAGGCAATTTGAGTAGGCAAAATTAAAAAAATCAACTTTGACTTCAACTCTTGTGTAGAATCATCAAATCAAAATCAATGGCTTCTGTGGAACGGACACCACAAGTGTGCCCATTAAGCTAGTAAAACATTACTTGTTCCAAACAAATGTTAAACAAACCTTCTCTCCAACAAAAATCAAAATAAACTTTGAGATGCGCACGCGCCTAAACGAGATCAAAGCACCGAGATAGTCGCGACATCGATTCCACTCGATTTAGAACTAAAAATAAACCAAAAACAGCGTTCAAAATTCCAACAGAACCACGTATTAATGTCGGACAAATTCATCAGAAAATGTTAACCAAACGAATTTGTCAACGGAATCTTCAAATGCTTTCGGAAGAGTTAATTGACCAAACATTGTAGAGAAAAGTTTGAACCATAACCGGTTTTCTGAAACTTTAGTTTTTGCATCGAAACTTCGACTGTTAATTACAGATTTTTTTGGTAAAAGTTCGACGGCTTTTAAAGCTTAGATACGCACCATAAAGAGAGTAACATAATAATAATACCAGCCTATTACTGTCCCACTGTAGGGCAAAGAACTCTTCTCATACAGAGGAAGGCACGAGCATTGATCACTACGCTTGCTCAAGGCTGACTAAACGCAACGTAAATTCGATTTTTATACCCAATTGGCACATGTTTTTTTTTTACCTAAATGGCTTTTTTCATTTTCTGATAGATCTTAAGTATTCATAGAATTTATATATTGGGACCTGTGTTTTGGGACCTTGTTTCTACTTTCTGGCTAACTGACCGACTCCTTGACAATTAAAAAAGCTTTGACTTTATTCAATACTTATTATAAATAGCCGTATTTCGAATTCGAAAATCGACTCGAAGTGAACAGTTGTTGCGCCAGCGCGCTTTTGTTAAGCCTACAGGTGATGTTATAAAAAATTCTCCAAGAAGTTTCCAATCGGAAACTAATAAGGAAACATCCTTAAAAAAAAACAAAAATCATAACATACTAAACGTCTTACAATTCGTGACGACGACTAACTTTCTTCACTCGCCATAATCACAAGAAAGAGACAACAGACATTCCAAACCGGTAAGAAAGAGACAGAAAATCCTGAACCCGTCAGAGCTTGAGTAGACGAAGATAGTCTTATTGGTATTATCACTAGAGTGAAGGGTTTCGAGCACGGTATGGGTGGCCACCCCCCACAGTTGGTCGATGACCATAAAAATGGGTATAAAATTGAAACATCAATATAATAAGTAATCAAGCGTCTGACCGGACCTAATTATACAGGGCGAGTGTATGTTATAAATTATTTCATGACTTGAGATACAGATTGTTTCAAAATTGGGATGGGATTCTGTTTGTTAAGTGGATTCTACTTGGTTGATGGTCGGTGTAGTAATGCTGTTTGTTTGTTAATTGGATGTTGACGTATTATTTGATAAGGTGTTTAAATAACGTTTTTGAAGTAGTTTGTCATGTAAATTAATTATGTTTCTTTTATTTACATGTAAGTACGATCATGTTCGTATTTTATTTGTTACCTATTTGATTATTTGTGTGTTTCCTTTACTTTGCCAGGTGATTAAAAATAAATTGTTATATTTTATTTACTTATAGGAAAATTGTAAATGGAAGAAATTACTCACGGTTAGATTTCGACGTAATACTCTATCAATATTTATAATTAACAATATTAAAAACCGAAACCTTAAAAAAAACATTTTTTTCATGAATCAGAGGGGAACTTTCCTAAGTTATTTTTTTAAAATGATACGTTATTAAAAATCTGTCCAATTGACGGGAAGCTAACTAGCCACAAGCCCAGATATTATAGTACCCTTAATCTATCTACAAAATTTCTAAAAGACTGCGTGTGTATGGAGCGCACTTTCGGGGAAGTCCCCTAAAATATCGATGAAGTATTTACACAGCGAGCGCACTTTCGGGGAAGTCCCATAAAAGATCGATGAAGGATTAATAAGTCTAATTGAAACCCTAATTCGACAACAAACCCAACTACGAATCGTTAACAAAAACGATTCGTTTTTCGTTCTGAACAAAACAAATAAAACCGCTCGTAGTTTAGTGAACCCGCTATATCTGCCGGTGTTGCTTGTCATAACTGGATAATAAGTATGATTAAATTTCGGCTGCCTGGGGCCTGGTGCCGTGATATGCTGTTTGTTTTAGACTTTTGCTTTTTTTAGGCCAATTTAAGAATGTTGGTTTAGTGTGGATATGCTGGGAATAAGAGTGAGTCGAGGACGAAGTCGCGGGCAAAATTTAGTACCTACCTCTATAAGTAGATATACATAGACGCAAAGAGCTGAAAGCACTTAGCCTTTCATTTCTTGCATCTGTCCAAATTGATGTAGGAATTAGTGCATCTTGCTGTGTTTTGGTTTCATAAATTACTGTCTTAGTATAATTTATACAAAATGATTTTTAATACTCCGTGCTTTCAAGAACTCATGAATACGATCAATTTTTGCTATGGGACCAATACGGAAATACGAAAAAAAAACAACTTACTGTTCCATTAATTTTGATCGAAATATAGAGATTTTTGTAGCGACTGTTGGTTTCATGATAAAAGTTATTCGTATTATTGAATACTTTTACCCATTGAAAGATAAGTAGTAAATTAAATTCAGTACATATCTATAAAATACCTACATGACAGTTAATAAATTGAAAAGAGAAATCTCTCTCTCTCTCTCTCTTCACCTTCAAAAAAACAACCAGAAAATCCATACGTTTCCATCTTCAAAACGGCCACAAATTTGGCAGTCGCCACGATGTTGTATTCCCATAATTTTCGGCCACCATTGGTGATAATCACATGGCCGACTAACAGCACTTCTTATAGCTTGGGTGGTACTTTTAGTACCTACTATTGCACTGAGTAGGTTAGTTGACACCACCATCAATTGACGTACTTTTTAAGACCTGTCAAAAAGCGATTTAATTTACATGGCAATGGTGCCGATTCCCTTGTTCACAAACTAGACTAAATTTAGAGAATTGACATCTCTTACTGACAACAGCGAAAGAAAAGTACGGTGACATATAAGAACTAAATTAGAGATGTCAAATTAGTTTTGCCTTGATTTTTTCCGTAATTTTAATCTACACGTTATAGGATGTCAACTATAATTGTATGGATGTGTCAGATTGACTAAATTTGACAGCTCTTATTTACATTAGTCTCTTTCTTGTTTTATTGGATAGAAAAAGATAGAAATAGTCTAATTTTAGTTTAGTTTGTTAACAAGGGAATTGGCACCAATATCGAACTGTGACGTCACTTATTTGGCAACTTAACTGATTAACTATTTATTGATTTCAAAGCCACAAAAAATGTAATTTTACAGTAAATTGAAAATTAATCGGGTTTTCAGGGCTGACATAAAGTGTTTCAATGCAAGTTTTCGGGCAAGTACTAATGTGAATTTTTAAAATTAACGTTATATTGGACATCGGTGGAAAACAACTTGAAGTAAGTAACCTGGATTTGACCATACCTAAGTCAGAAATCGCAAATCCGCCTTGAGCAAGTACCTATGGTGATCAATGCTCGTGCCTTCACCGTATGGGAAGAGGCCTTTCATAAAAAAACGTAGTGAAAAGTTGCAACTTTACAATATCTACAGAACCAGTGGATTCCCAGGTATGATGTACTTAGTACAAAAAAAATGATCGTGGTAATGAGTAGAAAGAACATTGGTTTTTGGAAATGTGATTGGTTTCTTCACACCCGATCTATACTTATGTCACTGAGCTACTTCACTCGATCGTCTTTTATGGTAGCCACGTACGTTACGGTTTACTTGCACAAGTCAGCCTGACACCATTGGGCATAATGGTGTCAGGTTGACTTGTGCAAGTCTAAACAAATGGCTTAGCTAGTTCATCCCACAGACGATAATGCATAGGTACTTGTGCAAGTTCAAATTTAGCTTCCACAAGTTCAAATATAGCTTGGCCTGTATTACGCATAGGTATGGGAAATGTTATGCTAGCCAATTCGCAATACAAAACGGTAATTCAGTGATAATTACGCACCTTCTACCTATCATGATCGCAACCAAGCTGTGGGTGGCACATGTAGGTGGACCATACTTTACAAAAATAGAGGGACATTTCCATATAGGTAGTCAAATGAAATTGATACTGTGACTGGATGTTCTGCCTATAGCCGCGTACGTATATATTTTAATGATTTTATAATACTGTAAAAAACAATAAAAATAAATTATTGTGACAAACTTTGATAAACCATTTTATAGTTCGTATGTTTTTTTTTGGGATTGCTTCAGTAGTCCGGATTCTGGATGTTTGTCACTAAAAGACAGTTTTTATCGTCATATGCAAGAGAAAATAATTGAATCTAGTTGTACCTTCCAAAGGGCTTCAATTTGGCAGTTCAACAATATTCATTACTTCATTACTTACGTAATTTTTCTCACATGTATGAAGAAATAGATCATGAACCCCCTTCAAAATAAAGATGATTGTCACAGGTAAATATGAAAAGATTACTTTTGAATTCACAGCAGAATTAAAAAGCCCGTTTCCATATTTCCAAAAGTCCGTCCCAAAAATTTGGCGACACTACAATAAAGCTATTGATTGCCATCAAATTGCTTGCTCGTGACTTACCTTTCGAATGGCTAATGTCTCTTTTTACGTAACTCCATAGTAATGTCCTCATAATTCGCTGTATGATGGCCATCGTAATTACATAAACTACTTTTAAACATCATACAGTACAGTATAATTTTTCTGTTGCTTATGTCGCGATGGCCCAGTGGTAAAGGAGCTTGCTTCTCATACATGCGTGGGTCCAATACCGGGCAAGTAACAATGTGAAGTCTTCAATTAATATTATGTACGTTCTGCAGACGGACAGACGGTCGGTGGAGCAGACACGTGTTAGAGTGGAGACCACGTTTAGGCAATTTAAAGAAGGTGGCGGGCAGCGGATGGATGCGGGCTGCCCAAGACCGGGATGGCTGGCGCTCTTTGGGGGAGGCCTACGTTCAGCAGTGGACCGCCATAGGCTGATATGATGATGATGATGACGTTCTCAGATTATCTTGGACATCACTGATATCGGTAAAGGAAAAACATCGTAAGAAAACCTGGACTTATAATTTATTATAATCCGCCTTAAGCAAGTGTGGTGATCAATGCTCACTCGTACGTTCTCTGTATGAGAAGTGACCTTTGCCTTGCAGTGGGACAGTAATAGGATGATGTTATTGTGTTACCTGTTGTGCCATGAAGTATACCTAGTTATGGATGTCTTATCTCGGAAAGCACGTAAAGATATGTTGGTCCGGTCCTGCGGCTAGTCTCTCCCCGGCCGAGTCGGATTGCTGTCCCATAGAACTATGAGAGTGAGAAAAGAGAGAGTGTGAGCACTACAATATCTGCCATACTTGGCTAGTGACAAAGATAGAAAAGGGTATGCTTAGATGGTTCGGTCATTTTGAGAGGATGAGTGAAAGACGATTAACAAAAGGTATTTATATGGCAGAGGTGAGTGGCAACGCAGGGAGGGGTCGCCCTAGGAAGACCTACACTGACCTTATTGGTGAGGTTCTTCAGAAAGGTCAGGTGCGCAGTACTTGTAACCGGCGTGCTTGTACGACGAGATGTATGAACGTACATGAGGCGAAAGGAGTATGTAAGGATCGTAGCAGGTGGCGGTTCTGTGGTTTCTGCCTACCCCCATGGGAAAAAGGCGTGAGCTTATGTATGTACTTGGCTAGTCTCCATTGAGATTATCCGCCGAGAACAACATTCAGTCGAGAGAATTTAAGTACACCAAAAACTTCTATAAACAGCAGTTCATCATACAATATAAAAGCAAAGAAGAAAGCATAAAACCCATAAACCGCCCATGGCAAAGTCAATTTCTCTGCCGGAACCATTCAGTCAATGCACTTTTAAAAATAAAGGGGCGTGCTCACTTAAATGTGAATGAATCCGCGTCGAGTGCTGTGTGGTCAGAGATAGGATAATCGTGTGTAGCCGGCGGCTGCAGCGACATTGCCACATTATCACCTGTGCAGCGAGAACAGGGGTGGCAGTGGAGACGATGTATATTAGTTTTTTTTTCTATCTTTAGTGTAGAATTTCAATTCGTGTAGAGCGCTGTGTGAGCGGCTTAGGTAAGGCTATGGTCTCCTATTTTATGCCAAACGTGGCGTCTGATGTTAGCGTCAACGTTTAATTCCGTTCCGATCGACGTCTGAATGCAACGCACAGCGTCGGCGGTCAATACATCCGCAGCAGAGAATGGCGTTTTTGTCGCTGCTCGCGAGCGGTCGCGTACGAACCTCATCATTTTTTATGACGCGAGAGACGACCTTCACGCTGCAATTGTTCGAAATGACTAGAGACGCGACGCACAGCGTTTAGATGCCGCGTACGGCGTCAAGACGCCAACGTCGACGTGTGAAAGAGACCACAATAGTACATTTCTATAGTTAACATTGTGACGCAGCGTACGACCTAACGGGACGCAGCGTACAGCATGAAATAGGAGACCATAGCCTTACTCATTGGTGGTTTTCTTTTCTATATGAATTTGAATGAGTTTTATTTCAGGATCAACTAAAGTAATATTCCCATTTACGACGAAATCCTTCATTTGTGTATTTTAACACGTGATTTTTTTGACATTTCAGCTTTTGATTAGGTATTTCCATTTGATAAGTAAATTACAGTTTACACTGCGGTTGTAGTTAGGGTTGATGCTGGGATCGGCTTAATCAGCCCACCCCCATATCGCCTAATAGGAGAAGTGAAGAAGAGTAATCACACTCCGGCTGTTTACTGCAAACTAAACCATTTACAGTTACTTTAAAGTCATTATGAAGTCAATCAGAAGGATGAAATATTAGAATTTATCTACTAATTAAAAACGATAAAAATATAATCGCAATCTTATCTCAGCGGTAAGCAAAGTAATTCTGAGATTAGATTGCAATCGTTTCTAACAGTTGGCAGTATTGCCCCCCAGACATTGTCGAAGGTTGAAATTGAAATGACTAATTAAAGATAAAATAATTTTACATCTAATTCTAAACAGGCGTCTCAACGCCTCTGTTCCCTAACACGATACTCAGGTTCGTGATACTCAAGCTCATTATCGAGTTGGTTGCTCGTTTAAAAAATATAAATAATGATGGCGGACTCAAATTGACCTGTAATCATAGCTTTACCGTGATTAGAGCTAAATATAGAGATTATTCGACTAGCTGGGTGGCGAAGGGACAATCCGATGTGTTTCTCTGTTGGTTTAGACAAAATTGTGTCGATAAATCATATTTGAAACTGTTGTGTGGTCTGTAAATTGGATACCCTTCTCTTAGTGATATTAGTGAGTTACAGTGTAATACAAAAGAGGAAAACACGTAGTGTTCTTTTGTACAATATTTAACACACATAGTCATAATATCACGCCTGTAAACCTCGAAGGGTTAGGCAGAGGTAGAGGTAGGTACTCACTAGTACACCCACATTTCGCCAGTTATGTTTTTAACAACCTACATAGGACTTAAAACATAACTGGCGAAATGTGTGTGCGATAATTTGACACATTAAAAAATAGATACCTATGTGTTTAATATTTAACACTGCAAACTTAAGGTTAAGGTTTAAAACAACAAAACTTAAAGACACCTCTCTTGTATGGAGACCCCATTTAATTTAGAACTATTTCATTATTTGTTGCTATAGCGGCCATACTGTGAAAATTTCAAGTGTCTTCCTGTATTCAAAGGATATACTTAGCCCTTTGACAGACGGACAGTGGGACGCGAAGCGTTAGTAATAAGTCAAAATTAATGAAAACAATAAACACTGTTTGTTTAAGAATCACTCAAAATCTACTGGCACTTGTCGGCAAAGGACTTAGCGCCATTCAAAGTCAATGTCAAAGTCAAAGTAATTTATTTGCCAGAAACAAGGCTAGGCACATAAATTAATACAATTCTGTTCCTATCAGGACTGTCTTGTTTGTCTAGTGGTCACAAAGCGCGACTGCTGAGCATGAAGTCTTGTGTTCGATTCCCAGGTCGAGCAAAGTGTTATTGGGTTTTTTTTTAGGAATTTCTTAGTAGTAGTCTCGGAGCCTGGATTTGTGACCAGTTGATGGCAATAGGCTCGCCTCCTTATTACACATATGGGACTTAGACGCCTCAGAATTTGCACACGGCGTCGAAAGGTCGTAAGTTAAAAAGTGTCAATCTATTGCCTTTTACAAGCTTTTATTTAGCTTGCACCTTTCAAAATTTGCAAACGATTTTTCGACCATTTGTGGGTATCCGATTGAGCTGAAATTTTGCATACACCTTTAGTTCTGATGACAATACAATGTCCAATACTCAATATTGTAATAATTACAAAATAAGCTTGATTTAAAAAAATAATTTATTTAATTAGTTTTATTATTGACATTGCTACTCCACTTATGACCGGTACTGTACATGGTTTGAGCTAAAGAATTCTACAAGTAGAAGTTTCTATTACCTACAGTCGTGTGTTACAGTTCCGTAATGTGGTGCATGTGACGCAGGGGTGGCCAGCATTGTTCGATCGCCACGCACCATGACCGGACCATTACAGTAGCGTCTGCAAAAAAAGAAGAGACAAGCGATATTTTATTTTGGAATGTGATCATTGTGAAAGTGATAGAGCTCGTTAGAGATACCTGAGAGAACCTACCTGGATAAATGTCTGATGATATATGTAATTTTGTGTGAAAGTGCACATACAGCATGTAACAAAAACCCTGTCCGATCCTTAAGGGTATTATTCAGCATCGTACTGCGTACACATACGTAACCATTTAATGGATTTAAAAAGAAGAAAGAAGTAATTAAATTAAAATAAAACATAAAAACTGATCAACGGCAACACTGATCTGACAGGGTTTTTGTTACATAGTGTATAGAACCAGAAGAACTAGAGGTATTTCTACTAACTTGTAGGAACAATCGCAATCTAACCTCTGTTTCAATCGGTAAAAAATGACTCTAATTAACGTTTTTTTACATTGATTGTCGCTAAAATGAAATTGCGAATTAATTTTTTGAAGGTTTTTATTAATAAAATTGTCTTCTGAATGTTTATTGGGCAAACAAATTATTTGCTATTGCATACCATGGGTACATCATTTAGACTTTTTCTAAACTTAACTCCAAATACAAAACAAAGAAGAAACTTCGAGAATTCCATAACCGCAATTTTTTTTGCAAACCGTACAAAACAATCAGCGCTTATTTTCACTCACATTAGTTTAGTGAAGGATAGTATCAATGAATTATGTGCATTCGCGTGATGTCTTCATCCCCTGTGGGTGAATACCCCTCTCACCCCCTTTCACCCCCCACCCTCTACTTAGGTGATTGGATTTTTTATAAAAATGCTTCCTTGCAGCACCATTGCAGCTCTCTTTGATCTCATGTGTGTATATGTCGGAAATATTATGTATAAGTGTCTAGGTGATAATTAAGACGAAGGCAGTAGTATCTAGGCAGGTACTAGAGCGATTTCAGCCAATGGCGTTGCAAGAATTTTTTGTAAAAGGGTTGAGTTACAATTTTGATGGGTTGAGCTTTGATGTCAACAAGTGCGTTTGATGTTGTTGGTACTTAGTTTGCTAGTCTTTATTTGTGGAAGGAGTGTTCAAAGTAAGATAGCTATAAGCAAAGATTTAAATTGTTAGATGTGCCCTCATCGTACTAAAAATAGCAGTACTAAGAACAGTGAGCAGAAGAAGAAGAAGATTTAAAATACAAGCCTATTATTGTACCACTGTTGGGAAAAGGCCTCATTTAGAAGGTACGAGCATTGATCACCTTTATGCTTGCTCAAAGCGGATCAATTGGCGATTACAGACATTATTAATTATCACGATGTTTTTCCTTCACCGACGTCAGTGAGATCCAAGAAAAAGTACTTAAGAATTCAAAATTACATATTGGTTGCCCGGAATCAATCTCACAAACTCGTGCAAGAGAAGAACCCTAAACCACTTGACTATCACATCTTTTAAGAAGAAACAATACAATTATGTAGCTTTATCAACTTAATACTACTGATTTTAATAATACAACCACTCTATGACACTAACAACTTACATTCGTAAATCACTACACAAAGACAACTCACAATAAATCCAAATATTTATAATGTTACCAACGTTAACTTACAAAAATTCGCGAAAGGGTGCCCCGAGACACGTGTCCAAACCTAGAGGGACACCGCGCCAAACTACGCTGACCTACCCCAGCCCTTCGACACAGTAAAGCACGCGATCAGAGAGGGGAAATCCCTCACATAGTTAAAGACCAAGAGAAACTGGTCGCGTTCCAAGAGATTTTATTTAATACGTTTAAAATTTATTACTCGGCTTGTTTGTTTGGCGGTCGAAAACAATTTCGGTTATGAAGTGGTTTTTTATGATCCCTTCATCAATAATGTTTATTATGTTCGTGGTTATTGAATTATCATTGCGGTGATAAATTAAATCTTAATGCGATGCGTGGAAATGACCTTAGCCTTCTTAGTTTTTTCATGATTACGTTTTTTTGTAATTAACAAAAGGGGGTTTTGAGTAAAATTAATATTTGATCGCTAATTCATTTAGATTCAGATTCATTTATTGTTTGTCACAGGTGGAAATTCTGTTCATAAAGTTATATCCTTGATCTGGGAAATAGAACATAATTCTAATTTAGAGGTGAATTTGACCTCTGTATTGGTTACTTGCCTTTGTTCGCGACTTCGTCCGCGTGGAAATCCAGTAAGTTTACTATATACTATATAAATATAGCCTATGGCAATTGGCAATTACTGTGACTTTCTATTTCTAATCGGACTAATATTTCTAGAGATTACCTCATACAAACAAACTTTACATCTTTCTAATATTAGTAGGTAATAGATGAATTTTTTTTTAAAATTCTTGTTGTCTTTTGTGGACTTTTTAGTCTGGTCCTTTTCTAATTTTGTTTAACACAACTTTAACTTAACCATTTCAAGTCGTAAACCCCTCAATACAAAGTTAATCTACCATAACTACGGCAGCAAAAAAATTCAAAGCGCAAACTATTGTACTCCCCCATCTCTAGGGGAGAGGAGACAAATTATTATTTTCCATAATATCATCACACGACCATTACGCGTCGCCAGCGATGCGTGTCCAAAAATTATTAGAACATTTTTGCATTTTTTCGCACGTCCGATGCATCGCGCAGTCGGGGAGATACTGAGTTTTTCCGGAAGTTGTAAAGTAGTGATTTGTAACGCACGCGCCGCGGCGCCTGACGCCACTTCCGTTTGTGCGCCATAATGACGCGGCAGGCAAGATACCCTGTCCAACTGTCTTGTGGACCTCATCCCCTTACTCCACACCCTCAATGCTTTTATTGTCGGCATCGAAGCTTTTACGTTTATGCTCTATTTAGCTAAATTTCTCTTTCCATTTAATTACGGTGGGAGTTGTAATGTGTTTGGCAGATGACATGGTCCTTAATGACTCGAATAAACGTGTTTTTCGACTGGCCGTTACGATGTCTGGGCTGAAGGAAATGTTTGGAGTGAATACGAACCGTATTGTTCTATTTTTTTGGATTGTAACTATCGCTTGATTGATTGCGTTGGACAAGAAAATGGCTTTTTCCCATTTTTCGAAGAAAACAATCGTTTTTAGATATTTAACGCTGATTGATTTAAATCTGTTCTAACTTTGGAATAGACATTAAACTGTTATTACTGGATAGTAATGTAACACGGTTGGATATATTAAATTTGTTTGACATAATTTGTTTAATTATTCAGAGACTGTGTTGAACTTCTGTGGAGTTTGAATATTTTTTGCACAAAGATCTAATTTTGTTTCTAAAGTCTAAGCCTAAGTTGTTCCTTATAACATCACCTATCTGCCAGTGGAAGTCCTGTCAAAACCGGTCGAATCGTTTTAGAGATTAGCCGGAACAAACAAACAACAAATAGACAAAAATTCTAAACACAGTTTTTTGTAAAAATCTGTTATTTAGACATTACAGACAGACGCTTCCATTTTGCATATTTGTATAGAATTTCCATCTCCTTGTAAAGATGTTGCGATCCTTACATCAATCCACACCTCACGAGCATATATCCAGATAGATTCCAATCCGGGTAGATCTAGTACCAATATCGTAAGATTGCTCAGTTTACGCAAATTGCAAAACTAGATGCTGCTTCTGTAATTTGAATTTGAGATTACCTTGCTTGTGTTTTGTGGGTGTGGCTCCATTGAGAGCGATTTTTGGTTCTCATTTTTCTCCTGTTTCAACTAGGTACGTTATAATTGTTACCTATACATAAAAATCTATTCGTGGGAATCTACCCATTTCTTTATCTTCAGTTACCATAATTGTTATAATTTTTTTAATTTGTTTTATCAACACCAAATTTCTTTGCCGTTTTACGTGCAGGTAGAAAGAAAAGATTTTTCTTTATTAAACTCTACCATTTCCATACCCATTCTAAGAATTTGTCTTGTTTCGTGTGTGAAATTGTGTTTCGGGACGTTTCCCTTATTAATCCATCCTGTCTTTACTGATATTATAAAGCTGAAGAGTTTGTTTTAGTTTATTTCAATGTTAATCTCCGGAACTACGAGTCCGATTCTAAAAATTCTAATGAAAAGGAAGCTACGTTATGTTTGAGTAGTAGGTATATGCTATTAGAACGTCGCGAGCAAAAGGAATGAATACAAATAAACTATTGGAATAAAAATCCAATAATTTTCTAAATTGAAGACCACATAGATTTACCCTTAAAAGAGCTACCATAAAACCATGAATACCCGCCACAAGAATCACCACACCTCGCCACCTAATTCTATATACAGGCCACAATCAAATACCCTCAATTCCTGAATTAAAACATACAATTGTGCCCTAAGATATCGCCAGCCATCCAACCGTCCTTCCATCCAAGGATTTATGGTGGCCAGTGACACTGTTTACGGTGACATGGCCGTGTTAAGTATAAAAAAGGTATGTGAAAAGCTCTTTTAAGGTAAGTGCGAAACTAGTTTCAATCCAGTTTGTTGTCAAAAAGAATTTGTAGTATTAATTGGGTGGTTTTATCTATACTAATATACTAATATTAGACTAATAAGTACTAATATCTATACATCTATAAAAATAAAAATTGAATTGTCTATTTGTTATGTCAGTTATGTCAAATTAACAAGTCAGTTATGTCAAATTAACAACAATAGCTTATATTATAAGGAGTATTATAAATTTTAGAAAAAATAATTAGGATTTCGCGTAAAATAAATAAATAACCGTGATAAACTTTCATGAAAAATACTGAAAAGTTTGTTTAGTCTAATTAAAAAAAGTGCCTTAAAACTTAGATTATGGCAAACTAAAAACTAAGTATCAAAATAAATATCGTCACAGCTACGTGCTTATTACCACCGTTCGGTTCAGTGGCGCCGGCGCATACGTTGGCGCAATTACTGCAACTCCAGATGAAATGTCACCAATTATGCATTCCGACCTTACTTTATGTGATCTTGTTTGTATTGATGCTGTTTCTTCTCCTTTTTGTTTTCGTTTCTTTGGTCTAGGAATAAGCTTGTATGTTGCAAGATTTACAGATCAAGTTAAGATGTATCTTAAAATTAAGTACTCTTTTTTACAAAGGAGATGGCCAAACCTTGCCCCAGTTTTCGTACCAGAATAAAAGTATTACAATTAAATTATTAAAAAGAATATATAAATCAAATTATTTAATTACAAAGCAGAAGTAAAAAAATACATAATTGAAAGTACAATTTATAAATCTCAAAATTATAGGTAGGAGTGACTTCGTGCAAGGCCGAAATAAAATTGGGTTTAGAAACAAAGATAGGTAGGTAGGTAAAACTTCCAGATGATATTCCCTTCATCACATCTCAACAAAATGATGAAGCGTCCATTCAAACCCAAAACAATCCGGACACGAACACTATTGACATACATACAACTCCAAATTCAATTACCAACCAACAGTATCAACCTACAAACCAGGGTTGGCACGAGTAAACAAAAGTATAACAAACCCCTGTATTTGTTGACGTTGTTAGTGGTCAAATAGCAAAAATGTTCGGCGTAACGAACCGGTAATCCGATTCCGAGTGGTCAGTCTCTAAAGTTTCGATCTGCAATCAACTGTGCTAACAGATCTATTTCGTGGGCAAACAAGCCAGGGGCAACCCTACGCACACTCGCGTTGTTTGATGTTTGCGTGTGATTGTGTGTAGATGTGGAACAGAAAAGTTTTTTTTGCATGGGTGTTTAAAATTAGCATTGATTTTATTAGGACAAGTTGAGCTATTGACCATATGACGAGATCGTAGTTAATTTAGTAATAAAAAAAATAATATTTAACGTAGGTACTTACTTAAAAAACAGTAGGTAGGTACTTAAAAAAAATATAACTTCCATTTTTTTTTCTTTTTCAGTAGTTACTAGTATAGTAATTATATTTTTCTTACTCCTCCGCTATTTTTTTCTAATTAATTTCGTTGTGGGATCCAAGACAGTTGAATCGTTTCTCAGGGACTCGACAAGCTTCATTGCATCGGCGCTTTTCTGGCGGTCTCCACTGTTGATTCTGGCTTTCAAGAGTTGCAGTGGATGGAAATGGTATGGCGGGGTAGTCCCAAAAAAGGTACTTAAAAAAACTAGAAATTAAGATTTTACTAAAATAATCACTAAAATTGAAATTAATTCTCTTCCAGAATAATTAGAGGTTGATATTAATTTCTTGTTTTCCAAAGTTGACCAAATCGGAAAGGATAACAAAGCATATGTTCTGAAAACTTTTTTATATAACTTACTGCCAACTTAAGCCTCATTAAAAAGCGATTCCCGTACCACACTAAAAACGAAAAATTTACATAACAAAAACGTACCGACATATCCTTCAAAACGTGCAATTAATTCCACAAACAAAATGTCTGCCGAAAAACTGACATGAGCTTCCCGAAAATAAATAATCGAATAAGGAATACATTACTATTCATCGGTTTCATCAAAAACATTCTTAATCACACAAAAAACTTTAAAAGGGAGATGGATATATCCGTCTAATTTGCCTACGCATTGGAACTTGGGACTTACAACAAATCTGTCATATCATATGGCCCATTGTACGTTATACCTTTATGCTGCCAACCTAATAAAAACAATCTTTCGGCTGAATGGCGTATTTCCTGTGCATAAAATTGAGCACTAAGATCCTGCCAATTAAAAGGTTCAAGTGATGTGGGTATATAGACGTCGTAAATCAGTTTAGTCGATTTTAATTATGGTAATAAGGATGTCCTTTTCAATGTTTTTTTTTTTCAATTCAAATTGTATTGTTGTATTCGAATGGACTGCAATCGAGATTTGTAAATTAAGATTCCCTTTAATTGGAATTCGTGGGGTAGAGTACGCTGTTATCATTATTTTATAGACGCTTTTGTTAAGTGGCGTAAAATAGTTATAAAAGATTTTATTGTTTTTATTAATGTTTATTGAACTTAATTAATGGTTAGCAAAGTGAGCACTTTGGAACTGATTCGATTTATGATGGGGTAAAAATGCATCAGTAAGTTTATGATCAACCTCTGTTACTACGTTTTGGTTGTTTATGGTCAATTCAGCATCCAGAAAAACGAATTGTAGCCTAACGTCTGTCTGTATATTTGCTTACCTACAAGGCAAAAATGGTAGACATGAGCACTTATTTTTTTTTTAACATTGCATCAATCAAAACTAACTCAAGACTCCGAGGCTGCTACTGAGAAATTCCTGATGGAATATCCCTATAGGTAACACTTTGCCCGACCTGGGAATCGAACCCAAGACCTCATGCTCAGCAGTCGGCTTTGCGACCATTAGACCAACGAGGAAGTAAATAAAAAAGACATAATTTTTTTTTGCCTGACACGTTCCTAGCACGGTCATGGTATGTTACGGTGCAGTAGGCAGACTTCTTTACTAAAAGTGTGATGTTAACTTGAAATGCCGGTCAAACATGACCATAGTTTCCATGGGACCCTTGCGTTATGGAAGTGTAACAATAAGGCCCGGCGCCCACTATCGGCATCGGCACGGCTGAGGATTTTAGGTGATAAAAAGCATTACACATTAACTTCATGGCAATAAAGTAGAAACTGCCGATGCAGTAGCCTCAAGCATACCGAAGCGGTATTTTTGTTACTACGATCATATATCATGGAAATTTCTACTTTATTGCCATGAAGTTAATGTATAATGCTTTTTATCACTTAAAATCCTCAGCCGTGCCGATGCCGATAGTGGGCGCCGGGCCTTAGGATATTATTACATCGTAATACCAAAGTAAAAAAATATATTAGTTTCGCTTCATGAGTACAGGGCGAAAACTTCAACGCCATGCTAAAGAAATGTGATTGTAGAATGGTGTGGGTGGGTTCTGCAGGTTTTATTTTATAAACATATGTGATTAAAATGTGTAGCAACGTCAAAGTCAAATTATTTATTTGAATTAAACCATAAAAGGCAATTTTGAAAGCTATACACCAAAAAATAATTAATCTAGTTCCAGTTCCCCCGAAAAATAAATGTTTTATAATTTTAAAGATTTTTATGTTCATACCTTCAGCACCCTTTTGTACTTAAAGCATTTTTCTATTGGTCCTACTGCCTGGCAAAAATTCTGTTTAATTAATTCACGTTTCTCTATTTATAACCACTAAGGACCAGATTTGAATAACTAAGAAGTTCAGCTCTTATTGCCATTCCACCTAAGCATAAAGTAGGTACGTATAGTCGTTTAATTGTCATCAAACACACTAAGTATTCTTATGTTGTAATTTGGTTTTATATAAAAAAAAAAATATTAAAATTTTATGTTATAGTGCGTTTCACCGAATAGTTCCTATGGCGTTATGTTGGCAGCAATATTTTTCAGTGTTATTGTTCAAATCAAATTAAAGTGCGTTTCACCGAATAGTTCCTATGGCGTTATGTTGCCTACTGTCTGTCAAAGTCATTGACGAGAAGACGCTCCCGCAGATTTTGTTTAATTTGAACAATAAAACTGAAAAATATTGCTGCCAACATAACGCCATAGGAACTATTCGGTGAAACGCACTCTACTAAATCAACTGGTTTTGAATTTTAAAACAGCAGCTTACGTCACTTTTCTTCCTTAATTAAAAATATATAATGTTTATTACTAAATGTTGGCATAATGGAATCGCCTACCACAATTTTACACAACGGGCCCCTAATTGAAACAAAAACAACAAAAATTATTCCTAATAGCGTTATAATGGTACTAATAGATTATGTTAGCACAAATTCATTGATAATTACACTTCTCATCATCTTTCTACCATATCGGCCATGACAGGTAATTACTACTACCAACATTAGAATATTTTTGCATTTTTACTATGAATAAGGGGAGAATGAGAGTGTACGGTGAAGAATACGTAGATTTGAGTTTGTCGTTTGTTTTTTAGGGTTGAGTGTAGTTGCAGGTAAGTAAAAAAGTTATGTAGGTAATAATTAATGATGACTTTTTTCCAGGCTTGTAGTTACTTTCTCATGTCCCGGTGTCTGTGGCTACTTAATCAAATCTCACCAGTTAAATTGGACCCACTTCCCGGTGTTCGATTGAGCTGGAATTTTGAATTCACATTGCATAACAATACAATAATAGAAGCTTGTAAGAAATCTGCCCATACTGGGAATCGAATGCCAGATCTTATGCTCAGCAGTAGAGCTTACGACCACTAGACCCTTTTTACCTGACTATGTTTTATTTCAACACTAACAGAAATTTGCAGTAGTTAAAAACGTATACCTACTGAATATTTTGTCAAGAATTATTCAAAAAGAACGTAATAATAAAAAAAATATTTTTAAAAACAAGCTTTAATTTAAAATGATTACAATCTTGAGTGTTGGACATTGTATTGTCATCAGAACTAATGGTTTAAGTATGCAAAATTTCAGCTCAATCAGATACCAACAAGTGGTTTGCAAATTTTGAAAGGACAACTTACATACATACATACGAACAGTGCAAGCTAAATAAAAGCTTGTAAAAAGCAAGGAAAGAATGAAAATATATTTCTAAAAACGACCTTCTCACCAAAAATGTGTCATCACTCTGAAACTACAAGTTTACCCGAACACACTTTAGACACACACGACAATGATTGCGCAAATCTAAATAACTCCATTGTCGCAGCCTCCCTTACCATAAATTATACGTTAGTGAACTCCCTGCACCCTCTAGCGTCACTTCCTGTTCTATCCGGAAGCAGGCAGCCGCCATTTTGGCGAGCACGCGGCAGGAAGCAGGCGCACGCGCATCTCTGTCGTCACTTCCGTTTTGTCTATGACTTTGGGATTTTAGAGAAAATATTTTGAAAATTGACAGTGTTGACTGTCCAGTGATAGATTGATGACATTAATTTATTTAAGTTTGAAAGTAATGCTAGTTGCTAATTTATTTATCGATTTTAAGCTAATGTCTTGTACTTATTGCACACCCACATTTCGCCAGTTATGTTTAAGTCTCATGTAATATAGGATGCGAGCGTATTGCCATCAACCGGGCACAAATCCAGACTTCGAAGCTGCTACTGAGAAATTCCTGATGGAAACACCCAATTACACTTTTTGCCTGACCTGGGAATCGAACCTAAGACCAACGAGGCAGCAAACACAAACAACTCCTAGTCACATTTGTAGTGCCATAGGTATTGTAAATGGAAACTAGGATTTCTTATAACAACAGCTAGAGGTGTAGGACATAGAAATCTATGGAATATGGAGTTTATGTGAATTACTTTAGTCAAGATACCATGTATGGTCTAAGACTGTACAAGTTACAAGTCTCATGGTCTGTGAGCATTATTAATTATCACGTTTCCCTTATTTGACGTTAAAAACGTGATCGGAAATAAAATTAGTTAGAACTAGCTCGTGCCCGCGGCTTCGACAGCTGTAATATCAGTTACCGTCAGTGGGTTTTAATTTTTTTGTGCACGCATCTCTAATTTTATTATTTTTATAAAATAAAAGTAGGTTAAGTTCTCTCTATCTTCTCTCATTTCTCACACTATCAGATATAATTATGTCAGTGAAAGTAAAAAAAAAACAAAAATCAAAATCGGTCCAGCCGTTTCGGAGATTAATCTGAACAAATATACAGACAAAAATTTAAAAAATACATGTGTTTTTGGTGTACCATTCCTAAAGCTGTTACTGTGACAGACAGACACTTTAGTTTTATTTATTTGTATAGGTAAGAGACGCCATGTTTTTTTTTTATTTTAATTCCTAGGATTAGTTGGCAATGTGTGAGCATTTTTATTAATGACTAGGTTTGCTTCGTTTGTTCGCGTGGAAGTCTAGTAGCTGTACCGCCTGTACCATAAAACATATCTTACGACACTCTATTAAATAGTGTAGTTTTGTGTAATCGGAATATTTTTTGTAATCGGACTAGTACTTCCAGAGATTAGGTACCTCTTACAAACAAACTATTTAACATTACTTAGTTAAGATATCACAGACATTTTTAATTGCGTTCAGAGTTTATATCAAAATTTATCTTAAAATCGTAGAAAAGCCAAATTACTAGTTTCAACTTTTCAAGCGGTGGTTTTTTTCACCTGCCTTATGTTACGTCTTTGGTTACTGCTCCGCTCTCGTAGTTCGTAGCGTGATGGTATAACTATTTTTTTTTATTTTTTATACTATTCCTAAAGAATCTGGCTATCATATACAAAAATATTTTTTCCAATCCGACTAGTAATTACAGAGATTAGCGCGTTTAAAACAAACAAAAAAAATCTTTAGGTTTATTATATACTAGCTGACCCGCCGCGACTTCGTTCGCGTGGTATCCTACACTACCAATACCCCTACCCTAACCCTACCCCCTTCCCTACCCTACTCTACCCCTATCTTACCCTACCCTACCCTACCCCTACCCTACCCCTACCCTCTGTCTTTAATTAATTAGAACATTTTTTGGTTCTATCTTTTATAGTTTAGGCGGCGTACGCCAAATAAGGAACTTTTATGGATGATTTTTTACACCTTGGGTCCGAAAAACCCAAATATGTTACGGACCCCTATTTTTTTTTAAATAAAATATAGCCTATAGTACTCAGTGATAACGTAGCTTCCAATTTCCGAAAGAATTTTCAAAATCGGTTCAGTAGATCCAGAGATTACCCCCTACATACAAACTTACAAACTTACAAACAAATTTTACCTCTTTATAATATTAGTATAGATTAGTGTAGGTAGATACATATAGAAATCTATTCCAATCTTGGCTCACATCCTCGTCGCATCATAATTAGAAAGCAATCATTCAATAGTGGTGATTTACCAAAATAACTAAATCAACATCAATTCATAGCGAATAACGTGCGGTCATTATGAAGATTGACGTCCGGCGCAGTCTAGCAACCCATCAATTCTGACCGGGTAGGGTGGATATCAGTGTGGGATTTTACCGGACAGTCTCAATATCTTGTTAAGTAGTTTGGTAATATAGTTGTATGATCCCTTACTGTTCTTGCATTACAAGGGAATCATCCCGTTTATTCTGTGAAAGTAAGCTTCAGGTGAGGTGTTATCCCAGAAAATCTCCGTCATTGACAGCTCAGCTCAAGGTCATTTCATCAAAATTCACCGAGAGAGAGATTTTCTCGGAATATGGTGATGCTAGGGATTAGCAGCTCGCCAAAAACTTAGCTCACCTGAATTTTACCGGAAGATTTTTACAGAATAGCACTGCAGGACACAAATAACTTTAAAAATCGAATTGTCCGGAGATCGTTATGATATTTTCACTAATGTTTTGTTGATAGATGGGTCGTGGGAATGTTAATAAAAGTGGAAATAAATTAACCGGTATATTAAGTGACAAAAGTAGCAGAAAATAAGCAAGCATATTAGGACACCCCTTTACTGAGAGAAGAGAAAATATTTAGTTTTATTTTAAACTATAGAGTAGCAATATCAGTCCTAAAATTACAGAGTTATTTAATTTCTATATGCATCTATACAATTTATACAAATACATAACATTAATTGTCTGTATGTAGGTAATGTTAAATTAACAGTGTTTTAACAAACTAAATGTTTACACGGTAGTTACTTGAAAAAACTCTTTCTTTATTCTTGTAAGAGATTAGATGGAACAAGCAGATAGACAGCTATCTGCTTGTTCCATCTAATCTCTTACACGGTTAGGACGATTTTGACCGGACTTTCACTCGTAGCTATAACTGATGTTATAAGAAATAACTTAAACTACTTTTATTTTAGAAAAAAAATTGGGGAATCGCGAAAGAATAAATGCAACTCCGATAATAGTTAATATCACAGTTCAACAATTATCCACCGTATGCTCGTCACCCGATTCACCCTCGAACTTATCCTCACTTGTCTTAAATCATGGCTCCCCTAACCAGCAGAGATAAGTCATGGCGGTGTATAGGATTACATCACAAATTGTGTATAATGTTTAATGTGCTTATGTTGCGTATGGAAATCTAATCTATTGCTTACTTCAATGGATGCTTCATCAGCGTTTTGTGAGAAAAAATGCTCAGAATAGAATAGATTTTATTCGTAAAGATTGCAGCAACATGACAAATAAGATATTAAAACAATTTGACACATGTCAGCAGTTCATCTATGAATGTCAGAATCGCTTAACTAGGTCAGTGACATTATTTAATTTACTAGTTATTTACTTACTTATTACTGATTCCGTATTTTACGACTATGCACTACTACTACTTTGCGTATTTTTAGTGTGCAGTTAAAATATTCAATCATGATTGTAGATAGCCGTAAAGTTCCAAGAGTGAAAAGCAACAATTTGACAAAATGTCACCCGCACCATCGTAGAGCGTGAGGAATATATAGGTATATACGGTACCTAATATCCTTACCCCATTTCTTAAAACTGTACCGTTGTAATATTACTTTGTAATTTCTGTTGTTCGATTTTCAACTCTCCGCACTGAGTAGTGCGTTGAAAATTCAACAGTGCGCAAGGCAAAGTAATATTAAAATAATACTGTTTAAATAAGTTTTAAAACAATGTTTCGAGTGTGTCAATTCTGTTAAATCATTCTAAATAGGTTTGACAGAGATTTTTCACACCATAAATAAAAATAATCCACAGCAATATTTTTTACTCAAAGTTACTTATTTTGATGAGTAATTTGCGTAAGTAGTTATCGGCTAAGTAATAGGTCTTTTTAAGCTCCATATACAGAGTAATTGAAAATTTACAAAACAAAACAGCTGTTCCCTACAAAAATGCTACATAACAAGATCGTAATGTATGGATCAGCTGTTTTTTTTTTTCATGATTTCAGGGTTGGTCCCATAGTAAAAGTTGTTCATAATGATGAGTACAATGACCCCTTTTCAGGTTTCGGGTAAATTTTCAATTACCCTGTATAGTACTTACTTCACCAGTCATCTGACTATCTCGTTGGTCTAGTGGTCGCAAGGCGCGACTGCTGATCATAAGATCTTAGGTTTGATTCTCCGGTTTGGCAAACTGTTATTGGGTTTTTCCATCAGAAATTTCGCAGTAGCAGCCTCGGAGTCTGGATTTGTGCCCGGTTGATGACACTCGCCCCCTATTACATGGGACTTAAAAATAAATGGCGAAATGTGGGTTTACTAATGGGTACACCTCTGCCCAACCCTTCGGGGTTTACAGGCGTGATGTTATGTTTGTATGTTCACCAGTCATACAGACCTATGTCATTCTTATGTATTCTCTTATTACACCTAAGTGCCACTCAATTGAGCGACATATAGACAATTGGTTGAAGTGGTACTTGCAGACGACTGGCCGACACCACTCATGCGCAATTGTCATCTTGTCCAATGAAGCTCTGTATTTATGATACCTACCTAAGGACTCCTACACACAAGCGGCGGCACGTCATGTAAAAGCATAATGTGCCGGCGGCCTGTGAGTACCTAAGTCCGACAGCACTAGCTGCCGGAATCAATAGAGTTTCTTTAAGAAACTCCATTGATTCCGGCAGTGCAAGAATGGGCAAGAAACTTTCTTGCCCATTCTTCTCTATACGAAACTACCTTTCGGAATGGGCAACTAAATTCAATACTATTACTTAATTTTATTTTTTTCTCTTTCTTTTAAATGACATTCAAAAGTAACTTTTAATTAATGGTCAATATAATTGATTTGACTTTTACTTTGACCTAAGTAAAGATTAATTATGTGTTATGTTATTAGTTTATTTAAGACATCACAGACGACAGAGAAGGAAAACATCGTGAGGAAACCTGAACTTATAATTAATATCTAAGGTAAGTCTGAAATCGGCAACCCGCCTTCAGCAACCGTGGTGATCAATGCTCGTGCCTTCTCTGTACGAGAAAAGGTTTTATTATTATAATTTATCCTCAATTTTTCAGCCACAATTAGAAAGACCTACACTGACCTTATTGGTGAGGTTCTTCAGTCGGGTGCGCAGTACCTACTATAGTAACCGGCGTGCTTGTATGGCCAGATGTATGAACGTGGACGAGAGTAGGTAGGTATGTAAGAACCGTAGCTGGTAGCGTTCCGTGGTTTCTGCTAACCCCCATTGGAAAAAAGCATCAGTTTATGTACTTATGTATGTAATAATGACGTAGATCCAGCCGTTCTGCTTCTCAGTGTTTGTAACAAAATTCCAAAACTTTAAAAGAAAACCTATTATAATATGTCACAGTCCAATCACTCCTTTCGTGTGCCCACACCATTACGATACCATAGCGTCCCATAGCTATAAACTATGTAATCTAAGTAAAACCACCATAAAAGTACGGGTCGGACACTTTACTTGTGAATAGAATACAATTACCGTTTGAAAGGGGACTGAGTAACAATATGGTGGCAGTTTAGAGTTTTAATTTTATGTTTGTTAAGTTTGTTTACTCAGATGACAGACTTTCTGTGTGATCAGGACGATCAAACGACCAGAGAAAGCCACATAAATATAACGCCTGTAATACCCGAACGGTTAGGCAGCGATGTAGGTAGGTACCTATAATTACACGGTCTACATTTCGCCAGCTATGTTTAAGTCCCATGTCATAGGGGGCGAGCCTATTGCCATTAACCGGGTACAAATCCAGTCTCCGAAGCTGCTACTGAAAGATTCCTGATGGGGAAAACCCAATAACACTTTGCCCGACCAAGAACTCAAACCCAAGACCTCATGACAACTATTATAACTGACTGATTAAAACTACATCGCTTTGAAATGCTGTCCACCCCGTTTATGTGGTCAAAAATGCGCGCCGCAGTGCCCATTCCCCTCAAATCCTCAAATTCTTACCTCATCAACACAAAAACCAATCCACCGATCAATGCACCTCATCTCCTAGCACCACAAATAAAAGAAAAAAAAAACAGATTGCCGCGAAAACGGAAAAAATGGCGTTCCGTACGTTGGCGCCAAATTAAACCGGGTTCTGTATCATATCGCGCTTTGATCTCCGTACACAGGAGTGTTTGCGCAGCGCTGTCTGTCTGTTTGTCCTGTGCGCGTTGAAAAGAACTTGTGAATGGGCGTCGGGACTTCTTTCAATAGTAGATTTATATCGGTGAGGACGCCAACTATAGCGCGGCAATTTGTGGGTAGAAGATACTGTGATAAAGTAGGATGTGGAGTGATGTATGGCCGTATATGTGAGGTAAGATGGACGGAAATGTGTATGGGAAAGCGATGGAAATGGAAAGAAAAGTATTCAAGATGGAAAAATAATGGTGAAGTGTATTTAAGGATAGGTGACAGATGGAAACAACTGTTCATTCCAAAATTCATTTTATTAATGACCAATTATAACACCCGGCGATAAATATTGCACATCGACCTTTATCGCATTTCGTATTTTATACAAAGAATAAAAATAATTATCAAAAGAAGCAAATCATAATTGTTTTAACAGCTCCTAATAGATATCGGATTGTTAGTATTTCGTGCGACAGAGATAACGCTCTACGAAGCCGAAATTAGCCGATTGTCTCTTTCCAAAGGTCGATGTGCAATATTTATCGCCGGGTACTGTTATAATTGGTAACATATTATAATAATCATATTGCTAACTTAAATTATCAAGTTACCTAGAATATTAATGCTTTGCTTGCGAAACGTTTAGAATTTATGACGAATCATTTGGCGCAGTAGCTAAGCGATCGGCTGCTGAAATGTCGAGGGTTCGATGCCCACACGGGATAAACATTTTTTATGGCCTACTGATAGTTGCTGCGAGTCTGGCTGTTTGTGTATGTGTGTTTATATGTTTGTAAATTCACCCACGATACAGGAGAATTTTTTAGTGTGAGGCAACGTTATTTTCAAATTGGACACAGCAATATTCAAACTTGTCTCTCCAGAAATCATTCCCAAACATTCATACGAATTGTCACTCGTACACAGGGCCGTAGCTAGGGGGGGGGGGGGGGGGCATTGTGGGGCAATGCCCTACCTTGATATCACAATGCCCAACCTTAGATCTCTATATCTAAATTTGGAAGTTCAACCATCTTGTTCGCTTGTACTTCATTATTGAGGATTTAATAGTTCTTAGATCCATGGTCATGCGCTGTCACAGAAATTATTTGTCGACTTATAGCTATTGAATGTACATCACTGATCTAGAGTTCAGTGATATACATGGTGATTGATTTAGGAGCCCATGCTTCAAGGGCAGATCAATTATGTTTTTTTTTTTTACTTTCGCCCTACCTGTAAACAATGCTGCCCTACCTCAAATTTGACTCTAGCTATAACAGCCCTGCTCGTACATACACGATATTGTCATACACACAATACATTGTCTCCAATATTTGTTGACTCATCTTCACCAGGGGTGCAAAGTGTTTATGAGGTTTCATTATTCATAGTACATGGGGTTGCAAGTGGCTTAAGGCAGCAAGTACTTCAGCCTGTACAGGTGATGGGCAGGGCTCGTTTCAATTTGAGAAGACGAATTGTTGAGAAGAGAAGTGTCCTGATCTAGGAGCCCGCTTGACTTGTAATAACTTATACACTATGTAACAAAAACCCTGTCAGATCAGTGTTGCCGTTGATCAGTTTTTATGTTTAATTTTAATTTAAATACTTCTTCTTTCTTCTTTTTTTTTTCACTGGGGAAAAATAATAATCTTAAATCCATTAAATGGTTACGTATATGTGTACGCAGTACGATGCCGAATAATACCCTTAAGGATCGGACAGGGTTTTTGTTACATGCTGTATAGTTATCTAAACGGACACACACCTCCCCTTGTGTTTATTATTTTAGCGTATGGCACTCGTGAGAGTCGTGGGTTGCAGCTGAAAATCAGCGTTAGGTGGTACACCTTGTGTTGTCACCTGACATTATGCTGAGCTGTGGCCCTTTTGGCATTATAATTATTGTTCTCTGTTTCCATAGTTTTAAGTTTATCAATTTTGATGTAATGCCAATAAACGCATTTTCCTTTCTTTCTCTTTCTTTTATAGTTTTGTTTTGAGAAAAACAATTGCTGCCTGCTTTGAGAACAGGGGGGCAATTTAACTAACTAACTTTTAGGAACGAGCGCAATCTAATCTTAATCCTATTAAAATGCCTAAATTTTTTTTTTATTCAGGATCTTCAACAAAAGATATACTTACACAAATCATGACAGTCTCACGACTTCGTTCGCGTAAATGCCTAAGTTACTCCTTATATTATCAAGGTACCTGCCAGTAAAAGTCACGTCAAAATTGGTACAGCCGTTTCAGAGATTACTCGGAACAAACAAACACAGACAGACACTCAACAATTAAAAAAAGGGGGTTTTTTTGTGTAAGTACGTTATGTGTGTCATAAAGAAGGTACCTACCTATGCGTACTTGTTAACTTCAGTGCTGGGCCATAATTATAAACATGATTTGTCTATCTACCCTCAAAATGTCACCCATGCGGAAATGACGTAACTCTGACTTTCCTGGGATTTCAGTCCATGACAAAACATAAACATAAGAGAAACAATAATATTAACGCAATACAAACAGTATTGCCCTGGGTGGCAATGAATAATTCAACAGACCAGACACTTGGGGTGAGCAGGGGTGATGTCTAGACCGATGCTTTTGTACCTACTAGCTGTAGGTAGGTATAGACAACAGAGATAGGTATGCAGTGTCGTCAGATAAATTTAAAAGTTTTCTTAGAAACCGATGAATGTTTTCAAATGTAGGTAATTTAATTTAAAAAGTAGATAATAAACAGTTTATTAATTGAGTTTCAATCGAAGATAGCCATCGGTTTCCAAGAAAACTTCAACTACATATATTTGACGACCATGAATACCTATCTCTTTTGCTGACTGTACTATGTGATACTATGAGTAGAGGTACTACTATAACATGACATAAACAAATCGCTGATTTGTTTTTGTTTCGGGATCCGCCTCAGTACGCACACATGCGTTGTAAATATTTTCAATACTTTTACAACCACTTTCAAACGTTTTGAATTGTGAAAGGGCGCGTCAAGTTATTGTAGTTTAAGTATCTCTACTTACAATAAACTAGTGTACCTAGTAATCATCTCATCTTAAATCATTAAGACCTAAATACCTAATTAATTAGTCGTGTTCCTTTAGGGTCCTAGTAATTTAGGGTTCTGTAGGTACCTACTCGTCGGGGGAAAATCAGCAATTCTATCCCATGTAATAAAGTTTGTTCCTGTCCCATTATGTTCTCAGATAGTTTAGGGAGAGGGCTATGAAAGTTACTAAATAACAACCTGAGACATTCTTCTCTAAATTATTGTATGCCTGGTACTTCCTACAATGAAATTATGTCTACAGTAATAAGCAAGGAATATGATCCAAACTCGATTATTACTATATTAGTAGGAAATAGCATGAATGTTACAACAGAAGATATAACTGACAAGATAACTGAAATTCTGAAAATTAATTGTCACAAAATAATATTGTGTGCTTTTCCTTACTTTGAGAACCTCTCAAAAAGGAAAAATAATTATATACATAGGTTAAATAATCACATTAACTTCTTAGTTAGTCACTATAGTGACAAGCTTTTATTTTTTGACACCAACAGTTTTGTTGAAAAATTAAGATCGACTAGGGATACAGCGTATCTCTGCCCATTAGTTTTAGACGTCAGATAGCTTGGCTATTAGCTTTTAATATTAACTCAGACATAATTAGTATGTCGAAGTCACCAACAAGTAGCACCTCATTATTTAGTAATATTACTAATGTAAAGGTGGTAAACACCGTAAACACAAATAATAATTTAAACTAGCAAGTAAGACAACAGAAGGTACCAGTAAAAATTTAGTCAAACATATTAACAACAAGGTATCTTCTAGCAATCACTTATTAACTTGTAAAAAGGGGGTTAAGCATCATTCCTTAAAATTGTTTTATCAGAATATTCAAGGTTTTTCTTCTAAACAATTAGAAATTGAACTTTTTTTAGAAAAAACAATGTTCGACATTATTTGTTTAACTGAACATTGGTTAAAAGATTATGAAATGTTAATTAATTTTGAGAACTATAATGTGTGCAGTTGTTTTAACCGGAAATCCATGCTGCGGGGTGGTTCACTAATCTTAATTAAAAATAGTATAAAATCTAAGCCCCGTAAAGACATAGTTGAACTATCAATTGAACATATTATTGAATTGTCCAGTGTTGAGCTAGATAAGCATGTTATAGTGTGCGTTTACAGACCCCCAAATTATCAGAATTATTCTATATTTGAGACAATAATGGAAGATGTTTTGACTAAACTTGCAACTGGTAATAAATCAGTAATAATCTGTGGTGATTTTAATATTAATATTTTAGAAAATAATTCAAATAGCAGTAGATTAATTAGTCTCTTTAAATCATTCAATTTGTCATATGTGTTTCAAGAACCGACACGAATAACTTCGACTACTGCTACATGTATTGATAATGTGTTTTGTTGCTGCGACTACTTACTAAAGATATAGTAAATTATCTTCCTTCGGATCACAGCGGACTAACCGTCACATTTGAGTGCGACACACCATTACAAAAAGTGCAGATACAATCGAGACCAATAACATGTGGTAATTTAAATAAATTTAATAGCATTTTAATTAGTAAGTTATGTGTCCAGGGTCTTAATATGAATAATGGTAATACTTTGTATGAAGAATTCTGTTCAGTGGTGCATACAGAGTTTAATAATATTTTTAAGAAAAAATCTAAAACTATTTGCCCTAAGTTTGTATTTAGCGACTGGGCGACTAAAGGTATCAGAAGAAGCAGAGAAAGACTTTTTGAGCTGTATGGCCTTAAGCCTTATATAAATACTGAAACTTTTAATAAGCATGTTGCTACTTATTCAAAAATTTTTAAAAATGCGTGTAAGGCAGCTAAAGCCTTGTACATTAGCAACAAAGTTAAATCAGCAGAAAATAAAATAAAAACAGTTTGGAAAATCATCAATAATGAAACAAATAGGAACAAGAGACATAATACTGATTACACTCTGGAGACTTCCCAAGGTGTCATAAGCAGTAATATCGATGTTGCGCAGGAATTTGCAGAATTCTTTACTAATATTCCAATTAAAACTACTGAAATGTTAGATTCCTCACCCTCACTTGCTATTGACTTACTAAGAGTGAATGTTTCGGCCTGCCCAAAGGAATTTAAATTTAAACATATTAACCCTGTGGTCGTTATGAAGGCTTTTAAACAACTTAAGATCAAGGCTACCGAAGATCTGTGGGGCATGTCTACTAATGTTTGTAAATCTATTATTGAGACAATAGCACCCTATTTAGCTTTAATATTTAATCTGTGCGTTGACCAAGGGGTATTCCCGGATTTAATGAAGTACAGCAAAGTTATACCGCTCTTCAAATCCGGAGATAGCAAGGACACCAATAATTACAGACCTGTTTCGGTTTTGCCGGTTTTCAGCAAGGTGTTTGAAAAAGTGATGCTCAATCAAATGCTCAATCATTTTAACTGTAACAACATCCTACACGATCAACAGTATGGTTTCACCAGAGGACGTTGTACTACTGACGCCGGTGTTACTTTAATTAAGCATATCTTTAATGCATGGGAGGACTCACAGGATGCTGTGGGCATTTTTTGCGACCTCTCTAAAGCGTTCGATTGCGTGAATCACGAAACACTGCTCCTAAAGCTTGAGCATTACGGTCTCGGTGATCTAGCACTTAGCTTAGTAAAATCGTATTTGAATGATAGACTACAGCAAGTTCAAATAAACGGTGTAAATTCATCAGGCTTAAAAGTAAAGATGGGGGTTCCGCAGGGTTCAATACTGGGTCCGTTCCTCTTTTTAGTATATATCAATGATTTACCTCATTTACTAGAAAACCAACCACAAATGGTGTTATTTGCTGATGATACTTCACTCATTTTTAGAGTAAATAGACAAGCACAGCACCTTGACGACGTAAATAACGCCATGCTTAAGGTTCACAATTGGTTTACTGTTAATAATTTAGTGTTAAATGAGAAAAAAACAAAATGTATAAGATTCGCTTTACCAAATGTAAGAAGTAGTAAATGTAACGTTATATTGAACAAGGACTTGCTAGAATTCGTCGAGAAGACAGTTTTCCTGGGGATTACGCTCGATTCAAAGCTGCAGTGGGGTCCCCACTTAACATCTCTTGCAGGGCGGTTAAGTTCAGCCGCTTACGCTGTCAGAAAAATTCGACAATTAACTGACGTGGATACCGCTAGACTAGTCTATTTTAGTTATTTTCATAGCATCATGTCTTATGGTATTTTGCTTTGGGGACGGGCTGCAGATATTAATTCTATCTTTGTTCTGCAAAAGAGGGCTGTCAGAGCCATCTATAATCTTGGCAGATGCGAGTCTCTAAGAGAATTGTTTAAAAAAATTAACATCATGACGGTACCTTGTCAATATATATATGAAAACATTATGCATGTTCGGAAAAACCTTCATCTTTTTAATAAAATTAGTGATAGACATAATTTTAATACTAGAAATAGGAACAAATTAGATCAACCAAGTTTGAGATTGTCAAAAGTAAAAACTTCTTTTATGGGGTACTGTGTAAAATGCTATAATAAAATACCACAGGATATTCTCCAACTAAATGAGAGAAAATTTAAAACATGCATTAAACGCACGCTATGTAGTCAAGCATATTATAAGTTAGATGATTATATCACGGACAAAAATGCTTGGCTAAATGCTAGTCCTGCTCCACAGCCACTCGGGCTCACTAAATAGGATTGTTTTTAAAAGAATGATGTTTCTAACCCTCTTTTTTGTCGACCTGAATAACTTGTACCGTTATCAGTACGATTACTTTTTCTTTTTTACTTACCTCAGACATCTAACCAATAAGTACACCGAAAGTGTTAGTATTGTATAATTTTAATATCATTTATTTCAATTTTGTAAATGTGAGTACCATGGAGCGTTTTATTTTTGAGTTACTATGTGTTTTGACTTAATGAGCATGGCAGTTGAGAGCTTGTCATGCTCACTCAAATGTCTCGCTGATGGTGGCGCATGTGTTGGATCATTTGGCTCCCTCCATAATGGTTGAGCTAGGTGGTGCTGATCCATGCGTCATGCTCGTGAACGGGTGCTGTCAGTTGGGATTGGTCATCTTTTAACTGCTATGGCTTACATCTTTATTTTTATTATTTTTAACTACTGTTTTATATTCATCTTCATTGTGATCACATGTAGAATCAACAAGAATAATGTAACCAGGATTTTGTAAAAACCTAATTTAAAAGAGTGCCGTGGAGTTTCTTGCTCGTTCTTCTCCATAGAGGCCTACCTCCGTTTTGGAACGAGCAACTAGCTTCATTTTTCGGACTAACTGACTGACTTCTTGACAATTCAAAAGTGCCTGTAAATGGTCTAATTGAAATAAATGTTTTGACTTTGACTTGACTTTGACTTTGAAAACGATGTCGTTTTATTATCACTTTCCTTTCTTTTAGTTCGTTTAAAGTTTGTTTGGAAGAGATCGCGCTGTGTAATTAAGACCGTCTGTTAAAGACCCTAGTTCGCTAAAATGAACTAATTCAATATACCAAATGTCTTACATTACTGTCCAGTAATAATAATTAAGTGTACATTCAAAACCTATGCTTCATATACACTATGTAACAAAAACCCTGTCCGATCAGTGTTGCCGTTGATCAGTTTTTACCCGACTACGGCAAAGCCAAAAGGAGGGTTATGATTTTGACGGTATGTATGTATGTATGTATGTATGTATGTATGTTTTTATGTTTTATTTTAATTTAATTATTTCTTCTTTCTTCTTTTTTTTTTCACTGGGGAAAAATAATAATCTCAAATCCATTAAATGGTTACGTATATGTGTACGCAGTACGATGCCGAATAATACCCTTAAGGATCGGACAGGGTTTTTGTTACAGGCTGTATAGATTACTATGGCCGAAAATAACATGGCAGTATAATAAAAAGGATACAAACAAACAAAACAGTTTCGGTGGTACAAAACCCTCAGTGCGCGAATTAGACTCGATCTTGGCTAGATTTTTTCAACGTCTAGGTATAAATAATGTCTATCATTAATTAGTCTTCAAAGGTCGAAACGCATTTATACTAATTAAAGTGGTGGCTACGTTCACATGCTATTAGAAGCCTTATTTAGTTGAGAACCTAGATATTTATTTATTTAGCACCGACTTCAAAAACTAACTTTTTTTTTGAAGTCGTTTGGAAAGTAAAATTTGCCATGGAGCCTTAAAACCAAATACCTAATCTAGTGACAAACACTAGATCATTTATTTATGTAATGAAGCAAATCATTAATCATTTCGTTTTTAAACTCCAAATTATAATTGTTCCGCCACCCAAGTTAAATGGCCATCAACACGTTTTCTTACATACATCGCCTTCCATACACGACAAGAACATGTATACAATCAACCATTATTTTATTTTAAACTCTGATTCCTTAAATATAGAGTGTATTTTTCATCATTTCCACGGATTTCCTCGACACGCCCACTTGATAATGATGGCAATGCCACCAGTTTTTGCATCGCCGGGAATGTGACAATGGTAGTGTTTCATGGTGAAAACTAATGGTGGGGTACAGCTTGCCTTATTAGCATTTTGTACTGGTAATATACAGGCTGATTAGTATCTTGAAAGGGTATAAACTGGAGCTATTTTGACCCCGAAACAACGACAAACGAATAAACTTGACACCGAAAGTTTGGGGTCGAAACTGGGTTAATTTATTTATTTAACTATGTGTGTACCTACAGAAGAATACATACAAGGTCATAGCTTACAAAAAAAAGTCATCTCATCCAGTAAGGATTTTATACTAAGAGATGTAGACATAAGTGAAATACACAAAACTATTGATTTTTAATATTTTTTAAATGAACCAAACTCTGCTAATTGTAAGAAATACATTAAACTCTGGACGCAAACCTTTTCTGATAGCTCATGAACGAATGAATTCTCCAAAAACCGAATTTGTCAAAAAGCGAAATAAATTCAAGAAAACCTTAAGTGCTTTATCTCAATATCAGCCCGGGTCAAAATTACAAATTAAGTACCTCTTTATCCCCTTTTAGGAAATGCATCGAAATACTAATTAATCATCCTGTAGATAATCTCAAGAACTGTAACGTACTGAATAGGCCTTTGCTAATGGGAGTGACAATGAAATGAGAAGCGTAATATTTCTTTAATAAAAAGTAAATAACTTTATTTGCTGTGGTTTTACTAGAGGACCTACTTACAAGTGATTGCTCTTGTGCTTGTATCAATTGATTTGACTTTCTGATACTAAAAATGACCAAATTATTTTAACACTAGGTACTTTATTGAAGGGCAATTCTACTAAATTAAAAAACCGCCTTCAAAAAGTACAAAATAAAAAAAAACTTTTGTTTTGCTAGCCGGCGGGCGGCGGTTTTCTTTTTTGTAAAAAAGTGAGTATTTTTTTTCACTTTCAACAACATTACTAATATTTAAAATTACAAAAATGGGTTTAGCCAAACGTGAGATAATCGCGGACATACATACATACGGGTCAAACAGAGAACCTCCATTTTTTAAGTCGTTTAAAATACCAAAACCTTGTCCTAAATGTAACAAATACTTTTCCCCCGCAGTCCCGCGGTCCTCATCAGATCGTCAATTCAATTCAATTCAATTATTTATTGCGTACCATATTGTGTATAAGGATGTTACATAGGCTTAAAGCTAAAGTACAATTATGGACCCTGTTAGGGCACAGCAACATAGTTCTGACTTAAGAATTAAGATTAATAAGTAAAAATAAAATTTTAGCAAAACATCAATTCTTCTTTATGTAATAATATTGAGATCAGTTACATTTTATTCAAATCAAATAAAAAATAAAATAAAATAAATTACAATTAAAATAATATTTATGTTTTACAAATTATATATATATTTTTTGAGATCATGTTTAGTTATTATTATTATATTATATTATTATATTAGAGTATTATTTTAGTAATCACCTTGTAAGTGGACGTCCTACGCTTTTTTTTTTTTTAGGTGGTAAAAATCATCAAACGACTCCTTCCGCCCTGGGTGGAGCGGAAGGGACTGTCAGACTTTTACTGACTAAAAAACCACCCTGTTCCTTCTGTTGCCCTTTACGTTCCGGGGCCACGGAATCCTGTTAAGACGTCCCGCAACCCCGGAGGACGTCCTACGCTGCGCTTGCCGGTGCGTGGTCTCCATTCAAGAACTTTACGGCCCCATCGACTATCAGTTCTGCGTACTATGTGGCCTGCCCACTGCCACTTCAACTTGCTAATTCGCTTAGCTGTCGGCAACTTTCGTTCGTCTACGAATCTCCTCATTTCTAATTCGATCACACAGAGAATATTTTCATAAAACCATCAAACATTTTTTTGTTCTTTTTTTATTACTCTTGCCAGACTCAAATATTAAAAGAAAACATTTGAGTATTCCTTTTATGCTTTTCCGTGTTTTCTAACGAAATACGTTTACCCTAATTCTATAAGGAACTTATTCGCATGTATATAAGTTTCTTGAACTCAGAACTCCATGTTACAAACTATGGTGGCCATATTAATATGCCGTGTCGGCTGTAAAACCTTCCAGTTATGAAGTTTATTAAATCCCCGGTCACTATTAATTGTAGCCTAGCTTCGAATGGCGCTTTGAAATATTATAGCTTTATGTGTGGTAGCAGGTTTGTGGAGACATTGTTTTATGTGCTAAGGGTATCTTTATCTATCCATGGTAATTATAATAAATAAGAAAAAAAGCTTTTATTTTTTACTTTTTAGTGCTTGTGTATTAATGTTTGAAATCCTTACAAAAAGCCCTTTCAAACAATACCTCACACGATATATTTAATTTTGGAAACTGGTAGGAGGGGGGTTGACGTAATACCCCTTTCCTTCAGTCAGTCATCGACTACACGTATAAACAAAGCAATTTCACTTGTTACGATATTGCTGCTGTGATTCTGTGAGGAGTTCCATTCCATATCTCCGAAGTTCATCATCAGATATTGAAACGGTGACAATGGGACCACACGGGAAGCACCAGCTTTCAAATAAAAAAAGAATCATGAAAATCGGTTCTCCTAGTCGCTAAGGAGCTAACAAACATTAAAAAAAAATACAGTCGAATTGATAACCTCCTCCTTTTTTTGAAGTCGGTTAAAAATTCGTTCATAAGAGGTAAGAAGACCACATTCTTATAATTAAAAATGTTCGTTGGCCTCGTTGTTCTAGTGGTCGCAAAGTGCGACTGCTGAGCATGAGGTCTTGGGTTCGATTCCCAGGTCGGACAAAGTGTTATTGAGTTTTTCCGCCAGGAATTTCTCTGTAGCAGCTTCGGAGTTTTGTGCCCGGTTGATGGCAATAGGCTCGCCCCTACTACATTGGGACTTAAAGTCTTAAACATGCTGGCGAAATATAGGTACTAATGGGTACACCTCTGCCTAACCCTTCAGGGATTAAGTACAGGCGTGATATTATGTTATTAATCACTATCACCATTTCAACAGTACTACGTCGACTGCTGGACGTAGACGACAAAGATGACCTCCTGCACTGCGCGTATTCATCTTAATTATTCACCATGATCAAAATGCGAAAATCCAGCGAAAATATAAACAACTGCGCGCCGATACTTTCGACTCACGTACGTAGGGTTGATTGCAATCAATCGTAACCACCCTTATTGAATTGCGTCGATTGGGGACATACACTGTACTCGTTTGGGCACGCTGTTTGTACGAGATATTATAGCGGGATGAACGGGGTTTATGACTGGATAGGGCAAGGATTTTTTAATAACGATCTTCTTTCTTTATCGTGTGGGTAGTAAGGTCTTACGACCCCACACACCCTAGTGTCAGAGTTTCTAAACCGCCTCAAGGGCCTCTGACATGGGGCCTCTGAATAACGATGTATGTTTGAGAATGTTTTTATGGTATGTGTAAAATACTACAGGTACTTACACAATTGTATTAATTACCATAACATGAATAGAATAGAATAAGTCTTTATTTGCTTAGAATGTAGGTACATAAGAATAAGTTGTCAAATTATATAATAGGATCCATGTACATTCTACATGACACCTGTAATCCCCGAAGGGTTAGGCAGCATTAGTATACCCACATTTTTATTTATTTATTTATAGGTACATCCATTTGTGCTGCCACATCTAGTTATTCTCAATCCATGTAACAAGCAGCTAAATTATCTTTATCAGATAATTTATCAGCTTGTGGATACGTATAAGTTATAACAATTTGTATGATTTGCTGTTTGTCCGTTATATTACACTCTATTACAGATGTTTATAGTGTTGAGATATTTGTATAAGTTTTTTTGTCTTGTTTATTATGGGTAGTTTTGTGTTTGTTTTTATTTCCTATTTTAAAATGTTGGTGTCCATACTTAAAGGCTTTTTAAACTGCCAGTTATGCACTTGCACTATGTTATTTATTCGTTGAGTAAGGCTCTTAATAGGCCATTAAATTTATTAGTTGTTGTTTAAAAGTTTTGGTCTCCTAAAGTTTAAAATTTAATCTCTTTTTCGTTAGGCTTGTTGTCAAGCAGAAAAACATTTCAGACATTATGAAGCATAGATTTCGTTGCGTAGTCATTCGTTGTATGTAATTTAAAGTGTAGGTATGTTTGCGGAATTCAAGTACCCACAGGTTCAAAGGAGATGCCCCAGTTTTGTAACGGAATAAAAATATTACAATTAAATTACTTACCTATTAAAAAGAATAATTACATCGCATAGCAGATGTAAAAAAACAATAAAAATATTTTCCCTTTAAAAGCCAAAGAAGACGGCCAAAATTTATATAGACCCTAGATTGTACAGATATAAAATGGGTACCTATAGGTATAATAGGCCTTATAGTATAGTAGTCATATAGTATTATATAAATAAAAAAAAAGATGCATACTGCTGAGCAGCTGTGGACAAAAGTTATGAAGGTTTAATAAATTGATTTCGCCACGAACAAAAATTGGTAGCAGGGCTATTAATAGCACATGATTCCATGATATCATCATTCATAGTTTCAGACTTTTTCAATATTAGCAACCTTAACTGTTCACCCATCTAAATAACAACCTCGCTACCCGACGCTTAACCTGCATCCCATCCAAACTCAATATAATGATTTCCGAGCAAATTGTATAAAATCGAATTACAGTAACGAACATCAGTAAACATTCGTAATTCGTTTGGTAAATCAGCGCCTATCAAATGAATCCCCACGGGATCTGATTTGCTATTTTGTCAAGTAATTTCCAATCTTATTGCTGGGTTTATAAGGTGGTAGACGTAGGGGTTCTCTGAAGATTGGGTTAACAAGTCAATACATTGATTCTGTCTCATTACTGGAAAAATGTTATTTATTATTTATGTGTGTTGGTATCAATTGGAAAGGGTCTGTGTAAACACGATTTTTCTTGTATTGAAAGAAAGTATGATAAAATGTATATTTGGCACAGAGAAGGAACACGATTGAACAAACTAATAAGATTTAAAAAAGTAAGGGGGTACCTAGACAGGATAACATTTGTTCTGGTAGAAAATTCATCATCATCTGCTTCCAGTCTAACCGGATGCAGATGAATTTGTATTTACATGGAGCGACTGCCTATCTGATCTCCACAACCCAGTAACTGGGTAATAGGTACCATACCCCATGGTAGATAAGACTGGTTGTCAGACTTTTGGGCTTCTGCCTTCTTTACTACGGCACTCCCTCTGAGACCCATTCAGGTCCTTTTTCATCAAATGACTCCTTCTGCCCTGGGTGGGGCGGAAGGGACTGTCAGACTTTTACTGACTAAAAAACCACCCTGTTCCTTCTGTTGCCCTAATTACGTTCGGGGCCACGGTATCCTGTTAAGACGTCCCGCAACCCCGGACCCATTAAGGTCCTTATCCCACCTTCTACACGATGAAAAGCAGCAAAATTTAATGAATTTTGGTTTCTCATTGAAACCCACTTAAGTGGCAAAGTATCCTTAACTTAACCGGTATGAGACAGACAATACAACCACCAAACAATAGTCCGAGATCCGTTACTTACCATATGTTCAACAAAATGATGACTCCAACCGCAATTTGTGTTGCGCAAGCGCAAACTTGCAACCACACCATACGTGCCAATTACTAATTATGGTTACAAAAACTTTACCCCAGCATTGGACTGTTTTTTATAATAATAAGATCGCGTGATCGTATGTTTTTTTTAATTTTTTTGTTACAAGTTTTTTTTTTGGGAGAAAATTGATTATAGATTATGTGGGGTGGTTTGATTATAGAAAGGTAACTATATAACATAAAGGCAAAAAAAAGACGATAGAAGTTAAAAAAATATTTGATGAAGGAGTTAGTAATGTGACGCCTTCGTCATGGAGTAATTGCGTATCTCATTGTCAGTAAAAAAAGTTTGCATATAAGTACATTTAAGTTCATTCAATTACGTTCATTCTTACACCGCCTCACTATCTTATTTTTTTGTCAAAATCTGGTAACCCTTCAACTGTCAAGTTGAACTTTGCGACTTTTAATAATTGTATTCAGTAGGACACTTTCTTCTACATGACATTCAAAAGTAATTTTATTGATTTAATTGTGGTTCTGAGCCTGTTCAATCTTGTCACCATCCAATGAATCATGTAATTAATTACAAGTAGGCTTTATCTCATAAGTTTTGTATAATCAACAAATCCACTTTTAAATCAAATAAGTAAAATAATACCCCTATACCTTAAGAATATTGGTTTAATTAGTTTAATGGAGTTTCTTGCCCATTCTTCTCCATACAAAACTACCTTTTGGAAGGGGCAATAATTTTATTTTTGTACTTATATGACGTTCAAAAGTGCCTTGTAATGGCCTAATCGAAATAAATGATTTGACTTTGAATTTCAAAAAGTTTTGTACTACCTCTAAAAACGTCTGAAATCCTATTATACCTACACGTCATGTTATAATTATGTGAGTCTAAAAAACTATATATAAAAAAAACGTGTGATAAAAAAATATCATTATTCATAATTGTAAACGACATCTTTGCCAATCAAATACCAAACGACAGTTGGCACAATTCTTACGTAACCATAATTGTTTATATTTAAACCAGAATAACAGAACGGAAACCATTGTTCTTACCATAGCTACAAGAGACAGTTGCTAACAATTATCATGGGGCACAAAAGACCCCGCAGTTATAGAAATTAATAGGTCGTCAAGAAATGTCTTGTGACAAAAATGTGAACAAATGTCGTCTTTTATAATGATTTTTTTATTTGTATTGTTTGGATGAAATTAATATTTATATATTATAATTAAACTTTATAATATTAATATAAGTAGGTAGGTACTTATTTATACTTCTATACTTAATATAATATTATAAAGAGGTAACATTTGATTTTATGTAGGGGGTAATCTCCGGAAGTAATGAACCGATTTTGAAAATTGTTTCACAAATTGGAAGCTACGTTATCACTGAGTGCTATAGGCTATATTATATTATAAAAAATTAGGGATCCGTAAGAAACATCATCCTGAACGAAGTCGCGAGGAGTTGCTAGTTAATTAATAAACCAAAGCCTTGTAAACACTGACCCTTTGACCTTCATAAAATTCATCCTTTTTATTCCTACGTTGTCAACTCTACTCTATAATTTGCAAATCCGATTAAAAACATTACAATTACCAGAACACACACAAAAACAGATGAAAACCACAGAATATTAACAATAACACAATGACGACATGTTGCAAACGGGAGCTCACAGATTAATTTCTTACCAATCACCAACATAATTGTACTCTTCGACAACCGAAAACACTTCGAAATTAGAACTTATTCCTTTGGTATAAGGTATAAGGATACGAATTTGCGTGTACAAAATAAAGTTGTGCGTCTCAAGAGTAACAAATCGGTCGAAAACGGTTGAAAAGGCTCGTTTTTTGTCAATTTTGCCTCATTAAGGCACATATGAGAGGATGTGGTCCAGTTATGATGCTTCGTGATCATTGTATCGTCACTCCGTGTCAAAGGCGGCTCGTTTGAGACGCACGCGATGGTGGAAGGTGACCCTTCAAATGTCAGCTGGTTATTCATATAGGAAGACGAGCTAGTGCCCGCGATTTCGTTCCCGTTAAAGTTGATATATATTATCCCGCGGGAATACAAAATCGGGATAAAAATTATTCTATGTGTTAAGCTAGATCAATACCTGTATGTGTATGTGTAATATATTACAGTTAATTCCATTCAGCCGTTAAAGCGCGAATGACTAACATACATCCATCCATCTTCTGAAATTTTCGCATTATAATTTTTTTTCTTGGTGAAATCCACATCGATGCCCTCCGTCTGGAGATAACGGAGGGTTATGTCGGACTCTTACCAGCTAAAACCCCACGGTTCTTCCTGCTATCATTGACACTGGTTTTCGAATCCATCTTTTGTAAAAATAGAAAAATATTGTTAAACAATTCTGCTACTACTTAATGTGTGAGTGAATAGGGCATAAAATTTATAATTTGATATTTGACACCAACAATTAATTGATATACTTTATGAGTTACAAAACACGTTTTCTCTCATTGATTTGAAAGACAATACTTAGCAAACTGTGACGTTATGTTTAAGTCCCATGTAATAGGGGGCGAGCCTATTGCCATCAACCGGGCACAAATCCAGACTCCGAGGCTGCTACTGATAAATTCTTGATGGAAAAACCCTATAACACTTTACCCGACCTGGGAATCGAACCCAAGACCTCATGCTCAGTAGTCGCGCTTTGCGACCACGAGACCAACTTACTCCATCAAAACTAAAAACCAGTAAGTGACTCCCAGAACATCTCAATCAACACAATTTAGGATCTTTTAAGCTTTATTTACTTATTATGCAAATATTGACAAGCGTCTACGGAGTGGGGGGGAGTTACAAAGGGTGCCGCTTCCTTTGAGCTCGCCGCTCTCACCTGTGCCTCGAAGATTTATCACTGGCGTCTTCCTCAAGTGTATTGTGTGGAGACAACCATCTTTATTGGGAGCAAAAACACTGATGAATGACTTTTCGTATACACAAGCTGTAGGTTCGCATTTTAGTTGTCCATCAATTGGGAAGAAGAAGGGTTGTTTTTGAATTCGCTTGTCTTTTGTTTTGGTTGGCATTTGTTTTTGGCATGTTCGTGGTTTCAGTTCTGTCAAAATTAACCAACGTATGTCAGAATTTCTTGCATTTTTCGATATGTTTGTAATGTTTTTGGATATTTGACGCACATTAATTTCATGACTGCCTCGTTGGTCTAGTGGTTACAAAGCGTGACTGCTGAGCATGAGGTCTTGGGTTCGATTCCCAGGTCGGGTAAAGTGTTATAGGGTTTTTCCATCAGGAATGTGTCAGTAGCAGCCTCGGAGTCTGGATTTATGCCCGGTTGATGCCAATAGGCTCGCCCCCTGTTACATGTGACTTAAACATAACTAACGAAATGTGGGTGTACTGGGTCGTGTACCCAGTACACCCACATTTCGCCAAACTACCCAATTCTGCCTAACCCTTCGGGGATTACAGGCGTGATGTTATGTTTATTAATTTCGTGTGTATTTTTTAGGCAAAAGCAAAGCTAAGTAGTATCGAATAATTTCTGATCACAAACTTAAAGGAACAACAAAAATCAAAAGTTCATACAAATATCACAAATGTCAACCGTAATATAGTTTCCCCAATTCCCCTAAAATACTTTAATCCAACAATACATACATCCCATTCATTCATTCGGTCCCCCGACAATCATTCGGTCAATTTGACAATGGCAGCCGGACCCCTGTTTTGAAAATATTTGCTTGCCGACCAAACAATTTGATATAAGTGGCTGCTACCGAAATGAAATGAAATGATTTGAATTGAATAATGTATCCTGTGACAATTATTTTAAATTCTGGGATGGGATCATTCGTTCCCAGAATCTATATTAATAAATAAAATTGAATTATCTGTTCGTAATGTCAAAATAACAGCTTCATAAGTGTAGTTTTTTGAGCGTTAGCCGTTTCGCGCGGTAGTGACGCATATTGCGTCTAGGATATTATTTTATAAAAAATATGCACACTTGTTTTTGTTTTATGCTTTTGTAAACATTTTTTTATATTAAGTGGGCCACAATCACATGAATAAACTGTTTTTCTTTCTTTGTTTTATTATTATAAAATGCATACCTAGGTATGAACGTTTACACAGTACCTACGAGTAGTTAGATTAAAAAAGTGGTCTGTCGGTCTGTCTGTCTGTTTCAACTAATCTCCTAAAAGGCTGGACCGATTTGGATTGGATTTTATTATCTGTATTTTATTACTGGCAGATAGCTGACGTTTTATGAAGTAACTTAGGTTAACATTTATTCAAGAAAAAAAATGAGGGTTCCGCATATAACCGGCACACACAGACGAAGTCGCGGGAAAAGCTTGTAAATAAACATATATCAATTGCTGTATGTATGAGAGATCATCACTTGAGACGACTCCACCGATTTGTTTTTTTATGTTGGGTTCATAAATTGTTAGGAAAAGATTTTTGTTTAGGAAAAGTTAACTTGTAAAATTAGAAGCGTTGACCTATTTTGGTTCGTGGTACCCGGGGTTGAATCTTCTCTTGATTGAAATACAATTTGAGTTAATATATTGAAATCGAATAAATTATTTGCTAAACCCGCCTGTCAGCCGTCGTGGCGGGCTGTCATGTCCCTATTTTCAAATTTAGAACAGTGTTTGCGTCATAGAAATAGATTTTTAAATGATGTTCAAAGATACTAACAAAAATAAAGGCTATCAATGTTTTATTTTTATTTTTTGAGAGAGAATACCAGAGACATTTTATTTCTGCACTGACAATCTCCATTAAGTACGATTTCTATATCGTAAATCACTCACGCTTTTGTGGTAAGCAGAGTTCCATCCAACTCCCAAAGCATCTTCTTGAACCGTCACGTCATTGTCACGACTTTGACCCGAGATGACCCGCGCTGATATAGCCCTTATTACAACAGTGTAAGAGCTATAATTGGACAAAACAATTGCTGCGTCGTGACGCACTTTTTGGGAGACGAACGACAAAATCTCAGATTTTGGTTTCTGATAACTTTTGTACTTGTATGAATTGTAAATTCACTGTTTTACTTTTTTATCGTAAGATGGCTACCCATTTTAAACTGTAAATCCGATTTTAAACCATTTTGCTTGGACACATTTTATAGGTGGTCAATACAAGGCCATGAGTCTACCAACAAAGGTTAAGCAACGTTTGCTGAGGTCGGTCATTGGATGGGCCATAGACACTTCTCCGTGTCTCATAAAGCACTTTATAAGGTCGGTAACCAAATTAGTTTTAATACTTTTCATTTTAGTAGTACGCGCTACTCGCTCATAGATGGCGCTGAATGTACGTAAATTTAATATGGTTTCACATAGTAGCGACATCTAGTATCAAGTAGAAGAGACATTTATGGTTACAAAAGCTGACACTAAACCCTTTATTTTTCCAGTTTATTTAGTAAATGAATGATGCAATATCCAGAAAAATATTGCATATTGTAACAGTTAAAGATAAGGTATGTTATAATCATACTATGCGACAAAACAAACATGATCATACTAATAACTAGTAATAATTAGATAAACTATTGAACTTAAAACTAAGTCTTGCACTTAGGACTTACCTAGTAGTTTTTCTGAATACTGTCAACAATAATATTAATCTTAGATACTTCCAGATACTAGGTAAAAGTTTGTCTATTCTCATGTTTTTTGTTAGTAATAAATCCTTATGGTAATCTCTGAAAGTAATTTCCCAATTAAAAAAAAATAACTGTTAGAAACGACGCACGCTGGACTCAGTGATGGGCGTAACTAAACTCTTTTGCAAAAAAAACGGGCACTTTAGATTTTTTTCTTACTTCAATGAAGAAGAACAAGAAATAGGTTTTAAGTAATCTGTTAAAAAATATTTCAATTACTAATTACAATGTAACTGTAATTTGTAATTGTTAATCTAATTACTTTTTGCCCATCACTGGCTGGACTTTTGATACTTAAGTCTGTCAATTGTACATATTACTTAAATAAATATCCTTTAGACAATTTATTGAAAAAAACAACTTTAGTTTTGGAAGTCGGTGGCAGTACATAACAACAAACAACCAAAGCCGCTGACTTCCAAACCAAAAGTTAAAAGTTTTAAAACAACTGTGTCACCGTACGTTAAAAATAGCTCAGTATTTATTACCGCCTTTATCAACGTACGCTAAAAGTTTTAAAATATCTTAACTTAGGCCGCGAGGTTGTCGACCTGGGGTGTCAAGCTTGGGATGCAAGCCCGCCCCTCTTTTCTCTCTGGAGCCCTGACGGCCTGTGGGTTGGACCCTGTTCCCGATACTGATGAGCTACAATGGTTTTACACACAGCATAATATCACGCCTATAATCCTTCGGGGATTATACTTTACTGTGCTTACATACCTACTTAGCTGCGTTTATACTTAACCTGCCCCGCGTGTCGCCACGCGTGGGAAAGCTACCAGTTTCATAAAATAAGCAGGTTGCTTCACTCCACGCGTGGCGGGACTAATGTGATCAGTCATCATCAGATCAATATACTAAAGTTCAAGTCAAGTTCCGAAAAAAGGCGATCACAGATGTTCCCATCTGGCCATCCGCTAACGAGCCTTCTACAAAAACCAAGTTTAATTATTTGATAGTACAAGTAGGTAAAGGAAAAAGCAATTAAAACTGTATAAAATATAAACATTAAACATAACAATTTAGTACATCATGTAACTTAAAAACATAATAGTATGGTGACGCATTTTAAGGCAATAAGGAAAATAACAAGACAAAAATGTCATCAGTCTAGTTGTATTATAAATATAAATACCTAAGTTGGTTAATATATACACATCAAAAGTGTCTAGGGATCAAGATGTATTTGGTAATAATAATATATTGATCCCTAGACACTTTTGATGTGTGTACATTGAAAGTATTGATGATAGATACTTTTCACTGCTAACCTACTATGTACAGAACAGTAACAAGTAATATTTCTATCAATCAAAAGGAAACTACAAGTCTTGTCTCTCACAATTCCATTTATATAAACTTAGACTCAAACACCATCTAATAACGAGGCATCAGAAATCACATCTTGCACAAACTTGTCCCATCGTTTATTAAAAACGTTGAAAAGTCTCGCTTTACCTTCGTCCTCTAGCGCACTGTACGTTATAGAGTTGAGAGCAAGTTGTTTCAATAATTTCAAATCAGCATGCTTACTTGCAACACCCATGTACGCCACGAAGAAGTCATGAGAAACCGGCTCTGCGCTCCACGCGCCAGGGTCATCACTGGACAGCACCACAGGAAGACCCAAAGCTAAATACGAAGCTAAGGGATGATTCCTTACATCGTGCACTAACGATAACACCACGTTTGATATCACATTCACTTCCAACGCAATGTCTTGTTTCTTCACAGCTGATATTAGACTCGGATGCTTCGTCAAAGCGTAGCCATGTCCTATCCTCTTTGAGCCAAGAAGAATAGCGTCGACTAAATTCTCGTCAGCTGAGGTTCCTAACCAAGCAGTCTCTCCAGCGTGAAAAAAGAAATTTATCTCGTCTTTTGCTTCAGATAATATAGGGAGGAAATCTGTCAATGGTTTGCCTGTATCCTCTTGACCAACGAAGTCAAATCCTGCTATCATATCTGGCATTTCTTTTTTGAATGTTCTTGTTAGATTTAAAGCTGCCCATGCCTGCTCGACGCTTTGAGACCTGCTTTGTGTGATTATCACTTTTACACCGATGAAGTCTGGATGCTCCTCGATAAATTTGTTCGTTACATTCTTATAGAGTTCCACTAAATACTTCTTCTCGTGCCTCGTGCCATCCAATTCGTATAAGCTGAACAAGCCCATTCGAATTTCTATATACATAATGTTATCATTGTAAAACTGTTTCAGTGTTTCATAACAGTACTTTTCTCTTACTGGTCTATAAGCAGTTATAGCTCCAATAGCGCGGTTGACTTTCCGAAATCTCTTCCAAACCGTGTTGATGTCTTCAAAGTTATAATCTTCTCCGTCTTCTTTGTAAAGTGTGAAATAGTTTTTCAATTTTGAATCAAAAGCAACTGGATCGCCAGATGCGTTTCTGAGATCATTCATAAGAGTCCACTTAGACAAACAAGGTTGTTCAGGAGTTGTTTCTGAGAAAAGTAATTCTAAATTGTCATTCTCGTAACACACATACAAATGGTCTTCGTACGTCAACTTGATTAGCACATCTGCATGTAACATTAGTGTGCTGTGCACATGTAACACTGCACCTTTCGGCATTCTTCTGATAATTTGATACACTTTCGACTTTTCAATATCTTTTTTAAATGAAAAGTATGTCTTGGAGAAGTTGCAATGTTGAGGATCGTTGTATGAAGCGGTGAGTTCCTTCGTTTTCCATTTCATTAGGATATTGTTTGCTATCGTTTCATTTGCGTTTAAATTAAGTTTTCCTCCTACAGCTGTGAGCGTTTCTTCTTCTAATAAGGCTCTCCTTTCTCTGTTATAATTCTCTCGAATGATGCTTCCCTCGATTGTGATGAAGAGGTAGACGATAATGGAAACGTTTAGTTTATTCATGTCTGTGTTTATTAGTGCTTTGCCTGAAAGTATTGTCGCCTCGGCCGCCACTGTGGAACTGCGTAAAACTGATACTAAAATACTTCACATTATCGTGGATTGTGAGCCCAGTGTACGCCAGATTCACGTTATTTATGCATGGCTAATTTTGAGGATAAATGAAGGAATAGAATTTTAAAAGGTATGCGGGCTTGCATTTTTCTATGCTTGGCCCTTTTTCAAGTAGGTATCAGATATAAAAGTTATCTTGCTCACTTACGATAAAGTAAGACTGTATATGTATGCTTTAGAAAATATTGTTGGAAACTATATTATTCGTTATTGCCACACACTTTCCGTGGGTCATAATTCCAGCCAGATGCTATATAAAGTTCCGACCTTTGTGGGAAGAAAAAGGGTCAGCACTGAAACTAGCAAATGTGTGTATCTTCTTAACGACATTATGTCAAACTCAAAGTCAAAACATTTATTTCAATTAGACCAATTACAGGCACTTTTGAATTTTCAAGGAGTCAGAAAATTGAAGCTAGTTGCTCGTTCCAAAACGGAGGTAGGCCTCTATATTTCTATCTATCCTCATTTACTTAGTTATGACGTTGGTGTTGCGACTGCGGGGTCTTGGATCATCATGTCAGCTGTTTGTTATCACGTCAAAGTCGTCAAAACTTTATAGCGTCAGAGGTCACCGCTTAACAGATTAATTACCTCATAACATAGTACGTACTTACATTACGTGTTAAAGTTTATTGAATTGTTATCTTTTTAATGGTGGATTCTTCCAAGGCCCGCTTGCACCAGCCGGGGTTAGGTACCATTAAACTCAGCTACTTTTTTTTTTCTTTATTCATACTAATCTACATATACAGCATGTAACAAAAACCCTGTCCGATCCTTAAGGGTATTATTCGGCATCGTACTGCGTATACATATACGTAACCATTTATTGGATTTGAGATTATTATTTTTCCCCAGTGAAAAAAAAAGAAGAAAGAAGAAGTAATTAAATTAAAATAAAACATAAAAACTGATCAACGGCAACACTGATCTGACAGGGTTTTTGTTACATAGTGTAAATAATGCGAAAGTAACTCTGTCTATTACGATTACACGACTAAATCACTGAACCGATTTTGATAAAATCATGTACGGAGTAAGCTTGAATCTCAAGGAAAAAAATAGCCTGTCTTGGCTATTTTTATTCCGCGACTTCGTCTTCGTCCGCGATAACCCACATTTATGCGGATAAAGTCCCAGGCTTAAGCTATTATAGTACTGTTAGTAACCTTAGGTGTTTGCGGTGCTGTTAGTCCAGTCAAATTAGCTCAGAATTTGTGGGTAAGACTGACCGTTTGCCTTAAAAATGCAAGAAACCCATATTACTTTGACCTTGTAATTTTTTTTTGCACATGTCTGATCGATGGCTATTTTTCACATATTGTTTATGTTGGTGTTCTCAACATTCATACAAGTTTTCAGCTTGTTGCGAATTTTTGTACTCTTGAATATCTATTTTGACCGGACTATGTAGCGTATAATCGCGCTGTCCCCTTTAGGAAACCGGTCGTACTCGCTGTGGGGTGGCGCTCGGAACGCCTCAAGTAGAATTCCACGGAACTTGAGTGACCACTAGCCCACTACAGACACAATACAAGTGTATATAATACGCAGAAACTTTGTTAGATGGCGCTGTTGACAATAAATGTCAAATTTTCTCATCTGATAATTGACATTACCGATCAATTGGCGTACTGTTTATGAGCTGTCAAAATGGCAATAATAAAATGTGACGTCACTTTTTAGACAACTTAATTGACTTCAAAACCACTAAAAATCTAATTTTACTGCTAATTGCATTTTTATTTTAATTGGAAAGGTTTTTAAAAAATAAAATGTGTTTTTATACAAGCTTTTACTTCTTTTACTTTGTGTGTTTGTCATCAAAAATTGCACTTCATGCATGTGTGTCTTGGCATGGTGTCAAATTATCCAAATGCAAAAAGATGTGACGATGGCCCAGTGGTAAAGACGTCTAACTGATGAATCAAATTCTAGGTTCGAAACAGCGTAGGTAAGTAGCGATGTGACTATTTCAATGAATTTTGCACTTTTTACAAGCTTTTATTTAGCTTGCACTGTTCGAATGTAAGTAAGTAGGTATGTATGTAAATAAGTAAGTTGTCCTTTCAAAATTTGCAAACCATTTTTACAAGCTTTTATTTAGCTTGCACTAGTTGCACTGTTCAAATGTAAGTAGGTAAGTATGTATGTAAATAAGTTGTCCTTTCAAAATTTGCAAAACATTTTTCGACCATTTGTTGCTATCCGATTGAGCAGTTTTGCATACACCTTTAGTTCTGGTGACAATACAATCACTATCACTACATAGTATAAAACAAAGTCGCTTCTTCTGTCTGTCCCTATATATGCTTAGATCTTTAAAACTACGCAACGGATTTTGATGCGGTTTTTTTTAATAGATAGAGTGATTCAAGAGGAAGGTTTATATGTATAATACATGGACCCGTGCGAAGCCGGGGCGGGTCGCTAGTGTCCAATAAATCAATATTGTAGAATTTTAAATTAAAGCTTGCTTTTAAAAATGTTTTTTTTTAAACATCACTATTATCGAACCTGGACTTATTGATAGCTTGCTTCTGCCCGCGACTTCATCTGCGTCAAAGTTGATTTCTTCATACAAACTTTGGACTCCCGTTATAACCCCTTAGCTTAGGGGGTGAATTTTGGAAATCCTTTTTTAGCGGACGTCTACAAACTATAAACTACCTCCCTGCCTTTCATCTTTATACATCAAGCGGTTTTCGACATTTCGCTTTTATACATATAATAATAATAATAGGAATTTTATATAATATAATATAATATAATACTTGTGTAATTATTATACAAATATATGATAAGTGATATGTCATGAATAAAATAGGTTATCCACAAAAAAATAGTTTTTACTTAAAAATATTTTAATCTGCGTGACACTAATAGCTCATTACTTCTTTATTTATTATCTATTTAATTTAAATCTATGATTAGGGGGACTTTAGACTGTCGAATTTTTAACGGACCGTTTCTGAGTCGGATTGTAGATAGGTAGGTAAGGCTGTTGCCTATTTCTTGTACAAACTCAATTTTACACATAATTTACATAACAAAACATCACGCCTGTAATCCCCGCAGGGTAAGGTAGATGTGTACCCGTTAGTACACCCAAATTTCGCCTGTTGTTTAAGTCCCATGCAATAGAGGGCGAGCCTATTGCCATCAACCGGGCACAATAGGAAAATAGGAAAACCTAATAACACTTTGCCCAACCTAGGAATCGAACCCAAGACCTCATGCTCAGCAGCCGCGCTTGCTACTATTAGCCCAAATAGGGCAGTAATAAAAAAAAAACAAAACATAAACACATATTTTATAATCGTAATTGAATGAATGAATCAACTTCTTGTATTCTTTTGTGCGTCATGTGATGTTTTAATATTGGCATAATTATTATTCACGTATTTTAACACACAGAAGAACCTGCCAAGCGCGTTACCGCGGAGACTGTTGGGTTCCGCAATGTTTAGTTTGTTTAGTAGTAAAAGATTTCTCACTAGCGTCTGTGATTTTTCACTCAATTTTTTTACATACACATACATACATAAACTCACGCCTTTTTCCCATGGGGGTAGGCGAAACCACAGAACGCCACCTGCTACGATCCTTAAATACTCCTTTCGCCTCATCTACGTTCATACATCTCGTCATACAAGCACGCCGGTTACGAGTACTCCGCACCTGACCTTTCTGAAGAACCTCACCAATAAGGTCAGTGTAGGTCTTCCTAGGGCGACCCCTCCCTGCGTTGCCACTCACCTCTGCCATATAAATACCTTTTGTTAATCGTCTTTCACTCATCCTCTCAACATGACCGAACCATCTAAGCATACCCTTTTCTATCTTTGTCACTACATCCTCTTTTAATCCGCAACGGTCCCGTATAACCTCATTCCTCACTCTATCGTTCAAAGTTACACCACACATACCTACTCCGCAAGGAACGCATTTCCAGTTTCCACAACATTAATCCTACTCTCATGCCTCGTTTGCCATACACAACATTCACTTCCATACATAAGTGTAGGCACCAGCACGCCGTTGTGAACAGCCAGTCTAGCCTTTTTGGGCATGGACTGGCTGGTCACAACTGCATGTATAGCACTATTCACTTTATTTCCCGCAGTTACTCTCCTTTCCACATCAGCATCAATCTTTCCATCTCTAGTAAACATACTGCCCAAGTATACAAACTCATTCATTTGCTCCACACTCTCATCATTTATTTTCACATCACACGCCGATACATCCTCTTCTCTTTCAAAAACCATCACTTTCGTCTTGTTCACATTTATATTCATCCCTTTCCTCTTAAACGCGTCATTCATTACCGTTACCATGTCTTGCAACTGCTCTGCCGACGATGCAAGAAGAACTTGATCATCTGCGTATAACAGGCATTTGACAAGCAATTTTTTTATTTTTATTTAATTAGATTTTATCTCACTATAAAATTTCCCACATTATTCAATTAACCTTAGTTCTGTCAGAACAAGGTTACCCACAAAATCTCAGTAGGTTACTAAATTAAGTTTATAATTAAATACATATATGTCAAAATGTGTTACTTTACTATCGAGCAATGACAGCTTAATCTTCTATTATTATCATCTATCTATGTAAGTAGGTAAGTACATATAAAATGCTTTGTCCTGAATGACTGACTGACGGATCAACGCACAGCCTAAACAACTGATCGTAGAGACCTGAAACTTGGAGGGTGTGTTCTTTGTGTAACGTAGGCATCCGATAAGAAACGATTTTCCAAAATTCATCACCTAAGGGGATGAAACACGGGTCGACGGCGCGTTCTGTTCGCGCGCGCCTCAAAGAGCTGTCAGCACAGGGACGGGGCCCCAACAGGGGCCAAACGCCTGCCGGGGTTGCGGGACGTCTTAACAGGATACCGTGGCCCCGGAACGTAAAGGGCAACAGAAGGAACAGGGTGGTTTTTTAGTCAGTAAGTTTTCCGCCCCACCCAGGGCGGAAGGAGTCATTTGATGATTTTTACCACCTAAAAAAAAAAAAAAAAAAAAAAAGGGTATGAAACAGGGTTACAAAGTTTGACGCGGACGAAGTCGCTTGCAGAAGCTAGTATGCATCAAAAATGTATGCTCACAATATATTTAAAATATATCAACGTTAAATATCCAAAACTATTACAATTACTTCGTAAATTGAGAGATTTTTTGACGTGTGGTAGGTTTTGTCAGATCTCAACCCAAACGACGGATACAGACCATTATTGTTGAATTGTTGTGTTTAAATTAATAGTTCTGTAGTTTGTCAGTTTTTGTAAATTGTACTGTATTTGTGTTTTGTAATTGTACTTAAATAAAATGATTAAATAATCACCTTAGTCCACAAAAATGTTTTCCATTATGTAGTAACTATAGTAGAAACCATTATTATGAACTCTTCTCCTTTTTTTATTTAAGTACTTACCTAATATTTCAGACTTAATTAAAAAAAAAAAATCACATAAAAAAAAAGAAACTAAAACTAAATGGCATCAAAATTCACCCGCTTCGTCGTCAACTGAAAATGTGCCCAGAAGACAATGCTAAGCATTGCCACGTTGAATGGCAATGCTTAGCATCTGGCCAAGGTAAAAGCCAGCCCTTGGGTCACGGGTGTCAACTAACCGTTTGGCCAACTAGAAAACTTTTCTCTTGAATTAAGATCTTTGTGCAGGAGCTCTTCAGGGAAAATACAACCACTATACCTAATTCTGCCACAAATTGTTAATGAGTTTCGATTGGAAGGGCACCGGTGTAATTAAAAAACTACAAAATAAAACTACAAAAAATTATTAAACCATTTACACATGGAATCATCTAACTCCAATAGTAATTATTAACCAATTATTAATAACTGGTAGACCTACAAAACTTTTGCCAAGGTCATCCACGCTAGAAGTGATTTTAATATCGACGTTTCTCGATTTGACTAGGAAGCAATTTACATTATAATAAATTCATAAACAAGAAATAGTCGTAGGCAGTTCCAAATACTACAATTAAATTGACCGAAGCTTCTAACACTGTCGGCTGGTTGACCGATTATAAAATTAGTAAACATACAACCAACAATATTCGCAGCGAAATCAAACGTTCAATAACTCAGGTAGCAATATACTCAACAATAAACGTTTTACGACATAAATACACGATCGCAACACAGTGCTGTAGTGTCGGTCGAAGCGCGAACACTTGTCGACTAAGTGACGAACCCACAGAAATGAATACACTGACCGCTTATACAATCGTGTGTCTCCTTATCACACTCGACGCACGACATATACCAGACAACTATAATAAAGAAAGAAGAAGTTTATTAGAAGAAGAATCACTTAAAGCTGTCGGCGGAAAACAACAATTAAATGAAGACGAAGCAATAGCAAGTGATATCTTAATGAGATGGAAGATGAAAGAACTCAGCCCTTCTTACATGAATCCACGGCAATTTAACTTTTCCAAACACTACTTCTCGTACAAGAAGGACATAGAAAATTCGAAAGTGTATCAAATAATAAAGAGAATGCCAAAAGGTGCAGTGTTACACGTGCACAGTTCTTTAATGTTACACGCTGATATACTGGTAGAGTTGACGTATGAAGACCACTTGTATGCGTGTTTCGCGAATGATGATTTAAGATTTCATTTCTCGGAAACGACGCCTGACCGACCTTGTTCGTCTAAGTGGGCTCTTGTTAGCGAATTGAGGAATTCTTCCTCTAATCCAGACGCTTTTGATTCCCAATTGAAAAACTATTTCACACTCTACAAAGAGGACGGAGAAGATTATAACTTTGTCGACATCAACACAGTTTGGGAGAGATTCAACAAAGTTTATTACACCATCAAATCTTTGATTTCATACAGACCGGTAAGAGAAAAGTACTGGTATAAAACGCTTAAACAGTTCTATGAAGACAACGTTATGTATATAGAAGTTCGCACAGGTTTACAGAACTTGTACGAATTGGATGGTACAAATCATGACCAGAGGTATTTAGTGGAACTCTTCAAGAATGTCACAAATAAATTTATCGAGGAGCATCCAGATTTCGTCGGTGTAAAACTGATAGTGACAAAACACAGAGCTCTAAGTATTGAGCAAGTGCTAGAAGCCTTAAATCTAACAATAAAACTTAAAGCAGAAATACCTGACATGATAGCAGGGTTTGACCTTGTCGGTCAAGAAGACATTGGCAGACCATTGACAGACTTCCTCCCTATACTATCTGAAGCAAAGGACGAGATAAACTTCTATCTACACGCTGGAGAGACTGCTTGGTTAGGAACCTCAGCTGACGAGAATTTAGTCGACGCTATTCTTCTGGGCTCAAAGAGGATAGGACATGGCTACGCTTTGACGAAGCATCCGAGTCTAATAACAGCTGTGAAGAAACAAGACATTGCGTTGGAAGTGAATGTGATATCAAACGTGGTGTTATCGTTAGTGCACGATGTAAGGAATCATCCCTTAGCTTCGTATTTAGCTTTGGGTCTTCCTGTGGTGCTGTCCAGTGATGACCCTGGCGCGTGGAACTCAGAGCCGATTTCTCATGACTTCTTCGTGGCGTACATGGGTGTTGCAAGTAAGCATGCTGATTTGAGATTACTGAAACAACTTGCTCTCAACTCTATAACGTACAGTGCGCTAGAGGACGAAGGTAAAGCGAGACTTTTCAAAGTTTTTAATAAACAATGGGACAAGTTTGTAAAAGACGTGATTTCTGATGCATCCTTAGTAGATGTTTTGAGTGTTTAAGTGTACGTTTTTGGAATAGTGAAAGACTTGAAGTTTTCCATCGTTAGAAACACTACCTGTTACCGCTCTGTACATAGTAGGTTAACAGTGAATCGTAACTACTCCATCCTATCCTGCCATTGGGGTTACCACGACAACTGGATATATTCAAATTTATATTATAATTTCTACGATTTATGCACCATATTTTATTATAAAAACTAGATAAACACAGGCAAGATTCACTGTGATTAAATCTGATGAAAAAAGTGTTTAGAAAATCTTTTGTTAAAATATAAAGATTTGTAAAATTTTCAAGTCAATCCATCGACTACTTTCCGAGTTTTCCAAGCACGAAAATTAGGAAGTTGTTTTTTTATATAAGTATGAAAGACAGAGATAAATCATAATTATTTATGTATTTAATCATTTCATATCAGGTAACTGTAGCCCATAGAAAAACTACACAAAATAAAAATATAAAATCTTGAGGATTTTATTGTACGAGTATTTTATTTGTATAAACAAATTTAATAAGTTAATTTATGGCATGTCGATATCTACACTAATCTTCTATATTATAAAGAGGAGAATTTTGTATTTTTGTTTGTTTGTAATGGATAAACTCAAAAACTACTGGACCGATTTTAAAATTTCTTTCACTGTTGGGAAGCTACACTATCCCCGGGTGACATAGGCTATATTATATTTTCAAAAAGTTAGGGATCCGTAAGGAAAATCACGCGAACGAAGTCACGGGGGATTGCTATATCAAATTATTATGTCGCTGCGTTTGGTAGAAATTAATATAAATTTGAAATATCCGGTGGTCGTAAATACCCCAATGCAACCGAATAGGATATTTCTATATAGGTAGTGTAATTATTAATGAACTGACTTTGTCTTGTTATTTTCCTTACAATTGTCTTAAAATGCGTCACCATACGATTATGTTTTTAAGTTACAATTTGTACTCATTATTGTGTTTAAAATGATAATACAGTTTTTATCAAGAAATTGACTTAATTCTTGTAGTAGGCTTGTCAACTGATGTCATAGAAAGACATCTGTTGTCGCTTTTTATCAGAGTCGCGTCAGAATTGAGTATTTGACACCCAATAATTCTAAGAAACACAACTTCTCTAAAAGAAAACACTATATTTTCGCCTAGAAAATTCGATAATGTTTCAATGAACTATATAGTTGCTATAAAATAATAAATAGTTACTTAATCAATTGAGTTGGCAAAATAGTGACGTCACATTTTATAATTGCCATACAGAAATGCAGTCATTTAAAAAGGTCGTCTGACATTAAGTACCTGGGCGTCTTGATCGATAACACTCTGAGCTTCAAAAGCCATATTTCTAATGTCAGTACTAGGATTCGGAAATTAATCTATATCTTTAAATGTCTTAGGCACGTAATCGATCCACCTCTTCTCAAACAAATTTATCGCTCTCTCTGCGAACCTCTTATCGCATATTGCATCTCGTGTTGGGGTGGTGCGCCAAAATCATCCTTAATCACTTTAGAAGTTGCTCAACGTTACATTTTAAAAGTCTGTACCTTTAAACCCTTTCTCTACCCAACCAACCTTTTATACAAAGACTGCCAAGTCCTTACAGTCAGGCAGTTATTTGTACTTACCTCTATTTTACGGCAGCACTCCCTATGTATCTATGAGCCCAGTAGAAATGCATCTAAACGACGTAAACATTATGGTCTGTCAATACAATCACCAATTTAAAACTAGTTACGTGCGAAAGTTCTTTTGCTTCCTTGGCCCATATATTTACAACAAACTAAATAAAATGTTACTCATCTACCCCCTAACAAAACATAAATGTAAAGAAACTGTGCTAAATTGGTTACTTACTAAATCCTATCATGAAACTGAAGAACTACTTACTGTTTTATCATAACCTTCCTCAGTAGGAAAGTAACTTGCCATTTATACCCCATATTTACAATAATAATACTTACAGTAGTGGGCATTACACACTACTCACATATATACTCTCACCCACACACATAATTTCACATTCAATATACACTCATAATTTATTCCATAAATCGTAAATCTAGATTTTAATTACTCTTAGTTTAGTTTAATTAAACTTTGTTTTATTCTTTACGCATAAACATGTACCTACTTAATTATAATCCTTATTATTGTCACTATATGGTGGGAAGAGCGCTGCTTATCCCATAACACAGAGCTTCACCGCTCTATTTTGGGAAGCAATGTCCTAACCCTAATAATTTTATGTTTTTATCTGGATTACTCGTTTACCTTCTCATAAATCTATGGGGGAAATCGAGTTTTGACAACTTATAAAAAGTAGGTAAGTACTTATGTTAATTGATTTGTGGTGTGACGTATACGTTAAGTTCCACGAAAGATGAGATGAGACTAAACTTGAGTTGACTTGACACACCACACGAACTTTACTATCTATACTAATATTATAAAGCTGCAGTGTTTGTTTGTTTGTTTGTTTGTTTGTTTGTTTGTTTGTTTGTTTGAACGCGCTAATCTCTGGAACTACTGGTCCGATTTGAATGATTCTTTCAGTGTTGGGTAGTCCATTTATCGAGGAAGGCTATAGGCTATATACCATCAAGCTACAACCTACGGGAGCGGAGCAGTAACCAAAGAAGCGGGTGTAACCGCGGCGGACAGCTAGTTTCATAATAAATATAAAAATCTTGTTAAGAATTTTAATCTAAAGGTCATCGAAATATCCCTGAGAAGATACACAAATTATGGATAGCTATTTCGTACATCCATACCTGCGCAAGCTCCCCATTACTGACGCTTGACAAGTCTCATCTTTCGCGGCACGTTTTATACCAAACTAGCTAGCTGTCCGCCGCGGTTACACCCGCGTCTTTGGTTACTGCTCCGCTCCCTTAGGTCGTAGCGTGATGTTATATAGCCTATAGCCTTCCTCGATAACTAATCTATCTAACACTCAAATCGGACCAGTAGTTCCAGAGATTAGCGCGTTCAAACAAACAAACAAACACTGCAGCTTTATTGCCAAATTGTGGGTTAGAAGTTCATTAAATCACATGTCCGTTTATCGGCTTTTTAGGACGTGCAGTCCTATATTCTGTAAATAAGTATCTCTCTCATTGAATTCAAGTAAAATCAGCTTGAGGTAAGCTGTCAATCTCTACAACTCACCTCAAGGTCACTTCACATAATAACCAACTAACTTTTGCAATATGTATTAGTTTATTTTTATTTTTATAAGATTATTTTGTGTATTTTTTCTGATTTCTTGATTCTGATTATTTGGTGGTAGACAACGATGGGATAAGTTTGTGAAACATATGATTTTCTGTTGAAATCTTGTTAGACACTGTAGTATTTTCGTTTTTTTATTTTTTATTTTGAAAGACATAAGTAGAACTACTATCTACATATTATTTTCTGATTCGGTCTTTGCAAAAGGTGTTTTTTTAGAGGTACGCATATTTAAAACTAGCTGTCCGCCGCGGTTACACCCGCGTCTTTGGTTACTGCTCCGCTCCCGAAGGTCGTAGCGTGGTATATAGCCTATAGCCTTCCTCGATAACTAATCTATCTAACACTGAAATAATTTTTCAAATCGGACCAGTAGTTCCAGAGATTAGCGCGTTCAAACAAACAAACACTGCAGCTTTATAATATTAATAAATAGTATAGATGAAATAAAACACATTTCTTTCTTATATGAGATGGGCTAGCCGACGATGGAGTAAGCTTACCCAGAAGAAGCCTGGTTCACTCTAACTTTGACGAGATTAAAAAGTAAATAAAATGTTTTTCTTTCTTTCATTAGGGTCGAACATTTTAGAATAAAGTTAATGTAAATGTTATAATGTCACGATTGTGCTTCATTCGAGCTAGCCTAGCCTGCAAAAAATATTTAAACTTTAATGGCATGATACTCGTTTAAAGGACAATATTATAGCCTGTATTATGGACATTATCAAAATTTCAATGTGCTTTATTACAACTTGAATGTCAAATCTATAAATAACACACTCTTTACATAATATGTAAAGAGTGTGTAATTATAATTAGAAAAAAATCGTTGATTATATTATAATCAACGATTTTTTTCTAATTATAATTAGGTAGATTTGATTTAAATAGTCCAGAATTGCCGGAGATTCGTAGAATTAGGCTTTTGTTTGTTTCCAAGAACTTCCTAGGCATTCTACCATAATATATTTTTTCAAACAAGTTATCTACTTTACTCATTTCTAATAATAACAATAGAAACGTGTTCTTAATACGCAAAGGTTTTTTGGTAGGTATATACACTATGTAACAAAAACCCTGTCAGATCAGTGTTGCCGTTGATCAGTTTTTATGTTTTATTTTAATTAAATTACTTCTTCTTTCTTCTTTTTTTTTCACTGGGAAAAAATAATAATCTCAAATCCATTAAATGGTTACGTATATGTGTACGCAGTACGATGCCGAATAATACCCTTAAGGATCGGACAGGGTTTTTGTTACATGCTGTATACCTATTATGGCTAACGAGCTAGACTAGGACATTGCGCACATGTACCTAATACACTGACTGACTGAATGCTGAGCATGAGATGGGTTCGATTCCCAGATCGGGCAAAGTGTTATTGAGTTTTTCCATCAGGAATTTCTCAGTAGCAGCCTCGGTTGTGTGGATTTGTGCCCGGTTGATTGCAATAGGCTCGCCCTCTCTTGCATAACTGGCGAAATGTGGGTGCACTAATGGGTACACCTCTGCCTAACCTTTCGGGGATTACGGCGTGATGTTATGATATGTTTGTCTTTTAGATGAGATTGCGACTAAATTTTAAAAGTTTACGAGAATTATCGTTTACATATTACTTAATCAATCAAAGACAGTCAGATATTTATTGTAAATATTCTGGATGTTGTGAAGTAAATTAATCATGTGTTTTGTAAATAATTATCGTGTTTATACGTGCATAACAAAAACATAATCGTCACATCCCCGTACGACGTACTCGATTTGCCGTCAGCAGTTCTTATATTAATTGTTAATCAATTGAAATACAACAGCAATAAGGTTGAAAATTGCGTACCTAATTGCGTGCAAGAAAATATGTATATAACATAAATATACAGGGTGTTTGATGCATTGTTTGCCAAATCGAATTGACCCATAGTAGAGGTCATTTGCTATCTCCTCACGCCTAATAACTTATTCTTTGCCACGCCGGTTTTTTTAAATAAATTTTTAATTTTAATTTTGAAAAATGCAGAACTCAGCTTTTAAGTTCAAATAAAAAAAAGTTATTTGTATAATCTTCAAATTTCATTTTAATTTTTATGTGTAGTGTTGTATGTTTTTATCAAATTCAAAATTACTTTCTAGTAACTTTTACTTTCATTTTTAATCACTTGTAAAGTCTTCATAATAAAAAGCCGGTGTGGCAAAGAATGAGTTATTGGGTGTGCAAAGATAGCAAATGACCTCTTCTATCGGCCTATTTAATTTGGCAAACGATGCACCAAACACCCTATATAACATTATTTATTATTACAGAAAAAACATTTATAAAAATAGCTTATGAGTTACTCCTTATAACATCAGCTCTGCTATAGCATCTGCCAGTGAAGTCCCGGCAAAATCGGTTCAGCTATTTCGGAAATTAGGTGGAACAAAGACAGACAAACAAAAATTATTATTTTTTTTGCACAGAAATCTAAATAATAAGGCACTTATTATTTAGGCGTTATTATTTAGATTTCTGCTAATTTTTGGCATAAGTAGGTACCATGAAAAACCTGTTATTTTGACATTAAAAGCATCTGCTTTTAATGACAAAATAACAGGTTACAATTAATTACAGGTTAAAATTAAAGTACCTATCTAGGTACTTTAATTTTATTTATTTGGATAGATCAATGGACACTGCTTAAGCATATTTTGCTAGTCTGAGTGCATTGTCTGACCCTAACAAGAGATTAATCGAGATGACGATTAACGAGGTAGGCACCTGCCACCTACATACTATCTGTAAAACATGTTTTTTTTAAACACACTAGGTGTATAATGCAGTGTATTACGCACGCGTGCTTTTTACATTCATACATGCTCTGCAAAGGGTTTTGATTGTTGTTATGCGTAAATATTTTAAATTAATTAAATAGATATTATATTTTATCAAATTTTTAAAAAAAATAATTAAACTAATTAATTAAATTATTTAATAAAATTTCCTTAACAATATCTTACTAGTGTGTTGAAAAACCTCTTATGAAACGTATGAGCATGTATTATGACAGTCTCGACTCCATGACGCCTTTGACTTCAGCTTGGGATGCAATCCTGCCTCGACTGTAATGACAAGCTTACGTCACTCGTGTTCTAAACTTCTAACGTACTATTATTAGATTTAGATGAATTTTAAAATGTAAATACAATTCAAATTAAAACAATTATGTAATTATAGCCCATCTTTTTTTTTGCATTCTCGTTAAATTCAAGGACTACGCTAATGATTCTGAACACGAATCATTAATAATGAAATAAATAGTTTCTTTTTTTGTAGGTATGTGGTTTTCCAATTCGAACTAGCCATCTTTTTTCAGTCACCGCTGGGTTGAGCTAGATGGGGCGATGACCCGACACTACCTGCCGCATACGCAACGGGGCAATTCTGTTTTTTGAGAGGTTAATTCTAAAATAGGCGATTAACACACGGCACCGCGCACCGCCGCGGAGGGCGGTTGCGGAAGCGAATTGCACCGCACGACCGCGCGGTCGGGCGGTGTACGTGTGTTAGGCATCAACGGATTTCTTAGAAGCCAATGCGACATGAGATCCGCTTCACCGCCAACCGCGGCGGTGCGCGGTGTCGTGTGTTAATCGCAATACTGTCAAATGTTAACAGCTTAAATAACAAGTGTGTTGTAATTTTAATTGATAATTTATGTATTTTATGATAATGTCCTTTTTGACGAAGTCGCAAAACTGCACCTTGAAAATGCAAGAATAATAATAAAACACTTATGATAATAATAATCGCAAATTGCTCAGAGTCGGGGCATTGCTTCACATCAGGGTCCCCGACGAGCGAGCTTTTATCTTTTGTACCTATTAAATAACTTTTAATTAATTAGGTATACAAGTTGTAACAATACACATTACATAGCTATTAATTACGCATACTGCTCATTAAATTAAGTAACTTAGAATAAAAAAATATTATTATGAGGCGACTTTTATTTTTGTCTAGCGACCCGCCCCAGCTTCCCACGGGTGCAATGTAGATACTAACTATACAGTAGCTGATCCAGGGGGGGTTAAGGAGTTCAATAGTTCTTCCGTGACAAATCTTAAAATAAATTTGGTAAATAAATATTATTATTCTAATTAAATTTTTTTCCTATACCATTGTCTAAAATTAAAATACAGGGTCATTGAAAATTTACTCGAAACCTGAAAAGGGGTCATTGTACTCATCATTATGAATAACTTTTACTATGGGACCAACCTTGAAATCATGAAAAAAAAAACAAATTTTCAATGACCATGTATATGCAAAAAAAAAACAGGGTCAAGCCCCCAAACGACGATCCTGGATCCGCCCCTGTTCGGTTTCTAAGCGTTATAAACCTTCCTCTTGAATCATTCTATCTATAGATAAAACCCACATTTGATTATTATCCGTTGCATAGGACTTTGTTTTGCGCGCAATGAAACGTACATGAAACATTTTGCTTATACAATTGTACAGGGGTCGTGACGGTATTTCAAGGTAATTAGAACATTTAAATCTTGACTACCTCGTTGGTCTTGGGTTCGATTCCTAGGTCGGGCAAAGTGTTATGGGGTTTTGTTTTCCACCAGGAATTTCTCAGTGGAAGCCTCGGAGTCTGGATTTGTGCACGGTTGATGGCTAGGCTTTCCCCCTATTACATGGGACTTAAACATAACTGGTGAAATGTGGGTGTAGTAATGGGTATAACCTCTGTCTAACCTTTCGGGGGTTACATGCGTGATGTTACCTATGTTAAAACTTGTTTTTACCAAAAACTAGAATAAGGAATAGTTCAGAACAAAAAAAAATTGCGCATTGATGTAAGAATGTGATAACTTTTGGTTTCGTTCGTGTATTTTTATACCCTTAATGTAAATAGGTAAAGGAATATTATAAGTACTTTATTGTATAAGTATAATTTATTATTCACTTTTGATAAAGCTTTCAAGATAGGTAGGTAGTGACAATGAACTCCAGACAGAGATAACAACAATGGACCCACTTGTGTTTCATAAACCTACATCTGTAGGTCATATCAATCTGCCCAACCTTTCCCCAACTATGTTGGGGTCGACTTCCAGTCTAACCGAAGGTAGCTGAATACCAGTATTTTACATGGAACGACTGCCTATCTGACCTCTACAACCCAGTAACTGGGTAAGACGATACCCTTTAAAACTGGTTGTCAGACTTTCGGGCTTTTGACGACCCGTAACGACTGTCAAAGATCCACGTATGACCAACGGCTTTTTTTTTTTTTTTTTATGTGGTAAAAATCATCAAATGACTCCTTCCGTCCTGGGTGGGGCGGAAGGGACTGTCAGACTTTTACTGACTAAAAAACCACCCTGTTCCTTCTGTTGCCCTTTACGTTCCGGGGCCACGGTATCCTGTTAAGACGTCCCGCAACCCCGGATGACCAACGGCTTAACGTGCTTTCCAAGGCACGGAAGAGTCTCGGTGTGTAAAGATGGTCATCCATCCACCGACCAACCCCGGCAAGCGTAGCTGAACCTGATGCATCCACTCGTAGGGCTGTTATTAGGTACTTAGCCACAAGCTCCTCCATCTGTAAGTCATACATCTATAGGTCAGATAGATAATATTCATTTGCAATTCGGAATACCAATAAAAAAATTAAATAATTAATTATTTACATAGATCATTCAGAAAGTTGAAGTTGTTGTCAAGGATACAGGAAAAATATAAGCTAGTGTGAATTAATCTTCAATTTATTTCGTGTTCAAAACTTCTAATTAGTAAAATGTTAGTAATAGATTTTAGACCATAATAAAGGCACCTTTGAACGACATATACAAGAATAACGATGTCCGGTTGATGGCAATAGGCTCGCCCCCTATTACATGGGAGTATGGGACGTAAACCTGGGTGTAGTAATGGGTACACCTCTGCCTAATCCTTCAGGGATTACAGACGTGATGTCTTTGGTTGAAACTTTACTTAATTAATAAACCGGTTTTGAAATCTACTTTTTAAATTAAATTACATTTGTAAACATGCATCGGTTTCTAAGAAAACTTCAATTATATCTGACGAGTGACGACCCTGCATACCTATTTCTTTTGTTGGCTGTACAATATAGCAAATTATATGTCAGTGGGCCATAAAGCTAAACCCATTTATTAACAATTAATCGCATAATTAGTCAGACGTTTGTTTTTACGGTTACGAGAGTACCTACCTAATTAGCAACGTACCTAATTATGTTTTACGATCACTAAGAGTTCCTCGTGGCTACGTAATAACAGTCGCACGAGTTGATTCATCAGGTTAAGCTACGCTTGCCGGGGTTGATCCGTGGATGGGTGACCATCTTTACATAATGAGACAAAGTGCCTCGGAAAGCACGTTAAGCCGTTTTGGTCCCGACTGTCATACGTGAATCTTTGACAGCTGTTACGAATCATTGGAAGTCCGAAAGTTTGACAACCAATGTCACCAAGGGGTATTGTATTACCCAGTTACTGGGTTGTAGAGGTCAGATAGGCAGTCGTTACATGTAAAATACTGGTATTCGTCTGCATCGGTTAGACTGGAAACCGACCCCAAAATAGTTGGGAAAAGGCTAAATAGATTGTTTTTTTTTGTATAATCTTTTGTATAAAAGTCACATTGGTAGTTGCCCGTGCCCGGTTACGAACCCATGCATGCAACAGCCTCGTGCATGAGAGGCTTTAACCACTAGGCCACCATGACATTATTTCTGCATATAATAATATGAATAAAAAAAATGTTAATGTTAATGTTTAAATGTTAATAAACATTTTGTTACTTACTTAACATTGTACTTGACATTAAGACTTATATTCTAATGATATTTTATTTTGTTGACGTTGAGACTTTGAATTATTTTAAATTATTTAATTTTAATAATAATATTATGAAATTGAATATCCATAGACACGGTCATAATGTATTGACCAACATTTTTATACAACATCTTATTGTAACGTGTCAAGCGGCATTTCATGCACACTTTGAAGTCCTTTTTGGAAATGGATGAACCGATTTCAATGAAATTGATCTATTAATAGTTCGTCGAGAACATTTTCGAAATGTCTTTTTTAAAAAAAGATAATTAATTGGAAATATCTGTTTCTATAGAAAACTTACATTCGGTCTAATTTAGCTGCAACACAATTTTTTGAAAATGTCCGTGGAGTTTCTGACTCGTTCTTCTCCATAGAGACCTACTTACGTTTTGGAACATGCAACTAGCTTCAACTTTCTGAGTAACTGACCGACTCCTTGACAATTTTTTTTATTTATTTATTTGTTTGATAGAAACACAATGGTATTATATATTTGAGATGACTTTGAATTCGAAAGTAAGTACCTGTAATTTGTCTAATTGAAATAAATGTTTTAACTTTGACTTTGACTTTGAACCCTTGAAATAAACGCAAAGATAGGCGCTGTTGAGTGTATTTACACCCGTTACGTACTAGAGAGACAGAAACAAAGCTGAACAGTGTCATGTGCCTGTAATAACATCGATACGCGATATTCGATACGCAGCGTCAAGTTGCTATAATAAAAATATTTTTGTAAAAGGATCCGAATGTATTGTGAGATATGATGAGCTTCTTATAGGTAGGTAATCTATATACCTGACTATAGTGGAAATTATATTTTTTCTTACTCCTCCGCTATTCTTTTCTGATTAATTTCGTTGCGGGACCCAAGACAGTTAATCGTTTCTCTGGGACTCGCCGAGCTTCATTGCCTCGGCGCTTTTCTGGTGGCTTCCACTGTTGATTCTGGCTTTCTGCTTTCAGGAGTTGCAGTGGGTGGGAAAAGTGTGGCGAGCTTGTCCCAAAAAAAAAAAAAAATACCTGACTATCGGACTGCCTCGTTGATTTGAGCATGAAATCTTGGGTTCGATTCCCAGGTCGGGCAAAGTGTTATTGGGTTTTTCCATCCGGAATTTCTCAGTAGCCGCCTCGGAGTCTGGATTTGTGCCAGGTTGATGGCAATAAGCTCGCACCGGGATTTAAACATAACTGGCGAAATGTTGGTGTACTAAGGGGTACACCTCTGCCTAAACCTTCGGGGATTACGGGCGTGATGTTATGTTATGGTAATCTATACTTTTGTACTAATAATAAAAAGCTGAGGAGTCCTATTGTTCGTTTAAATGCGCTATTCTTAGGACTACTGGTCCAATTTGAAATATATCTATTTGCGTTATATGTATAGCCCATTTTTTGGGGAAGAAAAACCATAATAATAACATGCTACGACATATAGGAGTGGAGCAGTAACTTACGCGGCTGAAACTGCGTGGTATAGCTTGTTAAAAATATGAATAATATTCGTATAAAAGACACCATTGGGGACAATACCCTCTTGTCAAAATAATTATAATGGCAATTATGACATTCATTATAGCGGTATATAAAAAACAGTGGTAAGTAAAAACAGACTAAGTATGCTAGGTTATTCTTATTGTGAACCAAACCAGGATTCGCTGGCTGATGCCTTACAGCTTAAAACGTAAACAGCGCCTACTTATTACATTTAGCAACTGTTGTATAACGTAGAAATGTATATCGCTAAAGTAGAGTTTCATTAAGTATCGCACTAGTTTTATCTCCAAAAACGTTTTTTTTTGTAGCATTCATCTAATTATTAAACTGAAGACAATTAATCTCAATCTAACTGATTTCAGGTGAAATTAACCTCAACAAATGACAGACTTTTGTAGATATCCATAACAAAATTATCAAAATACACATCCTTATGTGTTCAGATCCTACAATACCCAGGTTAAAGACAGCCATGACGGTACCTAAGATCTACTTACCAAACTATCGTATGCAAGACTTGATGACAAAAAATTAAAAAGAATTTGTGAGAAACTCAACATTAGATATGCGTAGCTAAAATTAACAGCACTAATAGCTAATGTAGGTGTATAAATAACACGATTCGTTCTCTTCACGGATGAGCAGTGTTTTAACACAAGCAGGAAAGTGCAGAAGGCAAGGTTCAATCAATAACAGTGAGCTTTTGTTTAGGCATCACATTTCGACAGGACAGGACTGAGGAGCTTGTGGTCAAATTCAAAGTCAAAACATTTATTTCAACTGGCCCATTTACAGGCACTTTTGAATATCAATCTTAGGTTGTTGGCAATAGGCTCGCCTCTTATTACATGGGACTTAAGTATAACTGGCGAATTGTGGGTGTACTAATGGGTACAACTCTGCTTAACCCTTCGGGGAATACAGGCGTGATGTTATGATATGCTTAGACAGGCTAGCAAGTTTGCGAACTTGCCTTCTATTCCCCGTTCAACGACGCGTAAAACGTAACAAAAACGTAAACGTAAAACGGGGTGAATAGTAAGGCAGGGGTGATTCGATACGAAACTTTAAAAGAGATTTTAATGAAAATAATAAAGTTTGTTGGCAAATAAGATTGCTGTTTTTACTTAATTATAATTTACAAATTGGTCTCCTTGTTGGCGACAAACTTTATTAAAATTCCTTTTAAAGTTCCGTCTCGATTCACCCCTGCCTCTCTATTCACCCCGTTTTACCCGGTACGCACAACGCGTGGATCTTCTGCATCTGCCTTTTGCGTGTTAAATGTCACCGTCAGTGTCGGCGCCGTAATCGCAGCGTGAATGTTCACAGTTGTGCACCATTACGTCTCTGTCGACCCCCTAATTAGTTGCATTCTGTGATGTGACACTGCATAAGTCTTATATTAGGATTTATTGGCGGTAAGAAATATTCTGTGTGTGCTGGTAATTGGTGAAATCTGTACCTATTGTTATTATACCTGAAAACTGCTTCGGTCGCGTCGCAAGCGCAACAGACTGCCGAAACCTCCTGTTTCTGTGAACTCTAGTCGTCGGTTCGATTTCCAGGTCGGACAAAAAGTTTATACACTATTATCACAGAATAATAATATTATTCTGTGTTAATAATATTCTGTGCTATTATAATATAAAGTTTTACAAATTGGTAAATATTAGGGTGGGTACCTACCTACCGGTTTATTTCTTCATGATTCATCAATGCTTTGTCTTTTTCTATACAAAGTTATACCTACAAATACATTAAATTTAAGTGTCTCTGTGTAATGTCAAAACTCAAAATAACAGTGCATACTTAAAAGTATGAATGAAACTTAATAAAAAGCAACATTATTTTTCTGTCTGTTAATCTGACTGCTTCTGTTATTCTCCAAAACGGTTTAACCGATTTTGACTGGTCTTTCACTGACAGACAGCTGAAGTCTTAAGAAATAAAATAGAATACTTTTATTATAGAGAAAAAAAATTGAGTTCTGTACAAAAAAAAATTAAATCCATAAAAAACACTACAACTAATACTTATTAAACGACCATTACTTTCTCATATTTTGATCATATTCTGATATTTTGTTATTTTCAAACAGCTAAAAAAAACTAAGCCAAAATTCAAAATTCAAACATAACCTACTCCCGCGCAACGCTGTTCATCTAATTAAGCTAAGTTCACACTGACACGGTCTCGGGCCGTTTGCGTTCGTAATCGTTAGCTGTTCACACTAATTGGTGTCAACCGCTATAGCAGTGGCCAGTAAGATTTATGAACAGGGATATAGACCACACACAGGTTTTGTTTGTCTGTTTGTGTGATTAAAGGTGCGACACACAACCGATTTTTGCAGGACTTGAATATTGTTTATCACAAAATTTTAATGACAGGGAAATCAAGGTTTGCCAACCAGCAATGGAGCGCAGTACCTATACTAGGTGTTAAATTAACGGACCGAGTTCGAAACAGGGATAGCTGACGTGGCTCAAAAGGTTGCCCAACGGGACTAGGCAGGACGTGTCTGCCGCATTTCAGACAAATTGCGGGCCCAAGTAGCACAAAACTGGTGCCTTTAAACATTGAGTCGGGGCCGTGGCAGGCCAAGAAGGAGATGGCGGGATGAACTGGACGAATTGTTCCAAAACTGGAGGGATGAGGCACGGAAACGGGATGGATGGAAGGAGTAGAGGGAGGCCTTTGCCTAGGAGTGGGACAGAATAGGCTATCAACCAAAAAAAAAGGGGGAATCGAGCCATTGGAGAGACTTCCTTCTGGGCACGCGGTGCCGTGGCCAACTTGCGGCAGCAAAGAGAAACTTTAAAGGTTGGGTTTCGCAGATGGCACCGATCTTCAGTTCCTATGCGGTGTCTCACCGCAGATCATGGCTCACCTATTATTTTGCGCCACATAAGTACCCAGTCACCTGCACACGAGAGGACCTAATGACTGAGTCAGCGGATGGTGTTGTTGTAGCTGAATACTGGTGCTAATACAAACATTTTTACAAAATTATATTATTAAGTATCTGTATTTGCTTTCGACACGTCAACAAGAATAAGAGAAATCGTTTCATCATCATCATTATATCAGCTGAACGACATCCACTATGGCCATAGGTTATGACCTATGGCCATGGGGGAACCCTATGGGGTTCCCCTAAAAGATATCCACAATGACCGAGCCTGCGGTGCCCGCATCCAGCGGCTTTCCGCCACCTTTACCAGATCGTCGGTCTACCTCGTGGAGGCATTCCCATCCTGCGCCTTCCGGTACGTGGTCGACACTTGAGAGCCGAAAGAGAAAATGTTTTAAATAGTTGTAAATAGGTAAGTACCTACTACTTACTCATAAGTATTAATACTTATATTATCTTTAATATTGAATAATTATATCGATTATTATGAAATACTTCTCAGAAACCTGTTGGGTACTCCACACCTTAATCATATTAATACGTAATAATTTTTATCATAATTCTAAGCATTCCTACAATACAATACAACTACTATCGTAATTTATTGTACATTATTATGTTTTGATAATGATGACTGTTGCCAAGTCATAAAATGAAGGTCAAGTTTTATTGTGATTTATACAATTTACTATAAATTAATTTGTAGGTATAAATCGCAAAATAACTTTATAGAGACATGATTTATACGGTAATTCTCTGGCGGGGCAATTTCGACTGTGGGGTAAATGTGACTAAGGCAATAACACAGGTATGATTGGCGCAGTGGCCGGGCGAATGGCTGTTACTCTGCTTGTCTTGGGTCCGATTCCTGTACGAAACAAATAATTTTATGAACTTCAGGTACTTGTTCCGAGTGTTGTTGTTTGTGTATGTGAGTTTATTTGATTGTAAACGTATCCACCATTACAGGAGAAATACCCAAAATTCAAAATGTGAATAAAATACTTTTGATCCCCCTTTTCGTGTCGCTGGCACGACATTGCCACTTCCACGGCATCGTCGGTGGCAGCACATAGGGTCACTTTGGGTGCATGTTTTGGGGCACAGAGAGGGTAAGACAGAAGGTGGAGTAGGTACCTATAGTATGCGACTCGACTCCTCATCCTGCACATAAGTATGTATCAATTTATTTACGACGTATGTAATAATATTAAGATACAAAGTACTTTATCAAGTACTTGGTACTTCACATATTGTGAATCGGATGATATTAAAAAGATAACCTATCTCTAAATATTTCGTGTATTTATAGTAAATACGACATTATACACTATGTAACAAAAACCCTGTCAGATCAGTTTTCGGTTGATCAGTTTTTATGTTTTATTTTGACTTAATTACTTCTTCTTTCTTCTTTTTTTTTTTCACTGGGGAAAAATAATAATCTCAAATCCATTAAATGGTTACGAATATGTGTACGCAGTACGATGCCGAATAATACCCTTAAGGATCGGACAGGGTTTTTGTTACAGGCTGTATAATCTAAGGTAAATACCTACGTAAGCTATAAAATTTCCAGACACGCGTTCAGATCAGATATTAATTACAAATCATGTTATTTTTTTTTCTAGCGAAACGCCCCGGCTTCGCTCGGACGCGAATAGTTAAACGACGCTATTCCGACGGATTTTCCAAAAAAAAAACTTTTATTAAACCTTTCCCGGGAAATTATGAACTTAATAAAGAAAGAATTAGCCAAGTTCGGCCAGCAGTTCTCGAGTTTTGCGCGTAGCAACACATTTAGTCATTCGTTTTTATTTCCCTAAGTGTACAAAGAAAAAAATAGGTTTTTTTTATAATTTTTATCCGTCGATCCCGACAGTCATTTAACAATCTTTTACATATAAAGTCAACGGTCGAGTCAGAGTTAAGTCAAGTTGGAAACAAGTCACGACCAGTTACAACCTAGTGCATGAAATTCCTTATCCGAGTGTCAAATTCATATAGATAAGATAATGAGTCTGACTGTTCGTCCAAATACGACTGTGAAATTCGATCACACGAATTGACTGTTAATTTTCCAGTATAAATCAGATTAGATTATAAACTAAAATAAATCATAATTAAGTAATACGACAAAGTCAAAGTAAAAATAATGATTTCGAAATTAGTCCATTAAAATTAAGGCACCTTTGAACGTCATTTACAAGAAAGAAAAAAAGGAATTGAATCTGCCTCTTCAGTTTCGTATAGAGAAGAATGTGTACAAAAAACTTACCTATAGTACATACATTTTTTTAAAACGTGTTCTATGATCTGTATCTACATTATATATAATATTATAAAATGGAAAGATTTATATTTTTGTATGTTTGTAACGAATTAACTCAAAAACTACTGGACGGATTCCAAAAATTATTTCACCATGAAAATGCTACATTATCCCTGAGTGACACTGAGACTACATTTATTGTTAGAAAAAAAATCTAGATCTCTAGGTACTAAAACTTCAATAATGTAACCCAAGGTATTAACAATTTGCCTGTAAAATTCAATATTTGGCGTGCGCCGCAAATACCTACTATGGATTTGTAAGGGAAGTAGGTAGGTACGAAATCTACGCGAACGAAGTAGCAGGAAAAGTGCTAGTTTCCAGTATATAATGAGTCGAGGCAACAACAAGGAAAATAAAACACCAAATTCATCAAATAATAATGTTTAATGTAAACAAAATACAGCACGAAATTACACAAAAAAAAATACTACAAAAAATTGAGATTCTACACTACCATTTATCTTTAACAATCGAATCAATGAATTTTGTCCAACGAATTTCAAATTCATGCACTAATTTGTGTTTTTCAGGATAAGAGCTGTAATACAGTGAATTTAATGCTAACTGTTTCATTAACTTAAGGTCTGCATGACGACTGGCAACGGCTAAAAACGTAACATAGAAGTCGTGGGACAATGGATCCGCCTCCCAAATTCCAGGGTCATCACTCGATAGGACAACAGGCAAATTCTGGCTCAAGAAAGTTGCTAAAGGATGATTCCTTGGATCATCAACTAGTTTTAGAACGCAATTCGATACAACATTCACTTCTAGAGCAATTTGTCTCTTCTTTACTTCTTCCATCAACAAAGGATGTTTTACTAAAGCAAATGCATGCCCTATACGTTTAGTTCCTAGAACTATGGCGTCGAATAAGTTCTCGTCAGAACTAGTACCGTACCAATTTGTTTCACCAGCGTGTAAATATAAGTCTAAATTCTTTCCAACATCTGCCAGTTCCGGTAAGAAGTCTATTAACGGTACTCCCAAGTCCTCTTGGCCAACCAAGTCGAAACCCACAAGAAAATCCGGCATCAAATCTTTGATTTGCAAAGCGATTTTGATATACTCGCGTAAAGTTGCTTTATCTACCAGTTTTAATGGAGCATAAATAAGTTTAGCTCCGAAGAAATCTGGGTAATCTCTTATAAATTTTTTAGTAGTTTGCAGGTAACTTTCAGCTGTCGCCACAGAATCGTATGTGTTTCCTTCCAAGTCATAAAGTGGCGGCAAAACGCTTCTAATTTCAAGGTACATCACTTGATCTTTTCTGAATTCTAGTAGTGTATCATAATAATATTGTTCCCACACTGGTTTGTAAGTCAACAGAGGTTGAGTACAAATGAAATATTTCTGGAACCATTCCCAAGCAGTATTTATATCGGGGTAAGCCTCATTAGGATTGTCAACCACAAAAGTGAAATGTTTTCTCAAGTCTGCATCAAATTTTTCAACGTCATCACTGGCACTTCTTGCATTCTTCATAAGTTTCCACTTAGTGGCGCACGGTCCGCATGGTTTAGTTTTAGAGAATAGGAACTCAATATCCAAATTGTCTTCTGTAAAACAGACCCACAGGTCATCCAAGTACGTCAACTTCAACACGTAATCTGGGCTTAATAGTCCCGTGTCGTGCGCATGGAGAACTGCCCCCTTCGGCATACTCTTAATCATTTGGAACAGTTTCGTTTTCTTCACCTCGTCCTTATAATCGAAGAAATGCTTCGACAGGTTAAAACGTTTTGGCGTTATAAAACCTTCTTCAAGATCTTCAAATTTAACTTTCATTATTATTTCATTTGCTTTTAGTTCACTGTCACTTAATTCTATTGAGTTTCCAACCATCATTTCAAGTTCTTTTTCAAGTAGATATTTTCTTTCGTTCAACACATCTTCTGTGGTTTGGGAGTAAATTATTAAGACATTGGTTAGCAAAAATGTTGCTAGTTGCCACATTGTTACTGGTTGCGTTCAAACGCTGTACTATACTATCTTACAAGATTGCTATGGCCTCAACTGATACCTCAGTAGATAATGTTTTTGTTGGTACGATATGACGTAATAATCAATTCACTCAGTGCCAACGATTTTTATTATTATATACTCGTAAATATGTATTATAAGCACTATTGCATTCTGTTGCTTTGCTTGTTGATTATAAAATTGCTTATCGGTTGGTGTGAAGTCAGCAAAATCTTAAACAAAAATATAACTTCCTTACAAATGCAAATATATAAAGTATCTAAAAAATATATACTGTTTTAGTTATATAACTAACCAATTATATACATAACTAGTGAATTACTTAACCCATTGAGATAAGAATCTTAATAACTTACTACTATTCTATTAAAAATGCAAATATTGTGATGGATTTTTGTTACTCAATTATGCCAGAACAGCTGGATGGATCTGGATAAATTTTGTACAGAGATAAATTATAGTCTGAAATAGCACATGGGCTACTTTTTATCCCGGAAAAATGTACGATTCCCGTAGGATAGTTTGCCAACTTTGACGCAAACGAAATCGCGGGCCTAATTGGTTATTAAGGCCGTACCCCGACCAAAACCTTGTTTTTAGTCGTTTTTCAGAGGCTATCTTCTCATTGATTAAGGAAATAAACGACATCTAAAAACACTTTATTAATGTTTGATATCTTATCATCACATTGCAAGATCTAATTTTGTTAAATGTGTTTAAAATACATTTAAAACCTTCTTGCGAAATAATGACTAAAATTATTGATTATTTGCATCTTTTGCTTAATGCAACGTGCTATTAATTTGAGAATTGTACTAATCATTAGATAATTAAAATATCTAAATAATACATTTAATTAAAATATCTAAATAATGATTTATTTTATTTAAAAAGATCGCTGTTTTTTTATATTTCAATAATTCCGAAAAATTGCGTGAAAACGAGAAGGATGAGAAAGAGATGAGATAAGAAAGTGGCGTGCGGCAAAGAGGGACCGAATGCTCAAGGTCATTTGGTCAGGGAAGCGCCTTAATAAATATTTGTCATTTTTGTTTTACGAACAGATCGACGGAACCAATAACTATGGGTTGAAGTGAAAGTTCAGAATAATATTTATTACAATGGAATAACTATACAGTTAGTCATGAACCAATTATACGGTTGGTTAGTCAAGGTTTGAACGAGCCACAACACAGGCAGCACCGAATGTACCATACAGGTACAACATTTTAGATATGTTTTACCCTCGTCTTTGCCTGCGAGCATCAAAATTCAAGATTTAAAATAAGTAGGTATCAACTTTTAGTATTTCGATTCAAAATGTGAAAAATTAATTCTTAAAGCCAAAATAAAAATTACTTTCTTGTAATGGCCATTTTATTATATTTAATACAATATTGTCAAAATACCTATATACCTAGTATATTAAAATTAAAATTATCTGGAGGGAAAATTGGGTTAATCTGGGTGGATTTAAATTGATGGGTACAACTCTGCCTAACCCATCGGAGATTACAGGCTGATGTTATGTTATGTTACTCGAATTATGTCTGCCATACCTTTCTCTAAATGAAGAATATACTTCTGAAGAAACACCTTTCTTCAATTATTGTATCAGATTTTATGAGATTTTTTGTCACCACACAAAATGTCATAAAATCTGATACAATAATTTAAAAGAAAAAACGTAAGTAAGTATTTTGCCACGTTCATTAACGATTTCGATTGAGTACTCATCTGAGAATTTTGCATATAGGTACCTACTTGAAGTATAACAAATAAATTTTATTGTACCCACACAGAACATTGATTCACTGATTTTATTAAAACAGAAATATCTACTGTCAATAGATGTTAATTAATGTTTATGCAGTATAATGTGAATTTTAGTAATATTTATCTACTTAGAATTATTATGTGTTTAGTGCTAATGAGTGATTGATTTTGGGTGTAATCAGGGGCGCCGACTCCGTGGGTGCTCGGGTGCTCCAGCACCCACGAGAGGTAAATACCTACTTAGTGGGTGTCGACTGCCGAGCACCCACGATTATTAATATCTAAAATAATTCTCTTTCTCAGCTTTTAAGTTAAATAAGATATTTATTAACAGGTGCACACAAACTGCTGTGTAATACAATAAATTATCTTTTCTAAATATCTTGTATTTTCTTGTGTCTATTAAATAACAAAAATATATATAAGCTAGGTATGTCATTAAAAAATTAGTGTAATTATGACGCCGGTGGGCATCGGGAAATGTTTTTATATTGATATTTAAAACTGTAATTCATATGTATAGAAAATAATTAAATGGAATAATAAGAGTTGACCGGTACTTACGTGAAAAAGAAGGTAGGTAGATTAAATCTTGCTACTATTAAAGATTGAATGAATTGATGTTTGTTCTTTACCTAATCACGCCAGGGCCGCTGAACGGATTTGGATAAAATTTGGCACAGAGATAAATGACAGTCTGGAATTTACTGTTCCCGTAGGATTATATAATATCATCTTTGACGCGAACGACGTTGTAGGCGGACTGCGGAAGCTAGTAATATAAATAAATCGAATTACAACCCGGTCGAGCCAAGTTCGCACCTCACTGGAATGCGGCGATTTATAATAACTACATTATGTATTAGCTAATACAAAAGAGTCGTCGTATACTTATAGTACGGCAGACGTATCTTGGCGGTCTGAAGATAGCTGTTTGGCTGCGCAATGGATCTTATAGAAACGAAATTGTTTACTGCGCAGCAATCGGCTGACTTCAGGGCCGCAAAGATACGTCGGCCGTATTGTACTATACAACCTATAAGAGGTAAAGTTTGTGTGTTTGTGAGGTTGTAATCTCTGGATCTACTGAACCGATTTTGAAAATTATTTCGTAAATTGGAAGCTACGTTATCACTGAGTGATTTATGGTATATTTAATTATAAAAAAATTAGGTAAGTAGGTACATATCCGTAAAAAAAAACACTCGGACGAAGTCGCGGGAATAGTGCTAGTAATTTATATAATATTATGTCAATTGCTAAAAGTTAAGATGGCCGACACTTTTTAACAAAAATTCATTACTTACAGTGATTGATCCCTTTTCTGCAACCGCAAGGTGCAAACTTAATTCAACCGGGTTATAAGTACATACCTATTATTGTAATATAATATTACGATGTCATCGATCAAATGCAATCTAGTTGCACCTAACAAAATGGTAAAACCGTAACAAATCTATGACATTATTAAGAATGTCGCGCGACATTTTCGAATCTCCAAACAAAACTCGACAGAACCGTGACCGTGACATAATATTACCTACGTATTGCTAATTTCACGCATTAAACTCTGTGTTATGGTCATGTCATTTGTCAATTCATTCTATTAATACTACTGCCAACACTTAAAAGAAAATAAGCTGTGTAATACAAATAATAGTCTAACACTATTGGAATAAAGTTGATTCTGTATTAACGACAAAACAAGAATATTTTAGCAAATTAGCCAAATGTCAGCATTAGGCGTGTATGTAATTATGTCGTGCTTGTATGTTGGGATAATTCTATCCTAATCCTACTGCTATTTTAAACGAGGAAGTTTGTGACGATGGATGGATGTACTTATGTTTGTTTGTAACTCTCCCACACATAAACAGTCAAACGGAATTCGCTGTGGCACACATTATGTAGATAATAAGATAATTGTAATCCCGTGGTCGTGTTCTCTCGGGATAATCTGTATTTTAATATTTTTAATGCAATAATCTCTGCAGGTGAAGTCGCGGCCAAAAGCCAGTTCTAAAAATAGGGAAAAATACATTTCAATCTTACTACCTAGTACCTACTATTATTATAAATGCCAAAGATTGGACGGATTATTTTTTTTAATTTTCAAAAGACTTCTTCCGCTCCGAGCGAAGCAGAAGAGAACATCAGACTCTTTGACTAAAACCCATCCGTGTTCCTCCTAATGCCCTTTGCGTTCCAGAACAAAATCCGCAGCCCTGGCAGACGTTTGGGTGCATAGATGTTTGTTACTCATTCATGCAAGAACAGCTGAACGGATCTAGATGAAATTAGGCACAGATATAGATTATAGTTTGGAATAGTATATATAGGCTTTTTATTCCGGAAAAATGTTCGGCACCTGTGGTATAATATATCAACTTTGTCGCGGCCACAAGCTATAACAGTAAAAAAACAAATTATTCTACCTTTTATAAGCAGTAATTTTCAATGTGTCGAATCCGTTTTTACACACAGTCACAGAACAAATGGCTGCTTCTCCATAAAACGTGCAGTTATATTAACCGAAGTTTTATTCTGAATATCTTTGATTAACAATTCAATTCTGCCTCGTTGGTCTAGTGATCGCAAAACGCGTCTGCTGAACATGAGGTCTTCGGTTCAATTGCCAGGTCAGCCAAAGTGTTATTGGGTTTTTCCATCAGGAATTTCTCAATAGCAGCTCGGAGTCTGGATTTGTGCCCGGTTGAGTGCAATAGGCTCGCCCCTATTACGTGGGACCTAAACATAACTGGCAAAATGTGGATGTGCTAATGGATATATGTATACAGCACTAGCACTCTCCCCGCGACTTCGTTCGCGTGATTTTTCTTACGGATCCCTAATTTGTTGATAATAAAATATAGCCTATAGCACTCAGTGATAACGTAGCTTCCAATTTGTGAAAGAATTTTCAAAATCGGTTCAATAGATCCAGAGATTACCCCCTACCACCTCGCAAACTCACAAAATTTACCTAAAAATTAGTATACAGCCTGTAACAAAAACCCTGTCCGATCCTTAAGGGTATTATTCGGCATCGTACTGCGTACTCATATACGTAACCATTTAATGGATTTGAGATTATTATTTTTCCCCAGTGAAAAAAAAAAGAAGAAAGAAGAAGTAATTAAATTAAAATAAAACATAAAAACATACATACATACATACATACATACATAATACATACATACCGTCAAAATCATAACCCTCCTTTTGGCTTTGCCGTAGTCGGGTAAAAACTGATCAACGGCAACACTGATCGGACAGGGTTTTTGTTACATAGTGTATAGATATAGGTAGATAGGGTGAACACGCCAGTTCGCCGACCACCTCCGACTCTCGACCACTTTGCGAAAATCAGGTAAAAATAAGGAAACCGAAGCGCGGAAAATGTTCGAATTGGATGCAAACGAACGGTCATTCAGTATTCTTCCTACGCGTCATCGTTTGTCCACCTAAGATCGTTTGATGCCGCTCAGTGAAGTAATGAACTTAAGCTCAGTACACCAAGTCACCAAATTAAAGCTAAAATTAGTGGACGGGAACATTTTCTAACGTCAGTAAAACATGTTATTATTTAGTTTTGAACATAAATATTATGCTTGGTGTGTCAAAATATGTTTGTATTTACTTATAAACTAATAATCAATTGGAAATTACGAGTGTTTAATTAAAATAATTAGTGGTCGGTCAACTAGCTGCTAAAATTACGCTTCCGTTAGTTTACGACCACCTGGTCGGGAACTAGCTGAATTAGACTAGATAATTTTCAAAGATTGTGGACTTATTACTGCAAGGTATAATGTGAAAATTTTCGATTTATTCTATTCATTTCGGCATAGCTGATTTGCTCGCCAGATTACGACCGGCTAATTGTATCAAAGAAACTAAACTGTAAGCCCTTAAAGTTCTCAAATTCTCAAATCATGGTGGTCGACAACGGATCAGTTGTCGACCACCATGATTTTACTCTGAAGAAAATCGACTAGTTTTTGGCGGTGTACAATTTTTTAATAAATATTCCTTACCTACCTTACATAGAAGCAGCATATAAGATTATACCTGCCAGTTTTGTACGCTATAATATTAAATAAAAGTGATTATAAAAAAAAATATTAATGATTTTATTTTCGACTTTAATCTGATAGTGCTTGAGTTGTTTTTACAGTGGCTTTCTACCGGTCGGGAACTAGCGGAAAAGACGGGCGTTAACTGGCTTTAGGTGTCCGGGAACTGGAAAAATCACACTTTTCGATATATTTGTTAATTATAAAATAATACATTAATTATATAATTTAAAAAAATATATCAGATCGTGTAATTTAAACATTTTTCTTTCACATGTAGGCCCAATATCAAAATATTAACGCTTATTATCATAACTATCTGATTTTAAAGATGACAAGTCGACTAAGTGGTCGTGAACCGGCCTAATCACCCTATTATACTACACTACGCCTTTTTTTATCTCCAAAGGGTGAGACAAAGGAATGAAATATTAAGACTTGCGTAATAGGAATTTATCAGACGATTGGAGAACATTTTTTATCTTAACATTGAAATCTAGAACGTGCTAAACATAACCGATAAGGCGACGGTTGAAGTAAATAATATTATTATCAATAAAATCTATGATAAATTGCGTATCAAAAAATTCATTCTTGTTCAGCTTCAAGATTTTACAAACTGTTAGTTACAGTGTTATTGGGATTTTCCATTAGGAATTTCTCAGTAGCAGCCTCGGAGTCTGGATTTGTGCCCGGTTGATGGCAATAGGATCGTCCCTATTACATGGGACTTAAACATAACTGGCAAAATGTGGGTGGTGTACTAATCGGTAGTACACCTCTGCTTAACCCTTCGGGGATAACAGGTGTGATGTTATGTATGCATAGTCAACTAAAGAAATAGGTATTCAGGGTCGTCAGTAATAATTGAAGTTTTCTTGGAAACCGATGGCAAACGTCGATTGACACTTATTATTAAACTGTTTCTAATTTTTAAATTAAGTCTTTTGTTGACTACCTTAATAATATCAGGGAGTATTTAATCCCTACAGTTAGTACCTACACACTTGTTTATTACAGAGTTACTTAGCCAAAATCTTTGAACTTATAGGCCCCCTCCCCTTTTTAAGAAACACGATACCAACCAACCGCACACACGAAAAAAAGAATACCTTAAAAACTAAAAGAACAAACTCAAGCTTATAAGTTTCTCACAAAACCCTTTGCGCAATTATTCAAAAATATACACGAGACGATTATTTTTTAAAGAAAACGAATCCTAAAACTCTGGTGTATATTACAAACATCGGTAACGCAAAAAGGGGGTTCGCTTTCAAAGTAGAGAGAAAAAAAAAGAAATGTGAAAGGCCGCCATTGCTCGCCTACTGATTTCCCAGCGAAAGGGTTGGATGGATTAAGTGGTACTTTAAAGTACCGCCCTGCAGTTAAAAAAAAAACATGGCTGCCGTCACATGTTGGGATGGGGACCGTGTCACGTATCCCTTTAATCTTCTAATTGCGGTGGCTGTTAGAGGAAAGATGTTAGACATTTTAGGAATATTTTTAAGTGATACCATTGTGTCTTTTGAGGATGTAATGTTCATATGAAGGCTGTTACTTAATATGAAATACTAACTTTTACCCGTGACTTCATTTTCGTCAAATTTGATATTATTATCGCACAAGAACCGTACATTTGAAGGTATAAAAAGTAGCTCAAAGTCAAAGTCAAAACATTTATTTCAATTAGACCATTTACAGGCACTTTTAAATTGTCAAGGAGTCTGTCAGTTAGTCCGAAAAATGAAGCTAGTTGCTCGTTCCAAAACGGAGGTAGGCCTCTATGGAGAAGAACGAGCAAGAAAATCCACGGCACTCTTTTAAATAAAATTAGGTTTTTACAAAATCCTGGTTACATTATTCTTGTTAATTCTACATGTGTGATCACAATGAAGTTGAATACCTATAGAACAGATAGTTAGCTTAAATGCTAATAGCATTTATGCTATTTTTTAATATTCTGTCTAACATCTACAAACTTTCGCATAATTATAATAGTGGTAGGACTTACATAATATGTAATTTTAAAAAAGGAAGAAATTAATATTATATTATTATTATTAAGAATGACCATTCTTAATAATAATAATTTTATATTATATTATTATTATTAAGAATGACCATTCTTAATAATAATAATTTAATATTAATTTCTGTTGCTGGATTTACAATTCTCGGTGCTGAGCCGATGGTTAAAAATCCAACAACAGAAATTACAAAGTAAAATTAAAATAATAGACACTGTTTTAAGAGATTGGAGTAGGCAACAAAAGATAAGGTTGAATATACGCACAGTTACGTAGGTACCTATGTTTTACAAATAATAAATGATTGATTGATTGATTGATTGACAGTACACTTACCATTTTTTTTACAGTTAATTGCGAGTTAATGACAAAGTAAAGATCAGTAAACGCAGCCAAGTTGATTTGAAGTAAATTTTGTCTACCTTTTTATTTTAACTAGATTTATCTTTTAGACAGATAAGTAAAGTATTAGTACCTAATGTCTGTTAATTTTGTGCTAATTTCAGACCTGTTTAAGCATAGGTAGGGTAAGATATCCAATAGTCGACCATTTCATGCTTCATTTCACTACAAATAGTACAGATAATTATAATTGTCCAACATGGCTGACAGCTTCAAAGTATCTACATCATGGGGCCTACCCTCATCTCTTAAAACAGTATTATTTTAATATTACTTTGCCTTGCGCACTGTTGGATTTTCAACCCGGGGCTCAGCGCCGAGAGTTGAAAATCCAATAACAGAATTTGCAAAGTAATATTAAAATGGTACTGTTTTAAGAGATGGCGGTCTGCCGCCAGTGGTTTATTTTTTTGTAAGGAACCGTGAACGTTTAGTTATCAAATAACTCATTATGTTTTACTTAAACTTGTAACTAGTTTCTAGACCATTAGTATCTTTTTTATATTTTCCTTTTTTTATCAATAAAAGAGTTATAAAACACTGACCATTACTTGTTCAATATTTGAACTGACAGCTATTAGCAAAGGCTTGCTAGAAGGCTGACAACTCGGTGATTTACCCTAGAAACAGGTCTTAACAATTTGCTAAAACATAATTATTATCTGTGGCTGAAACATAGTTACACGTGCTCATGTAAGTGTTATAGACTGGTTCTGTTTTATGAAAATAGTGTTGTAGGTGCCTACAAATTGTAGGTATGTAGTTCCCTGTGGCATACCTTGCCCTACACGGGCCCTGTATATTTCGGGCCCCTACCTAACTGCGGCGAAGCCCAAAAGGAGGGTTATGTGTTTCATCTGTTTGTATATGTAAGTATTCTATCCTATGTCCGCGCGTAACCACTCAACGGCTCAACCGATTTTGGTAAATGATACATCATTATGTGCAGTCAGATATAGTTAAGGTTTTCTTAGAAACCAATGGACGTTTTCAAATGTAATTTAATTTTAAAAGTAGGTAGATAATTAAACCGTTCATTAATTAAATTAAGTTTCAATCGAAGACACCCACAGGTTTCTAAGAAAACTTCAACTATATCTGACGACCCTGGATACCTATTTGTTTTGTTGACTGAACATTGTAGCTTTTCCATACCATTAGTTTTGTTATTTTGTAGAGGAAATGTGAAGTTGATTTTCGGGAAGTCTGACTCTCTGGGGTTTAAATATTAGCGGGTTCTAATAAACGACGTTAAATTTTTGGAGTGAGTGAAGTCATCTTTTGGCGACATTAGTTGAATTGTCAAACTGTCGCGCTATATACCTACGTCATGAGTTAAGCATATAATTATCCCTTGTATGCTCCCAGTCCCCATATATTATATCTAGGGTGACTGCAAGTATGGTAACTAGTGACCAATACTTACACACACAATTGCACTCATGGTAACAAAGAACTGCATTATCTACCGATGAACAATAAAATATTAACAATTCATAATATTTGAACATTACTATCAGCAAAGTTCTCACGTAGGTACCTACTACAATACAATAAATTGTAAATGATTATGCCATTGTTACCATATACGCGCTCGACTTATCGACATGTCATAGGTCGACAGTCCTCAGTAGCAATTTGACGCCGAACCGCGGCGGTCGTGTGACATTATTATGCGGTTTATAATTTTCACACTATTCATCTTTTATGCAAAATGTGACGACAATTACTACCAGAGACGAAACCAAATAGTTGAACTTGAATTACGGCAAGCTCTCGGAGGGAATACGACACTAAATGATAAAGAAAATGTAGTGAACAATTGTTTGATGCAACACAAGTTCAACGAACTCGACTATGGATTTGACCACCCGGAGCAATTTAATCTGTCGCATCACTTCTTCTCTTATAAGAACCAGATTCCGAAGTCCAAGGTTTACAAGATCATCAAGAGTATGCCCAAAGGAGCCGTGCTTCATATCCACGACATGGCGATCATCGGACCTGATTATCTGATGAACATCACCTACAGGGACTATCTTTATGTGTGTTTTGGCAAATCTATCCAGTTTAGGTTTTCAAATAGTGTTCCTAATATTACGTGTGATGCGCAATGGCAGCTCATGAGTGAAGCTAGAAGTGCTGCTTCTAATGTAACCGAATTCGATGCAAATCTCAGGAAACATTTCACACTGGTTTGTGATAACCCTGACGTGGTTTACCCTTCCATCAAAGAAACTTGGACTACATTTGCTGAATACTTCGGGACGGTGCATGCTCTACTGACGTATAGGCCGAACTGGGAACAGTATTTCTATGACGCACTCACTTTATTCAAAGCAGATAATGTTATGTACGTGGAAGTCAGGAGTTTATTGCCGGAACTTTATGAATTAGATGGCACTGTGTATGATACCTTGATAACAGCAAGAGCTTACAGAAAATCGATAAACAGATTCGTGAAAGATCATCCGGATTTCATTGGTGCTAAACTTATATATGCTCCATACAGGAAAGTAGATAAAGATACAATAGAGCATTACATACAAACAGCAAGACAGATCAAGAGAGAGATGCCTGACATCTTTGCTGGATTCGATTTGGTTGGCCAAGAAGATTTAGGGAATCCATTAATTGAATTTGTACCACAATTACTACAAGTAAAGGATTTAAATTTCTTCTTCCACGCTGGTGAAACGAATTGGTATGGGACACTTACTGATGAAAATTTAGTAGATGCTATATTGTTAGGAACTAAACGATTGGGGCATGCGTACGCGCTTGCAAAACACCCAGTGCTTATTCAAGAAGTGATTAACAAAGACATAGGTATAGAGGTGAATGTTTTATCAAATGCTGTGTTGTCTTTGGTCAGGGATGTCCGCAACCATCCTTTGAATATTTTTCTAAGTTTAAATTTACCTGTTGTTTTATCTAGTGATGACCCTGGCGCTTGGGAAGCTGATCCTTTGTCTGATGACTTTTACGTAGCTTTTGTAGGGGTGGCAAATAGGCTAACGGACTTAAAAATGTTAAAAACTTTAGCTCTTAACTCTTTGAAATACAGTGCATTAGAAGGAGAGGACAAGGAAAGAGCTATCCGAGAGTTTCATAGACAGTGGAATAATTTTGTGGACAATTTTAAATGTTCCTCATATTGAAATAGAGCTTAGAATAAATTGTGAGTAACTTATGTATGCAGCCGAACAAACAATGAGACATATGTAACAATTATACAGTTAGAAATAAAACAATTTTATGACTAAAATATATCTTTCTAAGTACTACCTAATTTGTTTTATTTTTTACAGAGTCTTGACAATTTTAACACCTGACACCTGAAATAGATTAGAAAATTGCAAAATAACTCAAAATACTCGAAGAAAGTTGTACGATCAAACAAGCTATTTGGTTTACAGACAAAAATAATTAAGTATCTTTCTGCCACATTGTTATTTTGTGTTCACTTTTTAAGCTTGTATTGTGGTGTCTAATAATTTTACAACCGATTTCGAGTAATTTAAAAAAATTATCACACTCGAAACTTGACTCGAAACCTTTAGAAGAGTTTCAGCTTTCTGACTAACTGACCGACTCCTTGACAATTCAAAAGTGCCTGTAAATGGTCTAATTGAAATAAATATTTAGACTTTAACTCTTTTAACTTTGAACCACTCGATGGATTTTTAAGCTTGTGGTGTCTAATAATTTTGGAACTACATATCTAAATTGATCTAAAAGGATTGACACACTCGAGACATTGTTTAAAAGTGATTGCAAGATAGGCTCTATCTGTATAACAAATAGGTAGCTTGTTCGACTGTACATAGTCTTAACGGAGCCCAGAAAGACAGACATGTCCAAAAAAATCCGGACGGTTAGTAAATCTGTTCGTTTTCCCATAACTCTTATTTCTATGCCCCGTCGTTCCCGATTGTGTCCCATATTGAATCTGCCAAACCAAGTGGTTCTAAGATGTAAGACTTGCTGGGGTCGCGGGACGTCTTAACAGGATACCGTGGCCCCAAAACGCAAAGGGCTACAGAAGGAACAGGGTGGTTTTTTAGTCAGTAAAAGTCTGACAGACCTCATTTGATGATTTTTACCACCCCAAAAAAAAAGATGTAAGGCTTCCAATATAAAAAAAAAATAAAAATTACAGCGTACAGCAAAAGACAAAGTAAAGTTAACAATTGATCAAATAGGTACTTATCTATACAATGACGTCATTTTAGGTGTTATTTCCTTGTTCATACAGCGATGACCAATATTATACACGTGTGTTTAAAACAGTGAACTATAACAATGTAGGTACAGTCGTACAAGCTATTTGATATACAAGCAGCTACCTTGCAACTACTTTAAACAATGTCTCGAGTGTGTTAATACTTTTACATAGATCAAATTAGATAGGTTCCAAAATTATTAAACACCACAAGCTTAAAAATCCATCGAGTGGTTCAAAGTCAAAAGTCAAAGTCAAAACATTTATTTTAATTAGGTAGACCATATATAGGCACTTTTGAATTGTCAAGGAGTCAAGCTAGTTGCTCGTTCCAAAACGAAGGTAGGCCTCTATGGAGAAGAACGAGCAAGAAACTCCACGGCACTCTTTTCAATTAGGTTTTTACAAAATACTGGTTACATTATACTTGTTGCTTCTACATGTGGTAACAATGAAGATTAGTATATACAATAATAATATAAAATATAATAAGAATCAAGATGTAAGCCATGGCAGTTAAGAGATGGCCAATCCCAACTGACAGCGCTCGTTCACGAGCATTGGTTTGGAAGATATGAGGGAATAAAGAATATTACAAACAAACATACAAAGATAGGCGCGAAAAACATAAGCCTTTCCTTGCAGTTGGGTAAATAGTGAGTGAACACAAAATAACAATGAATGGCAATGAAAGATAAAAATATTGTTGTCTGAAAACCAAATAGCTTGATCGACGGTACCTAAATTAAAACTATTATGATAATAAGTATAATCGTAAAATAATGGAAACAATTTTGTCAATTGAGTCATACATTATCATAGAGTATCATATTCGTGTTGTAAATATTATGTAGTCGTTGGCGAATTATTGCACAATACGATTATCTATACCTATATAAAATTGAAGTTTCTGTTTGTAATGGCAAAATAACAGCTTTTTATTTAGGTAAGTTCTACTTTAATTGTATGTCTGACTCTTTGTTCCGGCTAATCTCCGAAACGACTGGATCGATTTTCGGCAGGATTGACAGAACAGACAGACAAAGGGTTAGGCAGAGATGTAAGTAGGTACCCATTGAAACACCCACATTTCGCCAGTTATGTTTAAGTCCCATGTAAGGGGGAGCTTATTGCCATCAACCGGGCACGAATCCAGACTCCGAGGCTGCTACTGAGAAATTCCTGATGAAAAAACCCGATAATACTTTGCCCGACCTGGGAATCGAGCCCAAAACCTCATGCTCAGCAGTCGCGCTACACCGAGGTACGACGGCATTTTTGAAATAGTGATTTACAAATGAGTATAGAGAACAAACCAACCCAAGTCAAAATATCCTTCCATTATTTGACGTAATTGTTATGATACTCGTATTATATTAGTTAAAAACACTGATTAAATTTTATCTGTTCTAAAAATAACTTTAGGACAGCAGGGCCCTGACCACAATCTTTTACGAAACAATGTTATTTCGTTAACGTTTTGTTTCAAGCTTATAATAACATTACTCATATTCGTACCATGAACTTCATATTTCAATGTTGTTTTATTCCTGTGCTAAAGTGCTGGGAAAGAACGAACTATTTGTAAGATTTGTCTATTGCCTGCTATCATGGGGCCAATCACAAGCTCTTAAAACAGTATTATTGTAATATTACTTTCACTTTTCGTATTATGACGTCCTTAAAACAAGCTTATAATAAGGTTAAAGTAATGTTGTTTTCTTAGCAGTTTTGGTGACGTCACCCCTAAAAGTTCATTCATTTCCTACCATGAGGTCACTTTTGACAAACAGCATTATTGTTTTAATGTCAAATTTAGCTATCATAAAAAAGTTCCTCGAATTCGACGGAAGTATTATCGTTTTGCACATTTATATATTTAATAATGTAGTTTTTTGGAGTGCAGTGCGTTGAAAGTGGAGATGATTAAGATGCAATCCAGAATAGAGGTTTCAGAAGAATCCAATGCTGAACTACGTACGAAAAAAGCTGCACATGCTGCTCCTGCTGGGTCCTGCTGTGCCTACGTCGCAGCTGTACGATTCACGTCTGCAATACTCCACGAAGGTTGAGGAAGTCGTGGAGTCTATCAGAGTGAAGACCAATTGGACTCTGGAGGGTTGAAAAGTTGGAATCGCGCCACGATATCAACTTTAGATCGTTCGTGGTTTTGAGTATAAGAAGAGGATTTTTGGCCGGGTGTCGTATACCGGCGTTTCCGAGATCGATTACGTAACACCTCGCAGCGGAACACGACGCCGACGAGACGTGTATACGAAGTATATACTTGAAGCTAGTTTATATTAAATATGTATTACGTTTACTCAGAAGTTTAATTTTTTCACTGCTACAAGGGGTAGTAGACCTAAGTATTTGATATTAATTTCAGCTTGATACCTCCACGCGTTCTGAGAAAAAGAGTCTTGACAGACGGACAGACAGACAAATGGACAACAAAGTAAGTAATCCTATAAGGGGTAAGTAAAATGTGTTTCTAGAGATTTTAGTATATGGGTATTGGAAATAAGCAAAAGTAAATAAAGACCAATAAGTTTAAACAAAAATATGAAATTTCTTTAATCACTTACTAATACCTAATAACAATTATAAGAGAGTATACAATTGTTAAGTTATATTATAAATGTGACACTTGCAATAGGGCTAACATATATCTGTAAAACCATTAAACAATGAAGATGTGATTCGGGAAGTCCAATTACAGCCACAAAACAATGCGAGCGAACAGCCACGTAGTAACAACATCGCTCTGCAACAGGGTTTGGTTACTCGTGAAACTCTTGTACAGCGGCTGTGGGGAAGACGGCATTTAAGATGCTGAAACAAAATAAATTTTATTTTTGTTTATAATTAAAAGAGTGTACGACTAAACGCCTATAGACTGAACACCGGCAAGACTTTACTTCGACGGGACTCTTCGCCGACAGGGCACATAGTACTTAGATGTGAATAATTTCTGTTCGATTTGATAAGATTTCTGGATAGCACTTTTTCGGGGTTTTAAAGACAGCATATTTAAAAGTTGTGTACCTTTCAATCCTTATTGCTGCGAGTAGGATTAAGGAATGATGTTGTTGATCTCTTGGAATTTAAAATTTCCCAGAGTATCTCTAGCTGTCGCCAGGATTAACTCTTAACTAGATTAATTCTTCGGCTGCAAAATGAATAACAAAACACTTATAACTGAGTCTGAAAACATATTGTTTCGAAACTATCACAATCAAAACATTACAGATAAATATTTTCTTGTTGTAAAGTTATTCACGGAGTTACCGTGTTTAACCTTACCTTGATTCCATGATGATTTTGTATCCAACTGACTACAAAATGCTAGTGACACACAGATCTTAAGTAACTAAGATAAAATAAAATAAGTTTAACCACAAAAAAATCCATTTTAAATTTTTTGACTTTTCAATTTCGTCCGCGTTAGACAGCTGACATTGCTGACAATTTTATGGAAACTCGTGACAATTAAGAGCAATAGCGCACTAGCGAACTGGCAGCGCGGCCACGACGCGCGGCCCGGCCGCAGGGGTTGCGATTTGCAACGCGGCCAAAACCGCGGCTACGATCGTCAGTTGCACATACAGCGCGCAACAAAATGGTCGTTGAAGAAATAGCAGTGCTTTTTATAAGTAAGAAGCGGAAAAAGAAAATATAAAAATGGCATAGTCATCACGGGACATGTCCCACAACGCCCTCCTTGTCTCAATCTCGGTTATAAATCTTTGCGTGTCGAAAGACATCCCGATGATCACAAATCACGCTGTAGTTCCACAATACGTGCGGCCGCCGCGGCTAGTGCGCGCACACTGGTGATTTAACTACAATGCAATATTGATCTCAGTGGCCGCAGCGACCAGCGACGAACACTGGCCGCAAATGCGTCGCTTCGATCTCGCTGGCCGCTGCGGCTTGGTGTGGCCGCTGGCCGCGTGCGGCCAGGTGCGCGTGCTCTGTGGCGATTTCATACTAAGGTTATCTATCTCGATGGCCGCCGCGAGCTGGCCGCTGCGGCTTAGCCGCTAGTGCGCTATTGCTCTTAGATTATAGCAAGCGATAGATTATACCAAGCAATAGACAAATCTTACAAATAGTTCGTTCTTTCCCAGCACTTTAGCGAGAATAAAACAACATTGAAATTATGAAGTTCATGGTACGAAAATGAGTAATGTTATTATAAGCTTGAAACAAAACTTTCTTGAAATAAGATTGTTTTGTAAAGCGCAGGCCACACCGCCAGCTAGCGAGCGAACATCGTTTCACCTCTTTACATACTTCGGTTCACACCGCGAGCTACCGACTAACCTAACGAGCTAAGCTAACGAAATATCCGACGATTCCCAGCTAGCGGGCGGGCGGGCTAGGTGGGCGAACATCGTTTCACCTCTTTACATACTTCGGTTCAAGCGCAGGCCACACCGCCAGCTAGCGGACGGGCGGGCTAAGCGGGCGAACATCGTTTCACCTCTTTACATACTTCGGTTCACACCGCGAGCTACCGACTAACCTAACGAGCTAAGCTAACGAAATATCCGACGATTCCCAGCTAGCGGGCGGGCGGGCTAGGCGGGCGAACATCGTTTCACCTCTTTACATACTTCGGTTCACACCGCGAGCTACCGACTAACCTAACGAGCTAAGCTAACCGCTCCGCGCGCTCCGCCCGTCGCTCGTCTGTCCGTAGTTTTCGGTGTGAACCCCATAGTTTAGCTCGCCAATATTTCGCGTAGTTTGTATAGTTTCCTTCGTTCGCTTCGCCCGCCCGCTTAGCCCGCCCGCCCGCTAGCTGGCGGTGTGGCCTGCGCTTCACACCGCGAGCTACCGACTAACCTAACGAGCTAAGCTAACGAAATATCCGTCGCTCGTCAGTCCGTAGTTTTCGGTGTGAACCCCATAGTTTAGCTCGCCAATAGTTCGCGTAGTTTGTATAGTTTCCTTCGTTCGCTTCGCCCGCCCGCCTAGCCCGCCCGCCCGCTAGCTGGCGGTGTGGCCTGCGCTTTAAAGATTGTGGTAAGCCATGGACTGTATAGCGCTATCCCTTTCACACATCGGTCCGATTCCCTACTATGAAGTATAGTCTTGAAGCAAATTATTATTATTTTTATATTTAAAAATATTACTTTGTATTAAGTAGAATCTAATTGTTATGAGTAATTTCCTTTAAATTAACCAAAGCATTTTGAGTGGTGTTTTTATGCAAGTTAACATCTTGGCATTCATAAGAAAAATACCCAGAGACAATCGACTAAATTCATATTAAAAACTTTTTAAATTTTAAATTCCAAGAGATCAACAACTACTGCCAACAATCGCTATGACAAAACTTGTCAATATTTAATATGGAAAAAACAATGTCTAAAAATACTGGGAGAAGATATTGGCCAGGGATATGCCAGGTGTTTAGGTGGAACTAGTAAGAAAACATAAGTAGTTAAGCATAATTTATTGTTATTTGTAATATAAAACAAAGATAAAAAAGGGTATGCTTAGATGGTTTCGGTCATGTTGAGAGGAGGAGTGAAAGACGATTAAAAAAAGGTATTTATATGGCAGAGGTGAGTGGTAACGCAGGGAGGGGTCGTCCTAGGAAGACCTACGCTGACCTTATTGGTAAGGTTCTTCAGAAAGGTCAGGTGCTCAGTACTCGTAACTGGCGTGCTTGTATGACGAGATGTATGAATGTAGGTGGCGTTCTGTGGTTTCTGCCTACCCCCATAGGAAAAAGGCGTGAATTTATGTATGTGTGTGTATGTAATTCTTATGTTATTTCTTTGTAGCCTCCAGAGATTGGCGCTCTTTTTACAGAAGTGATGTGGATTATCCCTCTGCTATAGAATGCATTCTGCAAAGTGTGAATTCTTTCCTAGATCCCGCATTCCTTAATCCTACTCATAGCAACAAGGATTGAAAGGTACACAACTTTTAAATATGTTTACTGTCTTTAAAACCCCGAAAAAGTGCTATCCAGAAATCCTATCAAATCGAACAGAAATTATTCACATCTACTATGAGCCCTGTCGGCGACGAGTCCCGTCGAAGTAAAATCTTGTCGGTGTTCAGTCTATAGGCGTTTAGTCGTACACTCTTTAAATTATAAACAAAAATAAAATTTATTTTGTTTCAGGATCTTAAATGCCGTCTTCCCCACAGCCGCTGTACAAGAGTTTCACATTGTTTTGTGGCTGTAATTGGGCTTCCCTAATCACATCTTCATTGTTTAATGGTTTTACAGATATATGTTAGCCCTATTGCAAGTGTCATATTTATAACTTAACAATTGTATACTCTCTTATATTATTATTAGTAAGTGATTAAAGAAATTTTATATTGTTGTTTAAACTTATTGGTCTTTATTTACTTTTGCTCATTTCCAATACCCATATACTAAAATCTCTAGAAACACATTTTACTTAACCCATAAAGGATTACTTACTTTGTTGTCCATTTGTCTGTCTGTCCGTCTGTCAAGACTCTTTTTCTCAGAACGCGTGGAGGTATCAAGCTGAAATTAATATCAAATACTTAGGTCTACTACCCCTTGTAGCAGTGAAAAAATTAAACTTCTGAGTAAACGTAATACATATTTAATATAAACTAGCTTCAAGTATACACTTCGTATACACGTCTCGTCGGCGTCGTGTTCCGCTGCGAGGTGTTACGTAATCGATCTCGGAAACGCCGGTATACGACACCCGGCCAAAAATCCTCTTCTTATACTCAAAACCACGAACGATCTAAAGTTGATATCGTGGCGCGATTCCAACTTTTCAACCCTCCAGAGTCCAATTGGTCTTCACTCTGATAGACTCCACGACTTCCTCAACCTTCGTGGAGTATTGCAGACGTGAATCGTACAGCTGCGACGTAGGCACAGCAGGACCCAGCAGGAGCAGCATGTGCAGCTTTTTTCGTACGTAGTTCAGCATTGGATTCTTCTGAAACCTCTATTCTGGATTGCATCTTAATCATCTCCACTTTCAACGCACTGCACTCCAAAAAACTACATTACTAAATATATAAATTTGCAAAACAATAATACTTCCGTCGAGTCAGAGGAACTTTTTTAAGATTGCTAAATTTGACATTACAACAATATTGTTGGCTGTCAAAAGTCACGTCGTGTTAGGAAATGAATGAACTTTTAGGGGTGACGTCACCAAAACTGCTAAGAAAACAACATTACTTTAACCTTATTATAAGCTTATTTTAAGGACGTCATGGTACGGAAAGTGAAAGTAATATTATAATAATATTGTTTTAAGAGCTTGTGGTTGGCCCCCTGTTGTTGATAGATAGTAGGTAATGTAACACGTTTGGCATATCAAATTATTTTACCGTAACAATCATTTTATTTTCAGGCAATTATGGCCCATAGAAAAAATACTAATAATAATCTTCTCAAAAATTACGCGTCACGTTGTTGGTCGGGGATGGACTCCTAAACTACTTAACCGATTTTATTGAAACTTACACACCGTGTGCAGTTTGATCCAACTTGAAAGATAGGATAGTTTTTATCTCAATTATTGGTCTTAATATTTTTTGATTGCAAACCTGAGCCGCAGCAACGCGTGGACCGGTCAGCTAGTTTGTATACTTAGATAAAAATGTTTCCCTGTTTTATGGAGAAGGTTCTTATGAAAGAAAATTAAAAAAAAAAACAAATACTTATATGGCGGTACGAAGTTCGCTGGCTCAGCTAGTAGGTTAGGTACTTACCTAATTTATAATTCTGTTGATAATCCCTTCCACTTTCTTTGCTCAAACAAACATCTATAAAAGTCATGCGGGTAGGTAGTAGGTACATAGCTACTTACCTACTTCCTTTTTACTTTCAAGATTTTCATATCAAAAAGAGATAGATGGAAGCCCTTGTATTTAGAGATGCACTTTAGTTTTTCTCCAAGTACAAAACACGTTCAAATTACAGTTCAGAAACCATATTTTAATCTAAAATGGACTTTATGTCTTTGTAATAAAGGTGATAGCGAATAAAAGGGGCAGTAAAATATATTTGTTTTGGTTTTTGCAACAAACTTGGAGTGACACCCTCAAAAGGAGGGTACTCACGCCTAACGAACTCATTGTCTGTTTCAACTAGCTCTTCGTACATTCTGCCAGCCTGGTACCTAGTATATGGAAATAGTGGGATACTTCTAATGTAGTCTGTTTTTTTTTAGGGTGCCGTACCCAACAGGTAAAACCCATTACTAAATCTCCGCTATCCGTCCGTCTGTCTGTCTGTATGTCCGTCTGTCACCAGGCTGTATCTCATGAACCGTGATGGTTTAAGCCACTTCCGGTCCAGCCGTTTCAGATTAGCCGGAACAAACAGACCTTGTAAACATTAATATTATTTTGTAAAAAGCAGTTTGTTTGTTTGTAGACTGCCTCGTTGGTCTAGTGGTCGCAAAGCGCGACTGCTGAGCATGAGGTCTTGGGTTCAATTCCCAGGTCGGGCAAGGTGTTATTGGGTTTTTCCATTAGGAATTTCTCAGTAGCAGCCTCGGAGTCTGGATTTGTGCCCGGTTGATGGAAATAGGCTCGCCCCCTATTACATGGGACTTAAACATAACTGGCGAAATGTGAGTTGTGCTGATGGGTACACCTCTGCCTAACCCTTCGGGGATTACAGGCGTGATGTTATGTTTATGTTATGTAAAAAGCAGTTATTTTGTTTGGTTTTTTTTTTTCATAGATACATATATTATATTTTGTGCACGTACCGATATAGCATCGCACAACTCTCGATCTGTGTGCGTAGTGATCGCACTTGGCCATTGTTTCCTATCGACAGTCGTAATTAACGATACCGTGCACATGCATACTGTAGGATGGCACTGAATGTCCGTTACACCGTTCTGTAACACCTATTGTCATTTTCTTTTTAAATTTAGACCTTGCTAGGCATTTCTCCTGTATTGTGGATGCGTTTACAAACACATAAACTGTATAATTTATACACAAATGTGATGGTCCAATAGTTAATGGCCGCCATAGACGTTCAAGTAATTTGATCAAACAGGCTAGTTCAAACAGTTTGGTCAAATTGGCATGACCTTTCAAGCGACCACACACCATCAGGCAGACTTGAAGCGGTGTCAGTTCAGTATCGAAGCGGGCGAAGAGTGGTAGTGCTTCTTAAGGGAACACTTCCGTAGCAACAACTAAGCGCTCGCAACACACACACTCAAAATTTTTATCAAACTGTTTGGTCAAATAAAAATACGAAAATTCATATTTCTTCCTTCCATTTAATTTCTCATTAAATTTGATCAAATTTACTGTTTGAACTTTTGAACTAGCCTGTTTGATCAAATTACTTGAACGTCTATGGCGGTCATAAGGCGCCTGTCTTTCATGCACGAGGTTGTGGGTTCGGGCTCGTAGGAAATGGAGAATAGACCACCGCATTTCCTCCAAATTTACTGTTTGAACTTTTGAACTAGCCTGTTTGATAAAATTACTTGAACGTCTATGGCGGCCATAAGGCGCCTGTCTTTCATGCACGAGGTTGTGGGTTCGGGCTCGTAGGCACTCGTAGTACCAATGTGATTTTTTGGTCGGTGGTCGTCAAGCATGTGAAATTTAGATCTAATTAGTTACTTACAAGAGTACCACAGTCACTTCAGATCTTTTACGGTACAATTAATATATTATTTTCTTTTCTAGATAGCATACTGGTTTAATGCTTAGGGAAGGAATATTATTATTAGGCAAGGAAGCTTTTTTTTTCTCTTCCCCACGTCGTTGTTCCACTGCTAGGCATAGGCCTCCCTCAAAGTCCTGTCATGAACTCTTTTCCCGCGCTACCTCGAGCTACCCGTTGTGGTATCCAGAAACTTTCGTGTTCGGTACGTTTATTCCGTGCGTTTGTGTTTAGAAGCCCTCATTTTCGGTGTAACAGACATCCATTGGTACCTAACAGCAAAGTATTCCCATCAGTCATCGATGTCTCTCTATTATCACTTTTCATGGTAAAAATCGACAAACGCAACTACATAGCTACCTACATAGGTAGCCCCACTTCAATTTCTAGGACTTGTGCCATGTATTGTTATGGTGCTTGATCGATTTTCAGCTAACAAGTATTGCTCTATTTTTGAATTGAGAATCGATTGGCCCTTGTGTTTCAATGTATCTTCATTCACAATAATTAGGTACGGATAAAGGGGGCTGCATATGAAAACATCTTTTAGAAAAATCAAGCCGTACTGCCGCTAGACTACCCGACGCTACGCTACACTACGCTACGGTACACTACGCGACGCTACGGTACACTACGCTACGCTACGGTACACTACGCTACGCTACGGTACACTACGCTACGCTACGGTACACTACGCTACGCTACGGTACACTACGCTACGATACACTACGCCACGCTACGGTACACTACGCTACGCTACGATACACTACGCCACGCTACGGTACACTACGCTACACAACGCCACGCTATGCTACACTAAATGGGGTTTTAAAGATTTGAAAACATTATATCCTATGGTAGTTAATATATTTTACATTTGACAAAACATAACGCTACAGAGGGGACTTAACCCTTCCTCGGTGTTGGTTTGGTAATTAGAAATTCGTCCTAATTAATCTGTACCTAAATGTGGCAGTAACCGTACCTGTATAATATACCTTTAATATTTAGAGTCAGCAAACCAGATGAAGTTTGCGAAATAAAAATACGAAAATATTTATAATTTCATTTTATTTTAATTTTTATGCCAGTAACACATAATATTACAAAACGACATTTTAATAACATGTTTAGAATATTTTCGCAAGTATTACACTAAAATGCAATAAAATAACTAAGTATGTGCAACTAGCCTTAGAACTAAAACATAAAAAATATTAACACAAATATTTATGATAACTTATCGCTATGCCAAACAGTGTACTTATGAGTTATGTTTTTCATGGTTTGACTAAATATTTAAAATGACCAAAGAAAAGATGGATGTATTGTGTGAATCATATTTTCTTATCATTGATCAGGATCACTAAATTCACCAATTAATAAAACTCAATTTAAACATAAAATAATTTACTGGAGGTAGGTACACAAAGCCCATGAATGATGATCGGATATCTCGAAAAAAAATGAGGACTTGAAAATTTGTACGACGTGAACGCTCGCGCTAGTGCGTTATGAGTAACGTGACCATTTTTATTTTTTATCAAAACGGGACATATGGGTTTTTAACGTTGATTAGTTTAGCCGATTCATAAAGAATACCTACTCTATTTTGATGCTCGTGAATTCCATACATTTTGGCGAGTTTATGTAGCGAAATCAAACTTGAGTTTCCTTTATGTTTAAAATAACGGGACGTACCCAGGGCTGTAGCTAGAGTCGAATTTGAGGTAGGGCAGCATTGGTTACAGGTAGGGCGGAAGTAAAAAAAATGTCATAATTGATCTGCCCTCGAAACACGGGCTCCTAATCAATCACCATGTATATCTGACATCTTATGATAACTCTGAAACTATGAACAAACCATTTAATTATAATAATCTATCTTATTTTTGGTATTTTTAAGGTAGGGCATTGTGATTTCAAGGTAGGGCATTGCCCCACAATGCCCCCCCCTAGCTACGGCCCTGGACATACCTATGGTCACGTTAGTTATGAGTTACACAATTGGGAGCGACGGTCTATTAAGCTAAGTAATTCATTTAAACAGGCTAAAAAAGGTTTTATATGTCACGCTAGCTATCTCGGCGCTTATCTAGCATTTAATATAAATAAATTGTCTTTACACGGTGTAAAAAGCCAAGACACACAGTCGCAATACTCATACTGCCCAACAAACGGATGCTAGTAGCACTGTAGTATTCTAGTAAGTACAGCGATCGAAACCTGCGCTGGAATAATGTAAACTGGCACTGGAATAGGTATTCCAGTAAGAAATCCAGTCTAGTGACTGGATTGAGTCTACATTTTCATTCAAGCGCCACTTGGGTAGTGTGTGTGGTAGCCAATCCAGTAACCAAATAAAGAATTGCAATGATGGAAAGAATATGGACCTTTTAGTGTCTTTTACACACGTTATTTATACTTTAAAAGAAATCTTGGAACATTTTACAATAGATTTTATGACTAGTCTTCGCCAGCAGGCACTGCGTCTTCTAATCTCTTGATGTATTTAACTCTCAGTTCAGTTACAGCGTCACCTTTCAACTGGTCCTAGAAATATAACAGAAAAAATATTAAACAATGATTTTAATAAATTCGTTTCAGAAATTGATATTACTGCCATCTGTGTTTATTCTACAGGTACTAAAGTTACTACGTGAGTTTACCAAAGTTGTGCAGTTTACACGAATGATTGCTAGATGGCGCTAATCTACATTTCACAAGAAATACTATCATCAGTGCTTACCTGCACAAACCAGCATTGAACTTCCAGCTGTACCATCTGCAAAGCACCTCTGATGGCTCCGGGTATTAGGGCACAGTATTTGAGCCCATTGCTGGGCATCTCCACCCACTCGCTGAGGGCGCACTGATCCCAGACCAAAGAGAACTCATCTCCGGCACTGCTCCAACTTGTAACTGTGGGCTGCATGTTGAGGTATAATCTGGAATCGTGGGTGGAGGGGGGTTAAGTAAATGGGCAGAGTAATTTATGGTAACGTTGTTGGCAGAGTAAAAAGAGTCCCATTGCCTTATTCAGGCTTTTGTTGAAGAAAAAAGTGAGTTGTTTTTGGATATTGTATTTTCCACTTTTTTATCGGCAGTAATGTTGCAAACTGTAGCATATTATGGCAAGACAATCACTTTTTCCTACTTAATTTGGTAGCAGGATACTAGGCCACTAATTTATTTATGCAAATACTAAATCTAGTAAATATTGCAATATTATTTGATATTACATTAAAATCTATAATCCGTATCTCTCACAATTTGCTTTGCGAAGATTCTGGGTTGACACAAAGCAGTTGTGAGTTGGCTGTGGTAAAACAACGGTTACGACAATGGTGTTCACATTAGTTTGAATCAGCAGCTTCTAGTGTGAACAGCAACAACCGACAGTCGGTCATTGGTTTGACCTAATGTAAATCAGCTCTTACATGGTTTATTTGGGTATAAGTACACTAATAGGTACATCAGTGAGACCAACCTGAAAGCCTGCTGAATTTTATCAGCCGTTTCTCTCATCTCCAGACACCTAGTTGACGTTGTCCTGGCTAAGAAATCTTCGATGAGCCGGACACCCATGTTGTAGCCTATTCTTTCCAACTGCTTGTTCACATCCTCCGCATTCTCAGTCTCTTTCAACATTTGAGACACTAAGGCGCCGTATGTAAGCGTTAGTAGCTCAGAGTTCTGAAAAAAATAAGATATTCAGTGAAAACTTAGCAAAAGAAATTATTTTATACGTTTTTCGGTTGATGTCAACTTACAACTTTCTTCGCATCGAGTCTGGATGTTTGTCTAGACATTTTGCAAGGTTTTGTTGGCTGAATGTGAAATTAGGAGAAAATTATCAACAAGAAACTCCCCTTTGCCGTCTCACAAATTACAAATCACAAAATAAATTCTAATTCTGAAGTTAGAAATTTTAGATGTCAATGTCAAACGCGTTTTATTGAATGGAACAATCAATACTAAAAATTAAATAGATTGAAATTAAAAAATACTTTCTTGTAACACAAACATATTTTACTTAATTAATTTATATTGCATTGTCGCCGCTGCCCAATGAAGCTGTTAGAAGAGTAATAATGGTGCATTGCATTGCAACGAACAAAACGAACTCTGAACGTAACCCAAAAACCTAGATTCCAAATACCACAGTAAAAAAACCCGACATCTTTTGTTTTGTTTTTTTGATTACGTCAAACAATTTTGAAAATGTACATTCATCAGAGCCGTTACACAACGAAAATACAATAAATTGTGATGTTTATACTGTAAAAATAGATAAAAACTTTATTTGTTGCTTTAATGAAGAATGGAAAGTGATGAAGTTGACAAAACATGTGCTGTGGGGTCCTCGGATGAAGTCGGTTCCCGTAGCGCAGTAAATTCTACAATACTCGATTACTACAAAAAGTTTGGTAGAAAGCGGGATTTAGAGCAATTCTTCTCGCTATCGACAGCTCAGAGTGATATTAAAGACACGAGTGGCTTGTTTTGGCGTAAAATGAAAAGTGAAAATGATTCGTCTGATTCCGGTGATAGAAAAAGTGATTCTTCGCATGAAGTTTGTAGAATCTCTATTATGTGTTCTCTGCCTGATCCTTCTAGTTCACAGGTAAAAAAAGCTACTCACTTTTTATATTATTGTGGCCTTTTTTGTTATGGAATCCTCTATTTGGCCAAAGCAGCAGATGCATAAATTTAATGTAAAAGTCCGATTTATTAAAAGTCTTGGTTATACTACCTTTATTAACTAATCTAATTTGGAAGGACTCTCCACCAAACAGCCTAACAATGTCTAGCATTATCAAGATGTCTAGCAACCCTACAGATCAGTGGGTTGTCTTTCTTGTAGAACTTACTTAAACACTAGGCATATCACTGTGCACAAATTATCAAACAATATTTCTATAAATTCCAGGATGATGATGAACAGAAAACAAAGACTGATTCCCCACATACTGAATCTCCACCGATCATCACTGAGGATGTACCTGCTGACGTATCACTGAGACACACGGACGAAGAGTCCTACAATTTTGATGATAACAACTCGCAGAAATGTAAGCCTATATTGTCATCACTGGGTTCCTAATCATTTTGTGTACTTATTTTTCATTTGATTGATTCAAGTAAAGCTAAAGAAAGTAAAGCTATGTATTGTTAGGGAAAACACTTTCTTTTGGTCAACATTAATTGTGTTTTATTACTTTTAAAGTTTTTGAAGTAAATACGTGTAAATATTAGTTCCTAGATTAGTTGTAGTAATTTAATTTTAGTTGAGATTATATGAGTAGAATGACGCTTTTGTTTGGTAGCTGTCAGGATAGAATATAATGTACTAAGGCTTACTTGCACCAGCCAGATTTATTTTATAACTGCGAGTTAGATACTGACATTTGTTTTGTCATAAACTAAACACTTTACAAACAGAATAGTATTTAATTTTTCATGTTAATCTTGTAGTATACAAAAGGAATACAAAATACCATTGTAATTAATTGTACTAATAGTCACAATTCTTGACATTTCAGCATTAGACGCACTGTTAGACTTATCAACACATAAACCACTCTCCCCAACCAGTAGTATCACATCTCAAAGGAAACTAGAATGGGACTCTCTCGCTGATGTAGGCTATGCTAACGAAAGTGATAGAAAAAACTCAGCATCTAGCCTTAGTACTTTAGAAAGACTTGCTTTAAAACAACAATACTCAAACAATGATTCTAAACAAGATATCGGACCACCAACCTCGCATTCCACACCCCTAGAAGAAAATGACAGCAAAACTAAACTAAAAAAAGGCCTAGGAAAGAAAACAACAAAGATTTATAAAAAAGATGTTGATTTTGTTGAAGTCAATGTACCGCCTTCAGACACCAATCAAGCTCCATCAATCAATGTTAATCTTACAAAACATATTTCCTTTAATGTTGAAAGAGATGGAGGAGTTACAATTGATAATGTCACAAAGGAGGTCAACATATCTCCTAAAAAAGTTTCTGTGGAACCTACTCCATGTTTGGCTTTGGATAAAGAAATACAAACTTCATTGACCAAAGACAAACCTTCTGAAGAAAAACCAATCAGTATGGATGAAACACCAAAACCTGTTAATCCATACAATCAGAAGATTCCTGTAATGATCAGTTTAAATACATTACGCAAAAGACTAAGGAGGAAGAAATACAGGAATGCTAGAAGAAAATTGAGAACTAAAAAGCAGATTGAAGTAAAGAAAGATGAAACGCCACAAGAAAAGAGTGGAGAACAGTTGTCAGAAGCAGAAAGTTTTGAATACATGCCTGGACATATGTATAACCAAAATCAAATAAAAGACAATGAGCCTAGACCTGACAATAGCACTGCTGGTAATAAGTCCAGCTTAGAGTCTAGTGGACCTCTAAGTACAGAGTCAAGCAAAGGATCAAATCATTCACTAACCAAAGATTTAGAAAAATGTGTTGACTTACTAAAAGTAACTTTACAAAAGCGTTACGACGATGGTGCTATAAAGAAAAAGTTAATCAAAGATATAGTTAATAGATTAATCAATTCAAAATATAGAGACGACGAAACTACGACGGAATTTCTGTCTGGGCTCACTTTTAACAGCAATAAGTTAGGTATTCGAGATCATACTACGAGTACGTCTGATGCTAATAATACGGAAGATAGTACAAATAAAAAGCCAAAGAAATCTATTTTGAGAAACGAAAAATTCAACCCTAATGTAGTTGCATCTACATCACAAAGTGCCCCAAATCTGTTTAGAGCTAGTAGCGAGAAATTAAATACAAATCTGATGAAGACGCTGGCTTCTAACACAGACTCAGATGTCTCAGGAAAGACGTCTTCAGAAAATGCGTTCCCCAAAACGTCCTCTGAAGAGCTGTACTTAAAATATCTAGAAGCTCTCAGGCGCGAAGAGGCGTATAAAAGACACTTGAAAGACAAAGAAATGTTCTTAAAACAGAAGCTCGTGAGTTCCGAAACAGCGTTCAAAGTACCAGTACGTCAGGAGCTCAAAATTAGCAACAGACTTAAAGATTTGATGAAAGACTTGACCAGGAACAATTACGATGATGGATCAGGTGATGCTAGCAAATTAGAAGGAGGTTCTTCCACCAATATGGACTTGGAAAGATTCAATGCTATGAGAAACCAAAGAAGTCACTCCGTGTTCACTCTTTCCTCTAGCCATTCGGAATGCCCAAAACGGCCAAACTTGAAGAAAAAGATGCAAGCCGAAAGGGAGATAGGCGAAGCAGGTCCAAGCAAAAATCATTTCTGTTGCTGTCCACACCATTATTTAAATTCTAAGGTGAATTGTACTGACAGTTCTGTACAGTGCAGTATAAAACCGTGTGAAGAAACATCAAGCAACGAGAGGCCATGCCAAACGAATCCGAAGGTGTGTGCACTAACGCCGTGTGAATGTAAAAAGTGCAAAATCGAGTCTCCTAGAAACACTCGCGTTGTTCCCGATAAAAAGACGGGCGAAATTAAGTATGTGTGCCATTGTAACAGGAAACAAGCATCTTCATCGGATGTAGGTGACAATGTCATGATTTACAAATGCTGTAAACTGACCAACCGAGGCGTACAACTCGAAGATCCTGGAAGATTAGGCAATACAGGCATACAATGTGGAAGTACTTGCCACTCTGTCAAAGATGATAAAATAAAACTGATACAACCTCCTTGTCAGATGTACCCTGGAACAGAAAGCAGTTGTTCAGATAACACTTCGAAACATGCGAGAAAGCATTCGAAATCGTCCCAAACTAATATGGTCGTCAATATGTGCCTAGGCATGAAAAACTATTGTTCTTCCGGTTCCGAAGCTAAAAACCTATGTGGAACTTCCACCAAAAACCTATGTGGAACTTCAACCAAAAGTGTTCTGAGCCCAAGAATTCCGCTAAAATGTTTTACAGTATGTGAGGCTACAAGATGCCTTCAGACTGAAATCAGTATCAACCCCCAAATTTCAGATCCTACATTATCTGATATTAATATTATAAATAACAACAGCGAATGCGCGAAACTGATATCGGAGAATCGTAAAAAGGTCTCGATTCATAGTTCTGAATCTGAAGAAGTGAAATCTTTTAGCGACGTATATACGAACAGTACGTCTGAAAAGCTCTTAATCCAATCCACGGGGAGTTTTTATAGAGAAGAAGAAATAAACAGTAAAAGAAGTGAAGAAGTAAGACAGGTGTCGAATGAACCGTCTTCATCATTTGAAAAAGACTATACAATACCCATTAAAGGTACAAATATGACTCTTACAGTAAACTTAACAGGATCAGAAAAGAATAAGAAAACCCAACATGTAAGCGAAGGTGTTGTCACAGATAAGGTATCTATTGCTGACGAATCGACATCGGTTAATGAAGAAAATAAATCTACACAATGCTCTTGCACCATCTTCGTTGACCCAAACGGCAAAGTCAGCTTGATAGATCCCTCAATTGCTTCTAAAAAATCTTGTTTATCAAAAAAACATTTGAGGGAAAATAATAACTTCAATACATACCCGAAAGTCGATGCAGTAAAGGATAAACCAATTTTGAAACGATCAAACACTGATTCAGGGGGATTATCAAATTGTTCTTCCATCCGAACCGATTTGATGAAGACAAACATTTGCGAAACGAATAATAATAATCAGACAAGTATGTTTCACAAAGTTGTAACTTGCGAGAATTTTTGTCAAGTAGAACAAATTGAACGAAAGGTAGTGCAAAAAGAAAAAGAATGCGATTCAAAAAGCGTAAAAACCGTTAGCTTGAGATCTTATAAAAATGAAAATAAAAATGAAGCTGTGAAAGTAAGTGTAGGAATACAAAAAGATCTAAGTGACGAGGAAGAGAAAATTGGAGCCGAAGCACCGAAATCAGAGACAAAAAATATTGGTATTGAAACTAGGTTCGCAGCCAAAAATGATCCAGGCGTTTGCGCAAGTTGCCAAACTGATGTACCAGAAACAAAAAAGAATGACCAAGAAACTAACTATGAGACACCGTCGGTCAGTGAACCAAAGGAACAACCAGCACAACCAGCAGTATGCTGTTCCAAGGCCTGCTCTCCAGGAAATTCGACTAAAGGCCCTGTAATAGACATGATACAAGATATAACTCGACGCTACTCCAAAAAAGAAATGGATAAGATTAAAAATAAAAAATGTTTTTCGGATATAATAACTGTTTTGAACTACCTTCTTGAGACGGAAGACAGTACTGATCTGGAGCCAAAGACATGCTGCAGTACAAGTACCGACACCAAATCTAGTAGTAACCAGGAAAAACGGAACAAGATATCTGACGGCGAGTGCTGTTCAGACAAATTTATCGATAAAAGTGTCCAACTTTCGTGCAAGAAAGCTTTTAAAGACAACAAAGTTGGCACAAAATCCTGTGAACCACCCTGCTCGTCGGATTTGCCTACGACTTCCACCGATTCTACCGCTTGTAAAGTGCTCAAGAAAATTAAGAAAGAATGTGAGAAATACCATCAGAAGGTCAAATGTAGGGGAAGGAAATGCGAAGTGTCTAGTAGCACTTCGGTTAATTGTGAAAAATGCAAGAAAGTACACCATTGTTCTTGCAGAAATCACAAATGTAAACGGTCTAAGGCATTTGAGAAGCTGCAGAAGAAGTGCATTGCCTACAATCTTATAATACAGACTTCGGAAAGTATGCTAAGCGAAGAGACTATATGCGAGAAAAAGAATCGGCCTTTAAAGAATATCATTGTAAAAGTCCCTAAACGTAAAGGCGAGGGGAAGAAAGAGGGTACATGTAGAGAGCATAAGTCGAATCGTTCGAGCCCACGGTGTAGCCCCAGATGTAGCAAGAACAGGTCAAGGAGTTGTCCCGATGAGTGTGAGACTTCTGATGAGTATACTAGGAGGGTCGAAGTGGCCACTGTTAGGGAATACTTAGAGCAAAACCGGCCAGACTTCGTGGAGAAGACCTCGCAACGTCAGAATTGTATGAAGTTCATCAGCGAAAGGAGGTAAGGAATCATGTATCATACTATACGATATAAATGCAAGTTTGTGATTATGGATGAATGTTTGTTTGTTTCTCTTTCACGGTTAAATGCCCGAACGGAACTAGCTGAAATCTGAGATACAAAAGATATTGCCCTAACATTAAACAATTTTATTCCGTTTTCGTGTTCCCAAGGAATTATTTACGACGTTGGCCTAATAGGCTAGTTGACACCACCAATCAATATTGACGTACTTTTTATGATCTGTCAAAACGCAATTCTTCCATAGATTTTGTATGGCAATAGCAAACTATGACGTCACTTATTTGGCAACTCAATTGTCTAACTATTTATTGATTTCAAAGCCACGAAAAATCTAATTTTACAGTAAATTGAAAATTAATCGGGTTTTCAGGGCTAAAATAAAGTGTTTCTTTAAAGAAGTTATGTCTTGGAATTATTGGTTAATGGTGTCAACTACCCAATTCTAAAGTCTAGGCAGATGAAGTCGAGTATCCGCTCTGGTCAATTGTATACTTTTGCTCAAAATTATGTCTTAAAAAGTTATCGACACCCCGCGCGAGTGCAGAGTTTCTGATCAGACTATGCCTATTCCCTAAGAGTGTACCAAATGTCTATTGACCTGCAACCTTGACTATCTGTACAACTCTGACACAGCAATAAATGTGGCCACCTCCTCGATAAAATGATTATGGTCTAGCTTTTGTCCACTTATATTTACCGCGTTATGAATTTTCATACGCCTATAGCAGCTCTGGTTAACTGGCTAGGTGGCTAGTATTATATCCCAGACTAATAGTGTGAGTGTTGATATGCTTCAAATTAGCGAAAGAATTTTCAGAATCGTACCAATAGTTTCGGTGATTAACCCGTTCAAACGAACAAAAATATTACTTTCGAACGGGTAGCACTACTTACTTATAGTTGGACGACTTCTAGTGCATGAATGGGGCCGTCCCCATCCGCTACAATAGTTAAGAACTCACCAAGTTTTCTAACTACAGAACTCAAGCCCGATACACTCCGAGTTTGAAAATGGTCGTTGTACACAAACCTAGATGTACGGGAAAAGCGTCGCCTACCCCTGTGTATTGTGGAGGTACCTTACTTGTATTGTCATTGTAAATTGTACCATAAAATGATCTGTATTTAGGCGTAGTTTTGTTGTGACTGTTGATTTCTTCGCAATTCCAGTATGGGGGTACTTGATTATGAGAGCTGTTGTATTGCTTCTGAACGGTCTTTTCGGGTTCTTGGTTTCATTTTGGGTAGTCCTAACTAGTTTTTGACAAAGAATGTATTAATTACCTCTTTGGACAGAAAGGCTGTGTTTTCACTAGAGATAAAATCCACCGCATCCTCCACCATCCCCGCGCATCTCTAATGGGAACGCAGCCTAAAAGTAGTTACTTTAACTTTACTAAACATAGATAATTTTGTAGGTGTATGCTACAAACGTTGCGATACAGTTGAACCTTGCATTCCCTATGCAAGGGAGACGAGCAGTCCGTGCAATAACGAACCATGCGGGCCTTATAGTCCTTGCGATCAGAATCCCTGTAATCCATGCATCGATCCCTGCAATCCATGCATCGATCCTTGCAACTCATGCTTTGATCCTTGTAAGCAGTGTGTCAGTCCTTATACCATGCACAAGAGATTTGGTGAGTTCTTAGACTTAGACAATTTTATTTTTTTTCGATAGGAAACTTTATACTTTGCTCCTCTTGTATCTGGGCTTAAATATATGAAACCACAGGTAGAAAGTTGGAATCTATAAAGTGAACCCAGAGCCTTTGTTCTCTCGATTGTTCTAAACCTTGTTTTTGAATAAATAAGGTTCCTATTCCTATAAGCGACTGTGATTAAACGTGTCATGCAAATATGAACGTTATAATGTGATTGGAGTCAGGTTCATATTCGCTGTGCTGTACTCGACCTTACATAATAAGGGCGCGATAAATAAACGTTATCACATTCTTTGGCCAAGCATTATTACTATCCCTTTCGCACAACTGTCTAACTACAAGTACAAGATAGAGACGGAAACATAGCATATGTATAAAACTAAACCTTATTCTCGTTATGCTTACGTCTTCAATTGCAGAGCAAACGAGCGTGCTGCCCAACGGGACCTGTTATCACTGCACGTGGAACAACAGCCAGACTTAACCAACCTCAGTTCTGACGAACTGCGCCAACTGGCCAAAGAGATCGGGCTTGACTTGCGCAGGAAAAAACGTAAGACCTTATATCTATTTCGTCGTTTAGACCTGATTATTTTTAGGACATAAAGCCCGCTTTACACCTTTACACGAGGCTAGTTAATAGTCCATCCGATGTTAAGAGCACTTTATGCTCTACCTTATTTCATACAAACTTTCAAATCTTTATTTTTCGAAATGAATAAACCGATTTGAATGATTCCTACACATAAGCAGGATACGTAGACAATATTTTGATATTTGTTTTTAATGATTTTAAAATCTCATGTTTGATTATTTCCGCATGTACAATTTTTTGCACCTGCTTTGTTATCTCTTCATCACCTTTGGTTGACTGGTAGAGAATGCCTAAGGCATTAAGTCCGCCTTTGTACTTTTTTTGTTGCATTAAGTTTAACTAAATAAATAAATAAGTAGGTCAAAAAGAATAGTTGAGAACATTAACACTTTAAACATTACAGCTGCCCCAAAATTTATAAGTGAACGTGAAATGAAGAGACACTCTGAGATGATATATAAAACTCTGCCAGAAGTAGTTCAGAAGAAAGAGGAGAAGAGGAAAGAAAATATCAAAAAGACTAATTTATTGATGGCTAATATATTTAAAAAGGTATGTTGACGCCATCTTGGCTGGATATTTTTTTTCTCTGGTTGGCAAAGAAACGAACAGTAGGCCACTCGCCTGTTGGTAGGCCCTCTACGTGGGTCTATGTACTGCAATAGCCTAACTTCAATAGTTTACTTACCTTTGCTTTGTAAACCAGTTGTATCTAACCTATGAGACTTACTCGACCTCCGGGAGTCCAACGCGCAACAGTCATAGAGTCTTAGCACATTAGAGCCACCCGACTAGCACCGCCTCGCCTCGAGTGATTAGTATTCTTTGTATAGAGTACTATGGATATACACTCACTACACCAAGATTCGTAGCGCCACGCCCGCGGGCTGACCACGCGCAAATAACGAGTGGACCACTCAGTGACCAACCGTTGCTCGCACACTTGCCTTGCGTTGCCCACGTGCAAGTTCCGAATGGATGCATAATGATGATTGACTTGATAAACTACTCATCTATTTGCGGACAATGCAATGTCCACTCAATGACCACGCGACGTGGACACGCGTCATCCAACGTGGACCACCTGTCGACAACGAGTGGACATGGAGCGAATAGGTAGTGCTGTCCGGGTGTTGGGTGGATCTAATGAGCTATGACCTAAATACTGTTTAAATCCAATGATCCTTGTGATTATGAAAGTACTTATTTCCTTTCAGAATCTCCAAAAACAAGCGCTGCGGGGGTCAGTGAACCTATCGAACTACAGCACAGTTATAAAGATTTGACGTTTACAGTATTATTTAGTGTTAAATTTGACGAAATGATGTATTAAAATGTCCGTGTTATTTTATGAATTGTTGTGCATTGACGTTGTTTCCCAGAATTTATGAGGGTTACACGCCCTATTTTTAATTATTATTATTAATAAAATTTTCTATTTTGTGAATGGTTTTGGTTTTATTTACATTGTTGAATCGAACATTCATTTGTTTCTGTACTAATCAGTATACATTTTATAAGCTGTCAAAACTTGATTCCCCTGCCTAAGGGTACAAACATAAAGATACAGGTTTTTCGGTCCCGATATGCCAGTACGGGTCGGTACCGATAGGTACGGGTTCAACCACATATAGAAACAGGTAAATCTGTTCATAGTGACCATCATGTCTTCGAGTTCGTCGGACAATGAGCTTTTTCTCTTCGAAAGTGTTCAATGTTAATTTCGGATTCATTGTATATTTTATCTTTTAAGATTCTTAATAAAGATTTACAGTCTTATTCATAAAAATCCCTTAAAATAGGTTTTAAACACTCTTTAGTTAAAATGCTCATTAGAACTAATAAACCTATTATAAAATTCTCTATTCATAAACGTTCAATAAACCCGTCATAGCTAAGTAGTCGTTGTATCGTGATTATGTTGTCGTTCCGATGAATCCATAGATTAAATGCCAAAAGAACTAGTGTCCACGGCCAAAAAAACGCAAAAAAAAGTTTTACAACGTCACTTGTGAGTCTTGTGACATTTGGAGAGCTTTTTGACTTCTTGATTCGTTTCTCGTTCACGGGTTTATTGTTTGAAGAAAATTGGATTGCATTGTATTCTTGTGAATACTACATTATACTGGCTGGATGTCACATCAGGGGGAGGACAGTTGCCTTGAAGTGACATTTCGCAAAGATGGTAATGCCATCTGTTACTCGGCCCCATAATAATTCCCACATTAGTTCTCAATTCCTTTCTAGATGTCACTGCGTTGTCTTTTGATAGTAATTATAAAAAATTTCAATAAAATAAATTGGTATTAGTTTTTAAAGACTAATATTCAACACAAAATTGAAGTAAATATTAAATACATTAAAAATATGTTTAAGGTATTACAAGCAATGGAATAACAACACTCAGAACTACCTTTCAGTGTGGTATGTAATAAAAAAAAAATACCGCAAGCTAAACTGCTAACGTTCTAAGAGGCCGGATTTGACGTTTCTCCTACGTAATAATTTGAAAAATCCAATTCACAATCCTGAATAATTACTATGTTACCCATACACTATAACAACGAGTATCACTTGTAAACATTAAGTTTAACTTAATTTTGAAAAAATACACTCACAAACACGAATTAATTGCCGATTTATATTTTGACAAGACGTTTTGACAACAATATACAAAGGATTTTGATAGCTGTCAAATCCGGCTTGTTACAATGTTAGCTGTTTAGGTAAAATTAAACTCAAATTGAAATTACAAATGGGCATCGAATAACGGCTTCGTTAGTAGTAAAAAACAGTTTTGACAATAAGTTTTTCTTTTTGATATAAATTCGATATTATCATTCTTGGGAAATATCTTATATTATCTTATATTATTATTATCTTATATTATCTTCATATCTTATATTATCATTGTTAATAAACTGTTAAAAAAATATTGTATGATTAATTAATTCTGATTTAATTCCAATTCAAGTATTTTATCTGGTAACACTCTTTCGTTAATGTCAAAATCAGTTGGTAAACATTGTTTTTGTCAAAAATGTCACAAAATGGCGGTTACTTTTGCGAGTGCGCATGTTTTTAGTGTTCTTCGTCTATTTTGTATATTTTCGGTTGTTAAATGTCCAGCAGTTAGTGCGTTGAGTCGTGTCTTGTATTCCTCCGCCTTTCTTTTGTGAATTTACTTCTAAAATTCTTCATATTTTGGTGATAGAGACACTTCTTGTGAACATTGTGAAATTTGTGTGTTTTAAGAACTATTGTAACATTATAAAAATAAAAAGTGATAATTATATAATATTTAGACGTTTGTTTTATTTTTCCATCCTATTATTATAATTATTACTCTTTGGTAAATCCTATTTTTATTGGGGCAAAATTAAATAAGTACCCTACAATAGGTACACTGCTTAAATTAGTTTGTTAATTTGTAAGTAAATTATATTGTAGCAGCTATATTGCTACAATATAATAAACTTACAAATTAACAAACTAATTTAAGCAGTGTATCTATTGTAGGGTACTTATTAATCGGTCGTACTATAGGCAAGGAATAATTTCCGGGGCCAATGTTCAGATGTCGCTGGCGTTCAAACAGGTTTGCATTAGATTGCCTAGAGAGGGCTCTCTTTACCCATTATATTACTTTACTCTTTGCTGCAGTGCCGACGACGCTCTTCTACGTGTCCCGTTTGCACCATGCCGAAGGCTGAGGACATCGTAGAATACATACGGGGGAAAGCCAACTGGACCTTGAGGGTGGAGAAGTTGGAGGCCCGCCATAGCACCTATTTTGTTTAGTTTGTGGTGCACGTTCCGACCGATCATTTAATGACCTTCCTCAAGGAAGAGTTTTGGCCGAAAGGTGTGCTGTATCGGCGTTTCCGCGGCCAGCTACGCGACACCTAGCAGCGTAACACGACGCCGATTCTTCGTGTGCAGCAGTTTTTATAAGTTTATTGAATAAGTTATGTATTAGTTTATAGTTATGGTACTTATTTATGTATTTGAGTTTTATGGGCCTTAGTTGCTTGAAATAAAGGTTTATTAATATTATTTTGATTTAAGCGTTTATTTTTCTCGGCCTAGCCGGGTAGAACTGATGGCACGGGCCTAAGCCAAGTGTTCATCAGTTGGGTTGATAATTTCAGAAGCAGAAATAGGGCCAGCGCGGTTTTACGTTGTAGGCGGAATGAGAGAAGAGGGTATGTTTGTGTGGGTATGTTGTTGTGTGTTATCTGATTCGCACTGTAAGAACTTCCTCACCAGTCGGCACGTATTTAGTATTGCTGCCTTCTGTATTATTATTAAGCCTAGCATATAAACTATGTTGTGGACATTGTGCATTAAAATAAATAAATAAATATTATTATAACTAACACGAAACACGATATCACAATTTCTTTTATAAAATTGTATCTACTTCCCAGCTAGCTTGACTTGACTGCCTCGTTGGTCTAGTGGTCGCAAAGCGCGACTGCTAAGCATGAGGTCTTGGGTTCGATTCCCAGGTCGGGCAAAGTGTTATTGGGTTTTTCCATCAGGAATTTCTAGTAGCAGCCTCGAAGTCTGGATTTGTGCCCGGTTGATGGCAATAGGCTCGCCCCCTATTACATGGGACTTAAACATACCTAACTGGCGAAATGTGGGTGTGCTAATGATCACACCTCTGCCTAACCCTTCGGGGATAACATACATACCTACATAAACTCACGCCTTTTTCCCATGGGGGTAGGCAGAAACCACAGAACGCCACCTGCTACGATCCTTACATACTCCTTTCGCCTCATCTACGTTCATACATCTCGTCATACAAGCACGCCGGTTACGAGTACTCCGCACCTGACCTTTCTGAAGAACCTCACCAATAAGGTCAGTGTAGGTCTTCCTAGGGCGACCCCTCCCTGCGTTGCCACTCACCTCTGCCATATAAATACCTTTTGTTAATCGTCTTTCACTCATCCTCTCAACATGACCGAACCATCTAAGCATACCCTTTTCTATCTTTGTCACTACATCCTCTTTTAATCCGCAACGGTCCCGTATAACCTCATTCCTCACTTCGGGGATAACAGGCGTGATATTATGTATGTATGTTCCCAGCTAGCTTTAACCAACACTAAAGGGCGAGACAGACTTATAACACGCTACGCCATCCCACGCGTGCTAATTGGCCAAAAGTCAAAGAAATGTGAAATGTGGCCAATGAGTACGCTTTACAGACGTGGCGTGGCGTAGCGTGTTATTAGTCTGCTGCCGCCTTGACACTAAAACGGTTCTGACGTTCCTGTCAAAAATCAGCTGTTGCACATTGTGTCGGCCATATTTCTGTTTAATAAAGGTTTTTATTAGGGTCCGGCCTGTTTTAAGTTATGAAGCCGCTGTTGAATACTTACAAAGCTTTTCAGCGTTATAGAACGATTAGAACGTTTATGAATAATGCTTTTCGGGATTTTTATTATAACAAGCTAATAAACCTATTTTAACTTTTTATGAATAAGACTGTTACAGTCTTATTCATAAAAATCCCCTAAAATAGGTTTTAAACACTCTTTAGTTAAAATGCTCATTAGAACTAATAAACCTATTATAAAATTCTCTATTCATAAACGTTCAATAAACCCGTCATAGCTAAGTTGTCGTTATAACGTGATTATGTTGTCGTTCCGATGAATCCATAGATTAAATGCCAAAAGAACTAGTGTCCACGGCCAAAAAAACGCAAAAAAAAAAGTTTTACAACTTCACTTGTGACATTTGGAGAGCTTTTTGACTTCTTGATTCGTTTCTCGTTCACGGGTTTATTGTTTGAAGAAAATTGGATTGCATTGTATTCTTGTGAATACTACATTATAGAATGGAAATAAAAATGGAAAACCAAAAAAGACAAACCATGGATATCTCCTCCATCATCTTGAACCTAAAATGTTACAGAGATTTTAAAACCGTTAACAAATAACTTAAAAGACTGCAGTGCCGACGACGCTCTTCTACGTGTCCCGTTTGCACCATGCCACGAAGGCTGAGGACATCGTAGAGTACATACGGGGGAAAGCCAACTGGACCTTGAGGGTGGAGAAGTTGGAGGCGCGTCATAGCACCTATTTCAAGTCGTTTGTGGTGCACGTTCCGACCGATCATTTAATGACCTTCCTCAAGGAAGAGTTTTGGCCGAAAGGTGTGCTGTATCGGCGTTTCCGCGGCCAGCTACGCGACACCTAGCAGCGTAACACGATGCCGATTCTTCGTGTGCAGCAGTTTTTATAAGTTTATAGAATAAGTTATGTATTAGTTTATAGTTATGGTACTTATTTATGTATTTGTGTTTTATGGGCCTTAGTTGCTTGAAATAAAGGTTTATTAATATTATTTTGATTTAAGCGTTTATTTTTCTCGGCCTAGCCGGGTAGAACTGTTGATAATTCCAGAAGCAGAAATAGGGCCAGCGCGGTTTTACGTTGTAGGCGGAATGAGAGAAGTGGGTATGTTTGTGTGGGTATGTTGTTGTGTGTTATCTGATTCGCACTGTAAGAACTTCCTCACCAGTCGGCACGTATTTAGTATTGCTGCCTTCTGTATACTACAACATACCCACACAAACATACCCTATGTTTGTGTGGGTATGTTGTTGTGTGTTATCTGATTCGCACTGTAAGAACTTCCTCACCAGTCGGCACGTATTTAGTATTGCTGCCTTCTGTATTATTATTAAGCCTAGCATATAAACTATGTCGTGTACATTGTGCATTAAAATAAATAAATAAATATTATTATAACTAACACGAAACACGATATCACAATTTCTTTTATAAAATTGTATCTACTTCCCAGCTAGCTTGACTTGACTGCCTCGTTGGTCTAGTGGTCGCAAAGCGCGACTGCTGAGCATGAGGTCTTGGGTTCGATTCCCAGGTCGGGCAAAGTGTTATTGGGTTTTTCCATCAGGAATTTCTAGTAGCAGCCTCGAAGTCTGGATTTGTGCCCGGTTGATGGCAATAGGCTCGCCCCCTATTACATGGAACTTAGGCCGCTACCACACGGACTGCACCACAACAACCGCACGCAGTCTCTATATTCAACTGCATACAGTTGTACGTTCGACTTCGTGCAGTTATGATACCAACTGCACGCAGTTGAAGGCACGACTGCATACAGTTGATATTGACTTCTCTCAACTGCAGCCGACCGCGTGAAGTTGAAGGCACGACTGCATACAGTTGATATTGACTTCTCTCGACTGCAGCCGACCGCGTGAAGTTGAAGGCACGACTGCATACAGTTGATATTGACTTCTCTCGACTGCAGCCGACCGCGTGCAGTTAGTATCATGACTGCACGAAGTCGAACGTACAACTGCATGCAGTTGAATATGGAGACTGCGTGCGGTTGTTGTGGTGCAGTCCGTGTGATAGCGGCCTTAAACATAACTAGCGAAATGTGGGTGTGCTAATGATCACACCTCTGCCTAACCCTTCGGGGATAACAGGCGTGATATTATAGTATGTATGTTCCCAGCTAGCTTCAACCAACACTAAAGGGCGAGACAGACTTATAACACGCTACGCCATCCCACGCGTGCTAATTGGCCAAAAGACAAAGAAATGTGAAATGTGGCCAATGAGTACGCTTTACAGACGTGGCGTGGCGTAGCGTGTTATTAGTCTGCTGCCGCCTTTACACTAAAACGGTTCTGACGTTCCTGTCAAAAATCAGCTGTTGCACATTGTGTCGGCCATATTTCTGTTTAATAAAGGTTTATAGTAGGGTCCGGCCTGTTTTAAGATAAGAAGCTGCTATTGAATACTTACAAAGCTTTTTAGCGTTATAGAACGTTTATGAATTATGCTTTTCGGGATTTTTATTATAACAAGCTAATAAACCTATTTTAACTTTTTATGAATTATTATTAATCTAATGATGCGTAGAAACTCATTAAAAAACACCCTACTCATTATAAATGTAAAAAAAGGACAGTCGGTGTTTCTAATATGAACAGTAAAAGAAAGAAATATGGATCGTATTATTTAATGATTTTTTTTAAATAAAACGACGTGATCGATTTGGCTGACATGAACGGAAGGGAAGTTTTTTTTTGTTTTTACACATCCGTCATCCGGTACATTATATTCATAGACAAGATAGTTTGCATCACATATCATAGATAATAATTAGGACTATTTTACACACAACACAAAATAACAGACACACTACGCTGGCAAATGCATAATCCCGTACAGATAGTCGGTACCGACAAGTTTCCACCTGTTTCTTTATGAATGAGCGCATATTGATTGTATGAGCTATTTTACCCGTACCGATCGGTAATGATCTGTACCGACCTGTAAACTGTGTAATGTGATCAGTCCTATACTAAATTTATCTATGAAACCGATAGCTTTCCCACGCGGAGCAGCTTAAGTATAAACGCAGCGTTAGGATTCCAGGGCTAAAATAAATTATTTTTTATGGTAGTCAGTCTTGGAATTTTTAGTTATCGGTCAACTACCCAATTGAGCCCGCTATAAGTGGCGCCGACTCTTTTTGGTCAGGCACACAGCCAAAAAATCAGGTCGTATATAAAATATAATAAATAATAAATAAAACAATAATTTTTCAAGTATCAAAACTATATTGGGAGTTGTTCTCTCGTTCTTGCAATGACGATGTCCTTCAGCTTCCGTCTGTGCACTTTAGTTGATGTAGTTAGCGGTAGTTCGTCCAGGAAGATAACACCGCCTCTCAGTTGCTTGGTGTCTGTCAGCTTTTCTGCAAATTGACAGGAGATATTTTTGTCATTGTTTGTTCTTTAATTGAAGATATTATCAAGGCCGACACATATAAAAGCGTTGCGGTGCCCCATCGCCAAAATCAGCGACGCCGCCCACCGCAACACAAGGATTACTACTTGCAATGCTCCGCCATTTCTGTTAACCCGTTGACTGGCGGGAAAGCACACTCGTGTTTCTACTAAAAAACGCGAGTGTGTTTTTCCAACCGTATGTGTTTTTCTTCGGCAACACACCAATCGTGTAGCCAGCCGCGATTCGAGCTTGACGTCGAGAATGTATGCCCGCAGTCAACGGGTTAGATTAGTAAATCTTGTCCCTACACACAGCACGGCATCGCAACACTAAGCGAGGCGTTGCATGACAGCACTTTATGTCGGCTCTTAGACACAGGCCCATTCGGTTGTCACATTCAAAAAACAGTCTCTATAATCTCCTAGCATCTAAAATAGCCCTTTATACCTTTAACCAAGTCCTTGATCTCCTGCGCGGTGATAACAGCCCCTGGACGCGGGATGACGCAGGCTACGGGCAGGTCGCCACACTCTGCGTCTGGCAAACTCGTCACAGCTACGTCCAGAACGCCTGGATGCTGACGGATCACGATCTCTAGCTCTACTGGCGATATCTAGAAAAATTAAGGAGATTTTTTGTTATGGACTATAGCTTGGAACCTTCAAGTTCTTATAGCTATTGAGTCCTCGCCTTCTAATACTGTTCACCGTTATACCAGTACAATTTTCGCCTCTTGTGTATCACACTACAAGCGCCCGCCACCCGCACCTCTCCCCCATCTCCCCGTTCTCGTCCTACGCGGGGGTAGGACCAGACGCAGACGAGGACTCAAGCGGTTCAGCTGTGATCCGCTGTACGAATATGGAAATTATACGCATAAGAAAAGGGTCCATAGTCGAATGAGACCCTTGTTCACATTCACTATACAAATATGAAACTTATCTCCATTAGAATAAGGTTCATATTCATTTGAAACGCAGACAGTAAATACTTTTCTGACTCACCTGGTGATTCTTATACTTCAGCAACAGTTTGATGCGGTCAACAAAGTAGAAATCCCAATTCTCATCTCTATACATCATGTCACCGGTCTTGAACCACCCATCCTTGGATAGTACTTCTGCCGTGGCCTCGGGGTTATTGTAATAGCCCTAAAAATGGGAGGCTTTAAGTAGAATACTTTTACATCGAACGACGCTGCTGGATATAGGGTCTCCCCTAAAAATAGCAACAATGACCAGTCCTGCGCAGCCTGCATCCAGCTGTTTCCCGAAACCTTTACCAGGTTGTCGGCAGGGCTGTAGCTAGAATCAAATTTAAGGTAGGGCAGCATTGGTTACAGGTAGGGCGAAAGTAAAAAAAAATATCATAATTGATCTGCCCTTGAAGCATGGGCTCCTAAATCAATCACGATGTATATCACTGAACTCTAGATCAGTGATGTACATTCAATAGCTATAAGTAGACAAATAATTTCTGTGACATAAACACGGATCTAAGAACTATTAAATCCTCAATGATGAAGTACAAGCACAGGTACAAGCGAACAAGATGGTTGAACTTCCAGATTTGGATATAGAGATCTAAGGTAGGGCATTGTGATTTCAAGGTATGGCTTTGCTCCACAATGCCGCCCCCCTAGCTACGGCCCTGGTTGTCGGTCCACTTTTCTCCACTCCCTTCCCACACTGAGCCTTCCGGTATGTGGTCTCCACTCGAGGGCCTTACGACCAATACCTAATATAAGTCTTTTTTCGTCCTCCTGCAGAGTAAGACCTTTGAAAAGAGAAGCAGGAGCATTTATCACCATGCTTGCTTAATGCGGACCGCCTCTCATGGTTTCGCAACCGGGAACAGGCAAGTACCGAAGTGGTTTTGATTTTGGTTGCAGAGAAACTGCAGGTCTGAAATCGATTATCCGCTTTGAGCAAGCGTGGTGATCAATGCTCTTACCTTCTCTTTAAGGGAAGAGGCAACGACCATACAGCCTATAGACGCCTATACACGATCTAACGCACGAAAACTATTCTGCCAACTTGCTGAGGTAAAGTCAGCAACAAAATTCGATTAACAATGTTGCTTTTTTATATCATTTAAACAGACACTAAACACATAATGTACTGGCTTTCAGAATTTCAGGCAATAGCTAAGGGTTTATTTTATTTTTATTTTATATTCATTGCGTTTTACTTTTAATATTGTACCTAATAATTAGGATTTAAAAATCATAAGTGTTAATCGACTTTTGTTGCTGACTGTACAAGGGGGACGGGGTACTGCGTTCTGATTGGTTAACTCAAGGTCAGTGCATGTTTACGGCTCACAGGAGTGGTCGAAACTAGTGCATGTTTATGGCTCACAGGAGTGGTCGAAATTAATACGAACTTGGTGACTATTGGTGAGTGACGACGGTTATAAGAGTTTTATGCCTAATGACATGTGTTGACAGACATCGGTCGTCTGTTATTAGGAGTCTAGGTTTATGGTCGTTGGGAAGAGGCGTTTGCCCTGCAGTGGGACAATAATTATAGGCTAATATTAGATGTGCGTACCTAGGTGTTGTATCCTGATTTCCCTACGTAACATACCTTAAAACCTCCCTGTGATTTTACCCACAACTCTCCTGGCTTGTTGGGCTCTTTGATTTCCTCTTCAGATTCTACGTCCACCAGCTGAAAAAAATAATTAAGTAATTACTAATTATTTAAAAATGTGCGTTGGAAAGTACACGGTGGAACACGACATTGGTGAAAGAAAGAAAGAAAGAAAAATGTTTATTGACACAAACAAAAAATAAAATAAAAAAATAGTGCCGATTCCCTTGTTCACAAACTACACTAAATAGTCCTTTCAAATTAGACATTCGAAGGTGCATAAAGTCCCATCAACAGGGGCGGATCTTGAATTTGTGGGGCCCTGGGCTAATACTGCTTAGGGGCCCTACCTAATTACTCAATCAATTGCCATTTTGTCAAAAAACTGTTTTTTGTAGTGATGTAGGTATACAACCTTAATTTTAATTTGATACAAATCTTTTAGGGGGTGAATGTACTCATGAATATGAACAACTTTTATTAAGGGACATAGTACGAAATGTGAAAAAAAAAAACAGCTGATCCATACATTTTGATCGTAATGTAGTACATTATTGTATGGATCAGCTGTTTTTTTTTTCACATTTCGTACTATGTCCCTTAATAAAAGTTGTTCATATTCATGAGTACATTCACCCCCTGAAAGATTTGTATCAAATTAAAATTAAGGTTGTATATAATTTGATCGCAGTGTTGCCAACCTTATAATCGGATTTTTTTAATTTAAGATTATTTTTATAATTGACAATATCGTCTATTGTTTTCAGTCCGGTTAGGGGCCCTCTTTATTCACGGGGCCCTGGGCTGCAGCCCAAAAAGCCTTTAAGTAGATCCGCCCCTGCCCATCAAGCTGAAAATCAGTAAAATTGTTCAAAACATAATTATAAATAATATTTAAAAGTTTCCCATCATTCCCGTGTATGGAAAAAAATTTATTCAAGGTCAAAGGTCAAAAAAATGAGTTTCGCGATTTTCAGCAAAACGGTAAGTTTTATCATAAAAGTACCTTAGACAAAAATTGTAGATCATAAAATTATCTATAAAAATGTATCAATACTTTTTTCCTACGAGCCACCGTTTCGGAGATATACTTAACGATTCAAAAATTTAATAAAAGTTGTTATTATATCATCATAATATGCACGCGTTCTTCATCTTCATTTTGAATGCAACTTGCAAGTAAATTGCGTCAATAGCGATGTTTCGCATGACACTTCGTCGGAATCAAACGAACCCTCCATTGTTCGTGATTAGAGCACGACCGGCCTTGACAATTTGTGCATGTCAGAGAACAAAACAGTCCGACTTTTTTGCAACCACATTTAGCACTGCATCCCTTTTTGCAGTTGCAAAAAATTGTGTTCGGTTGCTCGCAGGAAAAAAGTATTGATACAGTTACCGGCACGTAAGTTGGCAAGAGTTTTTGTAGTGGGGGAAGTTTGCGCACGCACAATTTTATACATATTTATATGCGCGAACTTCCCCCACTACGAAAATCTCTTGCCGAGTTACGTGCCGGTAACTGTACATTTTTATAGATAGGTACTTAATTTATGATCTACAATTTTTGTCTAAGGTAGGTACTTTTATGATAAAACTTACCGTTTTGCTGAAAATCGCGAAAAACTCATTTTTAGGATCTTTGACCTTAAATGTTTTTTTTTATACACGGGAATGATGGGGAACTTTTAAATATTATTTATAATTATGTTTTGAACAATTTTACTGATTTTCATTTGATGGGACTTTATGTAACTTCACTCTCATTTTTTGGTCTAAATTGACCGGACTATAAAATTAGAGAATTGGCATCTCTTACTAACATACAGCGAAAGAAAAGGACGGTGACATTTTAGAACCAAGTTAGAGTTGTCAAATTAGTTTTGCCATAAGTATTCTTTGTGTTTTTAAATCAACGTGTTTTTAAATCAATGCGTTCTGTCATGTAACTAAAATTGCAAAGATATTTCCACCCCTTTCTTGTTTATTTGACAGAAAAAGATAAAAAATAGTCTAATTTTAGTTTAGTTTTTGAACAAGGGAATCGGCACCATCCACGTGCATACTTATTATTCAGTTACATACATCCAGACACGAGATTTTATTATTATAGTAGGATTAAAAGTAGTAGTAGATAGGTTCCTACACTACCTTGTTTAGATAAGATAACATTTTTTTAAATCTGGAGCAATAAACTGTCTTAGATTGTAATCGTAAGTATTAGGTAATTGTATGCAGTAGGTACCTACCTACTTTCATTATCTAACACTAATTCTGACTAGGTACTACGTAATACCGTGACTTGTGTGCTGATTATGAAAGCCTAGTGCCACTCATAAAAAAATATCGTAGGTAGACTAGATACGTATTTAATTTCGTTTATCACTATTTCATGATAGAATTACCTACATTTGAAAGTTTGTTGAGGTTGGTCCATTACCGTGATTAAAAAACGTTCAAAATCTAGTCGCAATTTCATCTCAACGTCAACCAGTGTCAAAACATGTAGATAAACCACACACAGGGCGCTCGGTCTTCGGCGAAAAGACCGGGGGTCTTTTGTCAAATTCCCCTTAAATTAAGTTAATACTATGTTGCTGTGCATAACAAAAAAAATTGAAATCTTCACAGATTTCTGTTGCCGCTATAACAACAAATACTAATAAAAAAACAGAACAAAATAAATATTTTAGGGGGCTCCCGTACAACAAACGTGATTTTTGCTCGTTTTTATAGATAAACGGTACGAAACACTTCGTGCGCGAGTCCGGCTCGCACTTATCTGTTTTTTATTTTATTTTATTATATTCGAAAAACTTACAGATAGCATAAACCAGTGGTCATAAAAAATACACAATTGAAGGCCAGAGTTATTTTTAACCTAATTACAGAATAAAATATCACAATTTTTTTTGCTAAGCCTGCGTTCTTGCATGTGTGGCGAGCGTAATCATCAATCACCTTGATGAACACGCCCACAGTGGGTCCATACTGAAAATTAGTGGACATGGGCAACAAAGTTCTAATATCGATTCGATATTTTTTTATGTGATTCTTCATGATATTCCAGACAACTTTTACTCTTGTGAAATTTCTTCTAAAGTTGATCGTTTGTCTGAAAAAAAATAAATTAGATTTTTTTGTATGGAGCGAATCACGTTTATTTTTTTTTCTTCAATTGTACAAATATGTTAGGTGTATGGCGTGAGTATATGATAGCTAGGGTCATTCTCTATCCAGGAAAAAATAAATCAGCGCCGGCCATCTGCAGCCGCGCGAGTAATCATTCGGTAAAAAAGTAATATTTTCTATGAATTTTTTTGCCATTTAAAATCAATTCAAAGTATATTTTCTGTCTCACTTGGCTGTTTTCACCTTCTTTTTAGTTAAATATATAGTTTTAATAGCACATAGGTACTCACAACTAGTAATTCTGGCAGAGGTTTAGTTATTATTGCATGTTATCGGTGGCACCTGCATTGTGATTGATGACTCATTTGTTTGTGCGCTCGGCTAAGTGCATAACTAATGAGTCATCGAAAAATGCTCGTCTCTGATTGGCTGAATAATTTTCAGTCATGTTATGTTCACTACTTGAGTAATTAACACTGACTATTAATACAAAGACATTCATTAAGTCCTTCTTGTTTCGCTCTTGTCGCTTATTTGTGAACACAGTGAAATACTTTTATTTTTATATTTACTTTAGAACTATGGCTGGATTTTGTACCAACCTAGATCTTTTTGTGAAATTAAGAAGTGGTGGTGATCTGAAAAATTATATGTTTCTATATGAAAGTCTAATTTCTGTTTTAAATATCACAGTTTCTGAAGAAGACAAAAACCTAATCAAGGAGTTCTGTCGGCTTTTTTGTGTAAGTCTAAATAAAAAGTGGATAGAGTCAAGTAGAAGTCAAAAAACTTTTATGAATCATGTAAATAATCGCAAGTGGTTGGAAAAAAACATCAACTGGCCTGTTTGTGACAGTGTTGACCTGAGAAGTGAGTTGGGCTTTTCGGACGCAGCCTTATCTGAGCCAGTGGATATGAATTCCCATGTTCCTAATCTTGCAGCATGTACTACGGAAGCGGGAACATCTACAGAAAAGGAGCACAGAAAACCGTTCGAAGACTTAAGTAATAAGCAAAAAAAAGACATTCTACTTCCATAGTAGAAGAAAATTCCGAGGAATAGTTGCAGCACTGGCACATAACAAAATTGAAAGACAACGGCAAAACGAATCTGGCAAAAGTGGTCGAATACCTTTCCAGTAATCCAGAAACGCTATCCGAAGTACACGAGCGACTATTCAAAAAGCAGAGCCTAAGTACTGTCTGAAGATAAGTGTTTAACTCTTTATACATCACTTGCGCTCTCGAGATGGAAGTACTTAGGTCTTCGACAATTTCTGAAAGAAGAAAACTGTACTGTGCTGCCTTTCCATCTTATCCAAAGCTCGTAAATGCCAAGAAAAGTCAATGTCATCAAGTCATCAAGTCAAAAAATGCCAATCACAATGCAGGTGCTACCGATAACAATAGATAATGTGCAGGTAGGTAAAAAAATAACAGCCAATCAGAGACGAGCATTTTTCGATGACTCATTAGTTATGCACTTAGCCGAGCGCACAAACAAATGAGTCATCAATCACAATGCAGGTGCCACCGATAACATGCAATAATAACTAAACCTCTGCCAGAATTACTAGTTGTGAGTACCTATGTGCTATTAAAACTATATATTTAACTAAAAAGAAGGTGAAAACAGCCAAGTGAGACAGAAAATATACTTTGAATTGATTTTAAATGGCAAAAAAATTCATAGAAAATATTACTTTTTTACCGAATGATTACTCGCGCGGCTGCAGATGGCCGGCGCTGATTTATTTTTTCCTGGATAGAGAATGACCCTAGCTATCATATACTCACGCCATACACCTAACATATTTGTACAATTGAAGAAAAAAAAATAAACGTGATTCGCTCCATACAAAAAAATCTAATTTATTTTTTTTCAGACAAACGATCAACTTTAGAAGAAATTTCACAAGAGTAAAAGTTGTTTGGAATATCATGAAGAATCACATAAAAAAATATCGAATCGATATTGGAACTTTGTTGCCCATGTCCACTAATTTTCAGTATGGACCCACTGTGCGCCGCTTTGGTATACCAAAGCGATTGAGGTGATTGGAATTATAATTCACCTAGGGTTGCCAAGTATATTGTTAAAAACAGTATTATACTGTTTTTCACTGCGCTATAAGTTTACTGTTACCGTCAGGTGTAGGAATGCAAGTTTGAGAAAGTTTAAGGTTCAAGTAGGGATACGCACCTTATATTGTAAATGTGCAAACGGTCTTCCGAAAGACCCAACTGGGGAGTCCACGCTATGGAATATAAGGGAACCCACTTCACTCATTCCGTATGCATCAGTCACTATTGTATTTGGTGTCCAATCCTGGAAACAGAAAACAACATTACCTACATACATGCTTAATTACGTAATTCATCATGTCAACCGGTAGACGCCTACTGTTATAGGTCATCCCGACTTATCCCCCAAGATATTCCAATAAAAACCAGTCCTGCGACTTACAAGGTTATCAGTCCACCTTGTGGGGATCTACTCGTACTACCACTTTGTCTTCTGGTGCGCGACCACCACATTATAGCCTTTGTGCCCCATCATCCGGCATTACAACGGGTAGTGTGCCCCACTCACTGTCACTTGAGCCTGGTTAATGGTTTCAAATACCCAATTGGCTAAATATTTATTGATTCCAACTATAAATCAAATTTTACAGTAAATTGAAAATGATTATAATGGAAAAATTAAGTGATTATTAGATCGAGTATTATGGAATTATTGAATAATGGTGTTTACACCAGTATTCCCATCCCAATACACTTTCTGACGTACTTAGGTTAGAAAAGAAAAACGGTACCTTTAATTCATTCACCAGAGTTTGAGGCACAGCACTTCCTCCAAGAAATAAAATACTGAAGCTGGAAAAATCACAGTTTTCCTTTTTTGCTGCCTTTAATAGTGTTGTCATCATGGTTGGACTGGTGACCATTAAACTTGGCTGAAAAAGAAATAATTTTAGATATCCACGGATTCTTTTTATATCATTTCCTGAAACTATGTGCTCAAGATAAGACTTAATTAGCTTTTTGATGATCCAATCATCAGAAAGGGTTTAAATTTTTCCAAGGATTATACATCTCTCTAAAGACGAATATTACCAAACTTTTATATTTGGTATAAGTTGGTAAACCAGTTTTTCCAATCAAAAATTTACAGAAATAATTTGTTTTCAACAACGGAGTATACGTAGTACAATTTTGGTGAAATATTCCGCCCAGAGCGGAAGAAGTAATTTGATGATTTTCCATACATAAAAAAATCACTAGGTAGGTATATTCGAATAATGTTGGGAGGATGATTATGACATCACAACATTGGAATAATGTCGACAGGACGATTATGTCATCAAAAAATTGGGATAATAGCGGGAGGACAATGACCACTTAACCTTACCCCATATTTTCCAATCAATTCCAGAACATGTTCCGTTGTAATCTCGTGAGAGGATTGTATCCTCGTGAACTTGTAGAATGGCGACGTCATGTACATGATGAGCACAGACAGCCATTGAAGAGGAGCCACAAGAACTACCGACTGAATGGCAGGTAATTTTTTGGCAAAAGTCCTGGAAAAAATAAATATTCATTCACTTTTTCATCTAAGTACAGCAGAGGCATATCAGCCAAATCAAAGGTACGCCCCCCCTCCCCCTCAGCCACAGGGGCCCTGAACCCGTGTAAAATAAAAATAATTAAAAAAAAAGGTTTATTATAAATAACAACTACGATTTGATACTTAATACATACATACTTCATTAAAGATCTTTTTAAATTGATCTAGGCTCAACACAACGTTGACATTGATAGTGGACATGCTATGCCCCCATCTTCTCACAACAAAAAAAAGAATTTGTGAAATTTGATCCACTGACCAAGGGAAACAAGTAGGGATTCATTTATATCATATATACATATAATAATATAAATAGATTATGATACAGTATACCAAATTTGAGGTCCATTAGCCGCCATGTTCTTATGAGTTAAAGCTGCAGATTTGGGCAGTCCTGTGGTACCACTCGTCGAGATTAAGAGTGCTATCGTCTCGTCAGGGTCAAAGTCTGCAGGCCTGAAAATTTTGTATGATAATATTTATTAGGGCATAATGGCCCAATGGTGGTCTGGTGGTGTGGTCGAGTCCGGGCAAGTACCAATATGACTTTTAAATTCATAATGTACTTTCTTCGCCATATTATAAAACAAAGTCTTTGCATAAACCAGGTTTTAAAATGACCCAGTTTTTGAGTTTCGAACTTTATTTCTGTAACGATAAAGTTTGTAATACAAAAATTGGTTAAATGGTTTAAACCATTGACATCAGTGAAGAGGAGTATCGGGAAAAAACCTGGACTTAACATAATGTGTTCACGTGATCAATGCTCGTGCCTTCTCTGTATGCAGTAGGATAAAATATAGAGTCGAAAGTTTAGTAATTGTGTAAAAATTATACATTGCATACAGTTTTGAACTTTATTTTCATTGGTTTTCAGTTCATTATCAATTAGCAAAAAACGCTTACCCTTAGCAATATCTACTAAAATAGAATAAAAATAAGCTGTCTAACTACTAAATATAGATAATTGCATCATCAGTCTACCAACATGTACCTAAATAATCCTAATAACAACTAGAAATAAAAATCAGTCTAAGCAATTTAAGACTTTATAGCTACTAAGATAAAGTTTAAAGCTTAAAGTCATTATACTGATAATTTCAACTTTTTAAGCAGCAGTTTGACCTTCAGTCTGTTAATAGATTAAAAAACTAGATACCTACATACTTACAGTACAACCTTAATATGTACTTATAACGATTTCCTCAATTTAATAGATCCTGCGAAATACCCAAGAATCCTCCGTTAGTAGGTAACAAACAAACCTTTTTGTGACAGATTATTTAGTACTAGCATGTTTTTTTGTCACCCGCGCTCTCTATACAAACTTTGTACCCCCGTTTCATCCCCTCAGCGGGTGAATTTTAGAAAATCCGTTCTTAGCGGACGTCTATTAACTATAAACTACCTCCCTGCCAAATTTCATATTTATACGTCAAGCGGTTTGCGATATTTCGCGATGAGTGAGTGACCTTTCGTTTTAAAATGTAGATAGATAACGAATATATCATAATCCCCTTCAGCTTTGTTATAATTATCGAGATCGCAGTGCCGGATTAACACTACTTGATGCCCTATATGCCCCTGTGAGCTTCCCTATCCATAACTAGTATCGATTTAAAAAAAATATATACGTGTTTAATACTACTAGCTAAATCATTACGTACCATAGATTATGAAGGACGAAAGCAGTTTTTTAACCGACAACCTTCTAAAAAAGGAGGAGGTTCTCAATTCGGATGTATGTATGTTTTTATTTTTTTTTTTTAGGTTTGTTCGCGCTTAACCTCGTCGTTTGCCAACCGATTTGAAAAATTCTTGTTTTGTTGGAAAGGTTATACTTCCCAAATGGTCCCATGAAAATTTTATCGAAATCGGACAAAAATAAGTCACTAAAAATTAACAAATAAAAATTTTTTTTGCAAAAAAAAAAGAACCGACTTCAAAAAAAAGCACTAAAAAGTTAAAAATAATACTATAACTTACCTATATTAATAAACCTAACCTAACCTACGATAAACCTATTTAAAATTTAACAATTTTTTTGAGTCGGTGCCAAGACCGATTATATTATATCCAACCGTATGGCACCGACTCCAAAAAATTGTTAAATTTTTTATTATACAGCGTTTCATATGCTAGCATTTTTTTTTGGTGCTGTTTCTGGTGCCCCACAAGACTTTGCTTACTTTACTTGAGGGTTAATCCGGCACTGCGAGGTCGCATGAATGTATTTCTCCAATCTTTAATGAGAGTAGTGATTTTCTTACTTGAAACTCTCGACGTCGAACTGTCCACCATATTTCTCCATCATTTCAGAAAATCTGACAGTGTGTGGACTTTCATCAAAACTGACAACTTTGGAGTCCAACCCTAAGAAGCCTACAGCTTTTTGGACATCTTGTACTTTTTCACTTTGACAGAATATGATTTTTGGTTTAATGATGTCGAAAGTATTTTGCAATTCAACTGAAATGGAAAAAGACAGCATTAAAATTGATTTACTTATAAGAATATGACTTATTTTCTCAGCAGCAGCCTCGCAGTCTGGATTTGTGCCCGGTTGATGACAATAGGCTCGCCCCCTATTACATGGGACTTCAAAATAACTGTCGAAATGTGGGTGTACTAATGGGTCCACTTCTGCCTAACCCGTCGGGACAAAACAATATAAAAGCTTGTTTTTAGATGGAAGTTGTTTACTTACTAACTCCAAGAGTTCTATCAATGGCAGCAATTGCAATTCCAAGGTACCAAGCAGCGTAGAACGGAATTGCTTGGTCCAGATGGTTTGGCGACATCAGAACTATAGCGTCGCCTGTCTTCAAGCCCATGTTTCTGAAGCTGGTGGCACATTGTATGCTTCTTCTCAATACTGATCCATTGGTTTCTGATTCGCCGGTTCCACCGTCTATCTGATGGTAGGAAAAATCTATATTAATAAATAAAATTGAACTATCTGTTGGTAATGTGAAAATAACAGATTTTTACTGTTTATAAGGTAATAACAAAAAACTAATTTTAAAATTGTTGTCTGTCTGTTTGTTTCGGTTTGTCTCCGAAACGGCTAGGTCAATGTTGACGAGACTTTTACTGGCAAAACAGCTATGCTTAGAATAGGTTTTAAACTAATCGGCAATAAATATCCAAAATCATTACAATTACTTTGAAAAAAAAGTTAGAATTATGACCATGTACTTACAAAAATAAATGATTTACTTTTCATCAATTGGGTTGTTAATACTGACTGTACCAATACGGGTGATTCAAAAAAAATTAAATTAAAAAGTCGAAATCTAAGTTTTCATTCGAATAGTTATAACAAGTAATTAACACGTTTATTTCCTGGCGCAGTCATATTTTGATTTTACTTTTGTAATGATCTCGTTTTCTTTTTTAATATTAATCATAGAACTATGCGCATGTCATTTTAGATTTTGGTCTAAGTTATTGAATAAGGGTCAGTTAGAAACTTGTCCCGTATATACACTATGTAACAAAAACCCTGTCAGATCAGTGTTGCCGTTGATCAGTTTTTATGTTCTATTTTAATTTTTTAATTACTTTAATTACTCTACTTTTTAATTACTTTAATTACTCTACTTTTCACTGGGGAAAAATAATAATCTCAAATCCATTAAATGGTTACGTATATGTGTACGCAGTACGATGCCGAATAATACCCTTAAGGATCGGACAGGGTTTTTGTTACAGGCTGTATACGAGATGTATGGAAAGCTTATTAATAGGTACTTACCTGCATAACAAACTCAGGATCATCCTTAATACATTTCAGTATTATTTTGCCCAAATGATACTTGTCACTAGGAATTCCAGTCTCTGAGACTATTTGAGAAGTAAACTCACTAATATATTTATTAATAAGTTCGTTTTTAAAGCCAAATTCCGTCATTGTACGATAAAAAATATTGCTTAACTTTTTTATTATTTTAATCTATCGCCTGTTAAGATATGGCTCTCGTAAGAATTGATAACACACTGTAGTCGACATATATTTTTGGGTTTGATTTTATTATGTCTAGCGCTAACGAGTTTGCCTCACCCCCCACCTTTCGTCTCCCGTCCCGCTCTGTCCTATCTAACGCGACACACATTCAAAGGTTTTTACATAACATTGACACACATACATAAGCGTTGTAGGCCTATTTGCACGCATAAAGGTGAGATCACGTTAGAAAAAGTATTGTTCAATTTTCGCATTGTACAAAGTATTGTACAATGCAAAAATTTGGATGAATGTATGTTTCTCGGCGTCAGAACGGCTGAATGGAACTAATTAAAATTTGGCATAGTGATAAATTATAGTCTGGAATAGAACATGGCTATTTTTTATCCTGGAAAAATGGGTTATTCCCGTATTCAATATCTGATGATGAACTTCGGAGATATGGAATGGAACTCCTCACAGAATCACAGCAGCAATATCGTAACAAGTGAAATTGCTTTGTTTATACGTGTAGTCGATGACTGACTGAAGGAAAAGGGGGGGGAGACGTCAACCCCCTACCAGTTTCCAAAATTAAATATATCGTGTGAGGTATTGTTTGAAAGGGCTTTTTGTAAGGATATCAAACATTAATGTACACAAGCACTAAAAAGTGAAAAATAAAAAGCTTTTTCACAAAAAAAGATAACCGCCTTCATAAACTACAAAATAAAAATAACTTTAGTTTTGGAAGTCGGTGGCAATACAATACATAACAAAAAACAAAACCAAAGCCGCTTTTTATTTTTCACTTTTTTTGTGTACTGTAATACTGTTTACCAAATATTATAAAACTTTTATTTTATAAGGGCCGAAACTGCGTTAAGCGGGCACCCGCGACGGACAACCGTCGCGTGTCTACGCGCGTGGACACGCGAGCGGGCTCCGTGGGCACGCGACGGGTCCCGTCGCGGGGACCGTCGCGGTCACCGGTTTTATTATTTTATTTAAGTACGCAGTGTCGCTAGTACAATTTTAACAGTGGCATGTATCAGTCATTATTATTATTATCCTTGATTTTCTCCGAGCGTGCGTACGACCCGTATCACATATCGTTATTGACTGAATAAGCCCGCACACCTTTAAGGGCCGAAACTGCGTTAAGCGGGCACCCGCGCGGTTTCATACAAAACTGCTCCGTCGCGTGCCCCCGCGACGGGTCCCGTCGCACGGAGGCGGGCCCCGTTGCGCGGGTGCGGGGCGCGCCTCCCCGTGACGGACGCCCGCGCGTGACCCCGCGACGGAGCAGTTTTGTATGAACCCGCGCGGGTGCCCGCTTAACGCAGTTTCGGCCCTAAGAGTAAGTATCGAATTTCTTCTCCATACGAAACTGCCTTTTGGAAGGGGCAACTAGATGTATAAATTGTCTTATAGGTATATGACGTACAAAAGTGCCTTTTAATGGTTTAATAGAAATAAACGTTTTGCCTTTGATTTGACTTTGAGCATCTACAAAGGCATCTTCTCATATAGAGAAGGCACGAGCATTAATCACCAAGCCCTTTTTTGCTTTAAGTATTTGAATTTTAATGTTGTGTCAGCAGTGGCGTAGCTAGGTAACCAAAGGGCCCTGGGGCAAATAAAAAAATGGGGGGCCCTACTGCAATTTTTTAACTGTGTGTGTCGAATTTCTCTCAACTGAGTTGAAGTCGGGTTGCAACCTGTCATATTTATTTAAAAAATGGGAGAAATTTTTAAAAGTTTTAAAGTACCGTTCGATCGAGATTTTTTGGTAAGGATTCGAGGGCTTGTGCTTGAGGGCCCCGGGGCACTGCCCCGCCTAGCCCCTTGGTAGCTACGCCATTGGTTGTGTGAAAATTTCACGCGTCTACCTGTTAGTTTTGTTCAAAGAACTAGCTTGTGCCCGCGACTTCGTTCTCGTAAAGAACAGTTACCGCGGACGCAGGCAAAGTTGCGAATAGTTATAGTGTGAAGTAGTTTATTATCATCTCTTGCGGTTCACACTTACACCGTACCAAATTTCATCAAACTCAGTTCAGACGTTTAGTAGTGAAGGCGTAACAGACGTACATACAGACAGAGTCACTTTCGCATTTATATTATTAGTAATACGAGTATTAGTATGGTCAGACAGAATTACTTTCGCATTTATAATATTAGTATGGATAAACTGTATACTAGTGTGGTTTCACCTTTAGCTAAATATTGTCTAAAGAGCAGGCTGTCATTTTTGATAGAATTTTTGAGATAACTTTCTTATCTGAAGAATAAATATATATGATAGTTTGATATCTAGCATTCGTATAGAAAAACCGACCAAGTGCGTGTCGGGCCACGCGTTATGTAGGATTCCGTAGTTGCCCATCACAATAATGTGGACTAAGATAACGGCTTTCAATGGACATAAACATAACCTCACGCCTTTTTCCCATGCGGGTAGGCAGAAACCACAGAACGCCACTTCCTACGATCCTTACATACTCCTTTCGCCTCATCCACGTTCATACATCTCGTCATGCAAGTACGCCGGTTACGAGTACTGCGCTCCTGACCTTTCTGAAGAACCAGTAAGGAATGGACCCTGAAAAAAACAGCTGTTCCTTACAAAAATGCTAAACAACACGATCATAATGTATGGAATATCTGGAATGTATGGAATATCTGGAATATTTTTTTTTCCATGATTTCAGGGTTGGTCCCATAGTAAGAGTTGTTCATAATGATGAGTACAATGACCCGTTTTCAGATTTCTGGTAAATTTTCAATGACCCTGTATGGTACTGTCGTGAATTTTACATAACACTTTCAAACACTAAAATAATATAATTTATTTAAGTTTTAGTAGTTCATACCTAGTAGTTTTTTTAACACAATGTCGGCGTGATTAAAATTTAAGCGTTTTCGCCGTGCGGCATTTCATACAAACTTCCAAGTCCAAATGGAAAATGAATGAACCAATTGTAATGAAACTTAAAAAAAAAATGTAAAATTTTTCCAAAAATTGTGTTACAGATAAATTAGAACGAATTTAAGTTTTCTATAGAAACTGATATTTCCAATTATCTTTTTTTTTTATAAGAGAAACCGATATTTCCAATTATCTTTTTTTTTATAAGACATTTTGAAAATGGTCTCAACTAACTAATATTAGGCAGCTTATGTAACAGACTACCGGTTTTATTTTTTACGCAATTAAGGAGGGTGATGACTTATGATTTTAGAAATCTTTTATCAGTTGGTTTCTTATCAAACTAAACACATATAACCTTGTTTTAAAGTAAAGTCTACTGTCATTGCAATACTAACGATGATAGGCATATTTTTCTTAAATTATAGATCTATGCTAACAATTTCAGCGCCTACTTATCATTCTTATTTACTTTGTAAAATGATTTTGCTATTTTTCAAATTACTCTAATGGTGGAGAGATTAGTTCTCTCTTAAGTTACCGATAATTGTTGCGGGACGTGTTAACAGGATACCATGGCCCCGGAACGTAAAGGGCAACATAAGGAACAGGGTGGTTTCTTTACCATGCCCGGGTCGACGGCGCGTTCTGTTCGCGCGCGCCTCAAAGAGCTGTCAGCACAGGGAGTACAGGGACGGGGCCCCAATAGAGGCCAAACGCCTGCCGGGGTTGCGGGACGTCTTAACAGGATACCGTGGCCCCGGAACGTAAAGGGCAACAGAAGGAACAGAGTGGTTTTTTAGTCAGTAAAAGTCTGACAGTCCCTTCCGCCCCGCCCAGGGCGGAAGGACGCATTTGATGATTTTTACCACCTCAAAAAAAAAGTTACCGATAATTTTATTGTGTATATATTTATTACCTTATATGTAGGGTTAAAAGTGGGTATTTGTATTCTAAAAGTAAAACATAAATTATATTATATAAAATTACTAGCTGCTCTATACGACTTCGAACGCGTCGTTTTTTTTTTATCCGTGTCAAGTTACGTTTTTGGTTACTGCTCCGCCCCCGTATGTCGTAGCGTAATGTTATTTAGCCTATACAATTCTTCATTAATCTGGCTATCATATAGAAAAAGATTTATTTCAATCCGACTGGTAATTTCAGAGATTAGCGCATTTAAACAAATAAATAACTCTTCAGCTTTGTTATATTACTGGTGTAGATAACATCTTTATTTAAACAATCATTTATTTTATTTAGTTCTTATAAGGGTTTTTAATGACAACGCGCTTCGTTGAAACATGTTCTTTAAAGTAATACTATTTTGGTCAATAAATGAATTTAATATCGATAAAATGACAATTACTGAAAAATTTAAGATTAGAGTTCTTTTGAGTTACTTGCTAACTCAAAAACACTCGTAATGGAAAATACGAGTTTATGAGTTAGAACCTACGTACGACCAAAATTGGATTGCCAGGACAGCGTTTCTATGGAGCCCGAATTGACTTTCATTCTCTTGTTAAAGTGAGCACTAATTCTTTAAGCTTCTGTCTGTTGACTTTTGATGCGCCGGTTGTTGGTAGTTCTTCCATGAAGATTACGCCTCCTCTTAATTGTTTGGTGTCCGTCAGTGATTCTGGAAATAAACGTTCTTTTTATCTTATCATATCATATCAATCATTTTGTTTGTCAATATCTTTTGAATATTGTTCTGGCAAAATTAACCAAACACCGTAAAGAATGCTCCAATTTTTCGACGTAATAAAACAAAAAAAAAATGGGTGGCTCCTAGGTGGTTATTCTACTGTTAAAATCCTAGTTCAAGCAGGTCGTATGCCTCATTTAGGTCCTGTACATGCCAAAAAGTGGTCTACAAAAGAGTTTTACCTTTAACCAGGTCCTTGATCTCCTGTGCTGTCGGGCTACATCCAGGTTTTGGCACAACACACGCCACTACAAGGTCTCCGCACTCCTTGTCAGGTATACCAGTCACCGCCACTTGGAATACTCCAGGGTGCTTCATTATTACCATCTCAACTTCTATTGGAGACACCTGCAATATTGGGTTTTGGTTTTAAATATAGATTTCTTTTTTTTTTAATTTACTGTTGATTTTTTCACCATCATTCTCATGCCCGGTGTTTAGAGTTTTACGAAGCCAGAATGGTAAACTATTAATCTATTTTGTTCTTTTGCTGACGCAAAGCCATGGTAGAACGCAAGTCAATACTTCCTTAATCATTTATGGCTTGTTTCATTTATGCGTTTGCTAAATATAAAAAGTTACATTATTATCGAGTGTCATCCATGATACTGACCGGAAGAGAATGTCAGGCTCTTACTAACTAAAACCCATTTGTGTTCTGGCAGACGAGAGATTACCTTTTGCGAACACAAAAACAAACTAACTTTATCTGTACCTACAAATGTTATAAAGATTAGGAGGTACTGTAGTATATAGACAACAACATACCTGGTGATTTCTATACTTCAGTAATGACTTCAATCGTTCCACAAAGAATACATTCCAGGAGTGATCCCTGTAGAAAACGTCACCACATTTGAACCAGCCGTCTTCTGCAAACGCTTCTTTTGTCATCTCTGGGTTATTGTGGTATCCCTGAAAAGGACGGAAAATCTAAATTGTATATTCCAACCAAATATCCGGTCACAGAAACCAATCTCAATGGAGATGGTTACAATTAAAAGTAATTACCCTGAGCGTCAGCCGTTTTGCGCTGTAGGTAGTGACGCGTATTTCCGTTTATGGCAATATTTTTTTTATTTTACCACCAGATACAATACTTGTATTTTAGTTCAAGCCTTTGTAAACAAAAAAAAAAATGTTATCTGCGTCAGTTTCGTGTGAATAAATAGTTTTTCTTTCTTTTCTGCTAGCTAAAGCTTTCTTCTTCTAAAAAAAAAAACAGCTGATCCATACATACATATCGTAATGTACTAAATTACGATCAAATGATCGTAATGTAGTACATTATTGTATGGATCAGCTGTTTTTTTTTTCACATTTCGTACTAAGTGTCCCTTAATAAAAGTTGTTCATATTCATGAGTACATTTACCCCCTGAAAGATTTACAACGAATTAAAATTCAGGTTGTATATATATTACCTTAAAAACAGTTGGGCCTTTGAACCAAAATTCTCCCGGGACGTTAGCCTCAGTAATGTCTTCATTGGTTACTGGGTTCACTATCTGAAACAGATGAATAATAATAGTTTACCTTATGCCTGCGATTAGGTACATCCGCGTAGTTTTTGCAACCATGTTAAGTTACGTTACGCGTTAGGTTACTGCTCTGTTCCCGTGAGTCGTGGAGTGATGTTATGTAGCCTATTCTATTACTCATGAATCTGGCTATCTTATACAAACAGATTTTTCCAATCCCATTGGCAGTTCCTGAGATTAGCGCGTTTAAACAAACAAAAAAGATTTCTAGCTTTATCCATATTTGTATATTATAAATAAGTAAGTAGAGTAACTTTGCCTGTCTATCCTTTTACGAAATTTTTTACGTGGCACGTCTAAACTCCAAGAAAGGACATTAGGCTCTTTTTACTTCGCGACTTTGTCAACGACAAAGCGAAACGAAAGCTAGTGATATTACATAGCATAAAATAGATTAGATATTGTGCAGAATACTGACAATACCATGTTTCAAACAGCACAGATACAACGGTTACTCACTTTACACTCTACGCAACCAACGGGTCTTCCCAAGGACCCTGGTGCTGGTGGAAAGTCGTGAATAAAAGCAGGACCAACCAACTCACTCATTCCGTACATAACGTATATTTCTTCCGTCTTTGTCAATTTCTGTAAAACAATAGAGATAATAAAATTCTACGTGTATGTTTGCAGTCCGTGTCCGTTTGCATTTTTAAAAACGTAAGGCGCTGCCTAAATATATAGATAATGATGGCATGCAGCACTTTTTGGCAACACAACAGGTTTATATTTATTTTAGTCGTAAAGTCAAATTATTAACTTAATTTGACCGTTAAAAAGCACTTTTGAACAGCATCTAAAAGAATAAAATACTCAATCTAGTTGCCCCTGTCAATAAAATAATTACCTTCATTTTTTCTACAAGCTCTTGCGGGACAAAGCTGCCTCCTAGTGTCATGTGCTCGAAGCATGAGAAGTCACATTTTGCATGTTCAGCCAATTTAGCCATTAAAATTGGGTTGCATAGAACGCAGGTGGGCTGTGAACATGAACAAACACAATGGGTCATTGTACTCATCATTATGAACAACTTAAGCACCGCGCACCGCCGCGGTAGGCGGTGAAGCGGCGATTATCACACGGTACACCGCCCGACCGCGCGGTGCCGCGTGTTAATCGCCCTATTCTATGAAACCAAACATGAAATCGCGATAAAAAAATCTGCTGTTTCGTATATTTTGTTTATAAATACATGAAACGACAGATTTTCTTAGAATCGAACCTTATATTTATGAACAAGTTCAGCGAAATGTTCAGGAGTGACAGGAGCTGATGTCTGAAGCCGTGTGTACTTCAAGATCGGGGAGAAGAGGTAGTTGAACCCAGCTGTTATCCATTGAGCTGGTGATAGCACCACCACGAGCCGGGTTGGCGCTGGAAACTTTGAGAAGGTTTTCCTAGAAAAGAAAGAGTATTTTCATTGCTATGTATTGCTGCGTGAATTTTCTTGTGGATCGTTAAATTAATTTTTAATAAAATATAGCCTTTTGCACACAAGGATAACCTTAGCTTCCTACTAGCGAAAAAAATTTCAAAATTGGACCAATAGTCCAAAAGTTTAGCGTGTTCATAAAAAAAATCAAACAAACTCTTCAGTCTTTACTATTAGTCTAGATTCCACGAGACTTTTCAACGCTCAGGCAGGCTGGTGACTTCTCGAGAAAAGGTATATGCTTGATGACTCCAAAGTCCTATAGATTGACAGTTCACCTCAAGCTCACTTCATCCAAATTCACCGAGAGAGATGTTTTTTTACAGAATATTGTCTTATTCCAATGAGGGTCTTATTGCAGGAATATATTTACCACACATATGGCACTGAGGTTGCTAAGTTCTTGTGTGTAAGCATTGCTGTCTTTGGCAGTCCCGTGGTTCCACTAGTTGATGTCAGGAAAGCCACAGTGTCTTCTGGATCAAAGTCTGTCGGCCTGGAAGCATAAAGATGCAGCTTCATGATAATCGTGGAGATGGTAACTGTGTGAGTGTGGTGCATTTAGTCTTTAATCATACGGGCCAATGTAACTGCTCTGTTGTATCTACTCATGGTTGGAAGTGCAACCCAAGGTAGGGCAAAATGCTTTTTGATTTTTCCATTAGGAACTTCAACACTAGGACACCCGGATTTGAAAGCAAATCGCCGTCCCATTAGGAGTTATGAAAGAGGGAGTGCACCTGCGTTTACACATATGCTTAAGCGCAAATAATAACTTCTACATACTTGGCTAGTTTCTATCGAGATTGGCCACGTGCCCGAAAATCGTTCGGTGGAATATTATTATTATGGGTCAGAAGAAATATAACGCGTCTTTCAAGCAGAGTCGTAGGAGTATGAACTTAGTTTACAAGTCAACTCATTGACAGAATAATTTATATATTCAAAAATACTCACTGAAAATCTTTGACTGCGTCATCATCTGTATCCTGTAACAGTTGTGCCAGGGTAGAATACTTACTGCCCTCATTAAACGTCACAACTTTAGCATCCACCCCTGATGAGGCTATTGCCTTTCCAATATCTGCCGCCTTTTCGCTTTGTCCAAAAATTATCTTCGGACGATTTATGCGGAACAGCTGCTCAAGTTCATCTGAGGACGTTTCAAGATCAAATGTTATGAAATTCTTATTGTTGTTCTTTTCACTTTTTTCTTGAGATAATTTCTAAACTTTAGGTACCTACCGATACTATATTATTTATACTCACAAACACCCAAAGTAGCATCGATTGATGCAACCATAATCCCAAGAAATAACGCTGCATTGTGGGGTATGCAGTAATCAATGTGGTTTGGTCCCATTAGCACCATGACGTCGCCTTTCTTCAGTCCCAAGTTGGTGAGAGAGATAGCGCATCGGATGCTCCTGTCTAAAGCCGAACCATTGGTTTCCGATTCTCCCGTAGCTCCATCGATCTAATGAATATCAATTTAGTTTTCATTTGTCTGAAATAGTAATTTATTACTTTGGACTCTTAAATTGTATTTTTTTGTTTTGCGCCCAATAGAGTTTTTCTATTACTAACACTAGAATGAGTTAGCACGTTCGGCAATGGATTGCGTGAGGGCAGGGATTGATCTACAGATTGCATAATAGAAGCCGGCTATTAATTGATATTTGGCTTTATTTTTTTTGCACCCAAAGATGCTTGCTAACGACCTTTTAATACCATCATTATCATCAGCTTACCATCTTTGGTCTTTGAGTGGACAAGTCGAAAATTCCGGAAGGGATTCAGACACGTTATTCACTTCAGTTGTTGAGGAGTACCTACTACACAAAATGTTGATGCATAGATATTAGATAGGTACCTACCTGCAATACAAAATCAGGATCATCTTGCAAGCTATGCAGTATGAGCTTGCCGAGGTGGTGTCTGTCTGAAGGGATCCCCGTCTTCGCCACTAAGCGGGATTCTACCTCGCTCATATACCAGTGCACCGCGTCGAAGGCGTGTTTAGCCATTTTTTAATCTGTTAGTTCTGAAATTACAACTGTTTTTGGGTTATGCCTCCGATAGTGAGCACGAAAACCCACAATAAGAGCTATCAAAGTTAAGTCCAAGCATTTATGCCAATTAAACCGTTTACAGGCACTTTTGAATTGTCAGAAAGTTACGTAACTATACTCGTACTTAACTAGGTAAGTCTCTATGGAGAAGATCGTTATGCCCATAGTCGTAAGACCGGTGGTCAAGAGGTTCAAACAAACACCAAAGGTCGCTCTCATTTAGTGGTTGGTATTGCAGTACTTTGGACCCTATTCCCGTTGTCAGTAGGATTATTATTACTTACTTTTTATTGAAGAAAAACTATGAAACACAATTACATAATACACGCACACACAATTACAATTAATTGGTATTAGAAACAGCAGTGCTGCGTTCGGATCTATTTTCTATATATTTTAATCGTTGAGTTTTTATCTTTACGCTCAAAGCTAACGAATAATACGTTATCTAGTATCTATTAGATATCTGTTATCTTTCTATTATATTATACTTTTTCTTTAAATAAAAATAAATGGCGAGAATACGAATGAAATTCATACGAGTAGGTACCTACGTAACAAAAGTGCGATTGGCTCTAGTTCACGCGACTATGGAGGGCTATGCTTTAGTAGCTTTTATCACTCTATTTCTTATCAAACTAAACATTATAATGAACTTTCTGTAAGGTTAAGTCTAAGGGTGCGTCCACATCTGGCGAATGTGCAGCTCGCGAGCCGTTTGCAAGCTGCCCGCGAGCTGCGCGCGTGCAGTCACGGCAATGGATTGGTGCGCCTCTTTAGCGCAACTCATGCAAGGCTCGTATAGAGGCGTGGAGAGAGTAATTATCTCTCAGTTAGCCAGTATATTGTGTATTTTACCCTTAATATTAATTATCTAAATTGGTATCTATCTATTTGTATTTTAAAATGAGACATAAAATGTCTTCTATGTTTCTCTATCTTTATTTAAACAATAATTGAGTTAATTACTTTTTATAAAGGGCTTTACCGACTACGCGCTCTGTAGAAACAGTCTAGGTAAACATCATTAGACAAAGAAATGTTGTAGACATGAAAAACCTACTAATATATACAGGGTAAAATTGCAATGATCTGCCAAATAAAATTAATGTATCTTAATTAAACTTTTATTAAACATAACATAACATCACGCCTGTAATCCCCGAAGGGTTAGGCAGAGGTGTACCCATCAGTACACCCACATTTCGCCAGTTATGTTTAAGTCCCATCCCATGTAATAGGGGGCGAGCCTATTGCCATCAACTGGGCACAAATCCAGACTCCGAGGCTGCTACTGAGAAATTCCTGATGGAAATACCCAATAACACTGCCCGACCTGGGAATCGAACCCAAGACCTCATGCTTAGCAGTCGCGGTTTGCGACCACTACACCAACGAGGCAGTCTAGCAGTTTTATTATTATTTAAAAATATAATTTATACTGGGCGTTAGTGACAGGTTGGCAAAAACTGAAACTGTAGTTTCAGACCACGATTTGTGATTGAAAATCGTTGGAATTTTTCTCCGGAAAATTCTCAAAATTAAAAGAAAACCGAACGAAACTTTAAAAACTATTTAAAGTTTCGTTCGGTACAGCTCTAGCAGAGGACATCGCACCGATGCGGCGACGCCGGGCGGCGCGTGTTATTTGTGCCTAAACCTACATAGCTTAAATGTAGGTACCTAGAATTATTTTTGTTGTGTTTACATTGCCGAGTTAAGTTTTTATTGTTTTTTTCATTAAATTTATGTTTAGAGGCCTGGACTTGGTACTTACATATCAATATATCACGAATCAAGTGAAAAATCGGTCGAAAATTTTGAGAATTTTCCGGAGAAAAATTCCAACGATTTTCAATCACAAATCGTGGTCTGAAACTACAGTTTCAGTTTTTGCCAACCTGTCACTAACGCCCAGTATATGTAGGTATAAATGAATAAAGGAAAAATAAAAATAACAATTAATTGAGGATAATGACGTCTTTCGCCGTGCAACAATTAGGACCTACGTAACAGCACGGCGAAAGACGTCATTAGGTAGGAAACGGTGGGCATATGAATAATTCATGTGCGGCGGGCGCGCAGATTTGACCAAATTGAGTACCTCCATCAATTTAACACATAAATTATAACCGATATGTACTTTAATAAATACTCATAAATTCACCATGACTGTAGGTATTCTGTCAATTTAAAAAGAAAAGAAATCAATTATCCCTACACATAGGGTGACTCCGCCGGTTTTCGGCCAGTTAAGCGAACGTCTGACTTCATGGCGATTTTTATCTTTGATAATAAAGTCGCTGGTTAGTTTCGTAAATCTTTTTGAACTCAGAAGATACTGTAGTTTTAATATTTGTAGATGTTTTACTCGTAAATATCATAATAAAATTACAAAAAATAAAAATCTGTGAAAATAGCGATTTCGCCGGTTTTCGGCCATCTGTGTCAGTTCCCGGCCCTTATTTTTGCTAGTTTTCGGCCACTATTTTACTATTGAAAAATCATCTCTATTTGCTCTGCATAGGTTCTATAATGGATCAACAAGTAAATAATACGTAAGAATCAACGATTTTAATTAAAACCTTTAAAATATTACTTAAATGGGAACATTTTTGTACAAAATCACAGGAAAATTTATCTTTACAAAATATAATATGGCAAAACGAAAAATAATAATAAGAATTAAAAAAAATATGAACATTTTCTTAAATAATAACTCTCTTTGAAATTTCGTCTCTGAGAAAATATTAGTGTCTTTCATTACCTATTTCTAAAATCTTCTTAATTAATATTAAGTAGTTTTTCTTCATATTGATGCTCGTTTCCTTATTTATTTTTTAAATATTCCTGAGTCAGTCTCTGTACTATATTTATTGTTCTTTAACATGCTAAATTTTTTGACTGGCTAATAACACAAATTTTGGGGAAGACACTTAAATAAGTTTGTTTTATTCATCTGACTGAAGATTTTCATTGAATTAGTTCAATTATGAACATTTACTACCGTTATTTTTTACTAGCCGAGAATCGGTAATCAAATTGTTAGTTTTCGGCCATATGGATTTGCTTAGGTCGAAAAGTAAATATTAAATCTCTCATTTTCGGCCGTCAAAAACTAGATAGATAAAAAGTGTTATTACCACATAATTAGCTCGATAACATGCGGCCGAAATCTAAACACACAAATGAGAAGGGGTTATAATTCGTGTAAAAAATAATTATTTTGAAAAAAATCCTTTTTTAATATTCAAAATAATCAATTAAATGTAAAAGGTTTTCTTCTAGTTTTCGGCCTCCCGGCCGAGAAGTAGGAGATCTTCTAAATCATTATCTAGTTACCCGGCCATTAAATTTAAATGTAAATAACTTAATCTTTCTTCGATTTTCATTGAAATAACACTAATTCAACTTATCTCTCATACACAGAAATACAATTTATGTTTATAAACCGGTAAACAACAATGTAATTTCCCTTTCAAAAATAACGCGCGCACTATTTTTTTCGTTAATTTTGACACATGCGTGCACTATAAAACTTTCGGAGGCTTACAGACTTATTAATTAGATCATTAAAAATCTACAAAATTCAAGAGTTATAGGGTTTATATCAAAGAAATAAGTACGCATTGTCTTTTAATTATGTAGGGTAAAGTTTTCTTATTATATTAATATAACTATGAACTGGCCGAAAACCAGAGGTGGCCGGCAAACCGGCGAAGTCACCCTACTAAACGGGCTTTTAATTTCACTAACGGCTTATTTTTTAATCGTCAGATAACTCCTAACGAAGGGATAAATAATATGGCGGTTTGATAGCTTTTGTACCTATAGAAAATCTGAAAAACTGTCATAATTTATTCTTTAGATAAAAGTTATGTAACCATTGAAAAATCAGGCCTTTTTTGAAATTTCGAACTTTTATTATGGCGTATTTAAAAATTAACCTTATGGGTATAAGGTTCCGAGGTTGCGGGACGTCTTAACAGGATACCGTGGCCCCGGAACGTAAAGGGCAACAGAAGGAACAGGGTGGTTTTTTAGTCAGTAAAAGTCTGACAGTCCCTTCCGCCCCACCCAGGGCGGAAGGAGTCATTTGATGATTTTTACCACCTAAAAAAAAATGGGTATAAGGTTAATTTTTAATAAACCTAGCGGGAGGAAACGCCCGGGTGTCACCACTGTATGGACCGCCCGGAGGACACGGTGGAGCATACGGTGCAGGTCTGCCCCGCTTGGGCAGAGCACCGCCGTGTCCTCACGGAGGCGATAGGCGGCGGCGACCTCTCGCACAGGGACGGGGCCCCAACGGGGCCAAACGCCTGCCGGGGTTGCGGGACGTCTTAACAGGATACCGTGGCAACAGAAGGAACAGGGTGATTTTTTAGTCAGTAAAAATCTGACAGTCCCTTCCGCCCCACCCAAGGCAGAAGGACTCATTTGATGATTTTTACCAACTTAAAAAATAAAAATACCCTTAACCTTTTATTAAACTTACCCAATCGCCTCGATTAACTTATGTAGCTTACGCGTGTTTAAACAATATTTTGTTCATACAAAATAGAGTCCGTTTTTCAGAATACACAACGTGCACGGTTTTTTAAACTATCTTATAATCAATTTTAGTAACTGACTTCCGCTCTTCAAATGCCAATATTAACCAGTATTACAAAGATCCTTTGCTCTTTGTTTCACGTCAACGTAAACACATCCTCTAGAGTCAAGTATCTTGGGAGGCCGTGGTATGGGGCCTTCGCAGTCTTTATGTACCACGTAAAAATTCACCACTTCGTAGAACTCTATTTTAAAAAAAATTACATAAGTAAGTAGTGCGCGACGAAACCGGGATTCGGGAGGGGAAAAAATGTGGTCGCAATTAGGTCAAATCCTATACAACAGTATATTTAATTTTATCGATTGCCGATAACTGGCGACGGACGGCGAATGACGGCGAATGGCAGGTGTGCGCGGGCGCATGGGGTAGGGATAGGTATGAAGAAAATCGTGTTTGTGTGTGAGCATTGAGAAATTATGTGACGCCATACTATAAGTGCGTATGGTCAAGGTTGTTGAACTTAATTGATTTCCACACGTTCTGTTTTAGAAGAGAACACAAATAAAAATAATGTAAAAAAAAAATGTTTTTTATTTTTATTTTATAAAACAAACACATTATCGATTCAGAATTATGTCTGATTTGGCAGACTTTTGCAATATAAGCCCTGTATATCGCTGACTGAATTCAATAGTGGCACAAGTCAAAATTATGGAGTTTTGACTTAGTTATAGATTCTTATTCTAAATTAGGAGCTTTATTTTATGCATTAAGATTAATAAAAACCAAACATCAACTACATATTCCATAAAGTGCAGTAACAAAGAGCTTATTAGTGCGCACGCATTTGTCTACGACAGTTAAATTGTGCGATTTCTCAAATTGATGAATTTTGTCTTGTGCCACTATTGAATTCAGTCAACGAATATGTTCGGGTTAAAGATCACCCGTGTTTGCTCATAAGACTTTCATTCTCTAGTTAAAGTGAGCACTAATTCTTTAAGCTTCTGTCTGTTGACTTTTGATGCGCTAGTTGTTGGTAGTTCTTCCATAAAGATGACGCCTCCTCTTAATTGTTTGGTGTCCGTCAGTGATTCTGGAAACAAATAAACGTTCTATTTATCTTATCATGCCTTATCATTTTATTTGTTAAAATCTTCTTAAACCTAATCTTTAAATCGCTTAGCCCTGTCAAAATTAACCAAACAACGTCAAAATATCTCAAAGTACCTCTTGTTATAATTTTAGATGAAATTCGTTATGGAGGTTATTATTATAAGTATTTTAAATCGTAGATATCATAAGTTCCTTGCCTACTCTATTGTCTTTATTTTTTGTTCCGAAGAGAATAATCCGGGGGGACTCTATCAGTCTCTTACTGACTTAAAACCAACCTAGTGTTCTCTTCCCACACTAACGCTGGGGATCACGCGCGCCTTCCAAGATCCCCGACTGGTGGCGACGCGCCTTTGCGGGCCTAAGCAGGTCGTATGCCTCATTTAGGTCCTGTACATGCCAAAAGGTGGTCTACAAAAGAGTTTTACCTTTAACCAGGTCCTTGATCTCCTGTGCTGTCGGGGTACATCCAGGTTTTGGAACAACGCACGCCACTACAAGGTCTCCGCACTCCTTGTCAGGTATACCAGTCACCGCCACTTGGAATACTCCGGGGTGCTTCATTATTACCATCTCAACTTCTATTGGAGACACCTGCAATATTGGGTTTTGGTTTAAAATATAATCTCCTTTTTTATTTACTGTTTATTTCTTGTGCATCATTGGCATGCCCGGTGACCAGTCAACAACAAAGATAAGTAAATAGGGTCGTCAGATATAACTGAAGTTTTACCGATGGATGTTTTTAAATGTAATTTAATTTAATATCACCTTAGCCCTAGGCGCTTGCCTGCCAGAAGGTTGCCGACCCCCTTTTTTTTTTGAGGTGGTAAAAATCATCAAATGAGTCCTTCCGCCCTGGGTGGGGCGGAAGGGACTGTCAGACTTTTACTGACTAAAAAACCACCCTGCCATCTGTTGCCCTTTATGTTCCGGGGCCACGGTATCCTGTTACAACCTGGTGTAGTGCGTATGTAAAGTCGAAGTCACGACTACGTGCGGTTGCTAAAACGCAGTCCGTCTGATGGCAGCCTAACATTCGATCAGTGAAAGATTACTTATTTGTAGTGTCCGACCGAAGCTTCAGCTTCGGCTTCGGCTTCGGCCACCTTCGGCCAAAAAAGCACCTTCGGCCAAATCTTCGGCTTCGGCCAAAAATTTGCCGAAGGTTTGGCCGAAGCCGAAGGTTTGCTAGTTGTCAAAATTTGAAATTTACTGAACGATGCTAGAGCGAGACGGAGAGTGTGCAGAGCAGCAGAGTTTCGCCGCGCCGCCGCACCGGACCAAACGAATCGCCAATATTTTATTACCTACTTGTAGGTATATGTTGGTCACTCGGCTCGTTATTGGGCTAAATCTCTAAAGCTCTCACAATATGTATCTAAGTAGTATATTCTGAGATCAAAGTAACAATCGTATTTCTCAAGGTCAATGACACCTTCGGCTTCGGCTTCGGCCGAAGGTTTTGGTGAATACCGATTAATCGGCTTCGGCTTCGGCTTCGGCCAGAATTGCACCTTCGGTCGGACACTACTTATTTGTAATCGGACCGGTACTTTTAGAGATTACCTCTTGCAAACACTTTACCTCTTTATAATATTATTAGGTATAAAATTATGTAGAACACAGTTCACCTGATGATTTCTGTACTTCAGTAATGACTTCAATCGTTCCACAAAGAATACATTCCAGGAGTGATCCCTATAAAAAACGTCGCCACATTTGAACCAACCGTCTTCTGCAAACGCCTCTTTTGTCATCTCTGGGTTATTGTGGTATCCCTGAAAAGGGCGGAAAATCGAAATTATAATATAACCATAATCCAACCGAATATCCGGTCACGGAGTTTAATCTCAATGACGTCACACCATTTCTAAACTCCGGACTGCTACTTATTTATTTATTATAGCACTCCAACAACAAAGTCACAAAAACACTATTGCTACTGAGAAATTCCTAAATATCATTGTCGGACCTGGCAATCGAACTCAAAACCTGCGAAATATCTGAGATTAGTTCAACAGTTCCTGTTAGAATCTTTGAGACCAACGGGCAGAAAAAATGAATTGGTTCCTATTATGCCACGCATACATCTTTTTGAAAGGATATACCTAGGTACAGTTTCAAATAGTGACTAAAGGCACATCTTTTTGAAAGTACAAAGTACCTAGGTACAATTTCAATAGTAACTAACCTTAAATACGTTTGGGCCTCTGAACCAAAATTCTCCTGGGACGTTAGGCACAGTAATGTCTTCATTAGTTACTGGGTTCACTATCTGAAACAGATGAATATTATTAGATACTAACTTATGCCCACGATTTCATTCGAGTGGTATTTTTCATCCGCGTTAAGTTAACGTCTTTGATAACTGCTCCTTGCTGCTCTCTTGGGTATGATGTTATATAACCCATAGGTACTACTCCTCATGAATCATCATCTTATCATCTTCCTGCCCTTGTCCCATGTTACTTGGGGTCGGAGCAACACGTTTTCTTCTTCCATTCCGTCCTGTCAGCCGTCATGCTATCACTGACTCCGTTTTCTTTCATATCATTCTTCACACAATCCATCCATCATCCATCCTCTTCCACTATACCTCATGCATGTATGTATCATATACAGAAATACTTTTTATAATCCGACTGGCAGTTCCAGAGTACAAACAAAAAATCTTTTCAATGTTATATTATAATTTCTTTTTTTTTATCAGATTTGTTTGCTCTTGACTCTAGTCTAGGTCAGAGGCGACTGAGAAATAAGAAAAGCTTAAAAAATAACTTTAGTTTTGGACTTCCAAAACTAAAGTTATTTTTTATTTTTTGAAGGCGGTTGTCTTTTTTGTAAAAAAGCTTTTTATTTTTCACTTTTTAGTATTTGTGTATTAATGTTTGAAATCCTTACAAAAAGCCCTTTCAAACAATACCTCACACGATATATTTAATTTTGGAAGGTGGTAGAAGGGGGGTTGATGTGCCCCCTCCCCCTTCCCTTCAGTCAGTCATCGTCTACACGTATAAACAAAGCAATTTCACTTGTTACGATATTGCTGCTGTGATCCTATGAGGAGTTCCATTCCATATCTCCGAAGTTCCTCATCAGATCATGACAATATTTCTATGGAGAATGGAGAATCATCCAAATCTATTCATAATTGGCTGAGTAATCAGATAACAAGGTAACATACATACAAAAAAAAACATACGCGCCGAATTGAGAACTTCCTCCTTTTTGAAGTCGGTTGAAAAACAGAGACACTATAGATTAAATATAGGCAGGGGTCCCTACCCATTATCTAAACCCTTACTAGGGGTTTAGTGCAGAATACTGACAAAACTATGTTTCAAACAGTACAAATACTACGGTTACTCACTCTGCACTCTAAGGAACCAACTGGTCTTCCCAAAGACCCTGGCGCTGGTGGAAAATCGTGAATGAAGGCAGGTCCACTCAACTCACTCATTCCATACGAAACGAATATTTCCTCTGTTTTCGTCAATTTCTGCAAAAAAAAAATATACTCGTATATCTACGTATTTTTACATTCGGCGTCCGTTTGCGAGAGGATAATGAATGAAAGACTGCTTTTAAAAAACGTTAGGCGCTTATTACTATACTATATAGATATTAAATTAATACTACACTATACTAGATTATACCACTTAACAATTACGCATAAGTACTGCCCATCAAACCAAGCAACATTAAGCAACAATTATTGCAGGAAAACAACTTTTATTTTTATTGTCTAAAAATCACTCTTTAAAGTGCCATGCAATTTAAAACACGCAATTTTCTGCATACACCAGCACAGGGGTCATCAGACGTAAGTATAGGTATTATTTAAAACTTACTTTCGAAAAAACGTAACTAAAAGTAAGAAAATTAGCCATCTATGTGTACCAGAAGGTACAACAAAAAAATTATCACAATGATGAATAGAACATGTAACTCTCGGTTCTATTAAGTGTCTTTAGGGGAGGCCTACATCCAGCAGTGAACGTCGTTTGGCTGATATGATTATGATGATGATGATCTAGTGTCTTTTCACACCCCTTATATTCTTTACCTTCATTTTCTCTACGAGCTCTTGCGGCACAAAGCTGCCTCCTAGTGTCATGTGCTCGAAGCATGAGAAGTCACATTTTGCATGTTCAGCCATTGTCGCCATTAAAATGGGGTTGCATAGAACGCAGGTGGGCTGTGAAAAGTGGCAAACAAATGGGTTATTGGGTATCATTATAAACATATTCTACTATGAGACTAACTCTTTTTTTTTTTGTGCATTGTTGAAATCCTCATGGACTTTCTCTGTCGTGGGGGTGACGGAAGGCTCTTACCAGCTTAAACTACCGCAGTGTTCCATCTCTGCCTATGGAGGGAATGCGGGATTCGCATAAGCATTCACCGTTCCACATTGCGAAAAAAAGCCTGCTGTTCCATACATTTTGTTTACGATTTTTGTGAATACACGGAATGAGAGATTTTTCTAAGAACCGAACCTTATATTTATGAACAAGTTCTGTGAAATGTTCCGGAGTGACTGGAGCTGATGTCTGGAGCCGTGTGTACTTCAAGATCGGCGAGAAGAGGTAGTTGAACCCAGCTGTTACCCACTGAGCTGGCGATAGCACCAACACGAGCCGGGTTGGCGCTGGAAATTTCGAGAAGTTTTTCCTAAAAAAGGAAAGAATACTTTATAGCTTTTGCCTGCCATTTGATCACCATATTTTTTTTAATGGATCCCTATTTTTTTATTGAATTAAGTTTAAACTATAAAAAATATCAAAATCTAAATAGCCTTATAGTACAAAGGGACAACGTAGCTTCCTTTTGCGAAAAAAATATTCAGAGCCGGACTAGTAACCGGAGATTATCGAGCGTTCAAATAAACTTTTCAGCTGAATATAATTATATGTAGTAAGTGTAGATCCCATGACACTTTCCAACGCTCCGGCAGGCCGGTAACTCCTCGAGAAAAGCTCGATGCTTGATACATATGTTACTGCAAAGTCCTAGTGATTGATAATCTCAAGCTCACTTCATTTAAATTCACCGCGGGAGATTTTTACAGGATATTGATTTACTCCAATGCTGGTCTCAAGGACGGATCCAGGGGGGTCATGGGGGGCCTAACCCCCCTCCCCTGGGGTTACTATTATCTTTTACTTAGATTATTATTATTATCGAAACGGAGACTGTCCTGTCTTTAAAGCTGAATCCGCCCTTGGGCCTGGTCTTATTGCAGGAGTATTTTTACGAGTATATTTACCATACATATGGCACTGAGGTTGCTAAGTTCTTGTGTGTAAGCATGGCTGTCTTGGGCACTCCTGTAGTTCCACTAGTTGATGTCAGGAAAGCCACGGTGTTTTCTGGATCGAAGTCTGTCGGCCTAGAAGCATAAAGATACAGCTTCATGATAATAGTGGAGATAACCAAAAAATCAAAATGAAATTACAGATTGTTAAAATCGATCCAGCCGTTCTTGAGTTAAAATGGTGTAAATAATCCGAATTTGTGTTATGTGTATATACACCTTGACTTTTTAGTCGTCTTACAAAAGTGGTCCACTCAATGTATCCGACGTAAAATACCTCTAGGCGCGATTATTATTATTTTTTTCAATATTTTTTTTTTACATTAGAAATGAAACACCCGGTTAAAAATGTTTACGTATCAAACTGTAGAGTATACCTACCTAGCGCACGAGTCGAGCAGATCATTCCATCTCTCCATTTTCAACGAGGCTCGCTACAGGATGTTTCTAAAACTACGCCTTGCGTCATAATAATGAATAATATATTTTTTTTTAATTTATTCAAATCTCATAAATACCTATTTTTTTATTATGAACGTTTACTAGTCAATGGATACATGAACTGGGCTGTCTTTGTAAGACGACTAAAAAGTCACGGTGTATACAATGTGTCGTTTTGCATCCTCGTCAAATTCAAGGAGGTAACTATGCTAGTGATTCTAGACCCGAATCAATAATAAAATAGGTAGGTGTTTTTTTTTAATGTTTTCTTATTTACGGAAATCAGTAAACCACCCCGGTGAAAATGCGGCCCATCTTAAGACTAGGTTTAGGATCGCTGACCGCGCGCACACACACAAAGAATCGCAAACGATAAAACCACAACACAATAGACGCCGCCCGCGCACCCCTCTCCCTGTGGTGCCCCACTCCCGCGCCCGGGCGCCCGGCGGGCGCAAAGCAAAAAAAATATTAAATTAGTTCAAGTGATTTCGCCGCCGGCCGTGAGTGTATCGCAAATTTCGCTCCTTACCTCCGTCGTATACGTGAATTATGTGATTGTGATGCCATCAGTGGAGCCATCCGGATGTTCGCAGAACGGTTTCCCAATAGGGAACCGCCAACGCAGAGCGTTATGCTGTCTGCTACACAGAGACTGCGGGATTTTCGGCAGTTTGACGTACCCCGACATGCTCAAGCTCGCGGCTGTGAAGGTCTGCCTGTCGCCTTGCAGGAAGATATCCTGGAGTACTTCCAGCGAGAGCCACGGGCAAGCACACAAAAATACCTACTAAGGTAGGTATTTTTGTCGGTCCTCAGCCCGTTAAAGTAGGAAGGGAAATTTAAAATCAACCAATTTAATCTACAAATAAAAACAAAATCATTACTAATAATTAGGTACTCATAAATCATGAATTTACCTACAATGCGCCAAGAGCGTCCCGCCGCCGCGCCGCCGCGCCGCCGGCAGCAAGTAGGTACTTATCCTAAATCCCGCGCTCACAACAAATAAATGTGCCACAGCCTAGCAAAACGTCTCAGGTTGTACCTAAATCCTAGTAGGTATGTATTCTTAGCAAAATCGGTAGATTTGCAATAAAACAGAATAAAGCAAAATGGCAATACTAACATTTTATCAATCAGCTGATAACGTAGATAAGTAGATAAATCCTAGTACGTATTCTTAGATCTTAATAATAAAAACAAGTGTTATTAATTAACATCTAAGGTTAATAAAATCTGCAATTTGCAATAAAACGTAATAAGCAAAACTAACGTTTTATTAATCAGCTGACCGTAGATACTCACGACAATCTAAGGGACTCACATACACTCACGCACACAGAGACAATTGGCGCTAAAGCGCAGAGAGTGATTCTCCAATTTCAAGTTATGGATTATTCTGAAATACGATTAAATTTTAACAACTAATAAAAAAGGGTGTTATTATTATTATTCAGGTCTCGTAATTTTAATTGATTATTTATGACTTTTATGACAACCTCCTAAATTTTGACGAGGATGCAAAACGACATATTGTATAGATAGAAGACAGATTACGATGTTTCTTACAAACTTTATTTTGATGGAGCTTAGGTGTATTGCGTTTAAAAATACTCACTGAAAATCTTTGACTGCGTCATCATCTGTATCCTGTAACAGTTGTGCCAGGGTAGAATACTTACTGCCCTCATTAAACGTCACAACTTTAGCATCCACCCCTGATGAGGCTAATGCTTTTTCAATATCTGCCGCCTTTTCGCTTTGCCCAAAAATTATCTTCGGACGATTTATGCGGAACAGTTGCTCAAGTTCATCTAAGGACATTTCAAGGTCAAATGTTATGGATATGTTCTTATGGTGGATGTAGTGGGTACAGCTTTGGCACATAGAGCAATTATAGTAGTGGTTTTTAACTTTTAGAGATGAGGGACCTTTGACAAAATGTTACTTCGTGCCATGAACTATCAAATGTTTGCGCACACACTAGTGACTGTATTTGTGACCGAAATCGGTTTGGAGAATGTTATTATATATACTCACAAGCACCCAAAGTAGCATCGATTGATGCAACCATAATTCCAAGAAACAACGCTGCATTATGGGGTATGCAGTAATTAATGTGATTGGGTCCCATCAGCACCATGACGTCGCCTTTCTTTAGTCCCAAGTTGGAGAGAGAGACAGCGCATCGGATGCTCCTGTCTAAAGCCGAGCCATTGGTTTCCGATTCTCCCGTCGCTCCGTCGATCTGTTGTTTTTTTTTTTCTTGTATCATGCCGGAAATTATCAATCAATTCTGGATCACTTTTAACTTCAATCGATTGATTGGGGCCAACCCCCAATCAATCAATTGATTAACGTCAAAAGTGATCCATATTCCATAATGCAATCTGAAGGTCGATCCGTACCCACGTAGGACTACAGATTGCACTATAGACACGGTAATAAAATATCTATAGAAGCCAATAAAAACAATGAATAATATTACATCTTTTATCTTTAAGTGAACGAATCACAAATTCAGGAGGGATTCAGATACGTTATTCACTTCAGTCATTACGGAGCACTACACAAAGTTGTTGATGCATAAAAATTAGATAGGTTACCTGCAATACAAAATCAGGGTCATCTTGCAAGCTATGCAGTATGAGCTTGCCGAGGTGGTGTCTGTCTGAAGGGATCCCCGTCTTCGCCACTAAGCGGGATGCTACCTCGCTCATATACCAGTGCACCGCGTCGAAGGCGTGTTTAGCCATTTTAATGTCGGTTACTTCTGAAATTATCACTGGTTTTGGGTTATGCCTTCGATAATGGCCAAGGAAACCCACAAGTTTTTAAAAGAATTTATTTCGATTAAAGCATTTACAGGCACTTTTGAATTGTCAAGGAGTCGGGTAGTCAGAAAGTTGATGCTAAATGCATGCTCCAAAACGCAGACAGGTCTCCATGGAGAAGATTGTTGTGCCCAAGACCCTAATCAAGAGCCTCAAACAACATCTAATGAGGCTCTCATCAAGCAGTTGGATCGAAGCATCTTGGACCGTGTTCCCGATATCGGTAGGTCATTACTTACTTTTTAATAGAGAAAAGCTATGAAATTAAACACTTACAATGTACTTAACAGAAACACATACTTAATACCTACTTAATAGAAACACCAGTGCTGTGTGCAATACTATTTTCTAAAATGTATTTTATTCGTTGAGTTATCTCATCATGCAAAATACAACCACATACAACACACATTATCTTACATGCAAAAGAAATAATCTGATAACGAACAATATACTGTTAAGGAAGGGAACACCGAAGTGATTTAGCGGCGGTAGTCCCGTGTCGAAGGAGTAGCCGGAGAGGCGTCATGGTGCCCTCACCTTCTGGATGATGCAGGTGCTTTCTGGACACGGATGCTTCGGGAAGTACCTGTGCCTAGGTGTCATCATTGTCGGAGTGGCCCCGAAGACACGGCGCAGCATACGCTGGAGGAGTGCTCAGCTTGGGCAGCCAGAGGAACACCGTGGGGTTTTAGTCGGTAGGAGTCCGACACAACCCTCTGCCTTCCCCGAGGTGGGCCTCATGGACTGCACAGTCCGTGAGGAATTCACCACGAAAAAAAAGGCCCTTCTGCCCTCTTGGGTCTTATTGCTCCTCGTTTAAGTTTACAATGCGGTATTTTACGCTAGCTTGTATTAAACTTTACACTACCGCACTGCTGCACTGGTGCGATGGTAGATTTTTTATTTATTCTGTGTGTTCGCGGACGAATCGATGAAGAGATTTTGTCAGAATCTACATAATACTAATATTATCATTAAGAAAGATTTGATTGTTTGTTTGCATTGAATAGGCTCCGAAACTTCTGAACCGATTTGAAAAATTCTTTCACTGTTCTGAAGCTACACCATCCCCGGGTGACATAGGTTATATTATACTAGCTTTTGCCCGCGACTTCGTCCGCGTAAATGTCGGACCCCCGTTCATCTCCTTAGGGGGTAAATTTTAAAAAATCCTTTCCTAGCGGATGCCTACGTCATAACATCTACCTGCATGCCAAATTTCAGCCCGATCCGTCCTGTGGTTTGGGCTGTGCGTTGATAGATCACTATGTCAGTCAGTCAGTCACCTTTGATTTGAGTTATATAGAAGAAGATAGATTTTAGAAAAAAATAGGGATCCGTAAGAAAAATCACGCGAACGAAGTCGCGGGGAGAGTGCTAGTTGTGAGATAAACATGTGAATGTCGTTAAATGGTGTGTATTGACCAAAGACCAATTTATGTTGAAGTAAAATAATTATGTTGATGGGTTTTTTAGTTATAAAAGTATAATTTTAGATGATTGTTTCCCACTTTTTTAAGTGTACTTAACTTTTATTGACAGGTTATCATGATAAGATTATTTTTCTGCTGGTACCAACTGTACCTATTTACGATACTACTAATCACATACAAAAATATATCGATATTATCGTTTAGGTCAAAGTCAAAGCAATTATTTCAATTACATAGACCATTTACAGGCACTTTTGAATTGTCAAGTGTGTTGTGATAAGTGAGTCAGAAAGTTGGAGCTAGTTGCTCGTTCCAAAACGGATGTAAGCAACTCCAACGAGCAAGAAACTCCACGGACACTATTCAATTAGGTTTTTAGAAAATCCTGGTTACTATATTTTTGTTGCTTCTACATGTGAAAACAATGAAGATGCAGAATGAGTGTGCAGAACTTTGGGTTCTAGTAGTGCCCCAACAGATGCATAAGAGCGAGCGTTGAAAATCCAACAGAGCGGAACGCAAAGTAATATTAAAGTAATAATGTTTTAAGAGGTTGTGGTAGGCCCCCTGGTCAATAAATAAGTAAGTACTTGTTTTTTAGTTGTTGGTGTTTTAATAGCACCCTACCCGCGACTTCGTTCGCGTGATTTTTCTTGCGGATCCTTAATTTTTTGATGATAAAAAGATGAGAATTCTGAAATACTGTCAAACATAATCAATTCAAAAATGTATCATTAATTTTCCTAATCCTATTTTATAATCCTTTTATTAGTTTTAAAAGGAAAACATACGAACATACAAATAGTTGATAATTACTTTATTGTAAAAAACATTGCTTTAAAGTCATAAAACAGAAAGAAAACATTTGAGAGTGTTTCTATGGTGAAAAGACTAGCCGCATTTTCACTTAAGACATTCATTCTCTTGTTAAAGTGAGCACTAATTCTTTAAGCTTCTGTCTGTTGACTTTTGATGCGCCGGTTGTTGGTAGTTCTTCCATGAAGATCACGCCTCCTCTTAATTGTTTGGTGTCCGTCAGTGATTCTGGAAATAAATATTTTATCATAATATCATATCATTTTGTAATTTTCGTAGCCTTCTAAAACATAATATTTAGCCCTGCCAAAATTAATCAAACAACGACAAAATTCCTCCCATTTTACTAAGTTTTTAAATTGTATTATAAGTTCCTTGCCTCTTTATTTTTTGTTCCGACTCTGCCAGACTCTTGCTGACTAAAAACCAACCCGGTTTTCCCACACTTACGGAACCGTACGCGCCTTCCCCGATCCCCGACTAACATCCTAGCCTAAGCAGGTCGTTTGCCTCGTTTAGCTCCTGCTCAAGACAAACGGTGGTCTTCAAAAGAGTTTTACCTTTAACCAGGTCCTTGATTTCCTGTGCTGTAAGACTGCATCCAGATTTTGGCACAACGCACGCCACCACAAGGTCCCCACACTCCTTGTCAGGTATACCTGTCACCGCCACTTGGAACACGCCAGGGTGCTTCATTATTACCATCTCAACTTCTATTGGAGACACCTGCAATATTGGGTTTTGGTTAAAAATATAGATATCTTTTTTATTTACTGTTGATTTTTTCGCCATCATTCTCATGCCCGGTGTATAAGAGGTTAGTTTTACGAAGCAAAGGATCTTTAACTATCATAATACCTTGTACCTTGACTGAAAATAAAGCCAAGGTTAAAAGCAAAGTTCAAACGCAAAAACAAACAAACTTTACCTCTTTATAACATTAAGTAGGTACAGAAGTATATAAACAACAATTCACCTGATGATTTCTATACTTCAGTAATGACTTCAATCGTTCCACATAGAATACATTCCAGGAGTGATCCCTGTAGAAAACGTCGCCACATTTGAACCAACCGTCTTCTGTAAACGCTTCTTTTGTCATCTCGGGGTTTTTGTGGTATCCCTGAAAAGAACGGAATATCTAAATTATATATTATTTCAACCAAACATCTGGTCACGGAGTTTAATGTTAATGACGTCACACCATTTCCAAACTCCAGACTACTACCGAAATTCCTAATTTAAAAACTCAATAACATTGTCCGACCTGGCAATCGAACCTAGAAACTGCGGAATTTCTAAGATTAGCAGCTTAGCATTTCCAGTTAGAATCTTCAGACCAACAGGTCAGAAAAAATTAATTTGTTCCTAATGCGGCGCCACGCATACATCTTTTTGAAAGGATATACCTAGGTACAATTTCAATAGTAACTAACCTTAAACACAGTTGGGCCTCTGAACCAAAATTCTCCTGGGACGTTAGGCTCAGTAATGTCTTCATTGGTTACTGGATTCACTATCTGAAACAGTTTTTTATTTATTGATTTTTTACAACAACACCTAGACCTAGGTTACCCTAAATCGGCAGCGTGGCTTTAACAATATTTTACATTAATTAAAAACATATATTATATTATTATGCAAGGTAATTTTTGTGAACTCATTCAGAGAACAGGAAAACAAATCTAACCTCTCCGCAATTTCGTTCAGATTAATATTAGATACTAGCTTAGTTACTGTTCCGCCCCCGAAGCTCATCGCGTGAACCTATTGAATCTGGCAATCATCAATATAATCGCCAGATCAATCAAAAAATCAAAATCAAAAAACATTTATACAGGGTTACTTTTAAAACTCCAGAAACCTGAAAAGAGGTTATCGTACTCATCATTATGAACAACTTTTTCCATGGGACCAACCCTGTAATCATTAAAAAAAATCAGCTGTTTTATAGGTTTAGGTTAGGTTAGGTTAGTTAGATTATCATAATTAGGTACTTACATTATGATTGTGTTGTATAACATTTTTGTAGGGCACAGCAGATTTTTTTTTTCATGATTTCAGGGTTGGTTCCATAGACAAAGTTGTTCATAATGATGAGTACAAAAACCCCTTTTTAGGTTACTGGTGTTTTAAAAATTACCCTGTATAAAAAAATCAGATTAAAAAGTCAGCCAAAAATATCATTATAAAGGTAAGCGTCCACTTGTCGGTATCGTACGCATCGGACGGATCGCACGCAACGGATCGTAGTATTCTTTGTATAGAAACTCATATAAGTGCGTCCACCTGTCCGCACCGTACGCATCGCACATCGGCAATACCGACACCGTTGCTCCGAGAGGCAACTTTTGCGATGCGTGTCGATGACGTCATACGGAATGCCGACTAGTGGACGCACCCCAGGCGCTCGCTGTTGTTTGTTCTTCATCGCTTTCCTCCATTCTCACAGTGTCCACACCTGCGCTCACTACGAATATCCGAATGAACCGGCATCGTCAATCCGTATGCTGGTACTCACCGTCAGTAATTCGTACGCTGCCGAAATAGTGGACGCACTGTGAAAAATTTATCCGTTTGATGCGATCCGTCCGATGCGTACGATACCGAAAAGTGGACGCTTACCTTTAAAATCCGACTGATAATTTCAGAGATTTACGCGTTTAAAAAAATATGTTCTTCTTTATTATAATATAATAATAGATAGATAGTTTAGATTAAATGGTTATGGGTTTAGTGCAGAATACCGACAATACTATGTCTCAAACTGTACGAATACTACGGTACTCACTCTGCACTCTAAGGAACCAACTGGTCTTCCCAAGGATCCTGGTGCTGGTGGAAAATCGTGAATGAAAGCATGTCCACTTAACTCACTCATTCCATACGCAACGAATATTTCTTCTGTTTTCGTCAATTTCTGCAAAACAAAAGAGATAAAAATATCTACGTATTTTTACATTCAGCGTCCGTTTGCAATCGCATCTGCCTGACGATAACGAATTGCTTTTAAAAAACGTAAGGCGCTATTATACTATATTATATAAACATTACTACTTACTACAAAAAAAAAAAACAACTACGCTATGTATATGATGAGGTGTAAAAAGACATCTTCCATTGACTACGCATAAGGTACTCTGCCCATCAAACAAAGCAAAATTTAACAAACAATATTTCTGGGAAACAACTTTTATTAACACGCTTTTATTAGCTTCACTTGTAACTTCTTTAAAGAAAATCTTGGAATCTTAATTTGACCCACTTTCCAGTCTTCGATTAGGATGAAATTTTGCAGACGCTCTGAGTTCTGATGACAATACATGACTAGCTAAGAAACGTCATTACAAATCCAATATGGCGGCCTCCCCAAAATGGCGGACTAGCTGTTTGAAATCCACCCCCATGATATGGGTATCAAATGAAAGGGTTTGCTGAATGGGATACGAAAAAAATTAGTGCGTACTAAAAGCGTGTATTTAGTTTTTTAAACTATTAAAAAAAAATATTTTTGTGTAAAAATCACTGTTTATTGTGCCATGCGTTGTAACATACGCAAATTATTGTGCTTATGAGTACATACTTACAACAGCACAGAGGTCGTGGGGCTATTTAAAACTTATGTTCGTAAAAAACGTAACTAAAAGTTGGAAATTTGGCCACCTACGAAACCAGAAGGTTCCCAGGCACAAAAAAAAATATCGCAATGATAAGGAGAACATGTGTCTCTCGACTCTGTTAAGTGTCCTTAGGGTCCTATGTCCAGCATGATATGATGATGATGATGATGATAAAGTGTCTTTTCACACCCCTTATATTCTTTACCTTCATTTTCTCTACGAGCTCTTGCGGCACAAAGCTGCCTGCTAGTGTCATATGCTCGAAGCATGAAAAGTCACATTTTGCATATTCAGCCATTGTCGCCATTAAAATGGGGTTGCATAGAACGCAGGATGGCTGTGAAAAGTGGCAAAAAAAAATAGATAATTAAGTAGGCATCATTACAAACATATTCTGCTATAAGACCAATCCAGAAATTGCGAAAAAAATTACTATTTCTATACATTTTGTTTACGATTTCTGTGAATACATGGAATGAGAGATTTTCTTAAGAACTAACCTTATATTTGCGAACAAGTTCAGCGAAATGTTCTGGAGTGACAGGAGCTGATGTCTGGAGCCGTGTGTACTTCAGGATAGGGGAGAAGAGGTAGTTGAACCCAGCTGTTACCCACTGTGCTGGCGATAACACCAACACGAGCCGGGTTGGCGCTGGAAATTTCGAGAAGGTTTTCCTAAAAAAGGAAAGTATATTTTATTATAGAACTAGCTTTAGCCTGCCATTTTGTCAGCATATTTTTTTAATGGAACCATATTTTTTTGTAATAATATATATCCTACATCACACAGGGATAGCGTACTTAGCTGCTCATTAACAAAAAAAAACCAGTGGTGGACTAGTAGTTCCGAAAATCAGCGCAAATAAATAAACTTTACAGCTTTATAATATTAGTAAGTGTAGTTTCCACGTAACTTTCCAACGCTCAAACAGGCCGGACTAGACCTTGATTATACCTGGATCCGCCCTTGGGCCTGGTCTTATTGCAGGAGTATATTTACCAAACATATGGCACTGAGGTTGCTAAGTTCTTGTGTGTAAGCATGGCTGTCTTGGGCACTCCCGTGGTTCCACTAGTTGATGTCAGGAAAGCCACAGTATCTTCTGGATCGAAGTCTGTCGGTCTGGAAGCATAAAGATACAGTTTCATGATAATCGTAGAGATAACGGTGTCTGTGTGAGTGTGGTGCATTGTGTCTTTGCAGGTGAACCAGTACGACTGCAGTCCGGAGTTTGGAAATTGGTATTGCGACACCCCCGTGCCACAGAAAGAAAGAAAGAAAAGAAAGAAAAACCTTTTATTCACGTGAAAGTGACGCACAATACAAAATAAAGAACGAAAAGTTGTTGGTCCTACGCCTGATCTCTTCCTGGTCGTGTCGGATTCCCTCCCATCGGACTATAAGAGTGAGGAAACTATGTTTGCGCACACGCTTGTACACCATAATCTCCTGTGCACTCTAATCTCTATAGAGTTTGGCCTCCGTGGCCAAACAGAATCATCCAAATTATTATCATAATCTATCTATCTATTACAATGATTCTTATAATATTTATTTTGATGAAGTATACGCGTACATAAGTACAGTGTTCAAAAATACTCACTGAAAATCTTTGACTGCGGCATCATCTGAATCCTGTAACAGTTGTGCCAGGGTAGAATAATTACTGCCCTCATTAAACGTCACAACTTTAGCATCCACCTCTGATGAGGCTAATGCTTTTTCAATATCTGCAGCCTTTTCGCTTTGTCCAAAAATTATTTTCGGACGATTTATGCGGAACAATTGCTCTAGTTCATCTAAGGACATTTCAAGGTCAAATGTTATGGATATGATCTTATTTTTGATTGTTTTACTTAGGAGTTCTATGGTGGATGTATGTATGGTGGGTATAGCTTTGGCACATAGAGCAAATATAGCAGTGATTCTTAACCTTTTAGAGATGAGGGACCGTTTGACAAAATGTTTCTTCGTGCCATGAACCACCCACTGCTTGGCGGTAACATAAATAATTTTGAAGATTGTTTTATAATTAAATAAATTGCTCATAAAATTATTTTAATTGAAGAGTATTCTAGTATTATAGAGTAATTATAAAGTACTACAATTGCAATTTTTGAGGCCACATTGCTTACCAACTGCTGAATCCTTGATTCAGTGCAACAATTTTTGTTGTTATTTAATAATTACATGATGACGTTGCGGACCACGTTTGGTGCTGTCAGGGACCACCTGTGGTCCACTAGTTAAAAACCTCTGAAATAAAGCATAGTAACATAATTATGTCATTCAGATTTTTGGTTAAAAAAGATTATTATTAGGTGTTGATGGCATTTTATCGCAAAAAATCATGTTGTTGTTTTTTTCAAGACTTAATTGCTTAGTATTGTAATATGTACTTCGTCCACTTGAAATAATTCTATAAATACTTTAGATACCTACTAATATTATACAGGGTGTAACGGAAAGGGTATATACAAACAAAGAGTAAGGCTTCTTTGGATGATAACTAACGATATGGCAAGGGTTTCAGCTCAATATAAAATATTCTAAGAATTGATACCAAATTTTCGGTTTCATTTGTTTCTTTTAAATTCAAATCATAACAAACGTGTCACCGCACTGCGTGGGTCAAAAACTTTCCATGTTACTTGCCTAATATCACGATAAATCTCTTCCGTAATTCTGCACGCCTAGTACCGCATAGTAGCCTACTGCAGGCGGTGTTCTTCGTTGATCATAATTTCCGAACATGTAGAGATAGTATTAAAAAACCCTTGCCATATCGTTATTTATCATCCAAAGTAGCCTTGCTCTTGGTATGTATATACCCTTTCCGTTGCACCCTGTATATTGTTTATACTCCCCCGAAGAAAGCACGTAAAGCCGTTGGTCCTGCACCTGATTTCTCCCCGATCGTGTCGGATTGACGTTCCATTGGACTATGAGAGTGAAGGAAGCGGAAGTGCACCTGTATTTGCGCACACTCTAGTGCAATACAATATTTCCTGCGAACTTAGCTAGTCCAATGAGATTGGCCACCGACCCACCGTGACCGAAATCGGTTTGGGGAATGTTATGTTAGTATAAATATACTTACAAGCACCCAAAGTAGCATCGATTGATGCAACCATAATCCCAAGAAACAACGCTGCATTATGGGGTATGCAGTAATGAATATGATTGGGTGCCATCAGCACCATGACGTCGCCTTTCTTCAGTCCCAAGTTGGTGAGAGAGATAGCGCATCGGATGCTCCTGTCTAAAGCCAAGCCATTGGTTTCCGATTCCCCCGTCGCTCCATCGATCTGTTGAATATTTTCTTATGTATAATGCCCGAAATTATTAATCAGTCCTGGATCACTTTTGACGACAATCGAGTGATTGGGGGTGAGTAGGGGTCGATTTACAAATCGCATTAAAGAAGCCGGCCGTTAATTGACATAATTTAACATTTTTTTGCGCCCATTGACTTAAAAAATAAAATGAGTTTACCATCTTCAATCTTTGAGCGGAAGAATCACAAATTCAGGCAGGGATTTAGATACGTTATATTCACTTCAGTCTTTAAGGAGCACTACACAAAGATGTTGATGCATAAATATAAGATAGGTACCCACCTGCAATACAAAATCAGGGTCATCTTGCAAGCTATGCAGTATGAGCTTGCCGAGGTGGTGTCTGTCTGAAGGGATCCCCGTCTTCGCCACTAAGCGGGATGCTACCTCACTCATATACCAGTGCACCGCGTCGAAGGCGTGTTTGGCCATTTTAATGTCTGTTAGTTCTGAAATTAACGCTGGCTTTGAGTAAGGCCGCTATCACACGGACTGCACCACAACAACCGCACGCAGTCTCTATATTCAACTGCATGCAGTTGTACGTTCGACTTCACGCGGTTGGCTGCAGTTGTAGCCGACCGCGTGAAGTTGTAGCCGACAGCGTGAAGTTGAAGGCGCGACTGCAGCCGACCGCGTGCAGTTGGTATCATGACTGCACGAAGTCGAACGTACAACTGCATGCAGTTGAATATAGAGACTGCGTGCGGTTGTTGTGGTGCAGTCCGTGTGATAGCGGCCTTACGCCTCCGATAGTGGGCAAGAAAACCCACAAGAGCAATAAAGTTAAAGTGAAAGTACAATACGTGCCAAGAAAGATAAGACTTGACACACCACACAAACTTTATTATTTCGTAATAAATATTATAATATAGGTAGATACACAAATTATGGATAACTATTTCGTACATCCATACCTGCAAGCTCCCCATTGCTGACGCTTGTGAAGCCTCATCTTTCGTGGCACGTATTATATTTATTTCGATTAAGCATTTACAGGAACTTTTTAACCGACTTCAGAGGTTCTCAATTCGGCAGTATAAAGTTTTTTTTGTTTTTTTTTTTGCATGTTTGTTACGCGATTACTCCGCCAGTTATGAATTTATTTGGATAATTCTTTTTTTGGTTGAAAGACTATACTTCCGAATTGGTCCCATAGAAATATTGTCATGATCTAATGATGAACTTCAGAGATTTAGAACGGAACTCCTCATAGAATCACACAGTCGTAACAACTAAAATTGCTTTGTTTATACGTACAGTCGATGACTGACTGAAAGAAGAGGGCTTTTACCAAAAATACAACCGCCTTCAAAAACTACAAAATAAAAAATAACTTTACTTTTGGAAGTTTTGGAAGGATGTCGGTGGCAGTACCTACATAACAACAAACAAAACCAAAGCCGCTGACTTCCAAAACTAAAGTTATGTTTTTATTTTGTAGTTTTTGAAGGCGGTTGTCTTTGTTTGTAAAAAAAATTTTTTGAATTGTCAAGAAGTTGGTCAGTTAGTTAGAAAGTTGATGCAAAACGTAGATAGGTCTCTACGAAGATTGTTGTGACCATAGTAGTAAGACTCTGGTCTAGAGCCTCAAACAACATCTAATTCTAAAGAAGTGAGGTTCTTATTAAGCGGTTGGATCGAAGTATCTAAGACCATGTTCCCGATGGCGGTAGGTAATTTATTACTTACTTAACAAAAATGTTACAGAAAAACTATGAAATTAAACTATCAAAATTTATTAGAATTAGAAACACCAGTGCTACGTTCAATACTGTTTTCCAAAATGTATTTATACCTTTATCTCAACATGCAAAATACAATCACGTGCAGTATACATTATCTTACATTCGAAGGTAATAAGTACATATATTATATTACTTAAAGGTATAGTAAATGATAATTTATTAATCAAAACAACCTGATTACGAACAATAATGTTAAGGAAGGGAACACCGCTACCGGGGTGATTTTTTGTCAATAAGAGTCTGACGGACCATGGGGCCTGTGCGGGCGGGGACTTGGGGGCAGTCCGTGGCCCGAACAGGGGTCTGTCCAGGCCTGAGAGTAAGGCGCGCGTGGTGTTCCCCGCGCGCCTTGTTGAAGTCAGTGCGGCCGGTGAGTGACGGCACCCGCTTTATGGTGGTGGCGGGTCAATACCTGCCGGGGTGCGGTAGAATGCTCTGAGCGCCCCCGTGCCTCGGCAAAAGGTAATTGGAGGAACACCGTGGGGTTTTAGTCGGTAAAAGTCCGACACACCCCTCCGCTTTCCCCGAGGTGGAGGCAGTCCATGAGGATTTCCCCACGAAAAAAAAAAGCCTCTCCGCCCTAGGGCACGCCGCTATAGCGGCGGTAAGTCCCGTGTTGAAGGAGTGGCTAGGAGGCGTCATGGTACACTCACCTTCCGAAAGACGCAGCGTGCTTTCTGGACACGGATGCTTCAGGAAGTACCCGTGTCGCATAGGCCGGGAGACGGTGCCTAGGTTTCATCATTTTAGATACCTACTTAGTATAATTTTAGATGCTTGTTTCCCACCTTGGTTTAGGTGTACCTAACCTTTTAATGACAGGTTATCATGATAAGATTATTTCAAATGTCTTGTATTTTTTCTGCTGGTACCTACTTACGATACTACTAATCACATCTAATTCGCGTGCAAAAATATATCGATATTATCGTTTGTACACGTTTAAGTGAAAGTCAAGGTCAAACCTTTATTGCAATTTGACCATTTACAGGCACTTTCGAATTGTGAAGGTGTCGGTCAGTTCGTCAGAAAGTTGAAGCTAGATGCTCGTTCCAAAACGGAGGTAAGCCTCTATGGAGACGAACGAGCAAGAAACTCCACGGACACTCAATTTAATTAGGTTTTTACAAAGTCCTGGACCCTGTTTAACAAACGCTACAAATTGTAAATTGTAATTGTATTATTTTTACAAGTTACAAATCTACAAGTTTCTGTTTAATTACACTTACAAAATTGTTAAATTTTACCTACAATTTTACATATTCCTAATAAATAAAAAATTACAGTAAATAAATCTTTACAGGTGACAATTTATTAAACAGCATTTGTAATGGTAATAATTGAAATGTTTTTACTTGTAAAATTCTTACATAATTGTAAGGTTTATTCCGTTTATTAAACAGCACTTGTCACACAACTTAATAACAAAATTGTCAGATTATAACGTTTGTTAAATAGAGCCCTGGTTGTTTGTTTTTACATATAAAAGCAACAAGAATATTGTAACCAGATTTTTGTAAGAACCTAATTGAAAAGAGTGCCGTGAAGTTTCTTGCTCGTTCTTCTCCATAGAGGCCTGCCTCCGTATACGAGCAACTAGTTTTATTAGAACGAGCAACTAGTTTCAATTGTCTGACTAACTGACCGACTATTTGACAATTCAAAAGTGCCTGTAATGGTCTAATTGAAATAAATGTTTTGACTTTGACTTTGGACGAAAAAAGGTGAAACTACTTAGTTAATAAACATGAACGGAAAAAGAGCTGCAGTGCTAACCTAAATATATTAGGGCGATAGCACGAAGATAATGAGCGAAGTCGTGGCACAGACGAGTGAAGCGAGTGTTAAACCATAAATGTATGTAGGTAAATGATAAATTCTTATCACGATAACATTATTGTGTTCTATAAAAAAGTACCATTAAAAGATTAGAAACCCAACTTCTAAAACGGTAGGCAACAAGAATCAAAATATTATATGACTCAAACTGGAAAAAAACTTTTACGTTCGTCATTTCGAGGATTCTAGATCTGATTTTTTTGGGACAAGCCCGCTACCCTTTTCCTATCCACTGCAACTAAAAGCCAGAATCAACAGGTAAGACCACCAGAAAAGCACCCAGGTAATGAAGCTCGACGAGTCCCGAAGAAACGATTCATTTGTCTTGGATCCCGCAACGAAATTAATCAGAAAAGGATAGCGGGGAAGTAAGAAAAAAAAAGGTTGCTAGGCGACCTGACAGCCCGTCTAGAAATAGGTCATGGCATACTAATCAGATGAACAGAATGAGTATGTATGCAGAACTTCGGGTGCCCAGTAGTGCCCCAACAAGGTGCACTTATCTTAGAACAATTGAACAACTGTGACCACTTACGACGCCCGGTCAATAATTAATTACTTGCTTTTTTGTTGTTGGTGTTATACTAGCAGCCGACTTCGTTCGCGTGATTTTTCTTACGGATCCCTAATAACAACTAAAAACAAGTATTCATTAATAATTGACCGAGTGTCGTAATTTTGCTTTTTTTGTATTATTTATGATTGTCTTTGTCTCCCGAAAAACGAGGAACGAGCGCCTTTAATTTACATACATCTTTCTTACATCTTCAATTGACTTGGAATGCTACCATTAAGTTCTACATGAGATCCCAAATCTACAAAGAGAATCGAAAGGCAACATTTTTAACATTGTTAAGTAGTTGTAATCGAAATGTTATGTAATTTATAATGCCCACATAATAATATTTTATATGTACTTATTATTAGCTTTGCGTTTATAGATAAAAACTCAACTAATAAAATATTATTCGGAAAACAGTATCAAACGTGGCACTGGTGTTTCGAAAACCGTGAGTGTTTATGACTTTTATAACATTGATTTTTTGAAGATTTTTATTCAACGTATAATTCAATGATAAATCTCTTATGTGTCCAGACTACTAAGATGGAGGAACCTTCCCTGGACCCTGGAGAACTCCATTAAGCTATTGATCCAACCGCCCAATGAGATCCTTAGATTTATTTACTTAAAGTTTATGCTTTAAAAAAGTATAAAGGCGGACTTAACGTTGCCTGCAAGCTGATCTAAGGAAGCCAGCAGAGACGGAACCAGTCAGGGAACGCTGAAGGCGCGTACGTTCCCGGGATCTCCGGCATATGTGGGAGAAGAAAACACCGGGGGGTTTATGGTCAGTAAGAGTCTGACAGACCCCTCTGACCAACCCAGGGTGCGGGACATCCATAAGGATTTTCCAACCCGGAATACCCACTTTCTCAGCCACAACCCAAAATCAGTTTTATTTTCAGAACTAACAGACATTAAAATGGCCAAACACGCCTTCGACGCGGTGCACTGGTATATGAGCGAGGTAGCATCCCGCTTAGTGGCGAAGACGGGGATCCCTTCAGACAGACACCACCTCGGCAAGCTCATACTGCAAAGCTTGCAAGATGACCCTGATTTTGTATTGCAGGTGGGTTACCTAATATTTATAAATCCATATTTCGTGTAATAACGCATCTCAATCCTGATCTTGATCCTGTTCCATGATTGCTGTATGACAATTTATGAGTCAATTAATCAATCTTAACATTCAACAGATCGATGGAGCGACGGGAGAATCTGACACCAATGGCTCGGCTTTAGACAGGAGCATCCGATGCGCTATCTCTGTCTCCAACTTGGGACTGAAGAAAGGCGACGTCATGGTGCTGATGGGACCAAACCACATTGATTACTGCATACCCCATAATGCGGCACTGTTTCTTGGGATTATGGTGGCATCTATTGATGGTACTTTGAAAGTCTGTAAGTAGAGAAATTTATTTATTTAGTCATTACAGTTAATGCTATTAACATATACTTACTTAGGTAAGTAGCATATGTTAATAGCATTAACTGTAATGACGAATCCGTCTAGTGAAGTATTTTGCGTCGATTCGTAAGTGAAGATTTTATAATTTGATTTTATTTTGGAAGTAGTGACACAGAACCTTTTAAATTGAAAATAAGGTAATCTGAATATTATCAAAAGAAGCATGTATAATGTAAACAAACAAACATACAGGTCAAACTAAGAACTTCCTATAATTCGTCTAAAAAAATGTTAATGTTTCAGATGAATTGACAGAACTATTCCACACGAATTGCCCAAATATAGTTTTCGGTCAAAGTGAAAAGACGACAGACATTGAGAAAGCGTTGGCTCTAGCCAAAGTAGATGCTAAAATTATCACCTTTGATAAGAGTAGTAACTACACTACACTGGCACAACTATTAGATGATACAGACGATGAGGCTGTCAGGAGTTTTAAGTAGGTAACTTTACGAATAGATTTTCTGAGTATTTTATTACCAGCCACTGCAGATAATAACTACAGACTTTAACATTCCAGACCAACAGACTTCGATCCAGAGGACACTGTAGCTTACCTGACGTCAACCAGTGGAACCACAGGGGTGCCTAAAACAGCCATGCTCACACACAAGAATTTAGCCACCGTAGTGCCCTATATGTGGTGAGTAGGTCTCTGATATATTCCCACGAACATAGCTTTATTCTAAAGGACAAGTCAAAAATGTGGTTGCTCCTCGAAATGAAAGTTATAGCAGTTATATTGAGTACCTATAGTAGAAATCTTGATATAACTATATCCTCTAAAGGTATCTACATTGGGGCATATAACATTAAGTTCGACGATTAGTTCAACGATTCCAAGTCTATTACCTCATTTACATTCAGCCCCTGCCACTGCCCCTCGCGCTGCCGGCAATAATTCCCTAAATACTGCCGCAGCAGGATCGAGAGAAGTGTGTGTTTACATACTGCCCTACCACTCACTTCGCTTTCAAGTTTCGGCAATGGCAGACGTCGAAATAATTACAGCGGCCGCGCTGTCTCTTTTTGTGATACATAATTATGTTCGATATTTAAAAAGGTTACGAATACAAAAAAAGAATGTTCGTCGTAGACTAGACGATGGTGGATGATATCTATCCATCGAAATTAAAAAAAAAAAAATTCTACGCGTCGTGAACCTTACGTTTCTGTTTATATTGTTTATCCGTAACATCCCAAATTACTTTTTCCGTTTCCAGTAGTTCTAAAAATTTTATTGTAATCTCATTGCTCCATTCGGACGGCATTTTCGATGATCTAAACGAACGTCTTTCTCCTCCAGGCGCTCGGCGAGTACTGAGCGTCGGAGCAGAATGTAAACACGCACTGCCGCTCGCGCTGCCGGTCCTTTGACTTCCGCACAAAAAACCGCCATTTTGGGGAGCGCCGGGCAGCGCGAGTGGCAATGGCAGTGGCATGAGAAGTATTGCGTTTACACACTCGTCCTGCCCACTTCCCTGCCCACTTCCCTGCTCACTACGGCTGAATGTAAACGCGGTATATCATCACTCTTCTGGGTTTCAGGTCAAGCTTCTCCAACTTTCCAACACCAACAAAGACGGTATTAGTGACCTCACCAGGACAGTGGCTATCAGCTGGCTTTCACTACCTCTTCTCTTCGATCCTGAAGTATACGCGGCTGCAGACATCAGCACCGGTCACTCCAGAGCATTTTGGAGAACTTGTTAATAAATATAAGGTACTTTATTGAGTGAAAATGTATCAACTATTAGCCTGTGAGTCTACTATTGGATATTCTTTAAAAATAATAATGCTGCCAGAATCATAACGATTCACAAATGGATTCTTTATGGGACAGAATGATAAGCATGACAATTGACAATACACACAAGTATTTAGAGACAGATTTCGAGGAATCTGTATATCATTTGGATGACTAAATATTTAAGGATATATTTTCTCAAGTTAATACGCTTATTCTTCTTACTTTTACAGCCTACTTTGGTAATGATTAGCCCCACTTTGATAACGACCATGATGGCTAATGCTATTTGTGACTTCACCTGCTTTGATTACGTGATCCCAGTAGGCAGCGCTGTGTCGCAAGAGCTAATGGACAAAATAAAGGTAAATATATACCTAAAAATATAATAATTCAGAAATTTTTTTGACAGACAATTACTGAATTGTCTTTCAAAAAAATTTCTGAACACACCCTCTTGCTACGAAAGACACATGAATAAAAGAGGTGGGTACGCAGGGTCGTCAAATAATATAGAACTTGAGGTTTTCTTAGAAACCTATGAATGTTCTCAAGAGTAATTTCTAAAAAAACTTTAACTATAGTAGTAGTAGTTCTCGTAGTTGAAGTTGAAGATTTATTTTGATGTCTATACATAGATAATAGATAAAACCTTCAGTGCATGAATAAAACCTAAATATTAAAAAAAGAAAATATTTTAATTTTTGTTTGTAATGGATAAACTCAAAAACTACTAAACCGATTTTAAAAATTCTTTCACCTATGAAAAGCTACATTATCAGCGAGTGGCATAGGCTCAATATATCAACGGGAGCTAGCAGTAATCAGAGACGTCATTAAGGTGAGTAAAACCGCGGGGTTTTGCTTGTTTCAAATAAAAGCAATATTTAAAATAGAAGAGTGTACAAAAGAAACCTGCCAGTCTGTGTTAGAATTTAGAATGATAGCCAATAAGATAATAATAGGAATCAACTTATTAACTATTTTTATTTTGTTTTGCAGCAAATTGCAAAAACAGAAAATGTATACAGTTTGTATGGTATGAGTGAACTGAGTGGTATCATTACCCAACACGAATATTCACCAGCACCCGGATCCTGTGGTAGACCAGTTGGCTGCGTGGAATCAAGAGTAAGTTGAAATCATGCAAAAGATTTTGAAGCTTTCTTTAAAGGACGACATTAACATAGAAAAAGCTTTTGAACTAAGCAAAGTCCATAATTCTATGTAAATGATTAAACAAAGCTACATTCATGGCTATCGGGGAACAGAATATGATTTTTGGGAACATACTACTTACTAAAGCAGGCTAGCTAATATAGGAATGAATAACAGGAACATCGTACCGGTCACTGAAATATAAATGTTTTACATGTTTCAGTTAGTGGATGCCACCACCAATGAAGACATTACTAAACCTAACGTCCCAGGAGAGTTATGGTTCAGAGGACCAACTGTGTTCAAAGTAAGATTAGTGTTAAAGTATGTATGTTGTCAAATCGATCTACTTACCATCTCAATCCAAATCTTGATTCCACTCTTTGCCCAATAATCAACTGCAGTCTTCAGCCCGTCTTTGAAGAATGTGCTTAAGTTTTTTCTTTCAGGGATACCACAACAACCCCGAGATGACAAAGGAGACACTAACAGAAGATGGATGGCTCAAATCTGGTGATATGTTCTACAGGGATCACTCCTGGAACCTGTTCTTTGTTGAACGATACAAGCTATTGTTGAAGTATAGAAATCATCAGGTAAGTGTGTATGGTTTTATGATAAATGTCGTTTTGGATCTGCCTCTCTTGGACGAAAATTAGTGAACGTAGCCGAAATGGCAATTTTTGGGAGTTGTCTTTATCAATTGCGACGTTTAAATTATTATAATGGTACTTATACGGTTCAACCAAATTGATTCAGTTTTTTTTGAAGGCATAAAAGTGAAGGGTGGTACTAAAACTTCAATTCTTTTTTATGATTTATTAAATGCCAATATTAAACAAAAAAATATGTAAATAAAAAATATAGCAAATAAGTGTATCGTAAATTAACATAATGATTACAGCTGATCTATTCTGTAAAAGTCTAGTGCATTTAGTTGAAGTAATTTTTTATCCCACCTAATGCTTTGTTAATTGTAATTGCTTTGTAATTGAGAGCTCACCTCACTCACACTACACCTAAATTCACCAGGGGAGATTCTTACAGAATAGCATTGCAGGTTTCCAACGAAAATCGAGAACCATCCTGAACCAACATGGTGTTTGCAGGTGTCTCCGGTAGAAGTTGAGACGGTGATAATGAGACACCCTGGAGTATTCCATGTAGCAGTGACAGGTATACCTGACAAGGAGTGTGGGGATCTTGTGGTGGCGTGCGTTGTGCCAAAACCTGGATGTAGCCCGACAGCACAGGAGATCAAGGACCTGGTTAAAGGTAATAAGTGTGAATGACTCCTATTCGGCGCGATGTTAATATAGAAATATTTCGAAATTCAGGCGTGACTGTGAGATAGAGTGTAGATATGAATAGGGATAGAGAGAAAGAACTTTAAAAAAAAATAGGGCGGTTGGGGGACCCCCGTCAGGCACGAAGTTTCTGACACCCATATATTACAGAAAGAGACAAAGAGAAAGAGAGCAAAGGTCGCCTGAAGAGGGCATATTACTTTTCCTCACGTGACGATTTCTATCAGTTAACTCCCTCCTCAAGCCGCGATCCGTTGACTGCGTACGAACATTCGCTACGCCAAACGGAAGTGCGGCTAGCTACCACAGTTCGTATGTTCGCTGTAGAAAAACACATAGGTTTGTGTGTGCAAAAATGCAAGTGCGGCACTTGCATTTTTTAGTCGAAACACAGTCAACGGGTTATCTTCGTTCTTTTTAAGCAGGAACGCCGGACGCTTTCGTATTAGCAACATTAGTAAAACGACGTACGAAAGGCAACCCAGAACTACTGTAGGTATATATCTCTTTGTTTCTCATTATAAAGTCTAGACGGCAAGCGATTTAACATCGGGTGGTCAGTTAATGCGTACAAGATACTTCGTAAGTGGAGCAAATGACCGTATAAGAACTGGTCACTATGACAAAAATATTGATTTTGGTTGTCATTTCAGATTCGCTGACAGACTCCAAGCAACTAAGAGGAGGCGTGATCTTCATGAAAGAGCTGCCAACGACCAGCACATCTAAGATCAACAGGAAGAAACTTAAAGAATTGGTGCTCTCTGTATCAAGAGAATGAATTACTTGTTCATGTAAAATTGTGTCCACAAAGTTGTTTCGAAATAAATAAATAAACTGTGTGTGTCATTTTATTATGATGAAGTAGCTGTTGATCCGAGTTTCCAAAGGGAAGCCGATAGAAATCGAGTTGTATGGAGTCCTCGTCACTGATACTTAAACCTTTCCTCAAGGTGCGATCCTTGCTCCACCTATGAAAGTCTTCCACTCTGACTTGGTTTATTATCCGTTTTACAATATAAATAATAAATCCTTGGAGCAATAAAGTTCAATATTGCATATTTAAATATTTAATTTCTCGCCACGCACGTCCTCGCACCTTTTACACCAAAGATGGGCAGAACGTGGATAGAAATTTTACTATACTTTCAATTCACATCCATCAATGCCACACGGTGTACGTAACGTAAGTACTTGAATCTACCTAATACACTAAATACTTTGCAGATTGAAAAGCTCCACTGGCACATACAGAGGTAGATTGAGACAATAAAGATTCGACAAAAAAAATTCAATAACGAGTTTTAGTAGTTTAATTATAATTTTTGTTTTACAAATGCACCTATATATCTTCTGAAACGTTTTTTCTTCTCCGGATTTTTTTATTCTCTTGGCATAGAAAGCACCAATTCTTTAAGTTTCTTCCTGTTAACCTTGGATGTGCTGGTCGTTGGCAGCTCATTCATGAAGATCACGCCTCCTCTCAGTTGTTTGGAGTCCGAAAGTGATTCTGGAAAGATAACCAAAAAGAATGTTCTTAAATTAGGTATAGTTTGCAGTGCCAACGCCAACACGTAGTGGGCCCAAGCCGGTGAAGACACCGGACCAAAAAGAAAGCGTTTTTACAACTTTTCTACCTTTAACCAAGTCTTTGATCTCCTGTGCTGTCAGGGTGATTCCAGGTTTTGGAACAACACACGCCACAACTAGGTCTCCGCACTCCTTGTCAGGTATACCTGTCACCGCCACGTGGAATACTCCAGGGTGTCTCATTATCACCGTCTCGACTTCTACTGGAGATACCTGCAATCACCATGATAGTTCAGGGTTAAGTCAAACATTATCACAGTTATTATCATTTCGATTACCATTAATAATGTTATCTTTATTTATGATTCACATAAGTAGCATGTTTTATTTTATTTTAACTTGGAATGACTGTCCCCTACTGGCTTCAATTTTATGTTATACAAATGTGAATTCGTATTTAGACACAAACTGCTCTTAATACCTTATAGTAAAGTGAATCAATTTGGTTGAACCGTGTCATATCACCATTATGATAATTTCAAAGACAGCTCTAAAAATTGCCTCTCTTGCGACGGTATCTAATTTTCGTTCAAGTGTTCGGTCTTAATACCAGTCTGACATACTCACCTGGTGATTTCTATACTTCAACAATAACTTATATCGTTCAACGAAGAACAGGTTCCAGGAGTGGTCTCTGTAGAAAATATCACCAGATTTGAGCCATCCGTCTTCTGTTAGCGTCTCCTTTGTCATCTCGGGGTTATTGTGGTATCCCTGAAAGAAAAAGCTTAAAAGCTTAAGTCTGGTCTGATCCGCCTAATTGAAACAAGCTCAGCACATTCCTCAAAGACGAAGTGCAGACTGCAGTTGATTATTGGTGGATCGAACCAAGATTTAGATTGAGATGGTAAGTAGATCGATTTGGCAACTGATACACTTCACTACAAATCTTACCTTGAACACAGTTGGGCCTTTTAACCATAATTCTCCTGGGACGTTAGGTTCAGTAATGTTTTTGCTGGTGGTGACATCGACTAACTGAAACATGTAAAAATACTCATGAGTAGCAGAATATTCCTACGTAACAATTCTTTATTAGTTAAAGCCTAAAAAAAACACCCTATTCCTTCTGTAGCCCTTTGCGTTCCGAGGCCACGGTATCCTGTTATTAGCTATAGCCTGCTCCGGGCACCGATTGATAGCCATGAATTTTGTCTTAAATAGATTTTGAAAACCTACTTTTATTTCCACGCAGCCAACCGGTCTACCGCAGGATCTGGGTAATGGTGAATATTCGTGTTGGACAACGATGCCACTCAATTCACTCATACCATAGAAGCTGTATACATCTTCTGTTCTCGTAATAATCTGCAGAACAGAATAGAAATGATAAGTTCTTAAGTATATATCTTTATAACGTTCTTCTCTTCGTAACTGTAGATTCTTACATAGATTGGCAGGTTTATTTCGTGCCTTAAAAATTTCGTGGTTTAAATTGTGCCTTATTATTTACTTATTTTAGTTGTGTTTTTTGTTGCACTGCAGTTTATCTGCATGGTCTTTCGTGGCGAGGCTGTGCGTACATTATCTGTCCATTAGTTGCTAATCTGCTTTATATTTTTATATTCACCTTTACTTGGTCGACGAGCTCTTGCGATACAGCGCTGCCTCCTAAGACCACGTATTCAAAGCAGGTGAAGTCACATTTAGCTTTCGTTATCATCGTCGTCATCAGAGTGGGGCTCATAACGATGTAGGTAGGCTGTAGAAATATAAAGGAATTAACACAGGAGATTCGAGTTCCATCCCAAAGGAACTAAGACATCTCTTAATTAGTCTCCGACCAGACTTGCAGAAAATAATCGCAAAAATAAAAATGGGAAGACTGAAGCATTCCTATTCCTGTCATTCTGTTCCACATTGAGCTACTATCAAGAGTCCACCTGCATGCCATAAAGGGTGACAGATAGCGACGTCCACAACAAAAATCTGAAATCAGGCAGAATTCCCCAAAAATAATTAAAACAACGTTTAGTTCCTAAGGAACAAAAATCAGAGACCATAAGGGTTTTTGTGAAAGCCCATAGAAAGAGGCTTCCAGAATTTTTTTTTGGACGTCATTATCTATGCTACCCTGGAGAGTCGGGAGTTTTTAGTTTCATTCAATAAATATTCTCACCTTATATTTGGTAACAAGTTCACCAAAATGCTCTGGAGTGACCGGTGCTGATGTTTGCAGCCGCGTATACTTCAGGATTGAGGAGAAGAGGTAGTGGAAGCCAGCTGATAGCCACTGTGCTGGCGAGGTCACTATTACCATCTTTGTTGGTGTCGGAAAGTTGGAGAAGCTTGACCTGGGATCCAGAAGAGTGATGATTCATTTTGCGTCACTTTTTCTGGTTTGCTTTGTATTGGACTCAAAAAGACATAATAATTATATTTTCAAGAAGCGGTACTACTGCACACGGCTCGTATTAAAAGAAGATTCTTCTACGAGTATCAGGAGCCCTAACCACCGAAAGCTTGGACCATGTTCCTGATACTGGTACAGTTTTTATTTATTTTTTTAAATATTTTCAAAATTCCTCTTGAATTAATAAAAATGGAGTTAAAGAAGAAGTCCTCTATATACAGTAGCTTATCTAGTTGTATTAAATGCCCCAAAGTTGTAGATCTACATTACGAGCGCATGATCGATACTATCGAACATTATCTACTAAGTATACATAGATCCTTCACATTACACCATAACTTTATAGCACTCCATAATTTTAGAGCACCTACAACATTGTTGACTTGACCTATAGAATAAAGCGCTGTGCGTGGGAATATATCAGAGAGCTACTTACCACATATAGGGTAATACGATTGCTAGGTTCTTGTGTGTGAGCATGGCTGTTTTTGGCACCCCTGTGGATCCACTGGTTGCCGTCAGGTAAGCTACAGTGTCCTCTGGATCGAAGTCTGTTGGTCTGGAATGTTAAAGTCTAAAGTTTATACACTGGCCGTTAAAATACTTAGTTAAAGTATTCAAGAAGTTACTTACTGAAAGTTCCTGACGGCCTCATCGTCTGTATCGTCTAATAGTTGTCCCAGTGTAGTGTGGTTACTATCCTTATCAAAGGTGATTACTTTAGCATCTACCTTGGCTAGAGCCAACGCTTTCTCAATGTCTGTCGTCGTTTCACTTTGACCAAAAATAACATTTGGACGGTTCGTGTCAAATAATTCTGTCAATTCATCTGAAACGTAAACATTTGTTTTGTTTTCACTAATTCTTTTATTTAATGTTATCTTTCCTTTCGATTCAAAGTAAACAACTTCACCATACAGATTACTGATTGCAGTACTTAAGCTATGAATTTTCTCGTCCCATCATTTATCTAAGTAAAAATTACGAAAATATTTTAAGTATCGTATGTACTTAATATACTCACAGACTTTCAAAGTAGCATCGATTGATGCAACCATAATTCCGAGAAATAACGCTGCATTGTGGGGTATGCAGAAATCTAAGTGGTTGGGTCCCATCAGCACCATGACGTCGCCTTTCTTCAGTCCCAATTTGGTGAGAGAGGTAGCGCATCGGATGCTTCTGTCTAAAACTGAGCCATTGGTTTCAGATTCTCCCGTCGCTCCATCGATCTGTTGAATGTAAATTTAGTTTTTCTCTGGTCTGAAAAATAATAAATCACTTTGGACCTCCCTAAAGTGTATTTTCTTTTCAAATCTTTGCGCCCAATACAGTCATTTTTTTTTTAAATGTTTTGCGCCCAAAAGAATTTTCCAATTAAGTACCACTTTAAAGAATCAATGTACTCGATGAATAAACGTGTCATAAGCAGCAATCATGGAACGGAATCAAGATCGGAATTGAGATGCATTAAAACGCAAAATGAAGATCCATAAATTTTAGGTACTTACTTGCGATACAAAATCGGGGTCATCTATCAATCTGTGCAGCATAAGCTTGCCAATGTGGTGTCTATCAGAAGGGATCCCCGTCTTCGCCACTAAGCGGGATGCTACCTCGCTCATATACCAGTGCACCGCGTCAAAGGCGTGTTTGGCCATTTCAAAGTCTGTTACTTCTGAAATTAAAACTAATTTTTCGTTGTTTCTGAAAGAGTGAGCAAGAAAAACCAATATAAGGTAAACGCAGGTAATAACGACCCCCCTAAGGCAATTTTAAAATCAACAATTTTTTTTTAGTATACTGGTTCCTCTAAAGATTGATAGTTTAATTTTATATGCTAGTGTTATGTATAAATAATGTATTTACTGAATCAAATACATTTAAATAAAGGATTATCCTGTAAAAAATAATTTACAAAGTGACTTAGTCGATTGTTGCTATTACCGACCCATAAAAACGGCTGTGAAGCTATTAACGATTTTTATGCAGCTATTCCCGATCGTGTATGAGAGAAGGCCTTTTTCCAGCAATGGAATGTATAAGCTAGTGATGATCTCTCTACCCTACCTCTACCCTACCTCTACCCTACCTCTGCCCTACCTCTACCCTACCTCTACCCTACCTCTACCCTACCTCTGCCCTACCTCTACCCTACCTCTACCCTACCTCTGCCCTACCTCTGCCCTACCTCTGCCCTACCTCTGCCCTACCTCTGCCCTACCTCTGCCCTACTTCTGCCCTACCTCTGCCCTACCTCTGCCCTACCTCTGCCCTAACTCTGCCCTACCTCTGCCCCACCTCTGCCCTACCCCTGCCCTACCTCTGCCCCACCTCTACCCTACCTCTACCCTACCTCTGACCTACCTCTGCCCTACCTCTGCCCTACCTGTGCCCTACCTCTGCCCTACCTCTGCCCTACCTCTGCCCTACCTCTGCCCTACCTCTGCCCTACCTCTGCCCTACCTCTGCCCTACCTCTGCCCTACCTCTACCCTAACTCTACGCTACCTCTGCCCTACCTCTGCCCTACCTCTGCCCTACCTCTGCCCTACCTTTACCCTACCACTGCCCTACCTCTGCCCTACCTCTGCCCTACCTCTGCCCTACCTCTGCTCTACCTCTGCCCTACCTCTGCCCTACCACTGCAATACCTCTGCCCTGCCTCTGCCCTACCTCTGCCCTACCTCTGCCCTACCTCTGCCCTACCTCTGCCCTACCTCTGCCCTATCTCTGCCCTACCTCTGCCCTGCCTCTGCCCTGCCTTGCCCTACCTTGCCTTACCTCTGCCCTACCTCTGCCCTACCTCTGCCCTGCCTCTGCCCTGCCTCTGCCCTACCTCTGCCCTACCTCTGCCCTACCTCTGCCCCATACTTTCTCACCGTTTAAACCTTCCCTAGACCTCCACGAACATTTCAAAACCAAAATCAGCTAAATCATAAAAGTAAGGTGAGAAACTAAATAATCTATATACGATCAGTAATAGCTTCTTATAGTTGCTATTGCCGACCCCCATGGGTCGGTAATAAAGTATGTAAGTATAAACATAAATTGTATTGCCGACTCATAAAAAAATGGTTATTTTAATTTAATTGACCTTCGGACTATAAAATAGATTATAATTGATTAATGTCACAAAAATATGAACAAATGCACACTGTTTTAAACACAAAAACAATGATTTATTACTGATACTATTCAATATCGATCCTCGAAAAATATCATAACTTTGGTTAAATTGACAACGCTAAAAGGTATAAACTAGACAAAAAAGTTTAGTCGCTAATAGATTTTTATAAAGACTGATAGCTTAGATTTAAACTGGTCCATAAAAATACTTGTGTTAGTGTGATATAATAACATAAAAGAAAAATAAAACAAAAAGTTACTTTGCTGCCATTGCCGACTTATGGGTCGTTGATAGCTGCCACGACTAAAACTGATGAAGCTAACACCGTCCCATTTTAATTTAAAGTTTTATCGTTTCAAATTACTTTTTATTAATAAAATGTCGTAAGAAATCAAGAGTTGACACTTAAATGAATACATTTAGTAATATAAGATAAAGTATAGACGTCATTTGTTTGTATAAATGTCTTAAATAGAAAAGTCACGTACTTACTTGAAGGAACAAGGGAACAGTACTACACGCCCTGCGTCCACGCTGCCCCGCAGTAATTAGCGTATTTTATCTGTTTTTTGCACAGCTACTCACAAAAACGTAAAAGTATACGATGCTCAAGGAATAAACGCGTGTGTAACTTTGCCTACTATAGCTAAAATAGTTCTGGAAACGTAAAGATTTCGAATTACTTTTATAGGTCGGTAATACCTGCAGATTTTCGATGGGTCGTTGATAGCTGCGTTTACCTTAAGTAGTTACTTTGTATCTATACTCGTATAGTTATGTAACACCATGGCCAAGTGCCTCAGCTAATACTTAAAGAGACTCTCATTGGGCTGTTTGATTACTGGTTTAGTGTAGTCAGCCAGGATCTAGAAGAAGTTCCTCTATCTCTGCAGCCATTCACAAATATTCAACAGTTTACGTAACGCAGAAAGCGACGCACTCAGTACATATATTATATAATATTAAACTAGCAGCCCACCCCGGCTTCACATGGGTGCAACGTAGATACTAACTATACGTATAAAATTTCCTTTTAAATCACTATATCCATTGATGAAAACCGCATTAAAATCCGTTGCCAAGTTTAAAAGATCTAAGCGTACGGCGGGAAGCGACTTGTTTTAAACTAAGTGTAGATATAAAAAACTATTTGTAAAAATCACAATTTAAAACACTCACAATTTATTGGTAAAGAAAACACCAGTGCAGCATTCGATGCTGTATTCTGAAATGCACTTGTACGTGTACGTTTGTTGAGTTTTATCTCATTCTAAAGCTAAATAAATAAAAATAATTAAAGGTGTAGATTTTTTGATAATTACGATAGGCAGCGTCTCAAGGCTAAGTACGAGTATTATAAGCGTTTAATGAAACTTCCTACACATATGCAGCATAGTTACAAAGGTCTAAAAAATTTCGAGAACATTTTCGAAAAATGGTGTTACAGCAAAATTCGACCGAATTTAAGTTATCCATAGAATCAGAGATTTTCAATTATCTTTTTTTTAAATTACTTAGACATTTCGAAAATGTTCTCAACTTACTTTTTAGACTAGACTCTAATATTTATATATACTTGCTCATGATGAATCTTACCGTTTACAACTCGTAAGTACTACTTGCCATCTCAGCCACCTTCGCCTCTTTAAGACTGTCTTTATACTATTATAATGTTTAAAATTAACATAAAGTGAGACACATTAGAGTGGTTCTCGTAAGTTAATAGCATACTGCTGTCAATCGGTCCAAGTAAATTATTGATTCACTATGATTGAAAGCCGCAGAAATAAGTGATTAACTTTAATGAATGAAACAATCAAATTGAAATTATATGCTTTATTACTAAAGCAATTCTGCCGTGGTATAATTAAAATGCCCGTTATCGGACATCTGGATCGATTTTTAACTTTTAATGCTATTAAAATAAGAAAAAAAATATATATATCTAATAGTATTGATCTATGTTTTGGTACCTCCAAGTCTCAAATAGGTGTTGTCAATGAAAAGTTACTTATGTCGGTTTAAATTTTTACCGCGGTTTCTGCATGTTATTTAAAACAACGGTTTTGGTAGATAACGGCACTATATATATCACGGCAGAATTTACCTAATATGTTTGTGCTGATAATGAGGTTTTTACCATTAGATAAAGGACACCTATATTTTTTGTTTCGTAATTTAATAATTGTATACGCTTGTGTGTTATCTCTGTCTCATCTGTCGACCATGGTGCACGGTTGCCTAACGAGATGTTATGTGTGTGCGCAAACACAGATGCACTCTTCTCACTGACATACTTGACACTCTGACACGACCGGGGAGAGATCAGGCGCAGAATCAACGGCTTTACGTGTTTGCCGAGGTCCGGAGTTGTCCCATCACCAACTTTCAAACTCCAGGTTGCTGCTTAGAAACGTAGACACCAGCAGGTAGTTTCCACTGCTTGGCAGTACTCACTTAGCCTTATGTTAGAAAAGTCTTGTGTGTCTGTAGCGATATCTATCGCACAGATGCGAACTGCAACTGAAAATTCCTATATTAGCATACATACATACATACATAAACTCACGCCTTTTCCCATGGGGGTAGGCAAAAATCACAGAACGCCACCTGCTACGATCCTTACATACTCCTTACGCCTCATCCACGTTCATATATCTCTTCATACAAGCACGCCGGTTACGAGTACTGCTCACCTGACCTACACCTACCTGACCTACCTGACATATAGCATATTTACAAAATTTCGACATCAACCGTCGGGCAGTTGCCCAACAGACATAACACCCGTCTGGATCGGAGGATCCTCCCTTTTCAATAGAGAATGAGAAACTTTACACCCTGTTTCTCATACCTCTAAAGGTCAATAGAACGTGTACGTGCACTGAGGGTTGATATGTAAATGTTGCTCAGATACACGCAGTAGGTATCTGAGCAATGTACCTGAGTGTATACAGTCAGCAAAACAGATAGGTATGCAGGGTCGTCAGATATAGTTGAAGTTTTCCAAGAAACCGATGGATGTCTTTGACTGAAACTTAACCTAAATAAAGAACTATTTATTATCTGCGTTTTAAATTAAATTACATTCGAAAACATCCATCGGTTTCTAAGAAAACTTCAATTATATCTGACGACCCTGCATACCTATCTGTTTTGCTGTGTGTACCTTATGCACTAGATACTTGCAGAGGCACATTGAGGCAATAAAGAAAATTTTGGCAAATTCTGAATATCTTTTAAATCTTTATTAGAAAACGAATCTGAAGTAAAATACATCTTTGAATGTAAAAAAAAACACAGTATAAATATAGGATCTCATTGTTTTACTTATTTATGGTAAGTAAGTATCTTCTAAAAGTCTTTCTCTTCTCTGTAACAATTTCATTCTCTCGGCATAGAGAGAACCAACTCTTTAAGTTTCTTCCTGTTGATCTTAGATGTGCTGGTCGTTGGCAGCTCTTTCATGAAGATCACGCCTCCTCTTAGTTGCTTGGAGTCTGTCAGCGATTCTAGAAAGACAACCAAAATATATATATTTAAAAAAATTCTAGTATGCAATTCTAGCCCAAAATGGGTCGTGCCTGGTGACGCATGGCCCACAATAATGCACAGAGGCTGTATTCCTGGATTTTTGTGTGCATAAATATAACAGCAAACTAAAAAAAGACATTCACATTTTTACCTTTTACTAGGTCCTTGATCTCCTGTGCTGTAAGGTTGAATCCAGGTTTTGGAACAACGCACGCCACCACAAGATCCCCACACTCCTTGTCAGGTATACCTGTCACCGCTACGTGGAATACTCCAGGGTGTCTCATTATCACCGTCTCGACTTCTACCGGAGACACCTGCAATCATAATGTTCGTTCAAATTAGTCATGCAACAAAAACATTGTAATAATTTGAAACTTCAACGTCACAGTTTTACAAAAGGCATCAGCTCCCAAAATTACCCTCCCTGCTACGTTTACTGATTTTCACTCAAGTCGAGGCAAGTACAGTAGCGGTCATAAGTGCAGTAGCATGCTAAGGTTTGAATTGCTGTGAACATGGGGTACATGCCATACTATTCATCTGTGTGTTTAAGTGATGTATTCACAGTTAAAGAAAAATTCGCACACGACGTCGAAAGGTCGTAAGTTTAACCAAAGTGTCAATCGATTTGCTTTGTAGATTGCTACTCCACTTATGACCGCTACTGTACATCGATATTGTTACTTTACCCTACAGGCAAAATACTATATCTTACATACTCACCTGGTGATTTCTATACTTCAACAATAGCTTGTACCGTTCCACAAAGAACAGATTCCAGGAGCCGTCCCTATAGAAAATGTCACCAGTTTTGAGCCATCCGTCTTCTGTTAGTGTCTCCTTTGTCATTTCGGGGTTGTTGTGGTATCCCTAAAAATAGATAATAGCCGAAGGCCAAACCTGATCCGGTCCACCTGCTTGGAACAAACTCTGCACGTTTATCAAAAACGGATTGCAGGCTGCAGTTGATTTTGGGCAAAGATCGGAACTTCTGTATTGTGGTAGTAAGTAAGTAGATAGTAGAACTGCCCAGTAGATGGTAGTGACTGCCTCATGGTCTAGTGGTCGCAGAGGTCTAGAGATCTTGGGTTTGATTCCCAGGTCGGGCAAAGTGTAGCAGTAGCAGTCTCGGTCGGAGTCTGTATTTGTGCCCGGTTGATGGCAATAGGCTCGCTATTGCCGGCTGGCGAAATGTGGGTGTACTAATGAGTACACCTCTGCCTAACCTTTCGGGAATTACAGGCGTAATCTTATGTTATGTTATGTTATTTAGTAAGAAGATCAATTTGACAACAGACACACTTAAACACAAATCTTACTTTGAACACAGATGGGCCTCTGATCCATAATTCTCCTGGGACGTTAGGTTCAGTAATGTCTTTATTGGTGGTGACATCCACTAACTGAAACATATAAAATATTCATGTTTGAGTGGCACGATGTTTCTGTGTAATATTCATTCCTATTCATATTTAGCTGCTTTAGTTTCATCCCAAAAATTATTTCCTGTTCCCGGTCAGCCACGAATGTAACCTTGTTTAATCATTTACATAGAATTAATGGAAGGGCTATATTATTGTTCGGAGAAAGCTTCTAAATAAATATTGCTTCATTTTTACTTACTCTTGATTCCACACAGCCAACCGGTGTACCGCATGATCCGGGTACTGGTGAATATTGGTGTTGGACAATGGTGCTACTCAATTCAGTCATACCATACAAACTATATACATCTTCTGTTTTCGTGATTTGCTGCAGAACAGAGTTAACAAAATTATAAGTACTTATGTTTAATTTTTTCGTAGTTCTCGTTGTTCTTATGAGCCATCATTTATGATTCTGCCACGCTGTTGTAGCAGGCTTGTCATGTATACTGATCACGACATGTCTTTTTTATATTTAGTTGCTAAAAGTTGTGACAATAGGAATTTGTTTGTAGTAACCCTTTAGGATTTATGAATAGTTGGCAATTGGCTCGTGCCCAACCTGAGACCAAACTAAGACTATAGCATAATATCAGACCTACGCACTTACCTGAAATTTGAGAATAGATAGAGGAATTTGTAGTTTTAAAAGACATTGGTTATGGGTACTTGCTAGCTACATTCACTTTAAACCAAATGACGAGGCTGTGTGTATATTATTGTCTGTCAATTAGTTGCTGAACTGCTTTTTATTTACCTTTACTTTGTCGACAAGCTCTTGCGACACAGCGCTGCCTGCTAGGATCACGTATTCAAAGCAGGTGAAGTCACATTTAGCTTTTGTTATCATGGTCGTTATCAGAGTGGGGCTCATAACGATGTAGGTAGGCTGTAGAAGTAAGACGAATTTATTTAACACATACGATACAATCGGATATACATACATCCAATAGTAGGTAGACTCAAGGACTCTTTTTAGATTTATTCAATAAAAACTACTACCTTATATTTGTCAACAAGTTCACCAAAATGCTCTGGAGTGACCGGTGCTGATGTTTGCAGCCGCGTATACTTCAGGATCGGGGAGAAGAGGTAGTGCAAGCCAGCTGACAGCCACTGTCCTGGTGAGGTCACTATTACCAACTTCGTTGGAGTCGGAAAGATGGAGAAGCTAGACCTACAACCCAGAATAGTGATAATAGACTTGGCATTATTTGTTCTGGTTTACTTTTATGTTAGAAAAAAGTGGTCATATTATGCAAGTAATTCAAAGACAAAAAAGAAAGCGAAACGCCTATTCTTGTAATTTCAATTCCTTCTGATTTGACAAAAGTTTTCGGCCAGATTTTTTAGCATACAGTACTCAACTGCCATCCATAGCAGCTTTCCTAATTTAAAGCATCTACATTCTTGACTTGACCTTTTGAATAAAGCGCAGTGCTTGGGAATAAATCTCAGAGAGCTACTTACCACATATAGGGCACTGTGGTGGCAAAGTTCTTGTGTGTAAGCATGGCTGTTTTAGGCACCCCTGTGGTTCCACCGGTTGCCGTCAGGTACGCCACAGTGTCCTCCGGTTCGAAGTCGGTTGGTCTGAAATGTTAGTGAACTGAAGTTTATATCTGCAGTGATTGTTAAAATACTTTGAAAAACTATTCAAGCAGTAACTTACAGAAAACTCCTAACGGCCTCATCGTCTGTATCGTCTAATAATTGTGCCAGTGTAGTGTGGTTACTATCCTTATCAAAGGTGATAATTTTAGCATCTACTTTGGCTTGAACCAACGCCTTATTAATGTCTGTCGTCTTTTCACTTTGACCGAAAATAATATTTGGACGGTTTGTGAGGAATAGTTCTGTTAATTCATCTGTAAAGTAAACATTCATTTTGCATTATCATGCTTACTCCTTCATTTATTATATCTTTACTACATAGATAAGTGATTGCAGTAAGTACCTACTACATATTAACTTGTCACGATCATTCATCATTTTTTGAAGTAATAATAACGACACGATTTATATTTATCGCAAGTTAGTAAATTAAATACTTACACACTGTCAAAGTAGCATCTATAGATGCTACCATAATCCCAAGAAACAGCGCTGCGTAGTGGGGTATGCAGTAATCAATGTGGTTGGGTCCCATCAGCACCATTACGTCGCCTTTCTTCAGTCCCAAGTTGGTGAGAGAGATAGCGCATCGGATGCTCCTGGCTAAAGCCGAGCCATTGGTTTCGGATTCTCCCGTTGCTCCATCGATCTGGTGAATGTTAAGAATGATTATCCCTTTCTTTAAGTATATGGTCATTGTGAGACAATAAATCACAAGCTTACAGGCAGCAATTTCACATTCATAAATTTTTGGTACCTGCAATATAAAATCAGGATCATCTTGCAAGTTATGCAGTATGAGCTTGCCGAGATGGTGTCTGTCTGAAGGGATGCCTGTCTTCGCCACTAAGCGGGATGCTACCTCGCTCATATACCAGTGCACTGCGTCGAACGCGTGTTTGGCCATTTCAATGTCTGTAACTTCTGAAATTGAAACAGAATTTAGGTTGTGCCTCTGAAATTGGCCAAGATAATCCACAATAACTATTTTTGTGCCTATACTCTATTCTTAACACCATGGCTCCAATAGGCTCTAAAGAATCTACTCCTTAGATTCTTTAGAGCCTCATTGGACGGCTCAAATTGCTTAGTGGAGTTCTCCAGGCTCTAAAGGAGCTTTTTCCACCTTAGTACTGGGCCCTCCTGTTCCCTGTGTTGGTACGACTTTTGTTATCAAATTGTAACTTAAATTAAGAACCATTTATAAAAGTCACTTACAATTTATTGTAATTGCAAACACCAGTGCTTCGTTCGATGCTGTTTTCCGAAATGTATTTTATTCGTAATTTTTTTATCTGTACCTACATGCAAAGCAAAATATATCACATGTAAAAGATATTATTATGTTGCTGTTATGATAGCTGCAATCTCAAGGCCTGTAAGACATTCACCTACAGAAGATTAACTGCAACAAAAGTTTTATATTGTGTTACTATGATTTTTGCGACATTTCCAACTGCTCTATTTTGCCATTAAGTATAATAAACGGTAAAATTTTGCTGTACCTAATCATATATCTTTCACTGAGATCTTCTAACGAAATAATCCAGACTGTACTATTATACTTAACTTCTCACTGATTTGTCGTCCTCTGTAATGTAGCAGTACGCCTAGCAGTATTGCTGTGCTGTGATTGGCTCAGTTCAACCTAGACAATAAATCCATACAAAAAACGGTTTGCTGTCGTTTTGGTAGTAGGTACTACTAGTAGCTACTGACGAAAACATTGTAACTTCGATTTAATTGCCTTTATTCAAAATCTATAAACAGTTTGGGTTCTCAGATAACAGAGTCATTATAATATAAACAACGCTCTTAGAATCGTAAACATTATATTGATAACAAAGATGCCATGACGTTGTCTTGTTGTTGTAATTACACGACTGCCCCAAAAAAAGGAGTGTTATGTGTTCAGGGTTAATGTCTGTATGTATGTATGTATGTATGTATAAGAGTTTCTTTATTCCACCATAACTTTTAAACGCCTGAACCGATTTAGATGTATGGGGTATCGTTACAATCCTTGCATCGTTCCGAGTAACATAGGCTAGTTAAAAATAAAAAGAAACCGGTGTAGTCACTTTAAAACGTAAATTAATACCAGCCTCTATTTATTATTTTAATGAATCTGGTCGTGTCTATGTTTATCGTCTAGAATTTGACAAGTAGATTTAAAAAATATAATGTAAATAAAAAACGTAAAAAAAAACTGACGAGTAAACAAAGTACAAATATGTGCAATTTTTTCAGTCGTGTTTTTTAATTTTTTAATTATAGTAGCTTGTTTCTGGCATAATTGTTAGCATATTTTAATTTTCACAAATATACAAGTAACCTATTTTTTTTTTCCCGTACTAGAAACTCAAAGTAAGGGGGAGGTAGGTCTGATCATTTTTTTTTTCTCAAAGTTACAATCGTTATTTCAGTTACTTATCATGGGCCGTCTACAAAAAAAATACATGTTATAATGTTATGTCTTAAAATAATTTATTGTTATCGTGATAAAACTGTTACATGATGTGCTGACTTTTATAATTATTTACTTTCTTCTTAATTACGTTTAAGATAAAAATACTAGGTATTTATACTTATGTTATAAAGCTGTTTGTTTGTATAATAGCTACTAGTATTCGAATTTCATTCTCGGGGTAAAGTAAGGACTAAATCTTTAAGTTTCTTCCTGTTAATCTTAGATGTGCTGGTTTGTGGTAACTCTTTCATGAAGATAACGCCTCCTCGTAGTTGCTTGGAGTCCGTTAGCGATTCTGGAAATGGAATGTAATGGTTATTACGTTTAAAAGTCTGTTTCCGTTCATCGAGAAAAGCTTTTTTTATATTAAACTAGCTGACCGGTCCACGCGTTGCTGTGGGTCAGGTTTGCAATCAAAAAATATTAAGACCAATTATTGAGATAATTATTGAAAGAGAGATGTAATTTTTGTGAACTTATTCTGAGTAGTTTCCATTTTGAGTAGTAGAGTAGAGAGAGAGAGCAGTAGTATACACACTCATTTGGAGTAGTCTACGAGTAGCGGTCTACGAACTACTGCAGTACTTTACTTAAACCCTGAAAACCCGATAAATTTTCAATAAACTGTAAAATTTTATTTTTAATTGTTTTGAAAGTAATAAATAGTTACTCATTTGTGATGGCACAAAAGTGACGTCACAGTGGTCTTTTGTCATACAAAATCAATTGGAGAATCGCGATTTGACAGTTCATAAAAAGTACGTCAATTGATCGGTGTGGTGCCATCTAACCTATTAGCTTCAACAAATTTCCTTTACAAAGAGCTCTAAGTCTGATCAGTCATTACCTTTAACCAGGTCCTTGATCTCCTGTGCTGTAAGGCTACATCCAGCTTTTGGCACAACACACGCCACTACAAGGTCCCCGCACTCCCTGTCAGGTATACCTGTCACCGCCACGTGAAATACTCCAGGGTGTCTCATTATCACCGTTTCTATTTCTGCTGGAGACACCTGCAATCATGATGTCGGTCCAGAATATGAAACTGGTCTTTAAAGATAGTGAAATAGTCCAAAAACGCCCTGTTGTCTTTCCTCGGAGTTTAGGGATACATGTTGTTACTGTCCCACTCAAACCATGTTCGAGGCCCTTGAGGCGGTTTAGAAACTCTGACACTAGGGTGTGTGGGGTTGTAAGACCTTACCACACACACGATAAAGGGAAAAAGGAAAGGGATATATCATTAAGAAGTCGCTTGCAGAAGGCAATCAGCAGTTGAAAAGCGCAAAGTATCTTTTTGGTCGGATGTTCTGCGGCCAAGGTTGCGACTGCGACCAGAGCAGTCGTGGTTGCGCGGGGTCAATGTGGTCCCATTGGCCCCGTCTCCGTGCTCCTTAACTTGAAGGGGTTAGAAGTTAAGATTTACCAGAGCACGGAGATAGTACGGTGGCTGCGCCGGCGATTCCTTGCTATGTTTGAGTACTCGGGGATCAAAACTGATGAAGCTCACCTGATGATTTCTGTACTTCAACAGTAACTTGTATCGTTCAACAAAGAACAGGTTCCAGGAGTTGTCCCTATAGAAAATGTCGCCAGATTTAAGCCAACCGTCTTCTGTTAGTGTCTCTTTTGTCACTTCTGGCTTGTTGTGGTATCCCTGAAAATATGTTTGGGTAGTAAATGTTAAACTAGGAAGAATAGTTCTTATAAGATTCTGTCCAATCCAGCCGCCTAGCCGATCAGAATCGACCACAGGCATTTTCCATAGGTGGTCAGGAGGTCGCCAGGTCGCCGATTGTAGTTCGATTGGCGAATAACAACAGTTATAATTAAGTCTGAAATCGCCAATCCGCCTTGAGCAAGGATTGTGATGAATGCTCGTGTCTTCTCTGTATGAGAAGAGGCCTTTGCCCTGCAGTGGAATACCAATAGGCTGGTATTATTATCTCCAGACAGAGGTAACCGTTACCATAACATTATGCGAGAATCGGGCGATCTGCCAATTCCTAAGTAATTACTCAAATAACAGTTAAATGGAGAAAGATATACAGATCTTACTTTGAACACAGTTGGGCCTCTGAACCACGCTTCTCCCTGAACGTTAGGTTCAGTTATTACTTTGTTCGTGTTTGGATCCACCAACTGAAACAAACAAAGGTAAACATCGTAATGCTCTTTGTCTAATATTATTAGGAAGAGGTAAAGTTTGTTTTTTTGTTTCTAAAATGTGATCTCTTAAAATGCTGATGCAATTAAAATAAATCCTTCATTTAAAGCTATACTCCGAGTATAGTCTCTGTTTCATGGTATATTTTGATATCTACGCGAATGAATTCGTAAACAGAAACTAGTCTAGTTTTTTTTTTTAGGTGGTAAAAATCATCAAATGACTCCTTGCGCCCTGGGTGGGGCGGAAGGGACTGTCAGACTTTTACTGACTAAAAAACCACCCTGTTCCTTCTGTTGCCCTTTACGTTCCGGGGCCACGGTATCCTGTTAAGATAAGACGTCCCGCAACCCCGGTTTTGCTTTGCTTGTGGCGGTTTTGGTGTGTGGTATGATTTGTTACCAAGCAGATTGATTTCATCATCATTAACACCCACAGCCGGCTGTGACCCAAGATGAGAGAGCAGGACCAGGATGGAAAGAGAAGCCTAGGCTTGTCTTGGTTTAATCTGCAGTCCTTTGTTTTGATCCTGAGCGGAAAATTCTCATGGAAGTCCCCGCTTTGGGTGTGCAGAGGAGTCTGTTAGACTCTTACTGAATAAAAACCACCCGTTGTCCCCTTCCTATATTTACGCCTGGGATCTCGGGAGCGTATGCGCCTTCAGCAATAACAAAAACCTGTGCCAGCTTCTTCCAGGAGTAAGATAGTGACCGAATAGCATCCAAGGACTGAAAGAAGATGTGTCTTGATGGCGTCGAGGTGGGCAAATGAATGAAAAGTTACTTACTTTGACTTCCACGCAACCAACTGATCTACTGCTGGACCCTTCAACTGAGAAGTCGTGTTGTACAGTGAGTCCACTCAATTCACTCAAGCCATACATGCCGTATACTGTGTCTATCTTCGCTATTTTCTGTTCACAACAAATAAATGAACGTTAGTAATTATAAACTAAACATTAACGAACCAATTCTCGTCAAAATTTCACCTATTTTCCGAAGTAATCTATATATATAAAACTCAAAGGTGACTGACTGACTGAAATAGTGATCTATCAACGCGCAGCCCAAACCACTGGACGGATCGGGCTGAAATTTGGCTTGCAGGTAGATGTTAGGCATCCGCTAAGAAAGGATTTTTTAAAATTTACCCTCTAAAGGGATGAACGGGGGTCCGACATTTACGCAGACGAAGTCGCGGGCAAAAGCTAGTAATATATAAATTTATTCTAAGCAGAAGTTTTGGATTACACTGTTCTGTTTTTAAGTACGAAACCTTAAAAACTGTACATCCACACTATGTAGATTGAACCCTCTTCACCATGTCCAACCGTCTCTCTGCCTGACCATGGCTTAGCTCAGAGACTTATTGCTAGAAAGGTGTAATTTAGCATGACATATCAATGACTCCGACAAAATGGTAAAATAAAACTTAGAAATTTTTTTCCGGGTTTCACGTGCTTGAATGTGGTTGTAAGAATTATCAATGGCTGTAACGAATACGTTTCCCACAAATATTTCTACCATCATTGGGTTGCTTTATAAAAATAGGGACGTTAAATTAAATTACCTTCACTTCATCGACGACATCTTGGGTGACAGCGCTGCCACCTAGTAACACTGTTTTGAAACAGGTGAAGTCACATTTAGCACTTGTCATCATGGTGGTCATCATGGTAGGGCTGGTAGCGATGTAGGTGGGCTGTAGGAGTTAGAAATTAAGAGTAATATAGAAGAACAGCAAGGTATAATGCATTACTAATAAGTTATATAAGTATAGTTAGTAAAAGTTTTGTCCAAAATTTAATTGATTTTGTTGACTATATCAATAACTCATGCATCAGAAAGCACGTAAAGCCGTCCCAACTGTCATTCATTGATCTTTAACAGTCGTTACGTGCACTCGGAAGCAGGCCCCGAACTAGCTATCTAGCTGCTCCGGCCAAAATTAGTATTCGCCGCCCTTTACATTAACACCATGTCCAAGTCATGCAGAGCTTGCTTTTCCAAAGATGGGATGATATTTATATGAGATATTATTTTAACTGAATAATATTCACGTAAGTACGTTACTTTACTACGGGCCTTTGAGCAAGTATACAAAAAATCATAAGAGTATGTTAGACTTCGTGCAACCGCCCGGCACCCTCAATTTTGCCGCTCTGAGCATTTGCCCGGCTTGTCCCTTAGATCGGGCCTTGGTGGAAGCCCGAAAGTCTGACAACCTGTCTTACCAAGGGATACTCTTAGGTAAGGCTGTTTACCCATTATCTGAGTTGTGGAGATCGGATAAGCAATCGCTCTATGTAAAACATTGACATTCAATAAATCCTACCTTGTACGTATTAACTAGGTAAGCAAAATGATCCGGAGTAAGAGGTGATGATGTCTGTAGCCGTGTGTACTTCAGGATCGGGGAGAAGAGGTAGTGTAAGCCAGCTGACAGCCACTGTGCTGGCGAGGTCACTATCACCATCCTTGTTGGTGTAGGAAACTGGGTGAAGAGTTCCCTGATAAGAGGATACATTTTTTTTCATGTTGTTCAACAGAAATGGAAGATATTCTTACTCTATTTAAGTACCTCTATATTACCTTTATTGAGAAGTAACCCTTCTCCCTCTCCATGATATTTAGGTAAGTAAAGGAGTGGAGGAGACGGTGAGTGAAGAGCAGAGTATAAAAGACTTGTATAATTCCTCATCTATAGCAATGAACACTGTGTCTATTAGGTATTTTTACGCAAAAATCTAGGGGCGAATAAATTACTTACCACATATAAGGAACTGCAATAGATAAGTTCGTATGTGTAAGCATGGCCGTTTTTGGGACTCCTGTGGTTCCGCTTGTAGAGGTCAGGTATGCTACAGTTTCCTTTGGATCAAAGTCTGCTGGTCTGAAAGTGTTTAAAATGTTATTACATAACATAACATCACGCCTGTAATCACCAAAGGGTTAGGCAGAAGTGTACCCATTAGTACGTCCACATTTCGCCAGTTACGTGTAAGTCCCAGAGGCGAGCCTATTGCTATCAACCGGAAACTAATCTAAACTCCAAGGCTACTACTGAGAAACTCTTGATGGAAAAACCCAATAACACTTTGCCCAACCTGAGAATCGAACTCAAGACCTCATGCTCAGCAGTCGCGCTTTATGACCACTAGACCAACGAGGCAGTAATAGTGTTATTCTTAGAACTTAATCAATCTTGGTCAATGGAATTGCGTCAGACAGTACTCCAGAAGCAACTTACTTAAATCTTCCAATAGTTTTCTCATCTTCATTTTCTAGAAGGTCCGCTAGTGTAGTATATTTACTATTGTTATCAAAAGTCACAATTTTAGTGTCCAACTTGGCCAGTTCTAACGCCTTCTCAATGTCTGTCGTCTTCTTGGTTTGACAGAATATGATATTCGGGCGGTTTGTGTGGAATAAATCTTTCAATTCATCTGAAATGTGAAGTTAAGTATGTTGACTTAACTCATGGTGAAGCTAAAAAAATCTTATGGAATAACATCTGATTACCATAACGTAACGATCAACCGTTGTTGCTCCTTGGTTTATTAAATACCTTTGCTAAAATGGGATAATTACCAGGGTGCCTAGCACCATCTCTTGTCAGTCTCTCAGTGTCATTTTAACATGTAATTTCTGTTGTAACATTGTAATTTCTGTTGTTGGACTTTCAACTTTCGACACTGAGCCGAGCGTTGAAAATCCAACAGTGAGTAAGGCAAAGTAATATTTAAAAATACTATTTTAATACATAGGGGTACACTCCCAGGCCTGGATTATTACAATCACGAAGCAAAACTCTCGTTAAGGAGAGCTTTTCCAGCATTCTATCTTCTGCTAGCTTAGAAACTTAATTCTTACTTATATATACTTAAAAATATACTCACTGACACCCAAAGTAACATCGACAGAAGCTACCATAATTCCAAGATACAGCGCTGCGTAGTGGGGTATGCAGAAATCTAAGTGGTTGGGTCCCATCAGCACCATGACGTCGCCTTTCTTCAGTCCCAAGTTGGTGAGAGAGACAGCGCATCGGATGCTTCTGTCTAAAACTGAGCCATTGGTTTCAGACTCCCCAGTACCTCCATCGATCTGTTGAAATGGTGGTTGCAATTATTTATGTACTGTTTCTATATATTATGACGTATACCGTTTTTCTCAGTTACCGATGGTAATATATTTGTTTATGACTTATTTATGGGTAATCTGGACTTATGAGCTTTAGGTACAGGCACCGGCACGTAAGTTGGCAAGAGTTTTTGTAGTGGGGGAAGTTTGCGCACGCACAATTTCATACATTTTTATATGCGCGAACTTCCCCCACTACGAAAATCTCTTGCCAAGTTACGTGCCGGTAACTGTACTATGTATGTACTTAATATGATTATATGACTAAACCCTTGTTTTCAGATAGGTAAGCACCAAAGTAGTGTGTGTTGTGAAATTTTTGCGAAGGTTTAACACTAGATATGAAACGGTTATGTTGTGTCCATTAAGCTTATTTTAACCAAAACGTGCCAAACCACAATCTCTCAATAATTGGAATAAGTAGTGACGTCAAACTAATTATGATAATATGCTAAATGTGTTACACAGAATAAACAGTTGAATATACATCCTGTACGTAAACTGAGAATAGATTTATCGATCAACATGGTAGGTATTAAAAATCATTACTTGAAAATGGGGGGATGTGGGGTTAAGTATTTGTTGTTTTGGCAGACCTAAATACATATTATGATAGCATTTTAAAAGGACACAGATTATAGCTCAAAAAAAGAAAAAATACCTGTGAAACAAAATCGCGGTCATCTTGCAAGCTATGCAGTACAAGCTTGCCAATGTGGTGTCTGTCTGAAGGGATCCCCGTCTTCGCCACCAAGCGGGATCCTAGCTCGCTCATATACCAGTGCACCGAGTCAAAAGCATGTCTAGACATGATGGATAGTTCTTTCTGAAATCAATATGCAGGTAACAGGAGTGTTTGTTTTGCGCCCCATATAAATAACTACCTGACCGAATTTCGATCACAACGGACACTAACCAACTGCACAAAAGATATAAAAGCTCAGGTGTTAAATGGTAATGTTATGTGTAAGTGCCAATGTAATAGTGGTCAAGCCTATTGCCATCAACCGGGCACAAATCCAAACTCTGAGGCTGCTACTGAGAAATTCCTGATGGAAAAACCCAATAACACTTTGCCTTACCTGGGAATCGAACCCAAGACCTCATGTTCAGCCGTCGCGCTTTGCTACCACTAGACCAACGAAGAGTCCACCATGGCAGTCTGCAATAGCTTTTTATTAGTGGATTATTTTTTTAATCGGACCAGTATTTTCGGAGTTTATATCTTACAAACAAAACAAAAATCAAGCTTACCTCTTTATATTATTAGTAAAGAAAACACAACACAAATCTCACAAGTATCACAAGAAAAAAAAATCTTATAAATCTACAATATTTTGAGCACGTGTGCCTCGTGCAAGGTGTCCTAACCAAATGTTTTTAATTCATTCTAATACTCCGTTTTTATCTAAGTATGACATACTCATACAAATTATCATAAAAAAAAAATAAGGCTGCGTTTCCACCAGAAATGCGCAGCGATGCTTGGCGAGGGATATGTGTACATAGGTAGACTAGCTTTTGCCCGCGACTTCGTCCGCGTAAATGTCGGACCCCCGTTCATCCCCTTAGAGGGTAAATTTTAAATAATCCTAATTCTTAGCGGATGCCTACGTCATAACACCTACCTGCATGCCAAATTTCAGCCCGATCCGTCCAGTGGTTTGGGCTGTGCGTTGATAGATCACTATGTCAGTCAGTCACCTTTGAGTTATAGAGAAGATAGATGACTATCACATCGCTTCATTTTTAACCGACTTCAAAAAAGGGAGGAGGATCTCATTTCGTCGTATTCTTTTTTTATGTATTTTCCCCGCTTACTCGTAAACGCCTGAACTGATTTGGAATATTCTTTTTTGTTTGAACGGTTTTCCATGGGACCACCCATGATCATTTGATGATTGATGATGGAACCACAATTATAAGCACACTTAAAGCAATTTTTTTGTTTGAAAGAGTAGGTATATTGCCGAATTGAATAGGCTGCAGCGATCTAGCAAGTTTCTTTAAATAAAGTAAAATAAAACTTTCTTTCTTTCTTCCTTCCTTTCTTTCTTTCTTTCTTTATTTATTTCTTTCTTTATTTCTTTCTTTTTATCTTTATTTATTTGGTACATTACGAGCCTTACAGTTAATAAAAACAAACAAAAAAAAAAGCTGATTAAAAATCCTCACGTGTAGCCGTAGACTTATAATAACATTTATGGTTAGAGCACAAAAACAATTTAATTAAGTTATTAACAATGCAAATCATCATGATGGGTTTATCTAAATAATCTTAATCAATAATAATAATTATCAGTTGTTTGTAGTGTAGTGTAAATACTTGATATCTGTGCATTGGCTAATATCTGCAGATATTATGATAATACGGTTGGCCATATGTCCACGATGTTACGAGTAGGTACTTTTTAGATAAAATCAGTTGCTATATTAATAGATATCACCTGATTTTGGATTCATAATAAAATCAAAGCCAAAGTCAAATAATTTATTTTTATTAGTCCAATAAAAGGTACTTTTGAACGTCAAATACAAGAAAAAAACAATTGAATCTACATAGTTGCCCATTTCAAAAAGGTAGTTTTGTATGGAAAAGAATAGTCAAGAAACTCTGAACATATTCTTATAAAATAAATATTTTCCAATATTTGCATACATAATTACACGGATATAAGCTAAGGCAGTTAAGAGATGACCAGTAGAACATTTGTAGCCTTATTCTTCTTTGTTTTTTATTCCCTTGGCATAGTAAGCGCTAGTTCTTTAAGTTTCTTTCTGTTAATCTTGGCTGTGCTGGTCGTTGGCAGCTCTTTCATGAAGATCACGCCTCCTCTTAATTGCTTGGAGTCTGTCAGCGATTCTGGAACAACAACCAAAAAATGCCTAAGGCATTAAGTCCGCCTTTGTACAGTGTATTTTTTACATGTGCATAAAGTTTATATAAATAAATATATTCATGTTTTGAAGTCAATGAAGAGAGCGTTGCATGATATCAAATAGAAAGAAAGAAAAAGTTCTATTTATTCACGCGAAAATAACGTACATAATATAAGAAGAAAAATATTGTAAACAAAAGCAAAATAAAACAAGACTGAAAACAAATAAGAAATACGCGCCACTACCGCGCGAAACGGCTGACGCTCAGCATAATGTCGTGGTCCGTGCACGAAGGCACAAAAACCACGACGCTTGTTTTCAGCGTAGCCGGCGGCGTGTCGCTATCTTGGACCATAGATAAAACATCGTTCACCTATTTGTATATTGTATTTTAAAGTCGGTTGAAAATAGGCCAAAAGTGGAGATCGATGTTCGAAAATTTGCAATTGATGTGTTGAAAAAGTCAGGTAAGTAGATTTTTTTTTAAGATTTATTTTTGTGCGTGAACTACCGTCATTATGTGCGCCTGATCCTATTCAATTAGCAACAACATGACATGGTCACTATTACATCAGGCGCAAACAGACTTTATAATCTGATTGTGTTTAATTAGGAGTGTTAACATAGCACCGGATTAAATAGGACGTATTTGCATTTCTATACCTTTAACCAGGTCCTTGATATTTTGTGCTGTCGGGGTACATCCAGGTTTTGGCACAACGCACGCCACTACGAGGTCTCCGCACTCCTTGTCAGGTATACCTGTCACCGCCACTTGGAATACTCCAGGGTGCTTCATTATCAGCGTCTCGATTTCCACTGGAGACACCTGGAAGCACCATGTTTGTTTAGAAGATGGAACTGGTTAAAAAGAGACATGCTAAATTAGTAGAAAAAAAAAACGAAATAGGAACGATTTCTTCTTCCTTTCGAATCGATGATATAATTTAAGACAATTCCTTTTTTTATAGTTTTAGGCCACGTTTATCGCGGCATCAGTAACGTTGTTAGCGATCTCTAAAGTGCAGGTGTAGGGACACTTTGCGCACTCGCACTGGGTATTGATGGGATCTATAATCCACCGTTTTGCGAGGTTATGTTTACAGCGGCCTGCTTGGATGCGCAGTCTATTAAGCGCTTTTTATATAGGAATGACCTGATACATCATATAGATTGTAGTAGAGAACTTATAGTCGAAAACAATCAAATAAATTTCAAGCAGTCTCTTCCACGTTTTTTTGTAGTAACAAGTCTTTTCAATCCTTTGAGGGCGAGAGTACTAGAGGTCAGCCGGGGTTAAATTGTGTGGTGTTAACACCACACAATTTAAGTGAAGTCAGCTTGAAGTGAGCAATCGTATCACCGAAGCTAAAATTCTCGCTTCACCTAAATTCATCAAGTGAGATTTTTACAGAAGAGTTCGTCTGAGAACTCTTAAACATGATTTCTGACCTGGTGATTTCTGTACTTCAACAATAACTTGTATCGTTCAACAAAGAACAGGTTCCAGAAATCGTCCCTGTAGAAAATGTCACCAGTTTTGAGCCATCCGTCTTCTGTTAGCGCCTCTTTTGTCACCTCTGGGTTGTTGTGGTATCCCTGAAAGTATATGAGTAAATATTTACACAACATCACGCATGTTATCCCCGAGGGGTTAGGCAGAGGTGTACCCATTAGTACACCCACATTTCGCTAGTTTTGTTCAAGTCCCATGTAATAGAGGGCGAGCCTATTACCATCAACCGGGCACAAATCCAGACTCTGAGGCTGCTACTGAGAAATTTGCTGATTGAAAAATTTAATAACACTGCCCGACCTGGGAATCGAACCCAAGCCCTCGTGCTCAGCAGTCCCGCTTTGCGACCTCTAGACCAACGAGGCAGTCCACCTAGACTGTAAGTAAACTTACTTACCTAAATAAATTCAAAAACAAACATAAATCTTACTTTGAATACAGGTGGGCCTCTGAACCATATTTCTCCTGGGACGCTAGGTTCAGTGATTTCTTGATTGGTTACAGGATCCACAAGCTAAAAAGAAAACTTAAAATATAGGTAAACGTTATAAACATAAGGTATATTTTACTTTGCACGTAGTTTTTCTGTTTCTTCTCCTCGTATGACAAAAAATCTGACCATAAATGGTTAAATAAATTACATTACTTACTTTCACGTCCAAGCAACCGATGGGTCTACCGAGGGACCCCGGTGCAGGTGGGAGGTCGTGCTGGGTTGCAAGCCCGCTCAACTCAGTCAAGCCATACAACGCGATAACATTATCAGTTTTCGCAACTTTCTGTAAAATACAAATAAGAGAAGGTAAGAATCTGCTCCATTAGAAACTTCTAGGGGATGAGTTTTTAAATAAATTAACTTAAACGACATCACAACACGCATACTACAACTGACGTTTCCTATTTAGTTAGAAAATATAGTCCATGAAAATTAGTCAAATTAGAGCAAAAATCTCGGAATGAGAGATAGTCAGCTATAAATTTGTATAAACCTTTATTTTGTCACCCTAAAACATGTCTCAAAACCTACGTATCGTAGGGTGTCCGCGACCTCAGATATTTCAAGGTCAAAGGTCAAAAAATTGATCTCTCATTCCGAGGTGAAACCCTAATTTTCCTGGGCTAATATCCCGACAAAAATCGTCGGGAAGTTAGTAGTCCACCAGACACAACACCAGTCTAGTCGGAAGATCCTCCCTTTTCCCTTTTTCTCATATCTCAAAAAATGAAAAAAATATATAATAAAATACATATTTTGTAAATAAATGTAATTTTGTGAAAATTCGGTTATAAGGATTACTTATTTTCAATATATTCCAAAGAAATTATGCAGGTCTACCTTAACTGTGTCGATGATCTCTTGTGACACAGCGCTGCCTCCTAGTATCACGGACTCGAAGCAGGTGAAGTCACATTTGGCACGTGCTAGCATGGCCACCATCATGTTAGGGCTGGTACCGACGGAAGTAGGCTGTAGAAATGAGAAATCAACATCAATATCTTTACTTATGTATACTAAACCTTTTTTTTTTCAATGTTGGGAAATCTTCAAATGACTTCTTCTGCTCTGGGCGGAGCGGAAGGGAGTGTCAGACTTTTACTGACTAAAACCCCATTCGTGTAATACCCTTTGCGTTCTAGGGCCGCGATGATTCTATTAAACAAATTCCACAGCATTGGCAGGCATATACATAATACTAAACCTGAATGTAAGTTTGTGTTTTTATCTGGAACTGCTAGAACTGCTGCTACGTTATCCCTAAGTGGTTTTATTTCAATAGTTGTTATGACGTAGGCACGCGCTAAAAAAGTATTTTCCAAAATTCACCTCATAAAGAAACGGGGATTTAAAGTCCCGATAACCGAATTTTACGCGGACGAATTCGGAGGCATGAGCTAGTTACCAATAAAATCTTACCTTGTACTTATTAACTACTTCAGCGAAATGATCCGGATAGAGAGGTAACGACGACTGCAGACGAGTAAACTTCAGGATCGGGGAGAAGAGGTAGTTGAAGCCAGCCGACAGCCACTGCGCTGGCGCAGTCACCAGGGATATCGCTGTTGGTGTTGGGAACTTAGTGGTGTTTGCCCTGGAGAGGAAAGTTTACATGATGTTCAACAAAGTTAAAAGGGACTAATCCTATTTTTTCATGGGGAAATCCTCATGGATGTCCTTTGTCTGGGGGATAACGGAGGGGTATGTCGGACTCATACCGACTAAATCCACACGGTTCCTCCTGCTACCATAGGTCGGGAGCCCGGTATTCACATTACGCATGATTCGCGCCTTCGACTGAATGAGGACTAGCCCTGCCCGCGACTTCGTTCGCGTAGGTTTTTTTGGCAAGTTTCATGTTAATTAACCCAATAAATAAGATTTTCCATACAACAAACTCCCCCCTTTTTATCCCTTAGGGGTTGAATTTCCAAAAAGCTCCCGAACAATTTATTGCAGAGACATCGTTTGGTACAGAAACATCGTAGGATTATTTTTATTTAGTCATTTAACTACTTTAATACCCCCGTAAGCATTTGCCAGTATCAGTAAAAATAATCAAAGGGTATCAATCTGGATTTCTCCACGAAAAATGAGGTGAGTGAATAACTTACCACATATAAATCGGTCCCATAATTAAGTTTTTGTGTGTGAGCATGGCTGTTTTCGGTAATCCTGTCGTCCCGCTGGTTGAAGTCAGGTAAGCGACGGTGTCTTCTGGATCGAAGTCTGTTGGTCTGAAAGTGTAAGCAAATAGCTGTAAGTAAATTCAATTAAAATTATCAACCGATCGTGTGTTATTTTTCTGACTCAAAATTAAAAAAAAAACACTATTTTTATTTTATTTTTTCGTAAGTAATTTTTTTTATTGGGATTCATCCCATACCATTTTTTTTTATTTTATTGACGTAAAAACGACGAAAAAATCGTTTCTTTGGGTTTGTTTAATTTGTTTAAATCCATGTTTTAAAATATCGGTTCCTGATTATTTATTTTATCATCATCATATCAGCCGAACGATGCCCACTGCTGGACATAAGCCTCCCCTAAAGATAGACAACGACGATTATTTAAACTTTATGTAACAAATAAAATATAAATAAAAAAATCTTTTTAAAAACAAGCTTTTATTTAAATAAAAACGTAACCTAAAAAAAAGAAAATATAATGCGAACTAAAAAAAAAAAAAAAAAATTAAGTGACTAAATAATGTATATGAATGAATATAAATCTTTTCAAAATGTAAAAAATACATAAATTTTAAAAGCTTGAGGCACTGATGTACGCTATCAGTTAGGTATACAGGTGTACTGCACAATATCAGTGCCTCAAGCTTTTAAAATAAATGTGTTTTTTCACTCACTTATCACTTTACTTTTTGTATTTTGCTCATTTTCCGTCTCCTAGACAGGTTGCAAACCAATGCTATTGACGCCCATCTCACCAAATTACACAAGTCATGGTATACCTCTTATGCCTGGGTTTGGAGCCAACCCTGGATGTGGCATCAATTTCATGGTGAACTCACCAACTGTCTATCATATCCGAACGGGTCAAAATGTCAAGCAAAATGTCAAGTCCCTACTGCCGACCGTTGAGGAATTCTCTGGTTTGGAGCCAATTCTGAAGGTGGCAGCAACTTCATGGTGGACCCACTAACATCACCCAATGTCTTCCCAATGGGTGTGCAAAATTTCATGTCCCTACTGTTAACCGTTGAGGAGTTCCCTCGTCTGGAGCCAGTCCTGGCAGCAGCATCACGTCATGCTTACCATAAACATGCATTGTCATTGGGACTGGACCAGTATGTAAAATTTCATGTCCCTACTGTTAACCGTTGACGAGTTTCCTCGTCTGGAGCCAATCTTGGCAGCAGCATCACGGCATGCTTATCATAAACATGCATGATCATTGGGACTGGACCAATATGTAAAATTTCATGTCCCTACTGTTAACCGTTAAGGAGTTCCCTCGTCTGGAGCCAACCCTGGCAGCAGCATCACGTTATGCTTATCATAAACATGCATTGTCATAAGAATTACACCAGTATGTAAAATACAAAATTTCATGTCCCTACTGTTAACCGTTGAGGAGTTCCCTCGTCTGGAGCCAATCCTGGCAGCAGCATCACGTCATGCTTATCATAAACATGCATTGTCATTGGGACTGGACCAGTATGTAAAATTTCATGTCCCTACTGTTAACCGTTGAGGAGTTCCCTCATCTGGAGTCAATCCTGGCAGCAGCATCACGTCATGCTTATCATAAACATGCATTGTCATGGGGACTGGACCAGTATGTAAAATTTCATGTCCCTACTGTTAACCGTTGAGGAGTTCCCTCGTCTGGAGCCAATCCTGGCATCAGCATCATGTCATGCTTATCATAAACAAGCATTGTCATGGGGACTGGACAAGTATGCAAAATTTCAGCTCAATCGGATAACAACAAATGGTCGAAAAATGGTTTGCAAATTTTAAAAGGACAACTAATTTACATACATACATACTTACTTACATACGAACAGTGCAAGCTAAATAAAAGCTTGTAAAAAAGTACACCGGAGAACCAGAGGTAGTAGAAAGATAACATGGTAGGTGCAAATTATTGGACGAAATCAAAACCACTAAATTAGAGATTAAAAAAAAAAAACAAAACTCAAAAACAACTGCATAAATAAATTGAAAAAAAAAAGAAAAGAATTCCACTGTAACCAGTCAATCAATCTGCATAGCCTTTTCCCGTCTATGTTGGGGTCGGCTTCCAGTCTACCCGGATGCAGCTGAATACCAGTATTTTACATGAAGCGACTGCCTATCTGACCTCCACAACCCAGTAACCGGATAATAAGTTTAGTTGCAGTCACCCTATAGGTATATACTATGATTTAAAAACGTCATGTCTCCAAACATCAAGACACTAAATACATATTATTTACTTAGAGAAGACAGAGATACTTACTTGAAATCTTTAATTGCTTTTTCATCTTTGCTTTTTAGGAGGTCCGCCAATGTAGTATATTTAATATCTTTATTAAAGGTCACAATTTTAGTGTCCACCTTGGCCAGTTCTAACGCCTTCTCAATGTCTGTCGTCTTCTCGCTTTGACAGAATATGATATTCGGGCGATTTGTGTGGAATAAATCTTTCAATTCATCTGAAAAGCGGGTATTTTTTGATTTATTATTCGTATACTACGCGCCACGAAAGATGAGACTTGATAAGCATCGTATTGGGGAGCTTGCGCAAGGTATGAATGTACGAAATAGTTACCCATAATTTGTGTATCTATTTAGGGATATTTCGATGACATTTTGATTAAAATTCTTAACAATATTGTAATATTTATTACGAGATAATAAAATTTGTCTCATCTTTCCTGGCACGTATGAAAGTATCAAGCAACATAGGTACTATATTGTACATAGGTTTACTACTATGACGTAGTTTATCAATTTTTTGAGGGTTCTGTACCCAAATCTCTTATTTCTAAGGGCCGCCTCCACGGCCCCTAAAACTCCTCTCTGTCCATCTGTCACACGAGTGTATCATTTGAACTGTAATAGTAAACACTTGTGATTTTCATGTGTACTATGGCAGCGATAAGAACTAATAAAATAAAGCAAAAAAATTAAGGGGATTTTTTTTGTATTTTTGTATAGGTACAGTGTTAAATATTGCACGATAAACCTTTCGAGTGCGAGTCCGACTTGTACTTAATCAGTTTCTGTGACAGATAAAAAAAACTCACTGGCTCCCAAAGTAGCATCGATAGATGCTATCATAATTCCAAGATACAGCGCTGCGTAGTGGGGTATGCAGAAATCTATATGGTTTGGGCCCATCAGCACCATGACGTCGCCTTTCTTCAGTCCCAAATTGGTGAGAGAGATAGCGCATCGGATGCTCCTGTCTAACACTGAGCCATTGGTTTCAGATTCCCCAGTCGCTCCATCGATCTGTTGAAATGAAGATTCGAAGGTGTAACAAGATACATCACAAAACCGTTTACGAAGCTCTCTGTTCATCAAACTGAGTAATTATCTCTTACAAACAAAGTAACAGACAAACAATGTGAATATACATATAAAGATCTCATGTCACAGTGTTCGTGGTCGCTTTCTACGAAACGTTATGTAGGTCTGAGAATAGGTCTTAAAGTATATTTCATACCGCTGGGTGGTTAAATTCACGCGGACGAAGTCGAGGGCAAAAGCTATTTAATATAGATTTTTATTTATTTAATGGAAATATCGCAAAATACCTGCGAAAGAAAATCGGGGTCATCTTGCAAGGTGTGCAGTGTGAGCTTGCCGATGTGGTGTCTGTCTGAAGGTATCCCGGTCTTCGCCACCAAGCGGGATCCTAGCTCGCTCATATACCAGTGCACCGCGTCGAAAGCTTGTCTCGGCATGATTATTGAAGTTCTTCCTAAAATCAAAAGCATTACTGAGCTGCTTGATTTTTCGCCTGCGGGGGATAACTCAATTTCACCCAAATTACATAAACTCACGCTTTTTTTCCCATGGGGGTAGGCAGAAACCACAGAACGCCACCTGCTACGATCCTTACATACTCCTTGCGCCTCATCTACGTTCATACATCTCGTCATACAAGCACGCCGGTTACGAGTACTCCGCACCTGACCTTTCTGAAGAACCTCACCAATAAGGTCAGTGTAGGTCTTCCTAGAGCGACCCCTCCCTGCGTTGACACTCACCTCTGCCATATACTTAAATACCTTTTGTTAATCGTCTTTTACTCATCCGCTCAACATGACCGAACCATCTAAGCATACCCTTTTCTATTCACCCAAATATCCGGGGTTTATGAAGATTTTGTCCGGCATCGGCAATTTGGGTGATGGCAGCCCTACGTTTAGTGATCTCCTTGCCTACAGATTTCTCCAATATCGGAGGCATTGCATATGCGATGTCATCTCAGAAACAAAGTTGAAATGACTCAAGTGCCTATAATTATGTGTATTATGAGTCTGAAATCGCCAATCCGCCTTAAGCAAGCGTGATACGTTCTCTGTATAAGTGTATAGGTACAATAATAGGTTGGTATTACTTTAATTAAATTAATTTATAGGTCATACCGTTCCTTGGATATCGCTTCACTTGAAAGTCAACACTTTTTTTTATAATAATTTAAACACGAGTGCTTCACGCAAAGAGTCTTTGCCTTATGTTGTTAATCTATAGGTGCTTAAATCCTTTGCAGTTAATCTATGTAGATGCATATGATACAGGTGAATCATTAAGTTTGATTTTCATTATTAAGGTATTTAACTGATAATTTTGTTTTAATTACGTAAATTTTTGTGTAAGTAGGTACAGATACCTATTACCTACTGATTGAAATTTACAAAGAATACAGAAATAACATATTCGTATCATAATGAGTACCCACCAGGGTGCCTACCGCCATCTCTTATAACAGTATTATTTTACTTTGTAATTTCTGTTGTTGCATTTTCAACTCTCGGCACTGCTCCGATCGTTGAAAATTTAACAGTGCGGAAAGCAAAGTACTTAATATTAAAATGATATTGTTTTAAGAGGTTGTGGTAGGTACTGGGTAATAACCAGGTCAAGCAACCTGGGTTCGATTCCCAGGTCGAGCAAAGTGTTATTGGCTTTTTCTATTATGAATATTTATTAGTATATCTAGTAGTAGTAGATTTTACGCGAACTTTTTTCGCTACTTACATTTTCTTGTGAAGACTTTAGGTAAACAAAATTAAATCAAAGTACAAAATCAAGTAATTAACTCAGGTAATTACTGTTATCTACGTTATGATAAGTGTAGGATTACTTTGAGTAGTTGAGATTACAACATAATCACGACACACCTACTTACCGAGCGCCTATCAGGGGGCCTACCACAACCTCAAACAATATTACTTTAATATTACTTTGCGTTCCGCTCTGTTGGATTTTCAACGCTCGGATCAGCGCCGAGAGAAATTACAAAGTAGTATTAAAATAATATTGTTTTAAGAGGTTGTGCTAGGCCCCCATGTTAGCCAAATTGTTATAGTAGGGGAGCCCAAGATGCTAAATGCGGATTTACTCCAGCGTCGTGGGGACCTTTTGGATTGTGAAGATTAGATGCTAAAAAGTAAAAATGGTTACAAATGGGACCCTTTCACTGGTGGAGGGAGCGCATAAGTACTGATTTTCAAAAATGAAAAAAACAATCACTCGAGCGTGTCAGATATTAATAGTGTATGCGCCTCACGTGTTTCTGGTAACCGAGGAATATTAATCTGCCGGTTTGCATAGTGGGGGTGGCCGTACGAAAGGGTTAAAAATGGAAGAAAAAATTATGAATTAGACGTTTAACAAAAAACGAATCCCTAAACACCTCAGCAGAACGGGATATGCGAAAGGATTAACAGAACCATCATAGAGAAGGCGAAGTGTATGTTATATGATGCCATGATGGATAAAAAGTTTTGGGCTGAAGCCTGTAATACAGCCGTATATTTGCATAATCGAACAGTTTCATCTGTTTTAGATGGTAAAACGCCATATGAGTTATGGACAGGTGTTAAACCAGATATAAGCAATCTGAGGATCTTTGGGTCACCAGTCATGGTCCATGTTAATAAAGAGAAGCGGTCAAAATGGGATAAGAAATCCACTGAATGTATACTAGTTGGATTTCCCGATAATATCAAGGGTTACAGAGTGTATGATCCTGTGAAAAGAATTATAACCACTAGCAGAGATGTGATTGTAATGGAAAAAGAATCAATCATGATGGAGGTTGCATCTGAAGGCAAGGATCTGTGAATGATGATATGCCACAGGAAAGCTCGAATCTACAAGATTCAGTGGGGGATGACACAGATTCAACTATAAAAGAAGTGTCAGAAGATGAATCTCTTTCAGACTATATGCCGAGTGAGTATGACGTTTCCGTAGAATCTATAGATGATGATAATCATCGAGTCAGACCTAAAAGAGAACGCCGTGCTCCAGATAGATATGGTTTTGGTGGAATCTGCTACTCGGAGAATGATATGGTTTGCGGAGCTGATCTTACACTAAAGCAAGTGTTGAAAGGGCCTGAGGGAAACCAGTGGTTGCAGGCTGTCAAAGATGAACTAAAGTGCTTTGAAGATAATGATGCTTGGGATTTGGTAGATTATCCTAGCAGTGGTACAATTGTGAAGTGTAAGTGGGTGTTAAAAAAGAAAATAGATTATAGAGAAAAGATTTTTTGTTTTTTCTAATAATTGTGCTGAGACTGATAAGCTAAAATCTGTATTAGAATCTCAATTCAAGATTAAAGACTTAGGCCAAATAAGGCAGTGTCTTGGTATGTCAGTTTGTTATGACAAGTCTTTATTCTTATCTTTATTCTTATTTTTATAATTGTTTTTTATTCATCTTCATTGTTTTCACATGTAGAATCAACAAGAATAATGTGATATCAGGATTTTGTAAAAACCTAATTTAAAAAAGTGCCGTGGAGTTTCTTGCTCGTTCTTCTCCATAGAGGCCTACCTCCGTTTTGGAACGAGCAACTAGCTTCATTTTTCGGACTAAAGCTTTGGTTTCCTAGGATAGCGGTGCCGTCATATAGTGGCCGTAATACAGCGGTGAATAACGTCATTAGAATGTTGTTTATGTAAACAAAATGGCGAGGTTTCCTAGAGAGCGGTAACTGACACCGTAACATCAAAAAGCGATGCCGTCATTTGCATGACGGCCGTCTTGACGGTGTCAGATAGTTTCGTGAACGTTTCATTGATAGCGGTGAAGCTATCGTTTGACGTTTGTTTTAAAAAAATGACTGACGGTGTGTTAAAACGGCCGTGGAACTTTCCACATGTCGTCACCGTAAAGTCGGCCGACTTTTTGCATCCGTAATATTACGGCCGGTATATTACGGCACCGCTTTCCTAGGAAACCAAAGCTTAACTGACCGACTCCTTGACAATTCAAAAGTGCCTGTAAATGGTCTAATTGAAATAAATGTTTTGACTTTGACTTTGACTTTGACTTTGACTTTGATTTTGACTTTGACTTTGACTTTGACAAAAAACATAAGGTTTTAACATTAGATCAGAGTGAATATTGAAGAGTTGCTATTGAAATTTATTTTGGTTGACTGTAAATCAGTAGATACACCAGTGGAATGTGGATTAAAATTAACTAAAGATACGAGTTGTGATAAAAGTTTGCCTTATCAGCAACTAATTGGATGTTTGATGTATCTTGCCATACTCACCCGACCTGATATAGCATTCTCTGTTGGGTACTTAAGTCAATACAATAATTGTTATAATATTAAAGAGCAGTAGACTCATGCTAAACGTATATTAAGATATCTAAAAGGAACCAAAGATTATTGTATTAAATATAGTGGTACAGGTAACAAAGAGATAGTTGGCTATGTGGATGCAGATTGGGGTAGTGACATCACAGATTGGAAATCCTATACAGGCTACTGCTTTACTCTTTCAGGGGGTTTGATATCTTGGGGGAGTAAAAAACAGAAGAATGTTACTTTATCTAGCACAGAAGCAGAATATGTGGGTATATCTGAATGTTGTAAAGAAGCAATTTACCTTAGAAGCTTACAAAATGAAATTACAGGTCCTAAACAATGTATTGTAATTTTGAATGATAACCAGAGTGCACATAAGTTGAATTTTACATAATCCTGTATTTCACAATAGGACAAAGCATATTAGACATAAGATTTCATTTTAGTCGTGACTGTATTAAAAATAATATAGTTAAAGTTGATTATCTACAGACAGCTCATACGCCAGCTGATAGGTATACAACTTACAAAGTCTTTAAATTTTTATTTGATATAGTGGGGGTGTTAATTGAATATCAAAAGAGGTAGGTATGTAATGTAGGTAATTTAGAAGAATAAAATAAACGTCAGTTTGTCTGTTGTTTGAATTCACACGGTCGTTTTATTTATACATTGAAATACTCGAGCGCGTCAGATTGATATACAGACAGTTCAGCTTTATGTCCTTGTCGTGCTGATCCTTAATCTGACAATTATGTGCAGGGACTTCTTTAATGTGATGGTTTGAAAAATAAAATCCGCTGCCCTATACTGTATACAGGGCTTATATATGGTGGAGGTACATCACAGGGTGTAATTAAGGTATCCCCTATAATAACCTGCCGTGCTCGAGTAAATCCATAAATCCCTTCCTGGCCTCCCCTTTTTTTTTAAATCATCAAATGAGGACTCATTTGATGATTTTTACCGACGCAAAAAAAAGGGCTGCCATCCGTGCGGGTTTCCCCGGATTTGTCCTAGTTTAGAGGGCGTCCGGGGGTGTCCGGAAGGGATGTCAAAAGCGGGTGTGTTTAGTGTCAGAGCAATCTCGATTAAATGAAAGATAAGCGATAAATCAAAACAAATCTTAGTTAAAAATTATCGTAAGAATTCGATATATTTTTTTTATTTTTTTTTTTATTGGAAGTCCGGGAAAAAAGCTCTATTTCACCCGAATTTAAGTGATGGCAGCCCTTATTCAATGTGTTATTTTTATAGGACCTTCAACTTGATTATAAGGCTGACTGATAATTCAAATGAAAATAGGTACCTATAACTTTTATTTTGGGACCAACTCTGAAATAGGTCCTGTATGGAAAAATATATCTTGCCCCAGAAAATGTACTGAAAAAACACGATCAAAATGTATGATACAATGCAGCTGATTTCGTCCGTGTGTAACAAATAAACTTTGCATACTTAATTATAATATTATTCTAGATCACCACTAAATGTATATCTGACATTGGGGCTAATATCACTGATTTACTGTCCTTGGCTAATGGATAGGCGCGACACTAACGATGATGGCGAACATAGACATGGTGGTTTTGATCGATGGTCAATTAGATATGGGTAACATCATTATTAACAAATCATTCTAAGACATAACTTCTCTAAAGAAACATTTTAGCCCTGAAAACCCGATTCATTTTAAATTAACTGTCAGATTTTAGTTGTTCTAAAATCAATAAATAGAGGAGCTCGTAGCTAAGTACATAATAACAGCTGTAGGTACCTACGGGTCGATCCATCAGGCTACGCTTGGCGGGGTTGGTCCTAAAAGCAAATTACTCCGTTGGTCCCAGTCGGGACCAACGGTGTCTCGATATCTTTGACAGCCGTCAGAAACCCGAAAAGTCTGACAACCAGTCTTACCAAGGGTTAAGTATCGTATTACCAAGTTACTGGGTTGTGGAGGTCAGATAGGCAGTTGCTCCATGTAAAATACTGGTATTCAGCTGCATTCGGTTAGACTGGAAGCCGACCCAAACCTAGTCGGAAAAATAGTAGGCAGATTATGTAAGCATGCAAGGCAACATTGTAGGTATGACATAGGTTAGCATGTGCAAACCTCGAATTAACTTTATTATCCATTACAAGGTGAACGTGAAACATAATACCCGTCCTTGAAAACAATTGTCATACAGAACCAGCAATTTTGTGCCACAAAGAGCGGCCATTATCTACGAAATAATTAATATCCATATTTGAACGAGAACGACGAGTCGATCGTTTGTGGGAAATAAGGATGGCGACTGACTAGGGCTACAATCAAATTAAATGGCCGAAGAGTGCCCGGTTGATGGCAATAGGCTCACCCCCTTTTACATGGAACTTAAACGTAACTGGCGTAATGTGGGTGTACTAATGGGGTACACCTTTGCCTAACCACTTGAAATGATAACAGTGTCTCGATATAACGACAAATAATAAACCTTGTCAAAGTCAAAAGGTCGAAGCCAAAAAGTCAACGTCAAAAAGTGAAAGTCAAAGACAAATCATCTAGGTTAATTAGAGCAAAGGCACTTTTGAACGTTATTACAAGAGAAAACAATTGAATTAAATCTAGTTGCCCTTTACAAAAGGTAGTTCCGCATTCGTATAAAGTTCAATTATAATCGGTTCCTTAAAGTTCAACATTGTGGATACCACCTTGCAATTATTTAATCATTGAAATGTTTTAACTCCAGAGCTACATTAAAGCCTCCTACTTATAAAAGATAAAATAACAATTACCTCTTTATAATATTAGTATTTTATTAAGAAAACAATTTTTAAATGTTCCAACTAAACTTTAAATACTCCTATGACCCCTGTAGTGTTGTATGCACTTACATACATTCATAATCTCACGCCTTTTTCCCATGGGGGTAGGCAGAAACCACAGAACGCCACCTGCTACGATCCTTACATACTCCTTTCGCTCCTTTCGCTCCTTTTGCACAATATAAGCACAATAATTTGCGTGCGTTACTTACAATGCATGGCATCACAAATAGTGATTTTTAACACCCGAAAAAAAAGGTGTTTCGCCGCAATTATTTTTGCTAAAAGTTACTCAGTTTGATTGGACAGTATGCGTAATTAACGGGTTTGTGATTTTGCTTTTTACACCCCGCTTATGTACAAAGTAGTTATAACAAATACATAATTTTAATGAGATCACTAAGTATAGTATTGTACCAGTATTTTTCTGGACTATTGCAGTCCTCGGGCAAAGTGTTATTGGGTTTTTTCATCAGGAGTTTCTCAGTAGCAGCCTCGGAGTCTGGAGTTATGCCTGGTTGATGGCAAGCTCGCCCCCTATTACATGAGACTTAAACATATCAGGCGAAACGTGGGTTTACTAATGGGTTACACCTCTGCCTAACTCTTCGGGGATTACAGGCGTGATGTTATGTTATGTGTTATCGCAGTCCTAACCTAGTTGGCAGTTAAGTTTAAATTGATGTAATCCCATCCATAGAGTCAATTGAAGGAGTTGTTTCAAATTGATGCCTATACGCAGTGCGGTTTCAGTCCTTGCAAACTATTGTTACTCGTATACCAGCTGCAATTCTAGTAAAGGTTTCAAGTTTCTAGTGTTTTGAAGGAAGTATTAATTGGAATACATCTGCACAATAACATGATATGGATCTCTCATTCATTGTAGGTACCTAATGCAAAAAGGTATTTTAAAGCTTATTTCTTTTTTGTTTCTTTTAACTGGCGAAATGTGGGTGTACTAATGGGTACACCTCTGCCTAACCCTTCGGGGAGTAGTTTTTTTGTATGTTTGTAAGAGGTAAGCTCTGGAAGTACTGGTCTGATTATAAAAAAACTTTTACTGATAGAAAGCTGCACTTTTGCTGATTGTCTCGGATAGATGCTAGTATTAACCTATATTTAGGGCAAGGGCCTTTCTCGTTTTATGTGGATATTAAATAACTACAGAATAGACACAAGGAAAGTCATGTTGCGTTGGTTAGTTACAAGACTCAAAGGACCAAAAAATATCCAAATTGAGCTTAGATATTTTAAGCAAAAAACATATTTTAAGTACTAAAATAGCAATATAAGTAACGCAAACGATATAAAAGTGTATTCCTAAGACATTAGTGTTATTCTAGCATAAAATATTGCACCCTTTCCCACCCGGTGTATCAGGAACTTTATCAACAGTAACTTATATAATGAGGTATGTATGTGTCTACTTGAAGACCTAATGACGGAACAGAATGCTACTGAACTCATAACGGATAGCACATCTTTATGTTAACTACTATTATTATTTTTATTACTTCAGTGGTTTTAAAATAGTCGTATCAAAGGACCACAATTATTTTTGTCATAAATAATTCTCTGGAAGCTTTTTATTAGTTCCGGCATTGGATTTTAAGTGATTTTTGCTGTGGGAAATAGAGGCTGCTTTTTAATAGTAAGTAGTTCGGAAAGTTTTATTGTTAGTTAGGTATACTGACAGTGTTCTATGAAATCTGTCGCGTAATTATTGTATTTAGATTTTGATAAAGAGAAGTGATTGTGTTTACTATGGACCGTTAAATTGGGTCAATGCCACCAAAATAAACCAATTCTCGTCAATATTTCTCCCCTTTTTCGAATATATGATCTGTAATGATTTTGGATAAGCTAAGGATGTACCTACATTGACCTGTAGTCTTGACTGCTGAGCGTGGGGTCCTGGGTCCGATTCGCAGGTCGGGCAAAAGTGTTATTGGATTTTTCCACTAGGGATTTCCTAGTAGCAGCCCGGAGTTTAGAAGTTGGTAGTGTGCCACCCCCGTGCCTCGGAAAGCACTTAAAGCTGTTGGTCCTGCGCCTGATCGTGTCCATTTGTGTCGGATCGCCATCCCATCAGACTATGAGAGTAAAGGAAGAGGGGGTGTACCTGTGTTAGCGTACACACTAGTGCACTGAAATATCTATTTATCTATTGACTACCGTGACTGAAATCGGCCTTTTTCATTGTTAAAACGCGCTTATCTCTGAAATTAACAGTCGGATTGCATAAAATGATTTTGTATACTATAAAAGCCAGATTCCTGAGAAATAGGATAGGCTTCATAACGCTACAACCCAGGGGAGCGGAGCAGTAGGTAAACAAAGACGTAATTTAACGCGTGTGAAAAAACCACACGAAAAAGTCGCGCGCTGAAGCTAACATAATTTATATTTATAAAAAGTTTGCTAATTTATATTTATAAAAAGTTTGCATGTAAACAGATATCAATAAAAAAGTAATGACTCGTAGTTAAAAAACGATTTTCTATAATTTAAGTTTAATTTTGTCTCGATCAAAGTCCAATAATATGACTTATTGTTAGGACTAATGATGTGTACTTAAAACATATTGTTTTATTACAATACAAGCTTCTGCCCGTGACTTCCTCCGCGTCAAAGTTAGTATATTTATATCCTTCGAAAAACAAAATTGGGATAAAAATGCCCAGTAGCGGATCTGGGGTGGGGTAGCATCTGAGTTCATCAATATTTTGAAATTGGGATTATTTCCCGGACGCCCGTCTGTGTCTTTAAAAGATACCTAATGCCTAGAAAAAATTTGGAAAGTGAAAAAAAAGTCTTCCTGTATACGTAATAGACCTCATGGGCACGTGCTCAACAGTTGCACTTTGCAACCACTAAACTAACGAGAACTCCTAATTAATTTTAATATTTTATTAATCAGAAATCCCTGGCACTCAAAAGTTTTACCCGGATACTTTTTGGAAACCACTGTATTAGCCAGTGGGCAGCTCTAGCAGCCAATACAAAAACAGACAAGAAAATAAATATGTTAACATTCTACTTCGATTCGGGGCATTGTCCTACAAAACAATTGCTGTTTTTTATGCATTATCAATGTATTTGTACATAGATCCTCTGTTTTATTTAATCAACTGTCATATAAATTATAATTAATTCATTATTATTGACAAGTAGTGTTTTATGTGTTAGTCGTTTGAGTTTTTCACTGTGTCAATTCGATATTATCTTCTAGTAAGTCCAGTTTTAGTACGTACTAGCTTATGACCGCGGCTTTGTCCGGTAATCTGCGGAAAGCAGTATTTAATTTAAAATAATAGTTGCAGATACTCCTTATAACATCAGCTATCGGCCTATTAAAATCCTGTCAATATCAGTCCAGCCGTTTTGGAGACTGGTCGGAAGAAACAGACAGAAAAAAAAAAATTTTTGTATTAATACCGTGTGTAAACATTCATATAACTACGTTTACTATTTTATCATTACAAACTGACACTTAAATGGTATGTATTTGTATAAAGTATTCTTGCACAACACTGTCCTACGTTTTTGGTCCTAACGCAATAGGTTTCGTATCAAAGCAACGTATTCATTACTTTATCAAGTTGACGTTGCAACGTCAAACTCTACAGATGTTTGATTGACTCAACCTTCAATCCCAGTTCCCCATGTCACTTCAATCAAGAAACGTGAGCATCATGTACGCAGATAATTAATTACAGTTAATTAATGCATAGCTAATTATAAAAGGTAATCACACACAAGTAAAGAATATCATTAACTTTAAACTTTATTATTAGAGTAACATAAGGTAACATCACGCAATCCCCAAAGGGTTAGGTAGAGGTGTACCTAGTAGTACACCCACATTTCGCCCGTTATGTTGAAGTCTCATGCTCTCGTCAATAGGGGGCGAACCTATTGCCATCAAACGGGCAGAAAGAACGGGGAACAATTATTAGAGTAATGCAATTTAAAAATCATATTGTAATACAATTTTTACGTCACAAGAGCGTTTAGTAATAATATTGACAACTAGTTTAGAACTTCGTTCGCGTGGAAATCAGAGGAATGGTGAAATGGAGTTTGTGATGGTACTATTTACTCAACTTGACATGAAGTTAAAATTCATGTACCTACTCATATTATAGATATTGAATTCGAAATCAAATCAAATTAAGTAGATCGAATCCATAGTAAAAGTTTTCGTTGAGATGTATAGAGGATAATGTTATTACTGGCACGACAACTGCCCAGAAACGTATTGCACCTTGGCGCACTACCCCAGTGCGGCCCTGCATTAATTTACTTATTTGCAATATTCTCATTTTACAAAATCTTCAAAATCGTACGGCTAGATGACATGCTCCATTAAATGTTCGTGATGTCAAGGCTATTAATTTTTCATATAAATTGATATGTCATACCAAAAAATACGCTTACAAATGAACAGAATATTATCATTTTTTTTTTTTCGTAGAATCGACTGTGCCTTTCTTATAATATTTAGAAGTTAGGTAATACAATCGCAGACTTTTTTTAGAACTAATAAAAACCATTTTTACAATAGTTATTTCATTCCGTTTGGTCAGTGCAGTGCACGCCGGGAAAGCAGCCATTCAAGTCATTTGTCTCTGAAAAGTGAAATGATTTACAAATAGTAGGTATCTTTCATAAAAACAATTTTGTTTTACTATTTGATATTCTACGGCAATCGTCAATAATGTATGTATTATTATTATATAGTAATCTTTTCAAAGTGAAACATAATTATATTGTTATTATTTCCAGATATTAACTCTTACAAACAAACAAACAATATAACCACTTTATAACATTACTTTAGATAATAATATTATACAATTATGTGCATTGTCTATGAACTTCGCACTTCCTGTACTGTTAACTTGGATCATATCGTAAAATTATTGTTATTCATAAATTAACTGATAAAAATGTGTTTCTGATTTTATGCATCTTATTTTCGAATTGAAACTTATAAGGTGTCGTGATCCCATTACAAAATATTAATCCGGGCATAAATTGTTGACATTGGCAGATTAAATAGTTATGACTAGCTTCTGCCCGCGACTTCATCTGCTGCGTTGATTTTAAAATCCAGCCTAAATTAATTAATTTAGCTTTTTAGTTCTACATTATCCCGCGGGAACACAAAAACTGAATAAAATTTATACATATATTAGTGTCGTTAAAAATGTGCCTTTCAGCTTATTTTGTTCAAGTGTGAAAGAGTAACAAACATGCATCTATACTCTTCTTAAAGCCCAACAAATTCAACTCAATATTTTGTTTCAGACTGAACAAACCCTTTAGGACCAGAAACAGAACTCAAAGGACCAAACATGACTCTACATAGGATGGTCAATGACTCAGTTCATTGGTTTATGGGGGATCTGACATCTCGAATAGTGGCTGAGTCGGGGATCCCCGAGGACCGATACCACCTCGGCAAGATACTGCTACAAAGTTTTAAGGATGCTCCTGATTTTGTGTTGCAGGTCTGTAAGTTACGATTAAGACATGATAAATGCTTGATGCAAAAAGACACACTATTATTAAATCAAGATGTCCGGTTCAGGCGACATAATACAATCTAACTAATTTACTTTTTCGGTCTTGCAAATACCTGTTAGAATATTGATAAGTAGTTTAGAAGTTCTGAGGGAACAAACAAACATACATACCGGTCAAAATCATAACCCTCCTTTTGACTTTGCCGTAGTCGGGTAAAAAAGATGTTTATTTTGAGATTATAGAATTTCGTCATAGTAAATTATCTTCACAGATAGATGGGGCCACAGGTGAATCAGAAACATATGCTTCAGTCCTTGAGAGGACAGTGCGATGTGCCATCTGCCTGAAGAACCTTGGTCTGCAGCATGGAGACGTTCTGATCCTGATGGCTCCCAACCACTTGGACGTTGCCATACCCTTGTATGCTGCTCTGTATCTTGGAGTGATAGTGGCTGCTGTTGACAGGACCTTGACAACAAGTATGGCTTATTTTCAGTGAAAATGACTTAGTCTGTCACAATCTCTTAAAAATTTGATTAATTACGTAACAATTATACTAATTAAATATGCCAAATGTGTTGCTTTACTATCTAGAAATAAATATTCATTGTACGTCTGAAACATATCTTAAGCAAGGCGACCGACTCTCATGCATGACGTTGAGGGTACCGGGCATCAGTGACTTGTTCTATTTTATTAGTAACTTTAAAGTATATCTTCGATATCACAGACATCGGTAAAGGAAAATATCATGAAACCTGAACGTATGATAAATATAAATCTGAAGTCGCCAATCTGCCTTGACCAAGCGTGGTGCTCAATGATCAAGCCTTCTCTGTACCGGAAAAAGCCTTTGCATTGCAGTGGGACAATAGTAGACATCACTACATTTTTACTAAAAGAAATCATTTAGCAATGAAGACGCTGTCTATAGCGTCATTAACGCTTGAATTGTCTTATAAAAATAGAATAAGAAAGGAATTTTCCGACCGATTGTGTATCGTGTGAACTTTGCGCGATCAATTTATCGATGCGCGTTTATAGGCCTCTATTACACTAAGATGCCAAGGCGAATAGCGTGCAACCAAATCAAGCTACAGCCTAGTATACCGGCCTTAATTGTAATTTCATTTCTAGATGAACTTCAACAAACCTTCGGTTTCTCAAAACCAAAGATAATATTCTGCCAAAGCGACAGAGCCTCAGATGTGCAGCTGAGCCTGAACAACTTGAACTTGGACGCTCAAATTGTTAGCTTCGATAAAGGGGATTATCTCTGCAGTTTTCAGGACTTCATGGAGCAATACGGAGATGACTCGCTCGTTGAGGATTTTAAGTAAGAAATCTTCTCGACCTTCCCGTTACCCTTTTACAAATTTGGTCCTTTGAGTCGGTGCGACTAAAAAAATAAAGTATGTAAACGAACTAGATTCTTTTAGTGTATAAGCATACTCTATTTATCTAATTGTAATACTTTTGAGTCTATCGCTATTGTTATTCAATTCCGTATAGTATTTCGCTCCATTGACCCCAACAATCTTTCTAAGATCTTGTAACAAAGTAATTTGAACTCTACAAGAGGTCCTTAGACGTACTAACTTATCAAGATAGTTATCGCAATCTTGCCTGTAAATAAAACAGTGTGTACGGTGTTTTGTCTGTATTGTTTAGTTATATAGTTGCACATCATTTTGCACAAAGAGTGCTAAATTAAATTATAATGTATACGGGGTGGATGGGATATCGCTACAAACACATTATCTTGGATTCCGTATATGATTCAAGATCCCTATCAGCACAGAATTTATTCGTCGTTTATTGAAAAAACTCTGCTGTTTTATACGAACCCTAATAATCTCCCGTTAATCCTCGAAGTCTAGAATCATGTAATAAAACCATGATGGTTTTTGTCACTATGTTACTTCCACCATCCCTACTTGCTTAAGTACTTGATTTTTTTTTGCCTTAACTCATCATCATTGATTTTTAAAATAACACTGTTATCTAAAAACACGTGCAAAATACAACATTTCCACTACACGGTAACATGCACCCAAATGCATAACGTGACCGATTAATATTTGATTGTGACGTCTACTATCTAGTACAATTCCAGGTGTACTGACTTTGACCCTGAAGACTCAGCTGCGTTCCTTATAGCTACGAGTGGTACTACTGGCCTACCCAAAGCTGCTGCAGTTACCCACAAGAACTTCGCTATCATTACGCCTTATGTGTGGTAAGTACTGTGTGTTCTGTTGCCATTGTAAGTTGATGGGTGTGGATATGGTGTTTCGGGTTGTGACTTATGGTCGCCCTGTTGCTGCTGCGGCGGGGGTCCTGGGTTAGATTACCAGGTCGGATAAAGTGCCTATATCAGTATTTATATAACTTTACTCTCTTCCTCTAGGTCTAGGTTCACAACATTCCCAACACCGACACGCCTCGCCATGATCGGTTCACCTCTACAATGGCTTACGGCTATCTTGAACTTCATCATATCACCGATACTGAGGTTCACCAGACTACAAACGTCGCAGACGATGACACAGGAGCATGCGTATGATCTGATTAACACGTATAGGGTAAGAGACATATTGAGTTATAAGAAACATGCTTCAATTTGTATGAAGAAGAAAGTGTTCGTAGTTTATAACAATAATAATGTAATAGGCAGCTGTGGAAATAAACAACTGTTAGGGGTAGTATTTCATCCATCAACCTTAGCTTTAATCCAACATAAACCTGAATCTACGATAAATCAAACCCAGATGATCCATATATTTCGTCAGCCCGTAGTAAAAGTTGATCATAATGATGAGTGCAAAGATCCTTTTCAGGTTTATGGTAAACAAAAACAAAGGTCTTATTCTTCATGTAGTAATTATTCAATAAAGAGTGACCATCTCAATAGTACTTATTAGTATTATTCGCAGATTCCTTCAAGAATCCAGAACTTCTTAAGAACAATATTTTTTTGTTTAAAACGACACACCACCTGTCTTTGCAAGCTCGTAATACCTGGTCTTTCTTACAGCCAACCTACACAATCTTCAGCCCGACAATGATGACTACCCTCATAAAGCCTGATGAACGTGATCAGTGTGACTTCACATGCTTAGAACTCCTTATGTTAGGTGGAAGCGCTGTGCCTCAGAACCTGATTGATGAATTGAAGGTCTGTACCTAATGGAACTATTGGTTCTTAGAGTTCTGAAGTGCCGAAAATGTTCTCAACTAACTATTAAGACCTATTTATCTTCTTTAAACACCCCACGACCCATTGCATACACCTAAACACACAATATAAAAGTCTGCAACAATTTTTGCTCAACGTTACTTCGTTTGATGGGCAGCATAATTAATGGCTTTGTGATGTGTCTTGTTACACCCTGTATATGAGAGTAACTCATGCTTTACTGATAAATTTATCCAAATTATCTATTTTAGATTATATCCCCAGACACAGAAGTACTGAACGTATTCGGCATGAGTGAGTTAGGTGGAATCGCATTTCACGGAGAAAACCCTGCGCCAGGTTCCTGTGGCAAGCCGATGGGATGCTTCCAATATCGGGTAAGGAAATTAAGCTACTCCACACTTTGTAAGCCCTTTCCGAAGTGGTGATATGGAATAACGATGCCTAACAAAAGTATTAAGACGTCGGTTGATGACCTGTTTTTGCTTTGATTGATAAAACAATAATTATCTTCTGTTGATTGTAGATTATTAATGTTGAAACACAGGAAGATATTTATGAGCCCAATGTGCCTGGCGAGTTGTGGATCAAAGGACCAAGTGTTTTCAAGGTATGAATATTAGGACCAAATTCTATTGTATGACAAATCAAAAAAAAAATATTCATCTTGGCAATGAGAGATTTTTAGAATATAAAGAGAACAATCTTAGATAGTTATAATCAAGACTTCTCAAGAAGTTCTAAAGGGTTAATATGCTTACTGGTTTTCCTACTATGCTCATGCAGAAAAAAAAAACACATTTTAAAACATCACACACATAACATCAATATATACTCGTACTATTAGATTTCAAAACTTGTGAATATTCTTTAACAGGAATACTACAATAATGTCGAATATTTTCTTTAACAGGAATACTATAATAACGTCGAGGCTACTGAAGAGACTTTCGCCGAAGATCGTTGGTTCAAAACTGGTGACACTTTCTACAGAGATGAAAACTGGAACTTCTTTTTTGTGGAGAGGATCAAATTACTGCTCAAATACAAAAGTTATCAGGTATGTTTTCGACCTTACCTCACACATAACCTCGACTTTCAACAGAGTCCCCCAAAAAAGTCATTTTCTTCTTTATTAATGGCGCAAGTGAAAAAAGGGGAACCTGTAATGACTATTTACTATTTAAGTCCCATGTAATAGGGGGCGAGCCTATTGCCATCAACCGGGCACAAATCCATAATCCGAGGCTGCTACTGAGAAATTCCTGATGGAAAAAATCCAATAACATTTTGCCCGACCTGGGAATCGAACCCAAGACCTCATGCTCAGCAGTCGCACTTTGCGTCCACTAGACCAATGAGGCAGTCCTTTCTATACCTTGTATTTTTTAAACACAGATTTCACCAGTAGAAATAGAAGCGGTAATCCGTCAGCACCCAGGCGTTTTAGACGTCGCGGTGACAGGCGTTCCGGACGACGAGTGCGGCGATCTTCCTGTGGCGTGCGTAGTGCCGAGACCAGGGGCTGAACCCAGCGCCGACGAGATCAAGGATTGGGTCAAAGGTACTGCCTACTACAGTACGAATATTAGGAGATTTTTGGTCCTTTTTTACTTTTGAAAATGGGTTGAAAATGTGTATAATATGTATTAGTTTGTTTGAGAGTGGTATCTGTATTAGGGATACTATTGTACTGCTGCTCAGAATATTTTTGGAAGTCTTCAATTTACCTTATTTACATGACCAGCCAGCTACGTGGGTGTCAAAAGTTATACTGACGCGCCACGACACACCACGCTATGATAATGTGAAGCTAACTTTTGGCAACAGAGCTACAGAAAGGATGTTACTGCCACATTAATAATAAATATCCTTTTTTACATTTTTCTAACAGAATCTCTCTCAGACGCAAAGCAACTCAGAGGCGGCGTGTTGTTCGTCGACGCTATACCGATGACCGCATCTACCAAAGTTCACAGGCGGAAACTAAAACAAATGGCTTTAGAAATGCCCAGGGAATAGAAATATTTATTTAACAAATACCTATTTAGCACAAACTTAGTTTAATGCACATTGAATAATGGCCCGATTAACAAGTTTTGTAGTATTATTTCAACTTAACGGCATATATTAATTAATTTTGACTAAACTTTCATGTTCACACATTTCAAGCTGGCGTTTGATTAGGGAAGCACGTGTGATGCGTATGAGTAACACGATTTATGAAACTTAAAATTTAATTTATTGTCGCTGAAAAATCAAGGTAACGGCGAAAAAGTTTATAATAATATAATTATTGTAACTGCTACTAAACTCTCTAATAAAAAAAAGCAGGTTTAAAACCTAAATGTATCAAAAAGTATTTAATGCAGTCTGCTTAAGACTCAATATTGAACAATCCGTAAAACTAATAGAGATATATAATATATCTGTCAAATCATGAAATTAATGTCCTCAATTGTCCGATTAGAATAAAGTTCATAATCGAATGCAACGTGTCGAAACGCTTTTTTATTCAGCGGCTATTTTGTGTCCACATTGGCAGCTTTTATCACAGACTTTTTTAGGGCCTGTCCATAGATATAGGTCAGTAGTAGTTAGTACATCATAGAACTTTAGTTTACTGTCAAACTATTGTCAAATACACTGAAAAGTGAAAAATGACAGGCGGTGAATTTGTAACTTCTGCGTGGTAAAATGTTACATTCTCTCTTCTAAAGTAAATTGTACCTTATCATTGCACTGAAATGTCTATAATAAGTACACTTGTAAGTAATAAAACATAATTTTGATTTAAATTACAAATTCAACTCTTTAATAACGGCTTTTGTGAAAGAAGCACCTCAGTTTTTTGAAACACGTAGGTACCTTGGTATTTGAATCTTTATTATTTATAAAGCAAACGAACGAAAACCAACGAAAAAGCTTTTCAAGTTTTTTAAGCTTTTCCAGTTTTTTCGTTTGTATAGACCGAGTAAATGTCATCACCAACACCAACAGACATTATTGTACTAGTAACTATCGTTTACACGTCTCTAGTCTTTAGTTCAGTGCAGGACTAAATTATTTTTGTAAATTATCTGTGTATTTCTTGTTAAAAATATGCACTCTACTAACGGCTGGAAATGTGTAAATGAAGTAGGATTAGATGAAGAAAACTCATTAAGTAATAGAAAATATTGTGTATTTTTAGATATTGTATTTTATTTTAACGCGCTTTTTGTGATTGTTATTATTAGATTAGATAAATAAACGTTATTTTATTAGACTTGCATTGTTTATTCTTTGATTAACCTTACTCCAAGAAAAAATGTACCCAGGTCCTACCTACGCCCCCCTTGGTGTACCTACACTACAGAACCCCTTTATTTTTAAACTTTATTTTGTTTTCATTATTTGCTGCTATAGCAACTATAGCACACTACTATAAATAACAATACGAAATACCCACCTCTATGTATTTTTGAGGCAGAGGCGGCCTTACCCATTGCGAGGCTCCGGGCGGCAGGTCTTTGCGAGGCCCTTTGTCCTTCGTGAAAAGTCTGGTTGTTTGGTTTAGGTGTTTGTCATGTTTGAGGGGAAATGGTGTAGTTATACAAAGAAATAGAATTTGAGTTTTAAAATATTTCACATTGAAAGTTTTATCAAATTAACTAATACAGAGATGTTAATTTTTAAAATTGATGTTTGCGGCTTTTCTTAATACTAAAATCTTTAACACAACTTTTAGCACAATAATCTAGCGAATGAGCTACGTCATTTTCGATTGAAAGAATAGCAATTAAGGGCTGAAAGCCGATCTTGTGTCATCGAATTCCTCAAATATGTTTTAACAACTTAACTGTCCAATGAGTCACATATGACTCACGGAGAACTTTTGGAATAAGTTCAAGAGTCACAGATGACTCTTTTCTTTATACAACTTTGACACATAATTTTGTTATGAGCGTAGAGTAATATTATAATTATAATTACGTGAAATTAAAAAAATAATTAAAATTAATTAAAAATTGTATTTTTAAAGGGACAGTTAAGTTGTTAATAATTTTTCTAAATAAAATAAAAATAAAATAAAATAAAAAATAAAATTCATTTATTTATCTTACACATCGTTCTTTACATGTATACAGTTGTTAAATTATAGATTTAGCAGAGAACTGAGCAGTTAAACAGCGGGTCCCAAACTAGGCACAGCCTGTATCTTGGAGACCCAGACGCTACACAAGGTTTACAATGACTGTGTTCTGCTAGCAAATGAATAATTTGGCCGAACAAAGATAATTAAATCAAAATAAAATTGCATTAAAATTGCGATTACATACTGAGACATTATTATAGAGCGTTATTAACATTGATAAAAATATAGATTTAAAAATAAAATTAAAAGTAAAAAAAAGTAAAAAAGAAAAAAAAAAAACAGTTACGGTGAGAAGGTGCTCGTGTGTTCGTGCGTATGTGTGGGTGTATGTGTGTAAGTGTTTGTAAGGGTATTGATCACCTCATAAAGTTTGTGGGTATTAAACTTGGGCTAACAGAGTAAACTTTCCGTTTCCTCGTAGGTCCGGCCCAGCAGCCATTCTTTTAGTTTAGTTTTAGCCTCAAAGTAATTGTCGGGTACACTGAGAGTTTTGCTTACAGTATTACTTTAATACATTACATTAATAACTTCCCTAGGATCAAAATCAAGATTTAATATATTTTTTAAAGGAGGATCGGCAAAAATGTATGGAAGCTGGTCTAGAAAGCAATAACAACCACACATGTGTCATTAGGTAGCCCTTGTAATTTACAAAAATAGTTATTAAGGCGGGTCATTTCAAATCACTGGGAGAAAAAAATTATGGCGATGTATATAAGTAATATTTAAGCAAAATTGGCTGCAGGTGCACTAAAATCTCCATGTCTGTCAAATCTCAAATACCATACTACGGAGATAATAATGTGTACAGCTGCCAGTATAAATGCTCTAGGTATAAAAAAATCGTGATATCAAATCCAGTAACCAACTGAGATCAAACAGTTAAATTGGGTGACCCAGATAAGGACGTCCAAACGAAAATTTTGGAAGCCTCTCCTCTTGGACTATCCAAACCACCCCAATGTATGTTCTACGTTTTTTTGTGGTTTAGGAGCTAGACGATTTTTAGTACTTTTTTGGGACATTCTTCCTTTCATCTGATTTTGTTGATTTTCTCTTTTTGTTTCGCGTTTTTTGGAAATATTTTTATTGGTAATTAATCCTGAAAGTGTGGTCTTTGATCAATTAAAACAATTGTCTGTCTTATCTTCAACCGAAATTACCAAAACTTAGTCCAAAGGGAAAAATGTTGTTTTGTAAAATTCGTTGCAGTTTTTCGGCCCTTAAAGAAAAATTACAATAAGGGCCCAAATGACCTTAAAGTAATTTCAAAAACTTCCACAGACTCTCAGCTGAAGAAGTTCATTTGATAAGAGTTCAAAGCTGATGGAAATGAACTAAAATGAACTCTTATCATGTTTTCAATACAATAGGAGAGCTTTATGTCATTGTCTTTATTAGATAACATCACTATTTTTTTAATTTTGTGAACCTTAGGTTAGGTTTAGCTAACCTAACCTTAACTTGCCTACCCATTTTTTTTTTATCGTGGGTAAATCCTCATGGACTATCCCCCGTCTAGGGGAAGACGGGAGGGTGTGACGGACTTATCGGCTAAAACCACCACGGTGTTCCTCGACACACCTTTGGGCGGGGGTACGGGATTCGCTCGCGCATTCTATCGCGCCCCCGCCAGGCTTTGACCCGCCACCTGTGTAGGCGGGTCTCGTCTACGTCGGCGGTCTAAGCGCCGCCGAATCCTCTAGTGTGGCGCGCGCGGAACACGTGCGCCGCCTACACCGGCCTGCATCTGATCGGGCGGTGAACTACCCCTAGGTCCACCGCCCGCAGGCCGGCAACTCATGGAAGCCCGAGCCGGTCATTATGCGCCCTCCGGCGCCCGGTGCGTCTTCTCCTGGAGGGAAGCGAGGCAGTTGCTTTCCTCTCCCTCTCTGCCGCCTCCTGTGCGCGCATGACGTGCTGGCAAAAGGAGGCGACAGCCTCCCACGCACTCTCGCTCCCGACCATCGAGAGAACGACGTTCGGGAGCGAGAGCCTAGGTCACCGACTACTGCGGAGAGTTCACGGCACTGCCTTGCCCAAGCCGGGCAATCCGCCAGCGTGTGCTGCGCCGTGTCCTCCAGGCAATCTCCGCAGTGGTGACAACCGGGCGATTGTTCCTGGCCTATGCGACACAGATACTTCCCGAAGCAGCCGTGTCCGGTCAGTATCTGCGTCAGCCGGAATGTGAGGGCGCCGTGCCGGCGCCCTAGCCAATCCTCCATGACGGGTCTTACCGCCGATAAACCTAACCCTAACCTAACTTAAATAACTAATCCGAATCACCATTGTGCTAATAATAAACATAACATAGAACTCCTATGGCATTGAAAACATGATAAGAGTTCGTTTTAGTTCATTTCCATCAGCTTTCACTATATTGCTTTTTCGCCTTACCGTGTTCGAGCTTCTATTGCACCGAATAATGTCCTGTAAAATACTAGTTTTTTGTATTGTTTCAAAGAGCTGAGAGTCCGTGGAAGTTTTTGAAATTACTTTAAGGTCATTTGGGCCCTTATTGTGTTTTTTCTTTAAGGGCCGAAAAACTACAACGAATTTTGCAAAACAACATTTTTCCCTTTGAACTAAGTTTTGGTAATTTCGGGTGAAGATAAGACAGACAATTGTTTTAATCGATCGAAGACCACACTTTCAGGATTAATTACCAATAAAAATATTTCCAAAAAACGCGATACAAAAAGAGAAAATCAACAAATATTCTAAGGAAAGGAAGAATTTCCCAAAAAAATACTAAAAATTGTCTAGCTCCTAAACCACAAAAAATCGTAGAACATACATTTGTAGTCTAGGTTTGGATAGTCCAAGAAGAGAGGCTTCCAAAATTTTCGTTTGGACGTCCTTATCTGGGTCACCCTGTAGAAGCAGGTACACAAATCAGTAGGTAGTCAATATCAATGTCAGGTTAAATAGTCGCGGAAACACAAATAAATCCACTTGTAACGTACCTAGTTAGGTACTCATAAAGCGAATACAAACCAACGACTGCAAATGGTGATAAAAAAAATCCTCCATTGCAAATCCTTTTTAATTTAGCAATTAAAGAGGATTGGCAGCAATAACTTTTTCCCCCAGCGTGCAACGATTTGTAATGAACCGCCACAATAACTATTGTTGCAAATTAAAAGAGCTATTTAATGACATAATTATGTGTGGTCGTTATTGGTCTTTAGGCCATTTTGCCGATGATTCTTTGCTTGGGTTGTGGCGCGAGGCCCCTGCAAGAGCGAGGCCCCAGGCGATTGCCCCGTTCGCCACCCCCTAAGGCCGCCACTGTTTTGAGGCTCGTGTTTACTTGGGCTGTTCCATTCCATTAGTACTTACCCACCTACGTAAACGCCTACACAATTTATGATAGCAAACCGCAGGTACGAGTTTGCGTCGTAATTCAAAATCAACAGGTATTTATGAGCGTTTGTACGAGTAAACGCTTGAAATCGCGGAAAAAGAATCAGCTGCTTTATAATAATATTAATAATTTAATAAAAAGACATTATCCTTACTAATATTATAAATGCGAAAGTAACTCTGTCTGTCTGTCTGTCTCGCTTTCACGCCTAAACCACTGAACCGATTTTGATGAAATTTGACATGGAGATAGTTTAAGACCCGGGGAAAGACATAGGCTACTTTTTATTAGACTTCGACTTCGTCTGCGTCCGCGATAACCGACATTTGCGCGGACGAAGTCGCGGGCAAAAGCTAGTTAGCCAATAATTTGGAGACGCAAATTCTACAAACACTTTATTTGAGCCCTAACATCGTGATTAATTTTAAATTCAATTATATGTATGTTGCTTTGAAATTAATAAATAGTCAGTTGAGTTTGAAAAGTAGGTAAGTGATATAATATCCATAATCATTAAATCGATGCGGGAATCGCGTTACGTGACGTTTAGTAAAATGCGTCACAGTGCAGCCTTGTCGTTAACAATAAATTGCAGTACATTCTAGTACAATAATATAAAGTAGGTAAATGGACTTGCATGACTGCACTCGGAACGAACTGGTCAAACAACATTCTACAAAGTAGCTAGTTGTACTTGAATGTCATAAATATGTTTTTCTTGTAATAACTACTTATTCCGGTAAAATGATATTAAAGTAACGTTAGTTCGACGCACAGTCAAACTCCAAATATTAATCTTTAAGAAGATCTCAATAAATGGTGATAATAGCAAAGCACAAAGATAAAGATAAAAAAAAAAAAAAAAAATAAAGATAAAAGACAAAGCTAGAGAAAAAGATGGAAAGTTAAAGTTAAATTAAACAGCTGAGGAGATTTTTTGTTTAAATGTGCTATCTCTGGAACTTCTAGTCAGATTTGAAAAAAAACTTTTTGTAGGTACCTATGTAATAGCCAGATTGATGAGGAATATTTGATTTAGCATGAGGTCTTTCTTGGGTTCGATTCCCAGGTCGGGCAAAGTATTTTTGGGTTTTTCCATGAGAAATTTCTCAATAGCAGCCTCGGAGTCTGGATTTGTGCCCGGTTGAAGGCAATAGGCTCGCCCCCTATTACATGTATAGGACTTAAACATAACTGTTCTAATGGCTAACCCTTCGGAGATTACAGGCGTGATGTTATGAGTTATGAAATAACCCTCGCAGACGAAGTCGTGGGTAGAAATTAGTAAATAATAAAGCAAGTAGGTAGGTACCTATTTCGGACTGACGCATCGGGTGATGACGTCAATTTATGCAGCAATTTAATTTTTATCCTTTTTATTACCTATTCTCCTGTTAATTTCCTTGTCCTCTAGAGTCTGCGAGGTTGGTAGATATAAATGTATATGTAGATTACGCGTCACGTTGTTTGTCCGGGATGGACTCCTAAAGTACCTAGGTACTCAACCATTTTTTATGAAATATGGCTTACTGTGTGTAATTTGGTCAAACTTAAAGGATAGGGTAGTTTTTATCTCGATTTTAACCTTAATATCTTTACTTACTTCAAGCCACAGCAACGCGTGGTCGAGTCAGCTAGTTAATACTTAAAAATTATAACATTATTGTATTACAAATTATAGCATGACAACCAGACAATGACTACCGATTCTGTTGTGTATGCACGAGCTTAATTAATTTAGGCTGTCCCTATCTTCTTCTCTCTAATAAAACAAGAAAGGGACGGACTTAAATAAGAGCTATGTAATTTAGTTGATCTAAAATTTCCACACTAACATGGTTGACATGACGAATTTCAAGGCAAAACTAATTTGACATCGGTCAACGCACACAGAGCGACAAAACACTCGAAACCGTTATTCATTATTTGTTAATTGATAAAGAACAAAAACTTATACTAATATAAGGAACTATTAGTTAATTTGTGCTAATATTATTCATTTCAACTTTATGCACATGTAAAAAAATACACTATACTTACAAAGGCGGACTTAATGTAGGTATGTTAAAAAATCGAAAGTGAGTTTTTTTGTTACGCTTTCTTGGCTAAACTACTGAACTGATTTTAATGAAATTTGGTACACACTAAGCTTGAACCCCAAGAAACGACATAGGCTGCGATTTCAGCGGAAAATCTAGGTACATTTAGGCAGACGAAGTCGCGAGCAAAAGATAGCGCAATATAAATGTATATATAACAAATACCACGCGGAGTTACTTATATCTTGTGCAACATTTTCAACTCTAAATGAGATATATAAAGTCCATTATCAATATTAATATGAATAAAAACCGGGCGAGATAGCGCGCTGACCCAAACTTAGTTCCCATCTATTGCCATCCTTTTTTTTAGCCGTCTGACAGAAAGAGATGCATGTCTCTAATTTTAGTTTTTTTTTTGCGAATGTTTTCACGTTCATATTATACCTATCGTATTTTCAGGTTTGACTACATAATCTAAATACTTAATTGACTAAATTTTATACCGATGCGGTACCGACATTGTCCTTAAAAAAAGAGGCTATTACGACTGCGACCCGCGCAGTGCTAAGTTCCCTACCTACTTCCACATGTTATGAGTACCTACGCGGATTACATGCGCGTGCGCCGCTGTGTAGTAACCGCTTTATTATAAATCATACCGTCTGACTACACTGTCGTGTTACGTAAACATTTGATTTAGTAGCGATTGGGCAATAGATTAGTATAGTGCGTACAATTCGTGTGTTGTTTTGAAAGGAATATTGGTTCAAAATAAATGTAATAGTGTTTTTTTTTATTGGTAAGTAGTTCTTTTCATAAACATTTTTTTTTAACGTACAAAATTATTTATTTTAAAAAATGTGTGTTAAAGAAGTGTCCCACCCGCAGCGAGGGGTTAAGACCCAAGCTGACTGTCACCGCGATCCTAGAACGCAAAGGGCATTAGGGAACACGGATGTGTTTTAGTCAGTAAGAGTCTGACACTTCTTTCCGCTCCGCCCAGAGCGGAAGAAGTCAATTGATGATTTCCCATCCTTAAAAAAATATACGACTCAAGCTGACTGTGGTTAGCGATCTAGATTGAAGAACCTCCTCACTATGCGTGCATTGTCCAAAACAATCGCCTTCTGCATCTGACTCTTGATCTAGCTGTTGAGCGATAGTTTCTTTAGATGTTGGTCAAAACTTTTTGCTATACCTAACAATAATAACACCAGCAGCCCTACCATGAACTCTTATCGCGATCCAAAAACTGAATTTGTTTTTGGATCGCGATAAGAGAAAATACGTCAATATAACGCATAAATTGATGCGTTATATTGACGTATTTGAAGAACAATTCAGTTTTTGGATCGCGATAAGAGTTCATGGTAGGGCTGCAGTACAGAATTTTATTGTCCCACAGCAGGCTAAAGGGCTCTTCTAATAAAAAAGAAGGCACGAGCATTGATTTGATATTTTTTTATTCTTTGCAACAAAAAAAATACAAATACGGATTTAATGCCTTTGTCATTCTCCACCAGTCAACCAAAGGTGGTGAAGAAATATCATGGCAGGTGCAAATTGTTGTATGGAGGAAATAATATGGTGATTTGACAGGTTTTGTATAGAAAATAAATGTCAAACTGTTATATTTATTCTTTGGATTTTATAAAAGTTACCTATCTGACTATTGAAAAATCAGCCCTAGAACAACTAAATTAGAGACAAGAAATAGATAACTTATGTTTAACTAAGTTAGGTAGGGACCTAAGATACTTTTATATGTTAAAAAGAAAGGGGTTTCTACGCTAAAAATAAATAAAACCACGCGATTACAATTTTATTACGAACGAAGTCGCGGGGCTAGTATTATGTATGTAACATAATATAAAAATAAATATGGCTACCATATGGAATAATACTAACATGTACAAAAAGCTACTGGACCGCAATAAAAAAGCGAACATTATTTATTATTTTGTCCTTTTTTAATATTATTCTACGGAAAAACTAACAATTTCAATTTCAATTGTTAGCTTTATTATTCTTTGTTTTATAATACGAAATAATTGCATGACGTATACCTACACCTGCTATGTTAATTATTTTTTATTTAAATACTAATTAATTAATTATGTACATAAATATTCTTTGTAATCATTGTCTATTATGATCAACGGTTAGTATTATTCATTATTATAGCCTCTGCCTACAACTTCGTTCGCTTTTTTTCACCCGCGTTAAGTTACGTTTTTGGTTACTGCTCCGCTCCCGTGTGTCATAGCGTGATGTTATATAGCTGGTATTATTCCTCAAGAATCTGGCTATCATATACAAAAATATTTTTTTAAATCCGACTGGTAGTTTTAGAGATTTGCGCTTTTAAACAAACAAACAAAAAATCTCTTCTGCTTTTTAATATTACTAGACTTTTGTCCTCGACATCGTCTGCGTAAACGTTGGTCGAAGTCGAAAAAAAACTAGCCTATGTCCTTTCTTAGGGTTCAAACTAAGCCTGTACCAAATTTCATCAAAATCGGCTCAGTAGTTTAGTCGTGATAGCGTAACAAACAGACAGAGTTACTTTCGCATTTATAATATTAGTATGCATAAAGTATAGATATTTCAACTAAAATACACTAGTTAGTGTTGACACTAGCATGTTTTACCTTATTTGAGCAGTCTATTGTTCGGAGTTTGTTTGTTTTTCTTGTTTGAATGCGCTAATCTCCGGAACTACTGTTGCTATTCTAAAAATAATTTCGCTAATAGGAAGCTACGTTAACCCTGAGTCCTACATGCTATATTTTAGATATCGCGGACAAAATGGAGTTTAACGTAAATATTATAGTTTGTGAAATGATGTTTGTTTTAACTGTTAAGGCCACAGATACATTACAAACAATAATATTTATGTAGTTGTTGTTTTTTACGAACATAATTTTCGGCCATGAAAACGGTCATTCACACTACAGTGTACCTATCTAGAGATTAAATGTAGGTAGGTACGGGTATCTACTTTAATTATTATTATGTAAGGATTAGTGTATCTTGAAATACGTACTTACTTACTTTCTAAGTTCATTTTAAACATTACTAACATCTGTAAAAGAAAACTTCGTAAGGAAATCTGGACTTTAAGTCTGAAATCGCCAATCCGTCTTGAGCAGGCGTGGTGATCAATGCTCGTGCCTTCTCAGTATGAGAAGAAGCCTTTACCTTGATGTGGGACAATATAAACCGGGATGGTTGGCGCTCTTTGGGGGGGAGGCTTATGTTCAATAGTAGACGGCTATAGGCTGATATGATGACGATGATTATCTATAGGTAGTATACATAGATTATCATCATCATCATCATATCAGCCTAAATTATACATTTATACTTACATAGTATAGATTCTATACTATACAGGGTAATTGAAAATATACCCGAAACCTTAAAAGGTGTCATTGTACTCATCATTATGAACAACTTTTACTATGGGACCAACCCTGAAATCATGAAAAAAAAATCAGCTGTTTCCTACTATAAAATGCTACACAACACGATCGTAATGTATGAAACAGCTGATTTTTTTTTCATGATTTCAGGGTTGGTCCCATATTAAAAGTTATTTATAATGATGAGTACAATGACACCTTTTAAGGTTTCGGGTATATTTTCAATTACCCTGTATATAAATGTATAATTTTATGAAAATATTCTCAACTTTTTAGACCTATGTATTCTACTCATTTGTAGGAAGTTTCAGTAAAATCGGTTCATTCATTTCTAAAAATAAAGACTAAAGTTTGCATGTAATGCCGTAAGGCGTAAACGCTCTTAACCGATATCTTTATTGACTTTCAGAGCTGCAAATTGAATACTAAGAAGAACTACAAACAAGATCTTACAGCCCGTTGTTTACAAAGTGTGTAATTCACGACTGACTGCGTTTCCGTGCGGTACAAAATGGCCAGTGTAGACAAATATATTAATGTCAAATACAAGTTGAAGTCTTCCGAAAATTTTGAAGATTATTTGAAGTTTATTGGTGAGTAGATGTTTTTTTCTTTATAAGCTTATAATTAGCTTGCACTGTCCGTATGTAAGTTGGCCTTTTCAAAAGCAAACCATTTTTCGACCATTTGTTGGTATCCGATTGAGCCATTGGATTGAGCTGAAATTTTGCATACACCTTTAGTTTTGATGACAATACTATGTCCAATACTCAATATTGTAATAATTTTAAATTAAAGCTTGTCTTTAAAAATGTATTTTTTAACAGTAATTTTGTTTATTGTCACTACTCATTATGATAGCGTTTGCTCCGACACGGTAACGGCCCGGTACGGTATTCCACCGCCAGCTGACAGCACCCCGTCCACAGCTCCAAAAATTAGCCCATGTCCTTTGTTGGGGTTCAAACTTACCCCGTACCAAATTTCATCAAAATCGGTTCAGTGGTTTAGTCGTGAAAGTGTAAGAGACAGACAGAGAGAGTTACTTTCGCATTTATAAGTAATACTAGTATGGATTTTAATTTTATTCATTTCGAATAACAACCTATAATATTAAATTCTTAGTGACACAGAAAGACTGACAGAATAGCATTAATAATATTAATTACAGTTAAAAGTGCCTATAGTCGTTACATTTCACGACCGCCTCAATTATTCAGTAGTGTAGTTCAAGTACCATGACCAAAACTATTATTTAGTTTTTTTTTTCAACTAGCTTTTAAAATGCGACTGCTGGGGTGTTAATAAGATTTAAATATTTTGTTAGTATAATTTTTGTGGGAACTAGAATTTGGACTGTTTTTTTTTAAGTATTCAATTATGACGCAGGCACTTTTTGGAATGAATATTTTAATTAATTTTTACACATTAGTGCAAATCTTCTATTATTGTTGAGGATAACATTAAACAATAATATTATAAGTATTATACCACATATTTTGAAGAAACGCTCTAAATTACCTCCTCCTTCTCATTACTGCCTCGTTGGTCTAGTGGTCACAAACCGAGACTGCTGAGATGAGGTCTTGGGTTCGATTCCCAGGTCGGGCAAAGTGTTATTGGGAATATCTCTGTAGCAACCGCGGAGTCTGGATTTGTGCCCGGTTGATAGCAATAGGCTCGCCCCCTATTACATGGGACTTAAACATAACTGGCGAAATGTGGTTGTACCAATGGTGTACTAATAGTGTACACCTCTGCCTAACCCTTAAATTACATCATCATCAGTGGCGTTTTTAAATTCTTCTAAAGTGCAGGTTTAGGGACACTTTGGGCACTATAGTAAGTGGGTCATCGTCTAGCCGTGAGTACCTCACTCGCACTGGGCTTCGGCAGGATCTATCCCCAACATACATAAACATAAACTCACGCCTTTTTCCCATGGGGGTAGGCAGAAACCACAGAACGCTTGCTACGATCCTTTCGCCTCATCTACGTTCATAATCTCGTCATACAAGCACGCTGCGGTTACGAGTACTCCGCACCTGACCTTTCTCAAGAACCTCACTAATAAGGTCAGTGTAGGTCTTCCTAGGGCGACCTCTCGGTCCCTGCGTTGCCACTCACCTCTGCCATATAAATACCTTTTGTTAATCGTCTTTCACTCATCCTCTCAACATGACCGAACCATCTAAGCATACCCTTTTCTATCTTTGTCACTACATCCTTTTTTAATCCGCAACGGTCCCGTATAACCTCATTCCTCACTCTATCGTTCAAAGTTATTACACTACACATACTCCGCAAGGAACGTATTTCCACAGCATAATCCTACTCTCATGCCTCGTTTGCCATACCCAACAATTAAACAAAAATTTAATGGTTTACATAATATACTTGTTTCTGAAGGCGATCGTACCTAATTAGTATTATAAAACATCTTGACGCAAAATAAGTTAACTCACTTCCGTGCAAAAACTCAAATGAGGCAAAGTCCGCGGGCAAGGAAATAAAAAAAACATGCGTAGAAAAACAAAAAAAGATTGAATTTAAAAATATCTAGGCTATTCAACGCTAAATTGCTTGGTAGATAAAAACAATGTAGGTAACCTTGAATTAACAACGCCTTGTAGCTTGTAGTCATTAGAACATAATAAGTATACTTAATGATGGTACTTCATCTAACATTTAAATATTTATAACATGCTGGAATTTACATGTGTCTTTTATTAATCTGGAAACTTAAAAAAAAACAGCCTAGTACTGTCCCACTGCAGGGCAAAACCCTCTTCCCATAAAGAGAAGGTTGGAGCATTGATCACCGCGATTGCTCAAGGAAGATTGGCAGATCGCACGCACGGGAGCAAATTTCCGACATAAGTAGGACATAGTACAACATAAGTACCAGTAACCCGGTGGATGTTCTTTAAAAAAAAATTACATAAATACCTTGTCCGGAAAATTACGAATACAACAAAAAAAGAATCGGACAAATCGGTCCAGCCGTTCTCGAGTTTTGCGCTTAGCAAACACATTTAGCGACTTATTTTTATTAAATAGATGAGTCCAGGTATAAGAAAAACTTTAAAAAATAAATACGAGTCCACCTATTTCCAAGCTATCAGTGCTCAGAGAATCAGAGAGTGGAACTCTTTGAATTTATTTTTTTAATATTTAATTTTGACGAGCAATTGTTCAGAAGGTCGTCTTAGGGCGAAGTTCAATTACTGATTTTGAAACTAATAAAAGAATATCATGCAATTATTCACATGGGACAAGGGCAGGAAGATGATGCAATTATTCACATTTTACACCAATTAATATCTTATACATAAGTTTGGTTGACTGATAAAGAATATCTACTTAATGCATTAAGTCAGCCTTCGTACCTTTGGTTGCATAAACTTTAAATAAATAAATAAAGTAAATTAAAGTAACTCTGTATGTCCGTCTGTTTGTAATGTCATCACTGCAAAACTATTGAACCGATCGCAATCAATTTCTTTTCCTGATCAAAAGCTACCTCAGCTTGAGATCAGGAAATGAATAGCTACTTTTTAATTCACGACTTTGTCTGCGTCCTCGACAAATTGTCGTATGTATACGACAATTCGTGAAAAAAAAAAACATTAAATTATAGAAGTGATTAAGGTAACACTTGAAACTATTTAAAATAATTTATTTTATTACATTTAAACTGGGCGCTTACCGCCATTTCTTATAACAATATTATTTTAATATTACTTTGTAATTTCTGTTGTTGCATTTTCAACTCTCGGCGCTGATCCGAGCGTTGAAAATCCAACAGTGCGGAAGGCAAAATAATATTAAAATAATATTATTTTAAGAGGTGTTTCCGTAATAACGTATTAGAACCATCATGGTTATGTATCATGATACTTTAAATGCCGCAAAAACACCTGCGACTGTTTTCCTAAAAAATATTAAAATTCAAATAGCCAATTTTAAGAAGGAAATGTGAAACAACTGGTTTTAATAAGTAGGTACTACATAAGTAATTTATTTGTCGGATATTCCATCATCTTAAGTAGATATCTTTATTATTACTTAAGCTTTAATGTCATCGTATTCAAAGTTTCCTATTTATAGCTAGGGTACCTACATAATATTAAGACTATAGGATAACGCAATAAACATAGGTACAGTGTTTCTTTTTACTTTTGATAATTAGTTGATAATGATCAGTGGCGGATCCAGGATTGACGTTTGGGGCCCCCACAAACGTCAATCCTGGATCTCGGTTTATTTTTTTGCACACAACACTTTAATTGATGGCAATGGTGCCATAAGTGGGTAAAGTTTACATAAAAGTTTAATTTTAATAATAAAATTATCAAGTTCTCTTTAAGATTTGTCACGGAAGAACTCAGATGCTTTTGGGGGGGAAGGGTCTCGACCAGTCCTTAGCTGGGGGGGCCCCAAACGTCAATCCTGAATCCGCCACTGATAATGATAATTACCTGTTGTATCCTGAAAGGAACAAAGACATCTTCGGCCTGTGACCATCCGCGAGGTCAAGCGTGATCTTTTTTGAACGAGTGTCTTTTGTTTTAAGGTTTGACGTAACGAGAGGCAACGCAGGGGCCCATGATTCATCATGATATCCTCATTTTCCTTTCACCTCCATCCAGTTTAGCTCTCTCGTCATATGTAAATATTTATAAACATAATAACAGAAATACAACTCGAGTAAGCTCAAAAAACTATAATACTGTGTCATTTGAGGAATGTATAGAGCGTGGGAGTGTTTTTTATACAAGCCAGATGGGGGCCTGCGCAGTCGGCGCCATTGTCTAATAACTTATAGTGTTAATTAAACGTTGAATTTATTTGTCATTATTGGCAATGTTATGTGTAAATTATGTGAATACTTATGTTAAACAAATAAATGTTTTCTGATTTCTGACCAATTTTAACTTTCCAGGAGTCGGTCTAATATCCCGTAAAGCCGCCTGCGCAGTGAGCCCGGTCGCCGTTCTGACCAAAAATGGCGACATCTACACCTTCACCATGACGACCACCTTCAAGACGATCATCAATACCTTCAAGCTCAACGAGGAGTTTGTTGAGCGAAGACCCGATGGTGTTGAGGTGAGATCGGGAATGTCTTATAACGTAGTTACACTTGGTCGTCGCATCGGGTTCCCGAATTAGTGCAAACTCAATGGAATACCCGAATACGGGTTAACGACCAAGTGCGAACGTCCACACGACACGCTGCCTTAATATTTTCCCCGTTATCCTAATTTCCCTTCCCGTGGATGTCATAATAAAGACAAAACTTGAGTAGTTTCCAGGGCTGTAGCTAGAGTCGAATTTGAAAAAAAAATGTCATAATAATTATGACTTATCAATATTGATCTGCCCTCGAAACATGGTTTTCTAATCAATCACCATGTATATCTGACATCTTATGATGACTCTGAAACTAGGAACAAACAATTTAATTATAATAATTTATCGTATTTTTGGTATTTTAAAGGTAGGGCATTGTGATTTCAAGGTAGGGCATTGCCCCACAATGCCCCCCCCTAGCTACGGCCCTGGTAGTTTCCATCCGCTTTCTTAATCTATTGTGGGTCTGAAGGGGGTCATGACACTCATGACCGTACCCCAATCTTTCTAAGCTGGCGACAGCCTATATGAGTTACATGGATCTCTGGTATTAGGTCCTTGAAAATGCACAGTCAAGTTGACCTCCTTCCCCTGCCTCAAATTTGAGGCTGCGACCGCGCCTGTGTAAAATGTATAAAGATGCCACAAAATAATATTGTGTACCTAAGCAAAGCTATCGAAAGCCTTAAATGCTAACCTTCAGCGCATTTCCTATGACCTTTATTTTAAGTGGTACCTAATCATGACGCTGCTGTAATTTTCCAAGAAATTTCCCCTTTCAAACTGACAAACAGCGACTAATATAGCCATATTGTCTTCGAAGAAATTGCCCTTGTATCAATCACTGCCTTGTTTCTTTTGAATAATATATGAAGAAGATCGTAGAAAAATGACATTTTCATTGCAGTTTACCTACTAGTCCATTAGTTTGAATATTTGATGACTTCATAAAATATGAGGTCGTAGAAAACTGAATAATCGATCAAGGTACATCGATTATATTGATTATTAGTTTCCTACTTAAAAATATTCGTCATCATGATATCGCATTTGTAATAATGCTTATTGAGGGTGCAATAATGAATACAGTAGCGAAAATGAAATGTTAGAGAATTGTTGAAAACGATCGATTACCGATCAACAAGAATATTGAGTTAGCTCAGACAAATTGATCAGAGAGAGAGCAAATGGTTTTTGCTATGCTAGTAGTCTGCAGTAGATACCCGCATCTACTAGCAGCAACCATCTGCTCTTGTGTGACTTTCATCGTACCTATGATAATGTATGGGTTCTGGGTTAGATAGATTCCTAGGTTGCGTAAAGTATTAAAAGTACATAAGGCTCTCAACCCGGTCGTGTCGGATTGTTGTCCTGTCAGACTATGAGGGTGCTTTATGTTTGCGCACTCAGGTGTGTGCATATAACATCTCCTGCATACTAGGCTTGTCTCCATTGAGATCGGCCACCTTGAATTGGCTTTTTGTTAAAAAGTACCATCATCATCAATTTCAGGAGCTCTGTTAATTGAAATAAATCTATTATTTCGTCCAACACAAGGATGACACATTCGCAATCGAAATTAATTCATTTTTCTCGTATTTCCAGTTAAAATCTATAGTGGTCTGTGAAGGAGACTGTCTGATACAAACACAAACGGAGGACAACGGACGAAAATCAACCCATGTGCGAACTTTCACACCGGAGTTGTTAACTGTGGTATGTTTAGACTTCATAATCATAGACTTATGGCTATAATTATAGACTAAGGGCCATGGTTCTGGGACAGTAGCCTTGGATGGAATTAATAATGTTCAAGTAGTTATAATTGACGGTTAACGCGAACTAATTTCGTTAAATGGCTTGTCTGTGAAATGGCCGGCGGGCAATGGTAATTTATGATAAATATTTCGTCAATGACAACTTCATCCACTTACAAAAATAAAAATGTTAAAAGCGTTTTTTAATATAAAAGTTAATGATTATCAAAAAAGGCCTAATCACTTGGAGTGCAACCTATATCGTGCGTTTACAAACATAAACTCACATACACAAAGGCCATAATTATACAAATATTGTTCCGTGCGAGAATCGACGCCTCGACCACGCAGCGCGGCAGCCAATCGCCGTGCCACTGAGTCATGGTCGTTAACAATGTTGTTAATTAAAAAAAAAATATGCTCTAAATCTTGCACTCGTGAACTTATAACTTGGCATGGTCGATTCTTATCTCCAATTTACATTCGGATCGATGACTCTTCTTCAAATCTAAACATGTCAGTCTTTTAATCAAGACTAGCAGATAAATATCAATAAATACCTACATTCTCCTAAGTAGATAACTAGGTACCTACATGTTTATAAAACACGAAACTTCTTATCTCATTGCATCAGCATTCGGTGGTTATCACGCGATGAATCATCCATTTATTTAGGTATAATCTTTCTGAATCTAATCAGTCTTTGGGAACGGCGTTTCTCCGTGTGTCATGTTCTGAACCATATCTACTGGACACGTTTGGTCTGGAGATAACAATATAATAAATAAATCATTTATTTGCGCAAAATATAGTTTAAATCAGGGGTACCCAAACTTATTTTGTCTACTGCCCACTTTGAGAATAAATTATCCCACAAAAAACATTTCATGTAAAATGTTGCCAAGACAACCACATAAGGTTTGCCCTGTGAAAAAGATATCAGATCTCATGTAGAGGCAAGCTTCTGATTTTCTGAATCTACACGGCCTAACGCTTCGCCGTTTCGAAACCGTCGTGGAGGTGATGCGAATATTTAGTTTCTGAAGTAAGTAACGAAACAGCCAAGCCATACATTTTTACTGATAGATATGTAGAATTTGTGAAGTTAGAGTCGGTAGAGTTAGGCCGTGTAGATTCAGAAGCTTGCCTCTACATGAGATCTGATATCTTTTTCACAGGGCAAACCTTGTGGTTGTCTTGGCAACATTTTACATGAAATGTTTTTTGTGGGATTTCAGTTCTTTTTGTAAGTTGCTAGGCAGTCTTTCTACTTCCAACTAAACTTTGTTTACATACCAAATTTCGGCTTTCTAGCACTTCAGGAAGTACCCTAACATTTTGAAAGGAGAATGCCCACGGCGCTATGGACAAATGTACTCAATTCAAAATTGTTGTGTCTTCATCAAATCAACTTTAAAATACTCTATGGCATGTCTAAATACTACCTCAAAAGATTTAACACAAACTACAATGGCATTTCCGAGATATTTACAAAAATGAAATTACTATTTTGAGGTTATGTTCGACCAAAAATTAGTTGAAAAAAGTTATTTAAAAGGGTCTGAATGGGTTTACGGGTGAACTTGGTGTCTTTGAAGCATATTTGTGTAAATCATACTACGTTAAAAAGTCAATGTGCATTCTTACCGGTGTTGGTGAGATCTAGACTCGTAAAATGTCCATGATGTTATTCGGAATCTCCGACAACATGTGTCTGCGCCTAAGTGGCGTTAATCTCAAAGAGCAGTTGAGACATTGCATTATAGTCGCACTCACTATGATCACAACACAAAGTCCTGCCTTTAGTAATAAACAACACACACGGTGCAGCGGCGTTAGAAGTATGTTTATTTTCAATGGGCAATAACAGAGAAACTAAAAGGCTCGACTCGAAGCACAACGTACCAAAACCAGCAGAAATAACAGTATTGTATTGATTTTTGATCGATTTCCGTAAACCAGCCAGTGGTATTTCACGAATACAACTTGGCGCCGATGCCGCCGTTTACAACCACTGATATTAAAAATACCAGCAAAAACATGTGATTTAGAACTCTGTTATTACTTTACAATAATAGATTGAACAGTCAATACAAAATCGATATCATTTTATTTTATGTAGGTAGGTTACATTACCCGCAATAGAAAAAATGGACATCTCTTGTAGGTATTGACAGCCGATAGTAAAAAATGGCGTACTATAACGCCGGAAACATAAAAGTACTAATTATTGTTCAAAAAACTATCCCATTATAAATATCAATCAAAGTCTTTTTAAAAATATATTTGTATTTTAGATATTTCATGCCGTTCAAGATTTTGAGACACAAGTAATAAAACAAGAGTACTGCTCATGGGCAATCTCCTTTCATACAAACTTCCACCCCCCCATTTTAGGGGATGGGGGGCGAAAGTTATAAGTTTATGAATTTTTTTGTTGGTTGTATATTAAACTTAGATTACATACCAAATTTCAGCTTTCTAGCACTTCAGGAAGTAGCCAAACATTTTGATGATCATCAGTGTGTCAGTGTGTCAGTGACGAAATCGGTGTATTTTAGATATCAATAAAATCTAAAGTATTAGAGCTATTCAATTGAGACTTTGTATGTTTAATTAGTCTATTATTGACATCATATCCTGAGAATATGAACTATCTGGTACATCGGAAACCAACTCTATGAGGGTTCAAAAAAATGACGAAACTCTTCGAGAAAAGGTAGGTAGTGCCCTTGCGCTTCGCTTGGCTCGTCTTGGCGGGGGCACTACCGTGCCCCCCGATTTTGTAGCGCCATTTTTTCACCTACCTACTTAAAAACCACCTATAGTGTGGCCATTAGTGCTGTGCACTCCCTGAGGTATGCGCGGCGAGGTGGGAGGCGAAGAAAAAAGTGCATGAGTTCACATGAGATCGATATTGTCGGACTGATCTTACGATATCGGTTTACAATATTTTATGTAAAGCTTTAATATTGGCGATTCCAGACTTATATTAATTACAATTCCAGGTTTTCTCACGATGTTTTCCTTCAACGATGTCAGAGATCCAAGATAAACTTTAGAAAGTACATTTGAACTGAAAATTGCCTACGCTAGGATTTTGGCAATATTCGCATCACTATTCTATTCAAAGCTTTTTGTCTACTTTTCTTTTCTAAAAATATTCGACCATTTTAAAAATGACGGTCTTGACATCACGAGATAACGCACGACCCATCTTTGAATATTTATCTCATGTGCGTCTGACATAGACAGTCCGCTACAAACAAATGCTAGCTACCACCGTGAGCGTCGGCGGCAAACTGACAGAGCGCAGCAGCCGATTCTCCCCCCCGTCTCGCCGCGCACATACCTCAGGGAGTGCACAGCACTAATGGCCACACTATAGTAGATGAAATTACAAATCGCTCCCCAAGCCTCTATACAATGCCCCGATTTTTTTTCTGGGTCTCTTATCGCCCACTTTGGGAAAGGCTGGTTTATGTGGTGCTAAACATAGAATAGACACAAACATGTTCAGTGAAGTGGTAATTGGGTCTTCCGTCTTACCGTCTGATGTTTATGCTAATGGTGGATGGTGGCTATTATAGGGAACCAGAGCGAGAAATACCTAATACAGGAAGGACCTAATATTTCATTAAGTAGGTACCTATCGCATTTACCATCGGATATCTAGACGCACTGCAAATTACTATCCCTACCTTGTTGCTATTTAATTCTACTAAGCGTTTCCAAACGTCCTTTTTATATTTACGTGAGCATTCGACCCTAATCTCTTAAAAGTTACGAGTCAACTTCTTCTGGGTAGGCCAACGCCATCGTCGACTACCCTATATAAAAAAAATGTACTCTGTGTCGTCGACTTTGTCTCTGTCACCTTTGTCTTTGACCTTTGACCAAACTTTTATCATGGATTCCCTGGAGTGCCTAGCTAGACCATAGACTATTTTCACCACATTTCCATCGCCATATAATAAAAAAATATTTATATTTTTTATTATTTATATTTTTTTTTTTTCAGATTACGACAGCCGATGGTTGGGAAGGGAAATGCATCAGAATTTATGAATTAGTGAAAGATTAAAAATATTTTTAAAGTACATTTAAGTTAATTTAATTATTTTTAGTTACACGGGTGGTCGTTTTAAGTAAATATGTTTCATTGTTATAATACAGCTGGTTCTGATAATTATGTTTTTTTTTTATTTTTCACCTATCCCACATCAAATGTTCTCCCATTGTTTTAGTACCTAATTACAATGAATTTGAGTGTTTGACAGAAAAGAATAAATATTTCGGTGAATATCACTCACGATAAATTAAATTTCATGTCAATGAATTTATAACAATGTTTTTCTCACTTAACTAGTGTGTTAAAAAAAAACTACGGACACGCATGAGCATTTATCATTACGCTCTCGGCTGCAATTCAACCTCGACCGTAATGACAAACTTAGATCACTTGTATCATAATGTACTATTATAAAACTTTTAACAAAACAATAAATATGACACTGATATATTATTAGTTAGTATGTAATAATTTATTTACTATAAATATATCCTACGTCAGGAGATCTTATTGCTGTAAACCTGAAAAAAATGAAACAAGGATCCATAGGAAACTATATTTTATTTAATGTAATATATTGCTATACATACCGTTACATAATGTTTGTGTTTATGCAGAGCATGCTTGACAACATAATATTCTTCAAAGACAAATTACGTCACGCATTAATTACACCCATAAAGTTGGCCAAAACAAATGAACAACTGAGTGGAACTCGACCCAAGTTTTTTTAATATCAATCATCAACATCTAGTATAATGCTGGTCTTTCTGCACTGAAAAGCACTTTAGATTACCAACAAAACTTGCAGAAGTATGTATACTCCGCAAGCATTTCTCACTGTGTAAAGAATCGCGGCAAGATCACTTGCGTAAGTTTCTGGGAGTAGTTTGTGGAAGTGAACATCTGCAAGTTTAAGTTGTTAATCTAAACTTCGCTTTATGGAACCATGATAAAGTTGACAGTTCAAGTCTACGTACAGCTGTTCTATGGTTTATTCCGGAAACGGATACTAGCTGGCAGAGTGACCGTCAAATATGACCCAGATGCGATGCAGCATGAACTTCCTAATCTATACAAAATGTTCGTACAATTTGCTCATACATTTTATGACTCAAACTTTATTTATGACTAGCATAAATCATATTCTTTATATAATCTACATACACCCTTTTTAAATATTATCGAAAACGTACTTTTATACCAGTTTTATACACACCTAGCTTCTGCCCGCGACTTGGTCGGTGTTAAAGTCATGTATATCATAATAACAATATTAGGACACTAGTGAAATAGTAAATAGTGAAGTAGCTTTCTATCAGTGAAATATTTTTTCTTATCGGACCAGGACTTCCAGAGATTAGGTACACCAAACAATATTACATCTTTTAGCACTCCCGCTTGCAACCATGAGACCAACTAGGTTCTCTTGGAGGATTGTGATGACATAATTCATTACTTATTTCCTCAACACTTAGGTCCACGTGAGCAAAGCCGCGGGCACAGCTAGTTCACAATAAAATACACCAAAAATATACAATTCAATGTTGCAGTATTATCAATAACATGTTGCTATTTTTTTCCATGTAAATATTTTTATTAATTCATATATGCGAAATCATTGTTATTGCACTCTGTTTCAGTTTTATAATATTGTCAAAGGCAGCATACATAATAGGTACATCTGATTTGGTTGGATAGGACCTATAATTAACATATTTTGTCTAATTCGGACTATGAGGAACTAATAAGTACATAATTATATGAAGCAATTTAGAGAATTAACCCGGGGAGCGCATTGTTGGGTCAAATTGACCCACGCCATTTTGAATCGTGTGTTATTTTTAGAATTTTAGTGCGATGTCGCCGTACTTCTCAGTAGCTGGAGCGAACATTCTCCCCTATTCGTTTGTTACCGCTATTCAGTCGGGTCGCAACTACACCGCGAGATACATGAGGCCAAACGACTAAAAAGGTAAATATGACCCAACCATACACTCGATGTCGTTATTTTGCGCCAATTATTCAGCTTATTTTATTGTTTATCATTTTATTTTTAGGTTTATTTTCAAAATGAACCGGGAAGAACTCGAGCGACAGCGGATTTTAGCCATATTACAATTTAGAAGATTTATGTTTTGTCAACTTTTGATTGCTATAAGACAGAAGATGTCATTTTTGTTGATTTTTCGTACTACTTTATTTGAATTTACATTAAACACGTATTTCATGATGAATTCGTTTATTTTTATCTGAAACCTTTTCAGTGTTAGTGACATAATGAAATTACAGTAACAGTTATAAAAAATATCTCGTATATTGGAAAAACATTCATGTTTTCAATCGGGTCATCTCGACCCAACCCTACACTCGGTGTAACACTTTTTCACCATGCGCACCCCGGGTTAATTGAGTATAATCTTGGCCGCAAACGGGGCACACGCGACAGCCACAATCGCCGCCATCTGAAGCTGGTAGCGGCGTTGTGGCGACCACAGACGTCAACCGTGTGCGGCGAGTCAATATAAAATGTATGAAAACTAGAGTAAATACGTCGGTAGCGGCGTTTTTTGGTCGTGGTCGGTGGCCCGTGTGCGGCCAGACTAAATGAAAATAAATATACCTAATTACATAAAAATAATTGGGTTTAGAACTGTCAAAGAAATACCGTGTCAAAATTTTCTCCCATTTTTAGAAGTCATTCGTAACGATTTTGGATATAACACTGATTAATTTCAAATCTATTCTAAGCATTACTTATGGATGTAAGTATATTGACCTGTTATTACTGGATACGTAACACATTTGGTGTTAATAATTATTACCTTGTTGAAGTAATTAATTGAATTATTGAGAGGTATTAGATAGGATTAAAAAGAAATGAACGACTTTTTGATAGAGAAAAACGTCGTGATTTTTTTGCGCTTTTAAGATGAAAACTGCTGATCACTACCGTTCTAGTGAAATACGTGTAGGTATTAATTAATATTGATTGTCTTTTTTATTATAATTAGTAATGATATCCTTTCATACGTGATGTATATTTTTCATTATTTTATTTTGATAACAACTACAAATATTAATTCACGATTATTAATAATTTGATATCAATTTGGTGTTTTACGTCTGTTTTATGTTTATCTAATATTAAGTAATTTGAGAAAATGTAAAATTTCATAAAATCTACAAAATACATGTTATAACGATTACGTTTTAAATCTTTTTCGTTTAAAAGATACAGTTATTTATGTAAGCAGGCTTAAACTATACAGGATGTAAAAATTCAGACGAATAGGACCTGTAGAAAAATTACCGTACATAGAAAAGGAAGCAATTGTTTTTTTTTTTTGTAATGGTAGTGGGACTGTATTCGAATGTTATTTTTGAAGATGCTTGCTGAATTCAGAAATCGTACCGTTTCAAATATGAAAAAGTAACATCCTGTTTTTTGATGGCACCGTTCGGTAGTGTCAATCATATGGATCGAATATCTCTGAAGACATAAATTTGGTTTCGATTTTATTATGCACGATCTAATTTTAATTGAGATTATTTTTATCTTCTTTTCTCTAATAATACATGACAAGGGACAGACATAATAATGATCTAAAACTTCCATACAATTTTATTTGACATGTCAGAATTTTTTGATTAATAACACGGAAAAGTTCAAGACAAAATTCATTTGACATCTCCAACATAGCTCTAAGATCTCACCGTCCTTGCCTTTCGCTGTATGTCAGTAAGAGATGGGAATCATCTAATTTTAGTCTAGTTTGTGTAAAAATGAACCAGCACTATTATATCGCTCCCTACCCCTGGTCCACCTACATGGGTATACCAGGGTTTTTTACTGCCCATGGTTCAACTCAGGTTAAACCTATCAACCCTGTATATATGCAATACACCTGCAAGGTAATGTTATAACGTAACATTCATTTAAGGGATGAAATCTCATTAAAGTAAAATATGATACGACTAGTCTAGTATTTTAAATAAGTACTAACAATAATATTAGTTGTAAGTAAGGTTCAAAAAATTCTAATGGAGTACTTCAAATCGTCATCGAAGTCAAAAATTACTGTGAGGAACTGAATGTTTGCTAAAATATGTCTTATAAATGCGTAAGAAGGTTAAAATCTATTTAAATTAATTTAAAAGTTATCAAAAATAACCTAATTATGTTCTAAGAATTTATAATTTATTCTACTAAATGGTTTTTCAATAATTATACATCCATTTGTATGTTTTATGTCTTTACTTATAGGATTAAAATAGAAAAACGTGCCTCACATTCGTTTCTGAATTTGCAAGTTTGATTGTCTTGTCTTTAATATCACTTGCTAAAATTAAATTCAACCTTGTACAGAAGTCAATAAAGTTAATTTTAAAACGTTACACGGGGACAGACCACGCTGTAACTGTCGACAGATAATATCATATTTAATTTTGACATGCATTACGATTAAACACCTTAATACCATAACATACATTACAAATTTCTTTGCAATACATTATTATGAAAATTTTATACATTTCTCACTCTAATATCATTTTAATACACAAGCCGTTAACGTTGAAATTTGTGTGATAAAGAAATAAAAAAAAGTCTATTCATCTTTCCGACTGCCGGAAGACTTAGAATCTCCTTCACTATCACTAGACCACTCCCCCTCGCTGTACTGCCTCTCTTTCTTTCTCCTTCTATCTCTTACTACTTCCTCATCAGACGACTCATGTCTTATATAGCTGTTCTGTGTATCTTCAAAATCTTGAAGAACTAACTCTTTGGTAGGTGAAGAAGTGCGGAGTTCTTTCAAAGTGCTCGTCAAGTCTATATTGATGTTGGCTATCAGCTGTTCTTCCTCTACGCCGGGCTGTCTGCGCTTGCGCTTGTTTTTGGAGCTGTGCTTTCTTTCTTTCTTGCGTTTTTTCTTTTTTGAACTGTTAACGAAATTATTGTTTGATAAAACCGATAGATTATTCAACCCTTTGGGGCCTTATCACACTGGAGATATTCGAACGAGTTCAAAGTGAGGTGAGAGCGCAGCGGGCTTGCCTCGCTTTGGACTCGCTTACTTGAGGTAGAAATGATAGCGTAAAGAGTTTATTTCATAGTAAAATACAGACTTATTCAACGTCAGTCTGGCTATTATTCAGATGGTAAACCTACTCATGAATATGAACAACGTTTATTATAGGACAAACTCTGAAGCATAGTAAAAAAAACAGCTTTTTCATATATTTTTTTATTTTATGTCTGATTTAGTCAACCCTTCAAAAAATGGCCAGTGGCCAACGGTCAATTAAAAGTAAGCAAACGAATATTGTTGGTACTTACCCATCGTAATCCGATTCATCGTTTTCATCCGAAGATCTGTAAACAATATTAGTATTTTTTTTATTAAAATCATAATGACAAAATACTAGATTCGTAGCCGTAGTATTATACCAGCACTAATTTATTGGTGACTCATTTTTCCAAAGCATTTGCATGTTTGTAGTACTTTATTAATTCAGGTTCAATTCAGGTATATCTGTACAAAAACACCCATAACACGATATCCACAGGCAACTGGAACCAAAACGTGCAGCGCGCGTAAGTTGCTCGGTTATTGAGAACGCAATCAACCAATCACAAGAGGTTGCGCGCGCTTCAAAATTTGACACATTCTTTCGAGAAATCGGGACAACTCTTTCACAATAATTTTGCAATACTTTGTTTTCTTATATTCATCGGCCAGATGTAGTTGAAGACCAAACTGCATAGAGATAAACTACTACATGGCGCGCCCCTCCATATTACTATTTCAATGTGTGTAGTCATATCCATATGAAAGTTTCTATGTAGTTGTAAGTATTCGTCTTCAGTAGCAGGCCGGCAGTTGTTGGTCAACTAATCATAACTAGCAAGACCGAGCAAGACAACGTACGTGTCATTTTCATAGAGTATGTCAGTGCAGCGCCATACTAATAATAATGAGTCATCAATGACGCCGTTAGTCGAGTAAAAAATCACTGATTTGTTTTTGTTTCGAGAAACGTCTCAGTACGCACTACGCACACATGCGTTGTGAGTCTTGTATATACTTTCACAAATACTTTTAAACGTTTTGAATTTGTGGAGGGGCGTGCCATGTTATAGTAGTTTATGTATACAATGAATCAAATAACAAAACTTACTTATACTTTCTGCGTTTACTCTTTCTGTGTGACCTCTCAGATTCATCTTCGTAATCTGAAAAAAGAAAAAAACACATGGTCAAGACAAAGCGGCGGCGCCAAACATAGCTCCAAAGAAGATTTGAACACCTGTTTGAAGACTTTGAAAGACAGTTTAGTAAAGTGCAAAGTACGGTCAACAAAAGATATCCTGGGTCGTCAGATATAGTTGAAGTTTTCTTAGAAACCGATGGATGTTATCAAATTCAATTTATTTTAAATAGTAGGTAATAAACAGTTCATTAATTAAGTTAAGTTTCAATCGAAGACATCCATTGGTGTCTTAGAAAACTTCACCTATATCTGACGACCCTGGATACCTATTTCTTTTGTTGACTGTACATGTTTTATTTGCGCACACACTCAAATATCCGTGCCACACAATAAACACTACGATAAGAATATTACAAAACAAAAAAAAGAAATGGCTAATAAATAATATTATTTATTACAAACATTAACTTGTTCTTAAGTTTATACTCACATGGGAATTCCCAACTAAATAACAAAATTAAAATAAACAGTATTATTTATTGTTATTAATTTGCTTAGGCCCACTTGCACCAAAGACTTAACACAGAGATAGTGGCTATATTCACGAGGTTAAATTACACATTATGTCACATCCCACTGGCATCTGTCGAGACCTTTTAAGTAGGCAGAGAAAGAGCCACACTTAGAGACAAAATGGACTCCGATAAGAGACATTACTATTGGCCAGTGGCCAGTAGCCAGGCCAGGCTAGTAGGGGGGGGGGGGGGAGCGTAACGTACTCAAGTCTCCCCGTCGAGCATATGAGTTCTTGCATGACAAATCTTACACTGAACTTAATATTATTCTAATTTGGAAGTATTAGACTTTTTTTTTTTTTTTTAGGTGGTAAATATCATCAAATGACTCCTTCCGCCCTGGGTGGGGCGGAAGGGACTGTCAGACTTTTACTGACTAAAAAACCACCCTGTTCCTTCTGTTGCCCTTTGCGTTCCGGGGCCACGGTATCCTGTTAAGACGTCCCGCAACCCCGGCAGGAAGTATTACCCTAAGGTAGGTACAATTATTGTCATCAATTACTTTAAACTTTTAAGCCTTTAGTAACTCGGAGTTAAAAGATAAGAGTGGAGCAAGCGGGCCATAGTCGTAATGGTTTCAGATAAGTCGGCGCGAGACATAACTTCAGATATTTAAAGATTTCTTCAGATATAAAGATGTCTAAATAGATATTTAAGTTTTTACACTTCTTACGCGATTCATATGGAATTTCGCGATTTTGTATTTGAACCTATATCTTGTGCCGGAATTGATAAAGTTTTCGTATTTAGTATATTCACCTCTTCTGTCGCGGTGCCGTCTCTTGTCGCGTCGGCGCCTCTTCTCTTCTTCCTCGGCCTTCTTCTTTCTGATTGACTCCAATGTGTCCACCTAAAGTGTAATAAACAGCTTTAGGGCTGATTTTTCAATATCTTTGATTTGATGAATAAATGACAGTTAAACAGTGCAGTTCTTGTATGAAAAAGTTATGAAACTTTCAGTTTGGTATATTTTCAAATCTAATAGAAAAACCTAATAAGTTTTGTTGCCCGACCTGGGAATAGAGCACAGGACCCTCAGCAATCGCGTTTGTGACCACGAGATCAATGGGGCAGTAACGGGAGACCTATCACATACCATAGCGCTAGCTAGTGAGGAGGTGGGCAGAGCGGCAGCGGCAGGATCCACGCCCACTTTCTTGAGAAACTCAGCGGCGCGACGACGTCGTTCTTGTTGCTTGGCGCGTTCTACCTCTGTTTCACCTTCGCCTGTTATAAATCACAATTAGAATAAGTTTATTTATTTATTACTAGCTGACCCGCCACGACTTCGTTCGCGTGGTATCCTACCCCTACCCAACCGATACTCCTACCCCTATCCTACCGATACCCCCACCTCTACACTACCCAAACCCTACACTACCCTACCCTACCAAACCTACCCCTACCCTACCCCAACCCCATATTTTCTCACAGTCTAAACCTTCCCTGGACTACGACAAACATTTCAAAACCAAAATCAGCTAAATCCGTTCAGCCGTTCTCGAGTTTCACCGAGACTAACGAACAGCAATTGATTTTTATATATATAGATTGTTTTTATTTTTATTCACAAATACGTTGCCCCACACTAGGAATTTCTCCTGTATGCGTTTACAGACATATAAACTGACAACACAAACAGCCAGACCCGGAACAACTATTTTTAGGTCATACAAATATTTGTTCTGTGCAGGAATTGAACCAGCGACACGCAGCGCAGGAGTCAATCTAAATGTTAGAAGTCGGGCTGCGACTACGCCTTTTAAAAGAGTATTAAGCAACTTTAAACAGTTCTTAGCGTACATTAATTTTAAAAATTTATTAAATTTGTGTTGTTTGAACATCATTTTCAAGGGGCCAATTCGTAAATCATTGTACAAGATCAAGGTGTTCTGTATAATTACATCAGTCATCGTAATTTAAAAGTATAATAAATTTTATCAAATACTAGCACTCTTCCCGCGACTTCATTCACGCGATTTTTCTTACGGATCGGAAAATATAATATAGAATATGTCACCTGAGGATCTTTCCTCATTAGTATAGAAAACGTACCTTTAGAATCCGACTGATCACCCGTCAAATCAATCAAATCATCAGAATTGTCTTCTAAAGATATAATTTCGTTCTCAAGCTCGTCTTTAGTGTGTTTGATTCTCTTGCTTTCTCTTTCACTCTCCTTTGCTTTGTCTTTGTCCCTCTTCTTTTCCCTGTCTGCACTTCGTCTTTCATTCCGCCTAGATTCTCTACTCTCGGATTTGGATCTGTGGTCCTTCTTGCGGTCTCTGTGCTTTTTTTTATCTCTTTTGTGAGAATGATTGTCTCTTTCTCTCACATGAGGACTGTCTCTCACGTGAGGACTGTCCCTCTTGAGAGACCTTTCTCTTTTATGTGGACTTTCCCTTTTATAAGAATTTTCTCTCTTATTAGGACTCTCTCTTTTACGAGGACTTTCTCTTTTGCGAGGACTATCTCTTCTACGAGGACTCTCCCTTTTAAGAGGACTCTCTCTCTTATTAGGACTTTCTCTCTTGTGAGGACTGTCCCTTTTACGAGGACTTTCTCTATTATGAGGACTCTCCCTTTTATGAGGACTTTCTCTTTTCTGTGGCACTTCTTGTATATGAGGAATTTCTCTCTCCTTCTCAACTACCTCCATATTTTCAATTACAGGTATGTCTTTAAAAGGATTTTCTTTTGCTTCGATGACAGGCGTTAAAGGTATTTCAGGTGTCATAATAATATATTCTTCTTGTTTCGGTATTTCTTTAACTTCTGGTATTAATAATGGTTTGGGAAATACTTTGACAGGTTTGACAATTTCATTGTAGGTCCTCATTAAAGGTTCATTGTTAAATTGTGGATCAATCTTGTACATAACTACGGGGGGTATGTGGTTCACTGGGAACATTGGAGGGAAAACTCTAGGTGGTTCCCTTATTTCGTCCTGTGGCTGTTTGTCTAAGTGTTTCTCCGAGTCTTCGTCAGAGCTGGACTCGTAAGGAAGCGCTGGTTTTGGCAGGATTGGATCCGGTTCCTTTAGTTTCTTTATGGAGAATGATACGGGTGCTGTGAAAGAAAAGAGTAAATAAGGATTTCTTTCTCAAACTAATATAAATTAATTAAACTATCGTCAGATAAATACACCTAACATTGATCTCAATTCATACTGATATAATAAAGCTAAGGAGTATTTTTTTGTATGTTTGTTTAAACTCGTTAATCTCTGGAACTACTAGCCTGATTGGAAAATATATTTGTATATGAGAGCTAGATTCATAAGGAATAATATAAGCTATATAATATTACGCTACAACCCAGAGGAGCGGAGCAATAACCAAAAGCGTAAGTTAAAGCCCGTGTCACCCGCGCTAAGTTGCGTTTTTTTCATTACTGCTTCTCTACTATGAGTCGTAGCGTAATGTTATAGACCTTCCTTGATAAACAAACTATATAACCCAAAAATTTTTGTTTTCAAACTGGACTAGTACTTTTTGAGATTAGCGAAAACAGACGAAAATTTCAAAACACAAATTCATTTATTGCGAATACAGGTATAAGTTTCGATGTTATACAAATATTTCGAGCAGCTATATTCAGCTTTTCAGCATGCAATATTTTTGTCATTTTAATTCTGATTTAATTTAATTCATTATTACACACATGCTAAGATTAATTATCAGAAATTAAAAATATACATTAATTTATGTTATGTCATACATAACTCAATTTCAGCGTTAGATTAGTATAGATTACTAATAAAGTTCTCACCAGATGTCCTTTTTTTCTTTTCCCTCCCATTAACATCAATCCCCCTTTTCTGCTGCATCAGCCTCTTGTAATACCCATGATAAATATTCTCAGGGTCGAGAAAAGTAAACCGTGGATCGTTCTTAGAGCGTACGATGTCCGCAAACTCGTCGCCATTACGGGCCACGTACGACGCCATCTTGTCTATGACTATTTGAACGTCTTCGGGCGGAGTTACGATGGAAAGTTTGTCTCTGCTGTCCGTTGAGGAGCTGTCGTCGAAATCTGCGGATTGATTAGAGGATTTAATACCCACCTCAAGTAGTCACACACTGATTAGTTCTTTTAAAATGTTAGGAGTGATCGTCTACGATCACATTATTGAAAACATGTGAGCACTATGTTTCTGCGATCTAAATACCTTGCGCGTGCCACAGCCAAGTGTTTAATAAATTTATAAAAATCTATTGTTTGTGAAAATTGTTTATTATTATGAGCACAGTGGAACCTGTTTAACTGGGATCTCAAGGGACCTATAATTATTATTTATCACTTATAGAGGTTTTTCATTTACCGAGTTTCCCAAATAGGCAGGGTAACAAGACAGAATTGTCTTAGTTAGAGAGGGTCGCACTATGAGGGTCGAAATGTGCCCAGAAATCATTTAAGCGCTTAAAAAGTGGTTGAAATTTAATCATTTATACTTTGAATAATTCTATAAAAAGTAGAGTTTCGTAGATTAAGTATCGGTCACTAATTATCAGCCTATATAAAGAATATGTTATTCAACTTACCCGACATATCACTATCCGAGTCAGTGTTATAGTTCTTCATCAAGCTAAGTCCGGTAGACTTGAGTGAGGGCGTCTTTTTGTGCTGTGTCTGCTGTTCCTGGGCTAGGTACTGGTGGTAGTACGCCGCGTATTGCTGGTAGTGGGCTGAGTGCATTGGTGGGGCGGTGGGGTCCACTAGAATTAAAAATAGTATGTTGTAAAAAATGTTTATATTTAAGTACTACTGTAGCCGTTGACTGCAGGCGAACTTTCGCTACGCCAAGCCCGTAGTGCGGCTGGCTACACAGTTCGCGTGTTCGTCGTAGAAAAACACATACGGTTGTGTGTGCGCCGCACTTGCGCTTTTAGTAGGAACACAAAGGGTGTGTTTTCCCGCAGTCAACGGGTTAATTTGTTTATACCCTCATTGTAACCTTCGCAATACATATGTCTTGACTTTGTTATGTTGCACTTTCTTTTTTCTTTTAAATTATTTAGTCGAAGATTATGAAATTATGATGCACAGTAAGTAAACCTGGCCTTTTCCAGCATCATGTACACATCATTTTTGTCCCTTGTACAATCTACTTTAAAATTAAGCATGCAAATGTTTAAAGTAATAAGTTAGGACACACATATTGTTACTAAAATGTTTACAGGTCCAATAAATGATTTATTTTTACTCAGATTAACAGAAAAGGCGAGAGAAATAAAAGTGTGCTATCATTTAAAAAGTCTTTGACAGAATAATAACATTTTTCTAGTAGAAGAGCTGTCACAAAGTTAACTTGTGCACAATGAGCTCACCATGAGTGCCATCTGGTCCCTTAGTGTACATGACCGGCGCCCTGTATATCTCGGCGGCGGGCGTCCTGTGGCGCGGCGGTTCGGTCCCCGGAGGGGGCACGTCCCCCCGCGCCTCCGCGTCTCCCTCCCCGTCCCCCTCGCCCCGCATCTTGCTGATCAGCATTGTGTAGTCGCAGTCCGCTGATGGCTTGTAGTGGATACTTGGGATTGCTGGGGCCTGGGAGATGAAAAATGGGTAAAGTGACGTCAATCCCAACAAAAACGAAAATGCGAAAAAAGGGGCCAAGTTCGGTAGAAAAACTATCAGGGTAGTCCGTGTCACCGATAGAAGAGTTAAGATGTAACGGGTGCCAAGTTAAATGGCAGTTCCTATAATCATAGCTGTAGAAATGTATAATATTCTTTAATTTATTTAAAACCCCATTAAGCAGTGTATTTTTACACACTTCAGTATAATTATGCTTCTTTTCGTTCCGAACTAGGCTGACAGATTGCTGTATGTATAGATTTGAACTTTATGTTTTTAGTGTAAAGGTCGTAAATTAAATTGCGACCATAATTTTCTGGTTTACAAAAAAAGTTTTTGGGTAAGTAAATTTGAATTATACAATAATGAGAAAATTAAAGTATTTTGATATCATGTTTGGGTCTACCAAACCATTCCAATAAAAGGTAAGAGTATTTGAATACTTACAGATTCAATAACAGTGGATGCCAAACTTGGATGCAAGTATTCTTCATTTTCAGGTTGTTTTTCTGTAACAATAACGTAAATTGAAACAAAAGAAAAAGATGAAAGACATTTTATTTGTACAACATAATTATACCTACGCGAATTTATAGTGAAAGGTTTTGTGTTTGGTATAAAATAGCAAGACTTATGAATATTATAATTATGATATTCATAAATTCTCCCTACAGATACATTTCTATCTCTTTCTATTTCTTTTACCCTTCCTACAGATACCCATAGACTTCGAAACGAGGAACTATTACTAAAACTCCGCTTTGTGTTTTTACATTTTTCACAGGGCTGTATCTGACAGACACTTGAAATTATGTTTACTATGGCCACTATAACAATGATTAATAAAAATAAAATATAGTTAAAAATTAAAGAAACATTGGTGCCGATTCTCTTGTTCACAAACTAGACTAAATTTAGAGAATTGACATCTCTTACTAACATACAGCGAAAGAAAAGGGCGGTGACATTTAAGAACTAAGTTAGAGATGTCAAATTAGTTTTGCCTTGAACTTTTCCGTATTTTTAATCAATACATTTTAAGATGTCAACTAAAATTGTATGGACGTGTCAGATTGACTAAATTTGACAGCTCTTATTTACATTAGTCTCTTTCTTGTTTTATTGGTCAGAAAAAGATAGAAATAGTCTAATTTTAGTTTAGTTTGTGAACAAGGGAATCGGCACCATTGTCTTTGCATGTGGTGTTAAATATTGTACAGTGGTCAGGACGAAACTTTCGTAAGCGAGTACGATTCACATTTGGCCAGTTTTTCTTCTTGATATTTCAAATACACAATTCTCTACTGATACCTTAAATAAGACGCTTTAAGTATGAAAATAGAATGACGTGGAATTTAAAACTTTTGACTACAATTGTACAAAAAAAACACTAGACATTGTACCTTCAACAACTTCAACTTTCTTCTCTGGCCACTTTTCAGCCTTCACAAGTCCAATAAGCGCCGTATAGTAAGAGTGTAGGTTCGAGTCTCGGTTGAGGAACTTGAACTGGGCATTGTCTCCTTGCTTGGCTTTGATCAAGATCTCCATCTGTGCTCCTTGGGATGCTATGAACTTGGCTGTCTTCTCTATTATAGCGTTCTGTTTCAGGGATTCAGGCTGTTGGGAGAAAATAATACGTTAATGATTAATACAAAAAAATCAAGCAACCAGCCCAAATTAACTACTATTACGAGGGAAAACTATTAGAAGGCTATACAAATATTTGTTCCGTCAAGGGACAATTCATTTTTAAAAATTATTTTAAAGTATTTGTATATAATCGAATAACTAGCACATATATTCTGATTGCTATGATTAACAATAAAAATACATTAAAAAATACGGCAACTATATAGATATATCAACATACAAACACAATGTCAATCGGTAGTAACGCCCTGAATGCCGGCGTGGGGATGAAAGGTTCTTCGTCTACTTCAGTGGGTTGAGGCGGCGGCTCGGGCTCCGCGGGTGCGTCATAGTTGAACCCCACCTGCCCGTAACCGGCAGCGTGCAGGCGCTTTAGTTCTTCCTCTGAGAAATAAATAGTTTTAATTAATGTTTACCTTGGTAAACAAGTATCTTTTCTTTTTAAAAAACTGCCCCACAGTGCCCCACACTAGGAATTTCTCCTATATTGTATCTACAACTCGGGAATCGAAGCAACCAATCGCTTAACCACTGCGCCGCCGTGCCGTCGTGCAGTTTATAAGGGACACGTGCACAGAAGTACCCGCGAGCAAGCATTTTAAACTTATTCAGTTGAGGGAAACCACTTTCTGTGTAGTGAAAGGTGTTTGTTGGCGCCAAAGACTCAACTCAGTGATAGTTGTTAGCATGAGGTTGAATAATAAAATGTCTTACATAATGGGGCCGCGTTATCAACGAGTTTGTAGTTCAAAGATAAACCGCAAACGAGCCTAAGTGTTGTCGGTGCCTAGTTTGGCGAGTTGCGGGTGTATAGTACCTACGTAATTTCAGATATATAGGATAATAAACACCAGGCAAATTATTCTTCTAATTAAAAACGTTTAAAATCTAGTTGCAATCTCATGTCAGTGAAAATCAATGTCAAAAAACGATTAGTATGCAATTGTTGCTAAAAGTTAGTAGAATTGCCACCTCTAGATTTTGGAGCATGTTAGCCCTCAATATTGTATGATATTGTATGTGTTACACCATATTTTTAATGGATAGTCTCTAAACAATATCACAGAAAGACTGAAAATAGCAAAATATGTAGTAACAAAACTGTAGTCACTATTGTATCTTTCCATTCTGTTCTTGGTAAGGTCAACAAGATGCAATAAATAAACTTGTTTCTTTTAGTGGAAGTGATACATTTAAAATTGATAATACACAGCTAGTTGTGTAGTTATGATAGGTTAGTTGTTGAAATAATAATAATTATATTGTTACTTTTAGCATTTGACTCGCACAACAGATAAAGAAATGGGTGTGATAAAAAGCATGTAAACCATTCAGCATTGTTGTTTTCACAGATTGCATTGACCTATGACCTTTTTATCAAATGAATACAAATAAAATAAAACATCTTTCTGTGATGCAACATTTTAGTTTTTTGTTTTTTGTTATTGTAGGATCTGCAGTGTTATTCTGAAAAAAGCTCCCTTTAAGTGAAGTGAGCAAGAGGCGAGTTGTGGATTGCTAGCATTAGGTTGGATGACAGCTCGCCTCATGCTCACCTCACCTAAATTCTCTCTGTATGTGAATCTGTATAAACAATGATACAGAAATAGTATGTTGTTGTTAAACATAATGATTACTCTTAGCTTCAAAAACTGTTATAAAAACCTTAATGTTAATTTCAAGAACTGAAGCTACATTTCAATAATGACCAGAGGCGGATTAAACGTTGAGAGCGCCATAGGCAAGTTTCTCATCGACGCCCCTATATTGATAACTAGCTGTCCGCCGCGGTTACACCCGCGTCTTTGGTTACTGCTCCGCTCCCGTAGGTCGTAGCGAGATGGTATATAGCCTATAGCCTTCCTCGATAACTAATCTATCTAACACTGAAAGAATTTTTCAAATCAGACCAGTACTTCCAGAGATTAGCGCGTTCAAACAAACAAACAAACAAACACTGCAGCTTTATAATATTATAAGTATCGATAACTCGCGCCCCTGTATTGAAAATAACTAACTTACTGGCGCAATTCATTTTATGCTATATTTAATATAAATTTTTTCTTTTTTTTTTGTTGCAATTCCGCCCGCGCCCCCCTTTGTACCCTCGAATATTTCTTTTTTTTTTGTTGCAATTCCGCCCGCGCCCCCTTAGTACCCTCGCGCCCCTAGGCACGTGCCTAGTTTGCCTTAAGGGTTATCCGCCTCTGATAATGACTCATAAACATATGCCAGTATTTGCAGTTTTATAGTCACAACAACATTGAATTAGTAAAAAAAATCTCACCTTTATACATCTCTTCTTCATCTTCGTCCGTGTGCAGCGCACGGTATCTCTCTTCGTCACATAGCTGCTCAACATCCAGCTCCCCTCTAGTAAGTTCCACGCGCCAGTCGTAGCCACCCGGCGGTGCTTCAAGCCTCGTCAGGTCGTGCAGAGCTCCCCGTGCATCGTACCTGTCCAGATAATATAACCTTGCATTAATGAGATATTAAAACGGTTAAAATAAGCCAGAATTGTTTGATGGTTGACAAACCATTTTGCGGTAGAGATGTGAAGGGAGGCATTTTTGTTGGTTTGAATTTTGGTAAGTGTGTTTTATTTTATCTTAAACCAGGTGTTGAATGTACACAAGGAGCTAGACTGTAGTTAAACTTCATATAAATATGTTTTATGCGTTCAACATGTCTACTTCACAATATCAAAATAACATGTTCTATTTATAATATTAGAGATCTTTCCTCATATCACACACTTAGTTCGTCAAGCGTATAAACAATAATATTTATGCCAGTGTTTACTTTACAGAACTGAGACAAGATAGTCACTCATGTTAGTAATAAGCCAATAGCCAATTTAAACAATCAAAATAAAACAATGTGATTTTGAATATTATACAATGATAACAAATTAATGGTATGTTACATCAATACCCTACAATTTTTCTTTACTTCTATTTCTAGCAATATAATGTCTAAATGAACATTATCAGTTTGTAAGAGCATAGAACAGAAACTTTCCTTAGGGATTGTTTGGATGTTACAGAATCGAAGGGATCTATAACCTATTATAACACCTGGATTTTAAAATACATACTCAAGTGAACCGTTGCAGGTTATACATACCACCGTCGGGTGTCACCATAACATTACGCGATGCCACAAGCACCTGAGGCGCCAGACGCTCGATCTTCACACACAGGACTTCGCACAAACATTCTCTGCGAAATACTTAAAGATCTTCCGAAAATTTATTTTTTTCTGATAAATAACTATCTTTGTAGATTTATAGCGCCACAGTTAGCAGTCTTATAGTAAAAAACTGGTCGAACCTGTCGATCTTCAACGATTCATCCCCCATCCACGGAATGAGGTGTTTGCCTTGGTCAATGTGAATGGCTTTATCATCGTCCCTGAACAATTTGCACGAGTAGCCGAACACGAATAGGTCTTCTTTCTTCTCCTTGAAATCACTCTTTCTTAATATGCCGGACTCACTTTGACTTCCAGTCCATTTCAGAGACATTTTTATAGCAAAAACTAGAAAATAAATGATCAAAACTTAGAACCTACGCTGAAGTCGTACTCGCACTCGCGCACCATCCATGATAAGAAACGTTCAGAAATGGCTTCCTACAATGACATCTCATAAATATTGGTACGTCAAACATGAATTTGTTTTTAATAAAATGTAAGTTCACCCTTCAAATTTAACAATTCATCTAATTTCATCATTCATCTGTAATAAGTTCAATGTTATTTTTATTCTTTTATTGTTTAAGTAAATAGAGAATTGGTTTATTTAATTTGAATAGTTCTTTTCCATTCCTAAACGTATAAGTGAGGCCAGGCAGGTGCAAGACCAAGACAGCAGACACAAAAATAATGTAACCACCAATGATATTCTAATAAACAGATATGTTATACCCTTACAAAACAACAGAAAAAAGTGTTCCGCGCCGAGAGGCAGCACACATACACACTTTTCATTCATTTTACATTTCACTACAAAAGGAAAAGGAGTAAAAAGGATAGCTTGATAAAATCAATAAGATAAAAAGTGACAGCTAGATGTTGTCAATTGCGCGTGAATGTAAACAGACATTATTCGAGCCACCAATGTGACCAATCACCGCACGTTGGCATCATAGACTAACAAAATAACTAGGCAGAAGGTACAAACCGTGTGTACAGAATTTGTAGCCGGGATTTGTGCCTATGCAACGAATAAACTCTCTCTTGCTGTTGTCACATAGTAAAGTAATATAAACGATTCATTAATTCTTTGTTTACGATGTCGGCGACGAAGACCCCATGCACGTACGTACTATAACGCAAGTACAGTTAGTGATATTTTGTAAGGACTTTATAGTTAAGTTTAATTTTTGAAAGGATTCTATAATTTGTTTTATTGAAAGGATTTTAAAGTTGTTTTCTTATGTTTTATTGTACTTAATAGGTAGGCAGAAACTTTAATTTACTGATAAGGATATTAGGAAAACTTGTCTGGTTAGAAAACATAACGTAAGGGAATTTGTGCAAAATTGGTGTATTATGTCTTATTGGAACGATGTTAGCGTATTCCAATTAGAAAAGTCTAGTAGGATAGTAATTTGAAAGGTTTTTGACGAAAAATTGTATGATAAGGAATAATTACGTACTTAACTTGAAAATGAGGTTTTTTGTTTATGGAGGAATATTAAATATTTCTATCATATTTTGGTAAGATCACATAGAAACAAGGTTTACAAAAGGAATTGTAAAAATCTCGTAAGTATTGTAAAAGTTATAGTCGATTGTTCAAAGTGAAAATGTTAAAAGAACAATTTTTACACTTCAATGTTCTAGGGTTTTTGTCAGACTGTATTTTATCATTATGTAATTGATTTTAAGTATTAAGTATTAAATTATAATGAAAAGTTATTAAAAGGGAAACTAGAACTCTGGAGTAAAGATGACTTTACTGCCTAATATTCGCATCTGTACTTTTATTCTATGTCCGGAGTGCACGCATCCTTGTCGTTCTCACGACAAAAAATGTATTTTCCATCTCTTTCTTTTTTCTAACCTCAAAATATCAGAATATTAGGAAAATAATTGAAATATATTAATAAATCGAAGTATATTGCGTACTTACGTGTGGTATGAGATCCCTTGTGTTTTATTAACTTTGGTATCGTAATTGGTACACTTTCTAAACACACACGATGGCATTTTGGATGGTAATTACGTAGCAGCGCGCAACGTATCACTCGTAGTAGTGCCAGACACAGACTAAAGGCAATGCGTCCTAATTAGGACGGTTTCTGGTCTTCACGTTTTGCGCGCTTATAACATATCTGTTTACTAAAATATCATTGGTAACCACAGAGTACTTTATTATATATGGGAGTAACGTTCAAAAATCTTAACTTTCTAAGCCATTGTAAGCTGATGTAACATTAACTACAGCAACTACAATTTTAAGACTTTTTGGTGCTAAATCTGTCTCGTATTGACAAGAAAGCTAAATGCAAAGGCTAATGCAAGAGTTCATTGTATTCAATTTATTAGTAACACAAATACTTCCGTAATACATACATTTCATTTATTATTTACGTACAGCCAAATGGCTAAATAATAAATAAACTGCTTATCGCATTTTCTGTAGCTTAAAAAAAATGTGAAAAAAGTTGAATTTACTGGTTGTCGATACTCTTCCGTGATTATTTTACATTCATACCACAAAGAACGCCGTTTATGTAAAAAAAAAAACTTAACAATGGCAACTGGATATAACTTGAACAAATTACGGATGCCAGAAAATCACTTAACAACGTACTGCTGAATAGCAAACTAAAAATGGTCGTGTTATATACGTTTCAAAAGGCATATGGCGGACGTTTTATATATTTTTGCATCGAAAACTGATAAAATCTTTTAGTTATGAGTATCTTGTGACCGCTAGAGCGTATTTGTTAAAAATTAGATGATAAACGTTAGTTTGTAATGTGTAAATAAGTCTATTATATCTAGAGTCTTATAAATATTGATAGTATTTTCGTGCGTGGACGTTTTGATCCGTATTGTTGAAAAACGAAAAGTCTGTGATATAAACAACGACCCGCCCCGGCTTCGCACGGGTGCATGTATTATACATATAAACCTTCCTCTTGAATCACTCTATCTATTAAAAAAAACCGCATCAAAATCCGTTGCGTAGTTTTAAAGATCTAAGCATATATAGGGACAGACAGACAGACAGACAGGGAAAGCGACTTTATTTTATAATATGTAGTGATACATAGGTGATAGATTAATTTCCTGAACAATTTTGTATATATTGTAAAGTTGTTATAGAATTTTAGCTAAAGTAATATATTGCGAGAAGACTGAGTAACTGAGTGGAGGATTTGCGAGCTATGTCAGCTGTGAACCTATTGTCTTCTTTGAGGGAGAAACCAACCGACGAAAACCCGGATGATGGTTCGAGCCCCGAAGGTAAGTTTCCAACACACTCTTTAAAAATATTTTGTACATAATTATGCCTTCATTGGCGCATTATCCTGCGTCAATGATCTACAAATGGTCGTAGATTTCAGTTTACAAAACATTGACCCTGATTTCTTCAGTTTTCCAAGGGTTTTGTTGATGCTTAGCAGGTACCCTTACCCTTTGATAGTAGTTCAACCCTATGAGGCTGTCAACTCTTTGTATTCACTGCATTTACTAAACAAATCTTGCAGGTTTTTATGTAGGTCACAAGCAAAGCAAGATCTTTCTTATGTTTAGTTCACTATTATTGAACTCTTAACATTTTTGCTTTTGGGCTACTCTTGATACTTACTATAGTATAAACCAATAAGGTTTTACCTAGCTGTAAGTATCAAAACAGATTAAATCTTTCTAAAAATAAGATCTTATATTGGATCACTAATGTTAATTTTATTGCATTAGAAAAGTCTACTTAAGTTAGTGTTTTGCATTTTGTTTGCATAAGTGATTATATTACTCTCTAGGTGGTTTTATTATCAATAAAAGATAATTATTATTATCTTATCATGGTTATCAGAATCTATGGAAGCTTGTCATAAACATTCAATTCCTTGATTGACTATGAAGGTAAGTCTGATTGAAAGATTATTATTTTCTAGTGATTAAGATTAACTATCACTCCTTTTGTTTTGAGACTAGGTACTTTTATCTGGAAATGCAGTTTTAGTACTTTAGTAGTACCTAGTTACGGATATTTGGAACATACACTTTAGTATGTTAACATCAATGTACTCTTGATACTAAGTTGTAAGTTGTCTCAATGTGGATATCCTGAAGATTACATTTTTTCTGTAGAAAAAAAATCAATTAACAATCTACCTCTCTACAATAAATATTAATGATAAACAAAGCCAGTGTTTATTATTCCTATTTATTACCGCTGGCAACACCAATAAATGCATGATGTGTACAAAAAACTGTTTACATGTTTATCAATCAAGCGTCACCAAGGTACTAGAGTACCCTTAGCTGTGAACTGATTAGTAAAACAGAATTTTAAGTATCTACATTCCTAAGGACAAAAGGAATTGAACTCGGGATCCAACATAGCCACTATTTTCGTATAGCGTCTGGCTTTGTATGTTAATTTTGTGGGTGAACTTTCAAAAACAAATGACAGCTGCTTATTTAATAGTCTTTTGTCATATAATCTGAATGACTGCATTGTGTGACAATATGGTTGGTGCAGTGACTGAATGATTGGCTGCAGCTCTATGTGTTACGGGTTCGATTCCCATATGGAATAAATATTTGTATAGCCTTCATATAGTTGTTCTGATGAACACTATATAGTGATTTTTAGGATCCCCTATTATTACACATTCACTTCTATAGTAATATGTTGCGGCACTGGTCAGTTCAGCCACTAACCTTCCTTTCATTCTCACTGCTGACTCCACACTGATATAAGTAGGCCACTGCAAATATAACCAAGACTGTATAGACTAAATGTGGGATTATAGATCTCACTAATACCCACTAATGAGACAAAGTCGCGGAATAAAAAATAGCCCACCTAGGTATATCCTTTCTTACCCATACCAAATTTCATCAAAAGTGGTTCAGTAGTTCAGTCGTGAAAACGTAACAGATTGACAAAGTTACTTTCGTATTAATAATATTAGTATGGAAGTATAAATAATTAATTGCATGGCTATTTTTTTTCATGTACATGTGATAAGTAATGTTATTTGTGTCACATTATGCATTTATAAAGCTTATTATCAACAAGTAACATACATTTTATTATAGCAAATTAAATTAAAATAATAACTATGCATGCAGTCTGAATCCTAATCTCTGTAACTATGGGTCCAATTTAAAAAATTCTTTCTCTAATAGAAAGCTAAGCTATATCTGAGTGCTATAATAGTGCTATTGGCTATATTTTCTTAACAACAAATCTCACTTTTACTTTTATTGACTTTTCATACAAATCAAAAGAGATGGTCTACTGTGTAGTAGGCACCATGACAGGAACGTAGCTAGGGGGGGGCATTGTGGGGCAATGCCCTACCTTGAAATGACAACGCCCAACCTTAGATCTCTACAAATCTGGAAGTTCAACCATCTTGTTCGCTTGTACTTCATCATTGAGGATTTAATAGTTCTTAGATCCATGGTCATGCGCTGTCACAGAAATTATGACTTTATTATATTATTATACCTATATGGTGATTGATTTAGGAGCCCATGCTTCAAGGGCAGATCAATTATTATATTTTTTTTTACTTTCGCCCTACCTGTAACCAATGCTGCCCTACCTTAAATTTGACTCTAGCTACAGCCCTGCACCATGATTGTTTAAGATGTTAGTTATTATCTATTGTGAATGCAAAGTACCCACTTAATGTAATTCTGTACTTAACTTCTACTAATGAAATTAAAATAAATAATAAATATAATAATTAAATGATAATATGACATTGAATAGATAGGTCCATTGAACTGTAGAACTAATTTCCATTTATAACAAGCATTTTCTACTCGTACAATACTTAGGGTACATTTACATTGTTAGATTAGGTTTTATGGAGGTTCAACCAAAACTCAGTTGAACTACTAACACCACTCTTGCTGCTTTGAAATCAAGGTGCTGCCAAAGTCTAACATAGTACCTCCTACCATTGCGAAAAAGGTTTTAAGGCTAGCAATAGTCAAACGTACAAAATGTCGTGATGGCCCAATGGTTAGGGCTCTCATGCCGTAGGTTGTGGGTTTGTTAACCGGGCACGAGCAAGAATCAATGTAACTTTTTCTATTTCAAATGTACTTTTTGAGTTATCTTGGGCATCACTGACATCGGTAAAGGAAAAACATCGTGAGGAAACCTGGACTTTTAATAAATATAAGTCTGAACTGAAATCGCCAATCCGCCTTGAGAAAGCGTGGTGATCAATTCTCGTGCCTTCTCAGTGTGAGAAGAGGAATTTGGATTGAGGAATGTGGATAATAATAGGCTGGTATCATTTTTATATAATTTTAAATTGTCTTTTATAGTCGCACTTTTCGACGATTAATATGAACGCGTTCTTAGTTTGATGAAAGCTCACGTAATTACAGCTTATTTATGGCTATGTTATTATAGTAAGGTGGAGTTATAAGACTGTTGACACGATAGTAAGTATTTATCATACTCGGCAACATTGTAGTTAGGATAGCATGTAAACAATACGAGCGACGCGACGCGATCGGGATTTTCGCGTGGTTTAAAAGCAGCTCCCTTCTTTTTTTTTAATGGCATTGAGATTTTTTGCTGGCCGGAAGCTATTTTGTTCGCGAATGTACCAATAATATTCGCATTGATTTAGTTGTTTTGTTTTTGTGTGGGTAGGTATCGTAATGAATCACATTTTTGGAACGCAGTTGGTACCTACCACCATATTTTAATTACCTTGATTTTGGGACAAGGTTTTTTTTTTATTTCGACTATTATTTGGTTGATATTTTGGCGATATATTTACATAAAGCTTAAGCCGCAGGCCACGCTAGAGCGACTGCGGTGAGCGGGGGCGACCTGCGGCGGCGGGAGGAGTCTAGACGCTGCGTCTTGCCGCTGTAGGGTGCCACGTTGAAGCGGCCGCGGAACGCGTGGTTTTTATCTGCTATTATTGCGCGGGGTTTAAAATGAGTTTGTCTAAATTGGAACTTTCATGTTTAGAATGAAGTAGTTTTTTTGCGCAGGATATATTACAAATAAAAAAGCTTTTTTACAAAAAAATAAAACCGCCTTCAAAAACTACAAAATAAAAAAAAATAACTTTAGTTTTGGAAGTCGGTGGCGTTGGTTTTGTTATGTAGATATTGCCACCGACTTCCAAAACTAAAGTTACTTTTTTTATATTGTAGTTTTTGAAGGCGGTTTTATTTTTTTGTAAAAAAGCTTTTTATTTTTCACTTTTTAGTGTTTGTGTGTTAATGTTTGAAATCCTTACAAAAAGCCCTTTCAAACAATACCTCACACGATATATTTAATTTTGAAAAGTAGTAGGAGGGGGGTTGACGTACCCCCTCCCTCTCTTCCTTCAGTCTGTCATCGACTACACGTATAAACAAAGCAATTTCACTGGTTACGACAGTTATGCTGTGATTCTATAAGGAGTTCCGTTCCATATCTCCGAAGTTCATCATCAGATCATGACAATATTTCTATGGGACCTATTCGGAAGTATACTCTTTCAAAAAAAAAAAAGAATCATCAAAATCTATTCATAATTGGCTGAGAAATCAGGTAACATACATACAAAAAAAAAAAAAACATAAGCGCCGAATTGGGAACCTCCTCCTTTTTGAAGTCGGTTGAAAAATGGGGGTGAATACCGTAGATTTCACTAATAAACTCCTCCGTATTTATGTTTTGCATCGCGGATAATTCAAAAATATTTAATAAATACGCAGGACGCGCGAACTCGTACTAGGGATCCGCTGGTCGCGGTCGCCGGACGCGCACGCCAGTCGCGCCAACGTGGCACCCCCCGTTCAACCCGTATTATTGTTTTTTCCGCTCATCGCAGACGCAAGACGCGTCGCGCCAGCGTGGCCTGCGACTAAAGCTGTTGAGCATATAACGCAGAACTACAGTCGCCTTTTTACGTGCATTTTTCTTTCTATGCATAACGGGAATGTCCAAGACAAACATTTATGATCGATGTATTAAATTGGCAGTTAAAAAGTGATATTTATCGTAGAAAAAATATCAACTAGCTCCTTAAAATTTTCGTCATATCCGTACGTTCTTTACAAGTATACATTTATGTATACTCTACGTTTCTAGCTGTTCCCACACTGGACCACTGTCGTCACTGCAGAAAAAAGTTGTGGACGACAGTTCATCTTGTCGTCCTATACGTGAACACCACCATTATTTTAAATACACAAGCCTTTAAACGACACGATTAATCTGTCGTCACGACATACCTAGTAGGAACGACGGGGAGCTTATTATGACAGATACCTATCGTGTCAGGAATACAGACGAAGTTTTTAACGAATATTAGGCTGGAAAAGTTTTACAGCTTATCAAAATTCCAACTAATCAAGCATGTCTATTTAAAACAAGTCAGTTTTTTATGTAAAGTCAACAAAAGAGACAGGTAGGTGTCCAGGCTCGTCAGATATATGTGAAGTTTTTGATTGAAACTTAACTTAATTAATGAACTGTATCTATATTTTAAACTAGCTGTCCGCCGCGGTTACACCCGCGTCTTTGGTTACTGCTCCGCTCCCGTAGGTCGTAGCATGATGGTATATAGCCTATAGCCTTCCTCGATAACTAATCTATCTAACACTGAAAGAATTTTTCAAATCGGACCAGAAGTTCCAGAGATTAGCGCGTTCAAACAAACAAACAAACAAGCAAACAAACACTGCAGCTTTATAATATTAGTATAGATTAAATTACATTTGAAAAGATCTATCGGTTTCCAAGAAAACTTCAACTATTACTGACGACCCCCTATCTCTTTTGTTGACTACCTAAGTTTTTATTCGGTTTTTGTGAACTGGTCTTGTTATGTCCTGTGTTTCTTTTCGTAATCAAATTGGCTTTGAATCACACCTGCCTCTCTACAATAGAATGAGGTGGGATAACAGCTCACTTCACCTATATTCACCGACGAATATTTTTACATAATACCACTGCTACTGACGCATTTATAAGACCAAAACGTCACTCGAAAAAATACTGGCTTGTTTTTTTTTGTTCATAAAGCTTTACAAAAGACTATTCGTCAAAGGTCCATTGAATTTTTGAATATGGAACCCTATCAAAGTGATTACGTTACGAAACTCGATCCCTCGGCCAGCCCTTAACGTTTTGCATGCAGGGGTAAATATTGCAGGGAGGATCAAGGTCAATTAAGCTGTGCACAATATGCATCCGTCCGTTGCAAGTTTTCAGTCGAGATAGTTGATTTAATGGCGTCACACGGTTTAATTCCGTGTTTTTTATTAATAAATATCTAGTTCTTTTGAAATATTTAGGTAAATACTAATAAATAAAATAATTAATTTGATAATAAGTGAAAATTTAAAAAAAAAGTTCCGTTCAATGCAAATAAGGCCTAAAAATCGAGAGACGCGGTTCGTTGAGTTAGATCCATAAATTGTGATGAATAAACTGATATAGTGGAGTATAATGATGTGGTGTAAAAAATTTATACAGTTTCATTTGACCAAGTTCCAGGCCGAAATACATGGAGATAAGGCTAGTATGTTGATATTGTTAATATAGAAATAATAATATGCATCAACATTTACTTGTAAGAAAAACATAGGTACCTATACCTACCAACGAAATCAGTAGCTTATCATCTCGCTTTCGTAGATAGCATTTTATCAATGTTATGTTACCTAATGTTTTTAAAACGTGGTTTCAGTAGGTAGCTGACCTCCAATAATGTAGGTAGGTACCATCGCGGATATTTTCAGTGAACCACTTTGTACCCTACTACCTTTGTAATAAAGTCGAAAAGTGGTCAACCGCCATTGTCGTCAGTCTTATCAACTGCAATTACCAATATTGTAAGCCTTCTACAATATTAAGTTAACCTGTGAAGTTTTGCCATTAAATATTTAACCAATTAATAAATGTGGTGTAAAGTTGCACCCAGTACATTCAATTGATTAGTAAAAGGGCCTAAAGGTAGCCGTTTTGCAGCAGTTTAATTCATAACTCGATGAAAGTATAAACTCGGTAACCACAACCTTTGTGGTAGCCTCAATACTCTCAATTTAACATGTTCCAAGGGACAAACAGCAAATACAAGTTACGCTGTGCCTACAAAGATAAAAAACATGTCTAAAAAAAACTAAAATAGATCTAAAAATAATATGCCTAATTTTACATTAAACTTGAATTATCGACCTTGTGATCATTGTAAAGTAAGTCAATTTACATTTCAAAGTCAAAAGTCGAGCGTGGTATTCGCAAACACCGTTTCCGTAACAATACACTTTATGTAAAACCGCATTGCAGACGCTCTGCAGGATATTTTGACGCTTGAAACTATAGGAAAATTGACCTAAAAAATACCGAATATTAATTGGTTAATGCATTGAAAGTATCGATAATGAAGTCGGTTAAAAACATGTAGGTTCGAGCCGGTGTATTCTAAAAACGCTCAGACCTACATTATTAATGTTGTTTTCAAGTTGTGACAGTATTTACTCGTCTTTGTTCATTGCACGATTCAATTTGAAACAAAATAATAGTTCTAGAACACCTTTTATTAACATAATGTAAGGTAGATTTGCGTTTCACGAAAAAAATAGCGCGACAATTATAAAAAGTATTGAGGGTAGTCGAATTTTGTCGAGCACTCAACGGACACCAATTCGAATCAGTCTTTGAGACGTGTTCGTGCGTTCCGTGTCGTTTGCGATAGTTTGGTGAAAATCCGTGATTTCCCGCTTTTTCTCTTCTCTTCTTTATGACTATATATTCTCCTTCTACAGTGGTAGGAAATATTACGTCGGTAACACGTAGATGACCCCGCGTTCCGCGCAACCGTCTCTCTGACAAACCCCCTAGTTTTAGTGATCTAGTTAGCTTAGGTTTATGTTTACTTGTTTAGTGTTTTATATATTATTTTATTTTATTGTTTACAATCGTTAATCTCATTTATTTTATCGTTAGGTTAAGTTTTAGTTAGGTTATTTTTCTTTTCCGACGCCATTTTGTGGTGTCGCGTCACCAGTATGACTGATACTGGTATGGTTAGTAAGGAGTCTCCGCCGCCGGTCGGTGAGGTGCTAAAGAAGGGGCGTCGTCGTAGGACGCGCAGGGCTGGCAACCGGGCCGCTAGGCGTCGCGCGCGGAGGTCCTCGGCCAGCCTAGCCGTTGTGACAGCAACTATCACTTCTGAGAAGACAGGTTCTCCAGCCAAGTGCGCGGTGCATGCGTTTCTGCTCAAGTACCAAAGTGCAATGAGGAAGATTCCCGCTCATCTACCTCCGAAGGTCCACGCTGGTCCGCCCACCAAGAGGGTGAAACGCGTGTCTTGGCGTAAGTTACGTCATTTTTTGTCAAGTACATGTAGGTCCAATTTAATAACTTCAGAAAAAGGACTAAATAGGTAGGTAGATTTATTGATGTGGGTATGGAAAATGCAAACGGCTCAATCAATTGTTTTCCGATAGCCACTGATACAGTGCTGTATATTATTAGGCTTGTTGGGTCGCAACGAGAACGGCGGAATGGCGAGGTCGGATGCGAACATCCCGCCCTCGTGTGAAAGTGACGGTCGTTTAGCCGATACGATATCGTATATTGCCTACTTGGCTAATAGCTAGACCACGCTTTCGTCTTTTGACAAAAAAGATGACGTAATATTTTTTCATTGTTTAACTTATGTATGTTAATAATTGGTGGTATCGAAATAACGTTTTGGAAGAACGGTTGAAAACGTTTAAACTAGGAAATACCAACTAAATTTATCCCAATATTACTTAATAAAATACTTTAATACACGTATGTTTATGTAGATACCCTCAAAGTACTAATGTAACATGCATTCTCCAGACAGTCAGAATATTGAAACTCATTACAGACTACACATTGATTTTACGATAATTTGATCATAAATTACTGTGGAACGTTCTTTACAAATATGCAGCCTTTACGGATTAAGCCATATCTGTTTGTTGAAACGTACATTCGGAAAAATCAATATCAGCACAACAAGTTTACAAAATAGTTCCCTCGCGACTGTCAGTCGGTACGTTCGGGTTTATCTGGAAAAATGCCGGAAGATTTTTGCAGTTTTAGCTAAAGTTTAAAGCCTCTAGTATAGGTTTATCCCACCAAAAACATTCTGTAAAAAACTAGCCAAGTCTCGATGGAGCTGCTTGTTTATCTCTAAAAAGTAATGAAATCTAGACAAAGTCGTGCCAAGTCTAAGGTTCCTTACTGCAATTTCTTTATTATTATAGTTAATGTTGTGTGACTTGGCCGTTGTACATTCTTTATACGTTAGTGTGTACCTACAAGTCAATAGTGTGTACAAGTCAACTCAAGCCTACAATTGACTGGTTATTGAATCAACGTTTTCCTAGTGGCAATTTTCCATCGTCAATGGGTAGCGGTTCTGGCGACAGATTGGTGCAATGGTGTCATGGAGCACTTGGTTTTGTACCCTTCAACGGCCAAGTCACACAACATTAACTATAATAATAAAGAAATCGCAGTAAGGAACCTTAGACTTGGCACGACTTTGTCTAGATTTCATTACTTTTTAGAGATAAACAAGCAGCTCCATCGAGACTTGGCTAGTTTTTTACAGAATGTTTTTGGTGGGATTTCACTTCTTTTTGTAGAAACTTCATCCTAGTTTCTGCAGAAGAATATTGAAACGGTTTTGAAACATTCTAAAATATTCTAAATATTTACTTTCATCTTTAATTAAATTGTATATATTGTAAAGCATTGTCCTTCAGTTTCTCCTAATTGCCTTGCCCGGCCATGCTTCATGCACCCATTTTAATATTTTTTTTTTGCCTAGATACAGCTCTTCTTCTTCGTCTAAATAAATGGGTATCATAGCGAAACTTAGCGGACATGTTGCCGGAACTGTGACTCCACTGACATGTGTGAATTAAGTCACTGCATGCCGCATAACTGTATCACTGATACGGGACGGGGTCGGAACTGTGACTTCACTGATATGTGTGAATTAACTTTAAGGCTGCTGCACAATTGTAACACCCGACGCCATTCTAGATTAAATATGGCCAATGAGTACAATTCACTGACGGGACGTGTTATAAGTTCGCCTTTATTCTTCCATAGATCCTCTATGAATGCGTTTACACCTGTCAGTGTCAGTGACGACACAGTGATGTCAGTGTCAGTGACGACACAGTGATGTCAGTGTCATTTACGCAGTTTTTCTGTATCCCTGACAACGTATATAAAGTGGGTCACAGACAAACGCGGAATGTTGTGACGGCCGCGTCAGTTGCAAATTTTAACAACAGGCCGCGTGTACTGCTTTGTAAAATGACGCCAAATATGGAAATTGTGATAGAAATAGTTGAATATAAATAATAATTTAAATTTAATCCACACTTCTCTATTCGTAAGACTCGTAAGAGTAATAAATATGCGATGCTAATGATAATGTAGGTACCTCACTCTTTAAGTGTTTAATTAAACGGTTCTTTTTCCTACCTTATTTCTCATCTTCTGAAAGGGCTAATGAGAATAATAAGACAACGTTACGGTTAGCCATATTGACTGACGTCCGATTGTAGCACATCCACCACAGCTTATGGCACTTAAGGCCGCTACTGTGAACGCGGTGGTGTGTTTTTGCAGCGGTTGGAGCCGCGGCCTGCGGTTTGCCGCAACCGCACCGTCCGTCTGGAGGCCACTTTATGCAAAATTTCAGGATGCGCTTCAGCGGTTTTGGGCGTAAAAAATTATTAAGCAAACAATTTTCGTGCTCTTAGGTTATTTACTTGAAACTGGTCTATCGACAGTCTAGACTCATAAAATGTATTAGATGCTTAAACTTAAAATTCGATCATGATTCGATAGACACGTGGCGCCATCTACTGTCATTAGGTAGGACGTTATTGTGATTTCCCTCAGGAACAGTACTTTTTTCGGGATTAAAGGTACCCTATGTTCATTCCTGTACACCTGGCAACGTATATGCAAAATTTCAGGATGATCGGTTCAGTGGCTTAGGCGTAAAATGGTAACAAACAAACAAACAAACTTACTTTCGCATTTATAATATTAAGTTAGGAAGTTAGGATTAAAAGCAGAAGGGGAGGCATTCGCCCAGCAGTGGGACGCTATAGGCTCGATTAAATTAGAAGATGTGTCCCACTACGCTGGATTTTTGCAATGACAGTCGATTTTTTTATGTACCAATCTAATACAGCTGAGACCAGCTGAGGGTTCTTCATCAGATACTTCAGACCTTCGATTTTTGACATCAAATGAAGCGGCCCACCAAGTTGAATATTTTTTGTAAAGGCGGTATGTCGATCTCTAATAGTTTGGTTGGGCTCTTGTGTTTTCTAATCAGGGTCACCAGGTACTCCAGATCTTCGATTATCCTAGTTTTTATAGTTTTCCCTTTATGTGGCCATTAAACCCTAACTCTGTACCAAATTTCAGCTCTCTGAGTTTATGGGAAGTACTAGTTCTATTTTGATGATCATGAGTGAGTGAGTGAGTGAGTGTCATAAATGCGAAACTTTGCTTTCGCTTAACTTCGGAACTAAATGACCTACAGACTTGAAATTTTGGATTTTAAGTATATGATTATAGCTTACTGGATGACGAAAATTTCTGCGTTCTGGTCTTATCCAGAGGTTCTCAAATAGGGGCCTGAAAATGCGGCGAAATGGTTCCAGTAAAGGATGGTACGGCAGTGTTTGCTTCGCGCTCGACTTTGGCGGGGGCACTACCGTGCCCCCCGATTCTGTCAATAAAGATTTTTTCATCTAATTTTTTATAGGATTAGGAAGCTTTCTCCAATGAGAAGAACTTACAAGTTCACTAGTCTAATGATATCTTTTGATTGTTGAGTGACAGATGTGCGACAAGAGTAACTTATGCAAAAAAATTTGCACTCCGGGAGTGCCGGCAGAAGTGAAAACTTGATTATTAACGTTGAGCATGTTTGATATTTTGGAATGGTTAGGGAATAATTTTGCACCAATTGCTTTATCAGTATAAAAGTACTATCATTTATGTGGTAGAATACAATATTCATTTATTGCGCTATCGTACACAAACATGACAATTTATATTACATTAAAAATTTAACTTTAAAACTATTACAATTATCATTCGCGCAAGCGCCCTGCGCTGTCTAAACGAAACAGTAGGCCCAGGCATAATTTTCGCCGCGCCGTAGAGAGGGGATAGCTGTTTACGCTTTTTCGATCAGGTCACGTGTCCTGACGCGCGTGGTCACGTGTCCCCTGACGCGAGTTTAAGATTTTATACCCATTACAGAAAAAGTGCTCAACGCCGCTAAAGAAGTTTTCACTTCAATAACTGAGAAATTGTCAAAATAATGCGTCAGTTTAATTATGTCGGGGTCTACTTCTATAGTTAACCTTGAGTCATCTAATATTATATTTCCGTCGCACAGCTTGCACCGCTCATTAGAGTAATTGCACAAGAAAATATATTTACGTGCAGCGAAATGTTAAGAAGCGAAGATGCTCTTAGAGACCATGCTAAATATAGAGCATTGTTGTCGGTTGTCGTCTATTTGAGTACACAGGCCGGATTATTTCAGGTGGCAACTGGCGACTACCCAGGCCTTTACTTTAATACTGTTAATTATTTTATAATTAAAGCCAAACTTATTCAGCTAATCCTCGCTGTACACAGCGCCCAAAATATAACTACTCACCTCATGCTCACTACGCCTAAATTCACCGATGGAGAATAAAATTCGTGCTCTAAAAATTAAAATCGGTTTTGTTATGTCCCAGGTGTAAATAGGACGACTCAAAGACATTCTTTTACTAAATATATTTGTAGACAGACTAACCCGATTACGTTTCACATAATCATAGACTCGGTGCAGACATTAAAATGCGTCGCAAGTTTTAACGATGCGTTTAATCTTCTTTACTGAATATTTTTGACAGGTGGTACCTACCAGCGTCTCGCCAGATGTTTCGGGCAAATCGGGATAAGTAAAAAAATCGGTATTAGTTTTATAAAACCGTGACATAATAAGAACTTTGTTATGATCTTAAAAGATTTAGAATTCTTTTCTTAGTTTTAAAAATTCCCACTGCACCATTGAAAAACCATAAAAATCGGGACAGTGCCTGTCCCGCGCCGGATCTTCAATTTTAAGTTATTAAGAGACCAAGTATAATCATCTCCAATTAGGTTCATCAAAAATGATCAGATCAGGAAATCTTTTGTCAGCTGTAAAGAATGGCTGATACCATCAAGTCTTGATGGCTGAGTATTAGCCTTCCCCCTTTTGTCACTATGCTTCAGATTCTACCTAAGTACCTATATTTTAATTCGTCAGCAACCTTTGAATCTTTAACAGTTTCAAGTAGCGATTTGGCAGTCATCGAGACTCTTCAACGGCGGATTTTCTATCTCTCGTTATACAAATAGGTCCGCGAAAGTAGTTAGTACATAATCCATTATTAGTCATTGAAAGTACGCCATTTTACCTATGTATGTAATCTATGTAAAAGCGGTGGACAATAATATTCAGAACCAAAAGTAATATTGGAACGAATTTTTGAACATAAACAACGTTTGTATTGTAACAATGTCGTGCAAATTGAAATACACGGTTGAACATTCGTTTTGTTGTTGTTATTTGATTATTTATTTTAATAGTTTTCATGCTCGCTTTTACAAGTACTAAGATCACGCCAATATTATGGAAAATGTTCTTTTTTATAGCGGTTTCAGGTTACGATATTACAATAATAAGTTATTCAATTTACAGTTGGGTTTTTGTTTGACTTGACTATAAATTCAACAAAGTTTATTGACCTTTAGCTGTATTTTTGCACGTGTTAAGTAGGTAGGTGTGTTTTTTATTTAAACTAGAATTTTGTTTTGAACGTTATCAATGTTAATTTATGATAGTGACTGACCTTATAAAATATCTGAGGGCTCAAAATAGAAACATTATCACGGATGATATTCTCCTGTGACGTAGAGAATTGTGAGGAGTCAGGTCCCCACACTGACCTCTGACGTGATTGCTTGTACAGTAAGCGTCATACCTAGGTACATTTCAGAAAAAAAATTTTTTTTACTTAGGTATTTTAATATACTGACTATACTTTACTGCCTCGTTGGTCTAGTGGTCGCAAAACGCCACTGCTGAGCATGAGGTCTTGGGTTCGATTTCAAGGTCGGGCAAAGTGTTATTGGATTTTCCATCAAGAATTTCTCAGTAGCAGCTTCGGAGTCTGGATTTGTAGGCTCGCCCCCTATTACATGGGATTTTAACATAACTAGCGAAATGTGGGTATACTGATATGGGTACACCTCTGCCTTACCCTGCGGGGATTACATGCGTGATGCTTACTGTAATATCTTTAATTTTTATAGTTTTTTATGTGTACCTACGTTCTTTCGGTTGTTATAATCACTCATATACCTACCTACCCTACTTACTATGTATTGCCCCATTGAACTATTGAGTTGAACTTAATTTGCGCATTAGGGTATATTCAAGGTCACTAGCGGGAAGGGGACATAATAAGGGCACGGGGACATAACAAAGGTAGGTAGGTAATGTGTGTGTGCGTGGGTAGGTACTAGTGTTACCAGCTGCAGTGTGTCAAATTTCGAAACGGAAGGTTAAAATAATCGGGATTTTGGTTTTTAAATCGGGACAACGGCAAAAAAAACGGGTCTTTGTGCGAATAAATGATATTATTCTTTCAGATATTTTAGTATTTTTTGCCAAAATGACTGATTAAAGCACAGACGTAAGAAGGTTAGTGAAAAATTGGGACATTTAGCGTCGCGATCGTAAGTGAATCTCGGGACCAGTCAACGGACCCCTGAAAATAGGGACGTCCCAGGCAAATCGGGCCACCTGGCAACACTGGTAGGTACCCACGCACGGACACACATTAGCTATAGCAATTCGTACCTATGCTTTCACTTAGTTCACACTGTACCAGTAGATGTGTAATACTTAACATACATACACTATGTAACAAAAACCCTGTCAGATCAGTGTTGCCGTTGATCAGTTTTTATGTTTTATTTTAATTTAGTTACTTCTTCTTTCTTCTTTTTTTTTTCACTGGGGAAAAATAATAATCTCAAATCCATTAAATGGTTATGTATATGTGTACGCAGTACGATGCCGAATAATACCCTTAAGGATCGGACAGGGTTTTTGTTACAGGCTGTATATATAATAACACCATTTTTTTCCCCGAAATTATATGAAAAAAAAACAAATAGAGTCACGGTTAACGTAATTTCTAGTTAGCCCAAGAATTTTTAGAATCGGTCCAGTAGTTGGAGATTAGCACGTTCAAACAAACACTTCGGATTCAACGGAACTTCACGTCGTAGATGGGGGGTAGACAGGGGAGAACCGAAACCCCCTCGCTCTGATCTACGAGATTAACGAGGCTGTGCGTGTATCATCATAATTTCACCCCGGAATGGCTCACTTCTGGGTGAAGACCACCATTCCTTTCTAGCGTTCCTCTCGATTCCGCATGTCCCTTTGGGAGATCCCGTCAGCCCATCGTGCTTTTGGAAATCTCGACTTCCTTTACATTGACCGTGTGCACGCTAAAGCTGCTGACACGATCTTTTTTGGAAATTTTTGTCAGCAACAGCTGCTGTGCCAGTTGGTAGTGTGCAATTATTGGTTCAATCAAGTTTATTATTAAGTTGCTCCATAGCATAACGCTCAATATCGTGTGGCGGCATCGTTACGCGCTGTCAACGCAGTCAATTGTTTGATATTGCTTAAAATTGTGTGCTAATTTGTCTACCCGTGTACGCGTTTTGTTTTTTCTACTCTATGCTTTGCAAAGACGTGGCTAAGTAATAACAGCCGCACAGGGGGCCTAGACAAAATCCCATTTCTGTAAGCGTTCACGCCGACGGAAAAATCAAATTGTATGGAGTTGACATTTGCTATCACGTGACATCTGGTTAGCAAATGTCAACTCCATACAATTTGATTTTTCCGTCGGCGTGAACGCTTACAGAAATGGGATTTTGTTGGGATTTTGTCTAGGGGGGCAGGTCTATCCATCAGGTTAAGCTACGCTTGCCGGGGTTGGTCCATCGATGAGTGACCATCTTTACATACCGAGACTCCTCCGTGCCTTGGAAAGCACGTTAAGCTTTTGGTTCCGGCTATCATACGTGGATCTTTGACAGTTGTTACGGGTCGTCAGAAGCCCCAATAAAAAAAATACTTCTATTTAGCTGCATTCGGTTAGACTGAAAGCCGTCCCCAACATAGTCGGGAAAAGGCTAGGCAGGTTGATTGTTTGCTGGGCAAAACCCCTCCCCAAAGTATTTTCCCTCTTGTTTCCTCGTTACCGTTAGTATTCTAATTCCTTCTGTTCCCCAGGTGAGGACAACGTCGTGTCGGGCGGGGGGGGCGGCGACCCAGCTGTACTGGCGGTGGGCCCGGCCCGTAAGCCGCTGCAGTACACGCGAGACCAGCTCATGCGTCTGCGCAACTCGCCGCTTGTTAAGCGCAACTTGGAGAACGCGTTCGCGGGATGTGAGGCGCTTGCGCTGTGAGTATTTAAACAATATAATGTGGTAACTATCAACGGCTTTTTTCATTGAATGTTCTTCTTATATTACAATGGCCATATCAGTAATAACGAAATTATATTGTTACACCAGTGTGCTGAAGAGACGTTCTGATTCGCCCAACGAGGAGGACCGAGGCGCGAGAGGAGATGCTCCCAACGAGAACCATAAGGTAACCAAATAAGTTTAAATAAGTTCATCATTACTTTGTGTACGTAATGATGAAGATTTACTTAAGAATCAGGAAGTAAAAGGTGATTAATTTCAATTTAAAGGTTCGCATTTTTCAAAGATACTCGAAAGACGTTTTGCATTGTTTTCAAGTTTTCAAATGAAAAAAATTAAAGTAAATTATTTTTTCTTTCTTTGTATCTACGTGAGAGTGTGCCAAAAGTGCTGTAAAGACCATTCTAGTAGTAGACCATCTTTATTCTCATTTAACTGCATCAATATAATCGTTGCTTTGACCACCAGGGCGTATACGGGCGCGACCGTGATCGAGAGCGTCGTTCTGCCGACCCTCGGGAGCGCGTCCGCAAGGAGAGCGAGCCAAGCGGCGGCGGAATCGTGCTGTCCCCGCAGCGTCGCAGCTTTACGTCGGGCTGCGGTGCTCCGGGTGCGGCCCCTGCGCCGGCCCCGCCGCCGCACCTGGCGCGCACGCGGCCAGAGTCCCCGCTGGCTGCCGCTGCGCCCGCGCCCCCGCCCCACCAGCCGGCCCTGCATCCAGCGAAGCCTGAGCAAGGTATAGTACACGTCAATGACTTAATGCTTTTCTTTAGATTTTAGTAAACTCCATATTAACTAAATATGATCGCACTACTTATACAAAATGTAACCAATGAGTATTGTACAATTATTCAACGACTTCTTAATTTATTTAATTAATTACAGTACATTAACCTTAGTATAACAAACCTCAATATTAACGATATCCTTGGTTTTAATCCTGTAAAATCACCAAGAACTAAACAGCAATTATTATTCAACTGTAAATACTATTAGTGATTGATGGGTATAACGAATATTTTCTAATCCCTCCCAGCTTTGTTATATCAAGGTTGCACATGCACTATATTATGAGTTTAACTAATTGTAAACGTAAAATCATAATTATGTACGGTGTCATCATTATGTTATATTATTTTTAAAATAAAAACATCGAAATGGCCGCCTAAGTACAATATTATGCTTTCCATCAGATTATTGTCAATTAACAAACTAAAAAATAAATAAAAAAGCAATAGTGCAACGATTTAGGCACTAGACAAGCCGATAGGACCTAAGTTCGAGTCCCGTCGTTGGACTATTGTGAAGAACCCTTCTAACATAAGCTTATTGGCTTTGGGGAAGGGGGATCATGAATATTAGTAATTTAGAATTACTCAAGTCCCTCATAATGAGACACAATTGATTTTCTATTGTTCTGACTTACTGGTAAGTCAGCCGTGGCTTGACAGGTTAAAACCCAAATTGCTAATATTCTTTTAATTAGATGACATTTCTGTTATTGCATTGCTGATCTCTTAAAGGAATATTTTCCTAAAAAAAGGCCTAGATCAAAATGGCAGATTAACAGAAGATGCACGTTTTAAGCTTTAACGTGCATTTCATAATTTTCTGCCGACATTTTTTTAATTAAGATTTGTTTAAATAATCTTTTTTATTGTTTTATTGCTTTATATACAAACATGATTCAAAATAATAATTTCTGCTTTGAATGTATTTTATCCTCGCTATTTCATGTAGGATAACATCGTGAGAAAACCTGAAGTTAAATTAAAAGTGTTATCTCCAACCCGCCCTGAGCACACGTGGTGATTAATGCTCGTGCCTTCTCTGTATGAGAAGAGGCGTTTGTCCTGCAGTAGGACAATGATAGGCTGGTATTGTTACCGACACGTAAGTTGGCAAGAGTTTTTGTAGTGGGGGAAGTTTGCGCACGCACAATTTTATACATTTTTATATGCGCGAACTTCCCCCACTACGAAAATCTCTTGCCAACTTACGTGCCGGTAACTGTATTATTGCTTCAAGCACGGTGATACTCCTAGCACGAGGTTTCTCTCTAGTCATTCCCATTCTGACGGACTTTTGGTTCGATTCACATCTTTCATAAAGTGAAAATAATCATGACTATGAAAAACTTATGAGACCGTTTAAAATTCGACCTTAGTAATATTGGAATAAGCTCTTAAATACATATTGAATTGCAAGCTCACATAAATTGTCTCTTTAAAGCACAGACCGCTTGCATTTAATTCACGAAATAATGCTGTCTCACTCTTTGTGTGACGTCACGGTTAGCGCAGTGTCTGAGCGATTGCCTGTTGCGCTGCGTGTTGCAGGTTCGAATCCGCACGTAACAAATATTTGTTTGACCTACAGATAGTTGTTCCGGGTCTGGCTGTTTGTGTATGTGAATTTATATGTTTGTGAACGCACCCACGATACAAAAGAAATTCGCAGAGTGCTACGCTTTTTTTAAAAACAAACTAACAAAATTTTATTTTTGTACTTGACTTTCTGCATTTGTTTTTATTTTCAACTTTTCCTTTAAATATCTCTTTTTGTCCATTAAAGGCAGTGTCGTAACTCCTATTTCCGCCGCAGGAGGTCGCCGGATCGGCTCTGGTCGCATCATGGTGCGCGACGTGCCCGCTAACGCGTGGGAGGAGGGCGAGTACCGCGGAGCCGAGCCCTACCGCCCACCGCGCGAGAGGGAACGCGAACGTGAACGTGAACGGGAACATACCAGGCCTAACAACGACAGGTAATAAACTTTATGATAGACGGACAAAAACAACTTATTTTTATCTTTTAGAGGTACGGAACCCTGATGAAATTTCGTTGTATTTTATAGCTAAACTGCTTAAGTCCTCGTTTGTGGGGTACAGACGCGCGGGGTTAGGACACCAGGAAAGGTGCGGCTGACGGGCGCTCGTAGCGTGATACACAAGAGGCGAAATGTGCACGTGTGCACTGGACAGTTCTTAAGATATGTGACGTCACAGTGGTTATCAGTGTCAGCGGGTGAGGACTCAACTATGGGAGACTTTTTTTTAAGGTGATAAAAATCATCAAATGAGTCCTTCCGCCCTGGGTGGGGCAGAAGGGACTGTCAGACTTTTACTGACTAAAAAACCACCCTGTTCCTTCTGTTGCCCTTTACGCTCCGGGGCCACGGTATCCTGTTAAGACGTCCCGCAACCCAACTATGGGAGACTTACAGCTAAACACAACAGTGTGTTTGACTGACAGACAAATATGTCTTTACATATAAATTATATGTTTACTTGTCAGAAACACTGTGTAAAGTTGATATATTATAAGGCACAGTTCCTCAGGTCTCGCCGACACAGCGGCATACAAATTAGACAGCGGTATTTTAAAGCAGTTTATTAATTATAAGCTCATCTGTCCTGTATTATTATAATTAGCTTACTATGGCCATTTCTGTCAAATTTCTTGTACATCTATCAAGATATTGTAAACAGATATTTTTCACTGCAATACCCCAACGGCCAATCTCAAAACTTGACTTGGCCGATGGATTATAGCATGCAGTGGAATATAAAAAAAAATAGTAATACTGAAAATTACTAGTTTATGGCCTAAAACAAAATGGCAGATAACAGGTGATGCGCGTGTTGAGAAATTGCGTGCGTTGTATATTACTGCCTACATTATAATACAGGTTAATGTTAAAACTAGACGGTATGCTAAAACAGGGAAGATTGGGTATTAGACATAGACACCATTACCCAATAATTCCAAGACATAACTTCTATAAAGAATCACTTCATTTTAGCCCTAAACTTTGTAATTTTCAATTAACTGTAAGTAATATTCGATTTTTAGTTGGTTTAAAATTAATAAATAGTTAGTCAATTGAGTTGGCAGAAAAGTGACGTCACAGTTTACAATTGCCATACAAATTCTATGGGGACATCGTGTTTGACGCAACTGACGCACTTTTTATGACCTGTCAGGTCATAAAAAGTGCGTCAGTTGATCAGTAATGTCTAATACCCAAAAAATCAATCAATCTGTCATTGTTTTTTACTTTAGTAATGTCTAATACCCAATTTTGTAAAAAGCTACCGTTTTCCAGTGGTTTTGCAAGAAAAATATTTACTTTTGACTTACTAAACAGTTTCAATATTTATTTTCTTTTGCACAGGTTTGAACGGCGCTCGTTCGGTCGAGACTCCTACTCCTCTGACATCAAGAGGGAAAGGGACGATCGATTCATCAACGAGAAGATGCAACACAGGTTTGTAATCTATCATGTAAGAATTTTTTCTTTCAGAAACCCTTGTCTCAGTCTATCTTATTGAATGCATGAGTTAGATTAGAACAATATTTCTCAGGCTTCTTTTAGACTTGAACTAAATACAATTATTTTATCGTTTGTTTAATATTTTTTTAATGAAATCCGGTGGTAAGGTCTTTACAAGGCTGAAACCTTAGAATATGTTCCATTGGGAGTCAAAATAATACTGTTCTAATTATCCCATTGCAAGGCAAAGTCCTCTTCTGCAGTGAAGACATGAGCAATTGAGCATTGATCATCGCGCTTGCTCAAAGTGGATTGGTGTTATCAGGCTTCTTTTAATAATGTCTAGTATTCTTTACGTTGTTTTCCTTCACCAATGTCAGTGATGTCCAAGATAGAGTTACATAGTAAGTATAGTACAGATAAGTACATATAAAATTGAAAACGTCACTTTGAAATCTTAATCAAAAATCATTTATTTATGTAGCTGGTCTTGATTCTAGCGCCAAACTCCATACTTTTCAGATTTCTGATTTCTCAGCTACATACATATAAACTTCATATTATAAACATCATATTCTCTTCAAGGGTCTTATATATTTTATTATTTACAGAGAGGACAACCGTAGATCTGGTGGTCGCTATTCTCAACGACGCCTTGAGAAAGAAGATGAACCCGAATGGTGAGTACATACAATGATAACATACAATTTTTTTTCAGTACATTGTTATTAAAGGTGAGAATGCAGAACCGTACAGGCCGGCCCGAATAACCCGGTGGCGACTTCCAATGTTGTTTTCAGACAATTCTTTTTATTTAACGAAGAAAATTTCAACGCTGAGAAGTAAATAATGTACTGTAAATCTCCCATACCATATATTATATTCAAATAAATACTGTGTATATTGTAATATTGTTAATATAAAACAATTTTGAACACCAGGTTTAGTGGAGGGCCCACATCTCAGTTGGAGACGATCGAGCTGCGCGGTTTCGACGATCCTGTACCCAAGAAGAACGGCAACGCGAACAATAAAGAGACTGAGGTGAATATTACAACTATTTCATAACAACAGCACTCCGACACAGCAAATAATGTGCCATTCAAGTTAGGACTTTATGTCGTGTGGGTTAAAAAATATTTTACAATAAAAAGATAAAGGTGACGGCTCGCGGGCGGTGCACTAGCGGTTAGATTTATCGAGGCGCTTCCGGCGGGGCCGTTGCCATGTCGGAGCAGTGATGTTATAATATGAGGATGACCATCACTACATATTATAAAATAAAGTCGCTTTCCCTGTTTGTCTGTCCCTATATATGCTTAGATCTTTAAAACTACGCAACGGATTTTGATGCGGTTTTTTTTAATAGATAGAGTGATTCAAGAGGAAGGTTTATATGTATAATACATGCACCCGTGCGAAGCCGGGGCTGGTCGCTAGTATGACTTAAATAACACTTTATGTAACGTGATAATATGTTCCAGAAGTGGAACAACAGCGGCGGTTCGCGCTCCCCGGCGCCGGAGCGTTGGCGCGACACGTCGTCGCCCGCACCGCCCGCCAGCGACTCTGCCAACACCAGCAATGTATGTCCACTGAGCTTATTGCATCTCCATACCATATACACACAAATCTGTTTAAAAAAAAAACCATATTATTACAACAGTCGAATTCAGAAATTCGTCTCTTAATTTGAAATTCAGTTACAAAGTCGCTGAAGTCGAAACATTATCATTCGGATTTGCTTTTTTACCATTTAGAGTGTATTCATAAACAAAAAAAAATAGGTGTGATATTTATTATTTATTTATTGTTGATTTACAAAGGGTTAACAAAAAATCTTTTATTTCAATTAGACCATTAAAACTTAAAAGGCACCTTTGAACGTCATTTACAAGAGAAAAGAAAAATTATAATATTGAATCTAGTCAAATTAATTAAATTAGTCTACCAATTACAGTAAATCAATTTGACAACGTGAAATTCAATATGTAGTATACAAATGATGAAACTAAAGCTACATTATGTATCTCAGGATAAGGATTCTGGAGTGGAATCGAAGAGTGAAGAGCCGCAGCAGAACAACGAGCAGCCGGAGTTCAACCTTGACGAGTTCCTCAAGTTTGACGCCATACCCGACGTACTTACCGTAAGTATACTCCCGTACTCATTACTACAATACAATAGTAAGATTTTATGATAATAACTAGCTTTTGCCCGCGACTTCGTCCGCGTATATGTCGGTTATCGCGGACGCAGACGAAGTCGAAGTCGAAGTCGAATAAAAAGTAGCCTATGTCCTTTGTTAGGGTTCACACTTACCCTGTACCAAATTTCACACAAATCGGTTCAGTAGTTTAGGCGTGAAGAAAAGACAGACAGAAAGACAGTCAGACAGACAGAGTTACTTTCGCATTTTTAATATTAGTTAGGATTGGGTGCTAGACACTTTTATGAGCTGCCAAAACGCGATTCCTCCATAGATTTTAGTATGGCTAAAGTATACCATGACGTTATTAATTAATTTCAAAGCAACTAGAAATCAGCTTTTATAGATATGTATTTGAAAATAAATCGGGTTTCAGATCTAAAATAAAGGGTTTATTTATGGATAAGTTGTATCTTGGAATTATTGGTTAATGATGTCAACTTCCCAATTGTCTAAAAAATATAAGGGTCGCGCATCGATCACTAATAAAAAACTAGATACACAATCTCATGCAAAAGTTCTCTTAAAACTGTCGCCAATTGTATTTACCTAATCCTAGTTGAAATGAAATATACATTAATGAAAATTCAACCTTAAACGCAATGTTTAAAGTTGTATTCACAAAACTATGTTTAAAAACTTACGACTTTTTACAACCTAAACTAGCTGGTCAATATACTTCAAAACAAATTCAATCTTACTTGTATATTTTAAAGTCTAAATTACAAAGTATCAAAAAAAGCAATAAAATTTTACGACCGAGGCTCGCTGCTAGGACAAGGTACGAGTGAGTCGAACTGTACCATTTTTTTTTCATACGGTAAATTATAAATGGTATTTTTTTTTAATTTGTAAAGCATAATGTAACGTAATAAAGCATATTCTATACTTTGGAGTATATGTGTAATGATTGTAATTTACCTGAATGTAAATACATATATTTTACACTCACTCAACTCACACTCAACACTGTAAGTCAAAATTAAATCTGTAAAAAGTTACTATCGTATTTATAAAATCAGAAAAGAAGTCTCATTAAACAAAAAAAAACAATAATAGTTTAATAAAAAATTAAGGAACAAATAGCGTCTCCAACGACTCCTACAGAACAAGCATCGATAACCCGAACAATTTAAGTGGGCATGCGTTTACGATTAATACGTTCAGTAAGAGAGTATTCACAATTTAGATGATTTATAACACTATTTTATAACCTTAAAAAATGTTTTTACGATGATTTCTTGATTAAATACTAGTACTTTAAAGCAGTGACAGTGATAATAATTATATAATGATAATATTAATACTTAGCAAAAATAAGAACCTCCATAATTTTTTAGCGTCTTAAATGAGTGATTTTGCAGTTTTTAAACGAGCACTGAGGCGTGTTTACCGTCGGAGCGCTCGAATGTTTCTAAATGAAATAACTACCCAAACGTTCAGTTTGGTAGTTATTCGGTGAGGACATTTTTTGTCGCTGATTGTGTATCTAGTTTTTTATAAGTGATCGATGGGGTCGCGTCTTTTTTTTAAATTACTATTACTATAACCCGATGCTGAGCTGTAAATTGCAAAAAACTCAAGCAAATTTGAGCCCTTTCACATCAAACTGTATTCTTTCAGAACGGCGGCGGCGAGTCGGAGGGCGGCAGTCGGTTCAGCCGGTGGTTCCGTCGCGAGAGCCCCACCAACGATGCCAAGCACTACGAACGCCTGCTTCATAATATGGTGGACGGTGAGACTACATCTATTTTATATTTATTTGTAACTGGTAATCTCTGGAAATACTTGTCCAATTATAAATATTCTTTCAATGTTAGGAAAGCCGCTTTATTGTTTAGTGCCATAAGCAATTTTTATGGTATTGGTACTTAACTGCCATGCGGACGACGTCGCGGGCAGAAGCTATTGCACAATATAAATAAAATATAGATGCGATAGGACATCGAGTAGTATTGATTTAACAAGGCTTGCGCCAGCCAGGGTTATCCTTTAACTCAACTAACTCGTGAGTTACGATTTTGGCACAACTGGGCCTAAGTTATAACTTTTAATGCTGATATCATTGCTACATAGAAAGCGGTATCCCTAAACCTAGGAAGTTCAATACCCGTATACTTGCAGAGCTGGACAACGGGCGCTCGGAGCCGAGCCCGGGAGTGGCGGCGCCGAGCACGCCGGCGCACGTGTTCGCGCCCATCTCGCCCGCCGCGCGCGCGCCCTTCGCGCCGCAGCCCACCTCGCTGTTCGACCTGCTGCTACGAGCCAACGCCAACAGCCACGACAATAGGCCTGGTGAGATCACTTGACATTACCATGCGAGAATATCTTATTCATAGTTTGACCGAAAGTGCTGTACCTCGCTTTAGTTATGTGCACGGCGAGACGCGGGGGAGTACCGGCCGCTCCGTTCCGTCAGTCTACCGCCGACGCACACGGCGGTAGCTAGCATTTGTTTGTAACGGACGGTCTATGTCAGACACACAAGAGATAAATATACAAAGATGTGTCGTGCGTTATCTCATGATGTCAAGACCGTCATTTTGAGTCACTAATGAGTTTGATTGGGTGTTCGTTTTATTTCATTTGGTGATCCCTGCACTAGTCTCTTGATATCCAATACAAAGTAAACCCACTTATTATGATCCTGTGTACAAAATATTGTAAAACCGATATTTTAAAAGAGTTTCTTGCTCATCATTCTCCATACGAAACTATATTTGAGAAGGGGCAACTAGATTTTATTCTTTTTTCTTCTATATGACGTTCAAAAATTTTGAAATAAATGATTTGATTTTAACTTTATTACAGAGGTGAACCACGTAGGTGGCGGTAAAGTGCATAGCTTGGAAGAATTGGAGGCGCGCTTGCGGCCGCAGCACTCGCAGCCGCAGCATCACAATGTACCTGATCATGATCTCACTGCCTTCAAACGACTTGTGAGTAATCTTATAAACAACATCCTACAAAGTGGCAATGATTATAATTACAACAATACTTAACCATATTTGTGGGAAAAAAAAATTGAAAAATTTTACTTAAAATGTGTCCATCGTGTATATCTGTAGGTTTTTGAAAAGTATGACGTATCAAACTATCCACCGTGCCAAGAATAGGGTTAAAATAGAAGAGATAATTATAAAATGCAGCTGTCAATCATAATTTAGGCCGGAAATAATGTTACTTAGCATGTAATTTCGCTTAGCTATATCGTCTTTATCTACAATTCGTAGATTGATAGTTGTGCGACAGCGACAGAAATAGTTTCGTTTGGTTTTATTTACAAAATTAATGGTCAATTTTACAGCCAGTGCAACATAACATACATAGTGAACATACAATACAATGTTTTACATACATTTCCGCTTTGTCATCAAGTATTCATTCTTGTTAGGTTATAGCGCGCTATTGGGGCCCAAAACAAAACCCAATCAAATTATATAGAAGTATAAATAAGTGCTTTACAAGCAAGGACCGGATTGTCGGATGCATATTTACGTAAACATTAGGTGTTGGATATGCAATTGATATAAAAGTATCTTTTGGTTCCGAGATTGTGGTGCATTTTATCAATTATTTTTAGAAATCGTATGCACACTTTCTTAGCAGAAAATGTGCTCTAAGTAAATATAGTCCGATTACCCGGTCCGTCTGTATGAGGCGTGTGAGTAGCTATGACGTGTGTGCAGTTGGCGCAGGTGTCTGGCGGCCACGCCGTGCCCGCCGCGCCCGAGCCCCCGCGCGTGCAGCCGCAGCCCATGAGCTTGTTACAGGTATACCCTTTTACATATTTTGGAGGATTTTTCCTATTGCCTTTCTTATTAAACTTTTTTTCAAAACTCACCAACACCGTTCCATAAAGTCTTATAAAATATGTATAAGAAAATAATGTTATACAGATGCTGAACAAGAGCATGGAGCAGCAACAGAAAGCGCAGCAACAACAGCAGCAACAGCAACAACAACAACAGCAGCAACAGCAGCAACAACAACAGCAACAGCCGCATATACCGCAGGAGCTCCTTTACAAGCTCTTGCAAGTGCAGGTCAGTCACCGCCAACAGGATAGCTGAGGATGTTTTTAGCTGATGACTATCCGAAGGCTAATTGGGTAGTAGACAATTAACCAATAATTCCAAGACACAAGTCCTCTAAATAAATACTTTGGCCCCGCAAACATAAGAAAAGCCTTAAAAAAAAACAGCTGTTCTATACATCTCGTTATCCATGTTATTGTGTATTTTTGTGAACGGCAGATTTTTACGCTTAGATTTTTCCAACAGGAATTGCTCAATGTAAGCTATTCCATATTCTGTATTGTTAATTCTATTTTTTGTCCACAGCAACACCAACAGCAGCAGCAGCAGCAGCAGCAACAACAGCAGCAGCAGCAGCAGCAACAGCAACAAGCGGCTGCCTCTAACGAGATGGGAGGCATCGCGCCCGCAGACAGAGAGTTGTTGCAGCGACCTGAGGCGCAGGCTATTGTTCGAGGTTAGTCACCTACATTTTAAGATAATTGCTAGACGAACTTTTGAATTACTTACATGTGTGATAATAAAATCAGTCGAGGCAAATAGAAAACATATTATCACGCCTGGTCTGTTACGCTGTATGAAACACAGGGACTCACTACATAAAAAAGCTAAAGCATCGCCTGATAATACCACTCTCGAAATAAGCTACAAAAGATACAGAAACTTTTGTAATAAAATTTTAAAAAAAGTCAAGAGGCAGTTTGATAGTGAAGAGCTCAGTAAGGCTGGTAATAATCCAAAAGCTCTCTGGGAAACTATTAAGAGAATCACAAACACTCAAAAAACGCCCAACTCATCCTCACATCTACTATCACACGACTCACCTACTCAGTCTTGTAACACAGTAAATAGTTTTTATGTAGAAATAGGTAAGAACCTCGCTGACAAAATTACGCACACCCGCGCCCTGCCACAGCCAACCATGCCACAACACACTAATTCGTCATCATCATTCGTGCTAGATGAAACAGACCCAATCGAGATTATATCTGTGATTAATTCTCTCAGGACTAATGCAGCTACTGGCTGTGATGGTATCTCACCTTCCATACTAAAAAGATATTCATCTACTTTGGCACCTGTACTAAATTACATCTTTAACCTCTGTTTCCGCACTGCGACCTTTCCAACTTCATTCAAAAAGGCGATTATACATCCAATCTTCAAGAGTGGGGACAAAAAATTAGTAAATAATTACCGACCCATCGCGGTTCTTACTACCTTATCGAAGGTTCTAGAGCGATTGATCAACAAGAGACTAGTACACTACCTTGAAAAATTTAACTTGATCTCTCCCCAGCAATTCGGGTTTAGAAGGAACAAAAGTACTACTGACGCGGTACAGGAGTTAACGGGGTATATTGTGAATAAACTTAACACCCACAAAAAAGTTCTCACCATATTCCTTGATCTGGCTAAAGCCTTCGATACCATTCCGACTTCAACTCTTCTAAATAAACTCGAAAAATTAGGTATCAGGGGCCTACAGTTACAGTTATTTCACAGTTATCTTACAAATCGGACACAACTGGTCAAAATAGGTGATCATATAAGTAATGATCTTCCAATCTGTTACGGTGTGCCGCAAGGTAGTATCCTTAGGCCGACTCTATTTCTTGCGTTTATTAATGACCTATGTAATTTACACATCACTAATGCTAATATTGTGTCATTCGCAGACGATACTGCACTTACCTTCTCAGCCAACTCATGGTCTGAGCTTCAGACCTCAGCACAAAATGGTTTCAACTCTGCAAATGAATGGCTACTTTCCCACACTCTCACGTTAAACACATCAAAGACAAAGCTAATAACCTTTTCCACCTCCCCTAAGTCCCAACCCGAAATTCCAATTGTCATACAAGCTCACTCCTGCACATATTCTCAGGCAGCTCTACCCTGTCAGTGCCCTCTAATTACTCGCGTAGACCATATAAAATATCTGGGTATAACATTAGATCAATTGCTTAACTTTAAAAATCACATTAATCTTCTTACAAGCAGGGTTAGAAAACTCATTTACACTTTCAAAAATCTAAGACACGTTGCCACGTCTGCTGTAATACGTACTGTCTACTACGCTTTATGCCAATCTATTGTGACGTATGGTATAGCATGTTGGGGCGGTGCCGCAAAGACGACTATGAAGCAGCTAGAAACAGCCCACAGAGCAATATTGAAGGTGGCCACATTCAAACCGATTTTGTATCCAACAACAACCCTCTACAAAAACTGGAATGTCCTTAACGTTAGACAACACTTTGTCCTCCAGACCATTCTTCTACAACACCGAATAACGCCTTTTATTACAGTCACGAAACGTCGGAAAGATATAATGGTCTGCACCGTTCCACCACCTTACTACAGATTCACGAAACGATCCTTTTTTTACCTTGGTCCTTATCTCTATAACAAAATAAACGCAAACCTACCGATTTATAGCCTACCATACTCCAAATGCAAAACTGCCGTCCGTTCTTTTCTTCTTTTAAAAACCTACGATGAGACTGAGGATCTCCTAATAACTCACCCATAACTTCTCGACTTTGACACTACATAACCATTTAATAACCCAATAGTCATTTTACAAACACACCCCCACACACATGTACACCCTCACCCACGAACAGCAAATACACACACACAGTACACAATCATCGAACACTCACACATACTCAATCACGTCTCACACAAAACATTCTTCTTTTTTATTTATTTTTTCTTTTTATTACCTACTACTTTGCACGGATTTTTTATTTTATATACATTATTATCATTTTTTTTAATTATTTTTTCCTCTCAGAAATTGTAACCACCGCAAGTACAGCAGTTTTATATAGATTCATATTAGCTAACAACAATGTACGTAACCTAATTAATGGCTTGATTTTGGAGACAACACGTAGCACTATTGTTAAGATCACAATCTAGGGAGGCAAACTGTCTCTCCTTAACACAGGTTGCTCAGCCGAGCAACCTGTGTTAAGGAGAGACAGTTTGCCTACTTTCGCGTGTTTTTTTTTTGGGTGAACTACTGTTCTCCTAGCTAGGTAGCCACCTAGCTAGGAGAACAGTAGTTCACCCCCACAAATATTTGTTAGTCTAAGTACTACGCTTAGTTAAATAATAAACTTTAAGATGATATTGTCTACCCACAGAATAGGTTGTACATACTGGGCGTTAGTGACAGGTTGGCAAAAACTGAAACTGTAGTTTCAGACCACGATTTGTGATTGGAAATCGTTGGAATTTTTCTCCGGAAAATTCTCAAAATTAAAAGAAAACCAAACGAAACTTTAAAAACTATTTAAAGTTTCGTTCGGTACAGCTCTAGCAGAGGACATCGCACCGATGCGGCGACGCCGGGTGGCGCGTGTTATTTGTGCCTAAACCTACATAGCTTAAATGTAGGTACCTAGAATTATTTTTGTTGTGTTTACATTGCCGAGTTAAGTTTTTATTGTTTTTTTCATTAAATTTATGTTTAGAGGCCTGGACTTGGTACTTACATATCAATATATTACGAATCAAGTGAAAAATCGGTCGAAAGTTTTGAGAATTTTCCGGAGAAAAATTCCAACGATTTTCAATCACAAATCGTGGTCTGAAACTACAGTTTCAGTTTTTGCCAACCTGTCACTAACGCCCAGTATATAAATACTCCAGTAACCACGAATAATGTACACTACACAGGACTGAAAACTGGCGAGATAACGGCGCAGCATTTAATGCAGCAGCTGAGTAACCCTGGTCTTCAGAGCCGTCACCGTGAAGTGTTGCTGACTATACTAAGACTGCACCAGCACCAGAGACAGGTAATCTTATTACTATTATGGATGGATGAATGTTTATTACTCAATCACGCCATCACTGCAGAACGGATCTGGATGTTTGGCACAGAGATAGATTATGGTCTGAAATAGCACATGGACTATTTTTTGTTCCGGAAAAGTTTACGGTTCTCGTGGGATAATATTATATCAATTCGGACGCCTTTTTTTAAGGTGTACAAAATCATTGCTTATTTATTTATTTACTTAAAAATAATTGGAACTTTGTGCCCTTCAATATTTGTTTTTATAAACAGGATAAACAAATGTAGTTCAGAGGCTTAAAGTGTTCAAACATTTTTCTTCTGCATCAAAGTTCAGTATATACAAAATGAAATTAAACGACTGTCAATACGTAAAGGACTTCAACCAAAATGGGCTAACCGGTGAACAGCTGTATTGGGAAAAAAGAAATTCATAAATAATTTAGTAATAATATTTAGTAAATATTGGTTTCTTTTGGGAGTGTCAAACTAAATAATATTAAAAACGAATAAAAAAGATTTTTAATTGATTATTGGTTGTGTATGGTGACAGTTGCTGTGCAACGTGCCGGGATGCATTGAGTTAGGGTTGCCAAAATAAAAACCCAGAAAAAATAACATCGATATTCGATGTTTTGATTCGAGAGCTTCAAAACATTAAAATGTTTGATGGAAGACCAAGCTTTATCTAGCCGTTGGAATATTCATCATTAGCATCGTCATCATCTTAACCTCACACAAATAAAAAAATATAGTTTATGTAGAACAACTTTTTTTTTTGAAGTGTTAAAATCATCAGCTTGCCTACGCAACGTAGTAGAACAAACGAAGAAAGCTTCTATCGGGAAAAAAAATGTAATAAACGTAACAATTGTAATAATCGTTCGTAATTGGTATTTCGTCTTCGTTTATTTAGGTTTTGTCCGTCATGGTAGCGGGTATTATTATGCGTGATTTTCTTGAAGATTCTAATTAGAATGCAGCATGAGCCATAACCAAAATAATTGCGCAAAGCAAAACAGCTCATAATATAATATGAAATCGATTCCTACGGAATCGATTCGGTATCGTATAGTTCGACTGATACCTAGTATAGAGAACTGGCAACCCCGATCCAGAACCAGAATTGGTGATCGATTGTCAATGTCAATGTCATTCGCTCTGTGTTCGTGCCCTTGTTCGAATGTTATTGTGAATATTATTTCGACTTTGGATATTTTTGACGACTTGCTCTATTCAAAATGGATTCTGATGATTTTTTACCTAACGACCCCGGCTCACTCTTGGACTCAGTAACCGCTTTAAACGTTTACCCTGGCATTTCTTCGGATAATGAATCCGACATGAACACACACGACGACCCGCGCATGAACAACATGGACTTCCCGATTTTGCCTAGTAAATCTATAAATTGTGGTGTTGAAATCACTCACAGGAGAAGACACATTATTAATCTTGTGGAAATGCAGCTTAGTGCACGTTTTATTAACTTACGAAAGTAAATAATTTTACAAATAAATCATTGATTTTAAAGTGTTAAAGTTTTTTTTTATTATTATATTAAACAATTTGATACAAAACTTCCTATATATATGTTTTCTATGTACTGTAAGCCACTCAATAAAATCAAAAATAGTACAATATTTTTATGTTCATGTTCAAGCCCAAACGCCATACAAAACGGTTGATGTCCTTTATTCTTGTTTTGCGAAAGCCATTGTAACCGTACTCGGCTGTTTAAATTTCCATAACTACAAGTAGTATAGTAACCTCTTGCTCCCCATCAGATGGGCTCGTCCCCGCTGCCGGGCGCGCCGCACCTGGTGGTCCCGCCGCACCACCAGCCGCTACGCCTGTCGCCGCTGCCGCACCAAGGTAACCTCATTACCGCATCATTATTGCATGGGAAAATATACCTTAATGATCCATCTTTTTAGTCATTCTCTGCATTACTTCGAGCAGCTTTTATTGATTAATTGATAACAGACATAGAGTTGAATATTGCGTGCAAAACATGAAATTATAATTGTCTCGCACCGAATTAAATCTTGCACATTATTTTCAACTCTATTTGTGAAGTGTTTTGGTTCATTATCAATTAAGAAATGAAAACTCTTCGAGGATATTGCGGTGTTATTTGCAATAACCTAAAGGCGTTATCTAATTGATGGCACAGCATCACTATTGCTGCGATTCTATCGCTTGTAGATATTGCGCCTACCAGCCTCTTTCTATAACGCTATCTGTAGATTGACCCCTGCTCGCAACTAACCAAGTAACGGACGAAACTGGACCATGGTTGCGAACAAGGATCGATGGCGTTATAAATAGCGGCTGTAAGTGATAGTAATGATGAATTGTCTCTACTAATATTTCAATTCTTTGCAATTCTTAAGACATCGAGAAAATTTTATTTCTGCATGACAACATTTAACTAACACAATGACATATTTATTTTAGTTCATCAAATAAATTTCTCACTAACACATAATTTTAACATGTAATTTCTCGTACGGACGCAGCGTTCTGTGTGTCGCCTATAATGGCCACCAGTCCCAACACGCTTGCCGTGCACCACCCAGGTAGTATATGTTTCATTTCAATCGATTTAAGTGGAATTAGCCCAACAGCCAGCAAGAGGACGTGAGTTCGATTCCCACAGATTGCTTTTATTCATGTGCATATATGAGCACCATAATACAAGCTGTTGATTTGCATCCTAATCAAATTCAAGGACGTAATTATGCTAATGATTCTCGACCCAAATCAACAATAACATGAGTAGGTATTTTTTTATATTTTTTTTTCCTGTTTACTAAAATCCATAATTGTAAACCAGCCGTATTTAAAAGCGGCCCGTCTGTTACTAGCTATAACCGCGCTTTCACACACAAACAAACGCAAACAATACATACACAACGCATTCGCAACGATCATTCAATAATTTCGTAGGTACTACTCGCGCACGTGCCTAGCCACGCTCGCGCTCCCGCGCGCGCTTATTAGTTATTGCCCGGTACTGTATTTTCAATTGATTATTTATGTCTTTTAGGACAACCACCTGAAATTTGACGACGATGCAAAACAACATCTTGTATATCTAGCCGGTTCCCAACTATATTAGGGTCGGCCTACGGTCCGGACGCAGCTGAATGACAATTTTACATGGAGTGACTGCCTATCTGATCTCCATAACCCAGTTACTGGATAACACGATAAGACTGCTTGTCAGACTTTCGGGCTTCTGACTACCTGTGATGGCCTGCTTTCCGAGGCACAAGGGTCTCGGTATTAAATGAATGTACGCCCATCTACGAACGACCGTAGAAAGCGTAGCTTTACCTTGGTTAGTTGAGCCATATGAGCCCCACTTGCATAAGTAAGCATAATTGCCTAACTAGCACAGCTAGCCTAATTGAAACTTTAATCCAAAAGTAGTAAAACACAAAACCCATTGCTTGTAGCAAAATAAAAACAACTATACAGCAATATACTAACAGCAGAAAGTGGTAAGTGATGTGGTAATGTGTTGCTTATATCGTTTTGATAAGATATAAATTGCAATGACTGCGTATACGACAACCACTCGACGAGATTTAGATGTAGATTAGTCGGACAGCAGAATTTAGTGATAGGGCTGTGTACTCCCTATGGAGTGTTGGAAATATAACCTGTGCCATTAAGGTGGATGCGACGACCCCTCCGTCCATACATTTTTCATTAGAGTTATACACTAAACACAGACACTCTTTCTTTAAAACTAATCATTTTATCACTTCTTTACAATAAAATGTGCTCGCGTCCGAAGTTTTTAGCCAATAACTTCATTATTCACTGAGAAAAACAATAGTGAAATCTCGGCAAAAATTGACACTTCTTTAGTAGTGTGCGTGACACTGCGGGACTTTTGAGTACTTTTGACAAGCAAACGAAAGGCGAAGTTTAAAAATTGGCACACTAGATGGCGTGCAAAATAATTTCTGATAAATCAATATCTTAGTTCAATAATTGGATTTCCTTTCCAGCCGTATCAAAACAAGAATAAAATAACATAAAACTAATGACCTTCGACATCTATGTTTTTTTAAACAATTTTACTTATTATTTATTATTGTTGTGTGGCAACATAAATACCAATACTCGTAGTGTAGGTTATAAGCAACGTTGCCGTTCTTTCCTAAATGGAATACGTTGACAAAAAAAGCGTTGCCAAACTTCGTTCACTTGTTGTTGTACTTGGGACTTGATAATACGTATGATAGAAAAATAATTCCTATTATATTCTGATTTCGGTTGTCACGCGCTATGATTTGCGCGCGGAATTTCTTGTGTATTTTTTGTATGCTATGCATTTTCATTGATTAAAATTGCAATTTTCCTCCAGTATGTATTTGAGACTATATTGTAACTAATTTATCGTAGGTATAGTAATTAATTATTCTAAATACGCAATTATATTTTTGGTGGTTTTAGAAACTAAAAAACAGCATGTTGGCCCGTGATTTTTCTGAAATATCGTCACAATACTGATTACCTACGTCATACGTGTCAGTGATGATGAGTCAGTGTTTCATATTTGAATGTGTTTGAATATGTTTTTGGTCAACCATTATAAATCGGTAAACTAGGTACCTACTAAAGTAGTCACAAAATTAAACTTGCAAACATTTGCTAAATACCTATAGTTTTGCCGGGTTACGATAAACATCTTTTACGCATTTTAAAATAGTAAAAAAAAAAAATAGTTTCAGACAGACAAACATTATTATTAGTTTGTTTTATTTTGTAGTAGGTACCTACTAAGCTCACGTTCACGGTAATGGTGCGTTCAGAAACAAATAATGTGTGTTGTAAATTCCAGGGTGACTTGAATTGTGCACAGCGTTAGTAGGTATGGTCGAACGTGTGACGTAGACGTTTCGCAGAATATTGAGAGTGTTGGTACCGACCGGGTAGGTATGACGATTTTCTTGAGATGAATAATTATAATAAATTGTTTGTATAATAATAAAGCGTAATTTTAGCTCCAGAAATCAAGTTTCCGTAGTGTAGCGGTTATCACGCGTGCTTTACACGCACAAGGCCCACGGTTCGATCCCGGGCGGAAACAGTTGCTTTTTGTATTTTATTGCCGATCATAAAAAGTATCTTCACGCTTTTTTATTAATTGGGTGATCAGAGAAATCTGAAAAATAAACATTTTGTTAAAATAAAAGTAAACTACGTACTATTTCTCGCCTTGAAACTTACGTTTAGAAATCTATGATTGTTATCAAGGCCAAGTATGCCGCAAAACCAAATTATTTGTCGTATCAGATTACGATAGCTCACTTTGTTATTTTTTTTTTGTTGCTTTGTATGAGCTACCGATGTTATGAAATACCACGTTACCGATTTGGGGTAACATGACATGTAATGATAGTTGTATTGATCTAAATAAATAAATAAAATATTTATTTAGATTGCGTCGGGAACAGTGGACAGTGATTGACTGACGCGAGAATGATTCGAGCGGTTACACGATCAGTCTGGCATCAGTCTGCTGTCATTCACAACAGAATGATGAAAAATATTAGACATGGATTCATGGGTTACACGCTCAGTCTGGCGTCATTCTGGTCAATCAGTCTGGTCCGGCTAAGACTGATGCCAGAATGATGAATGAAAAACACGGTTACACGCTCATTCTAGACTGACAGCAGACTGATGAAACTTCAGTCATAACTTAGTAAAGCGTAATTTTAGCTTCAGAAATCAAGATTCCGCAGTGTAGCGGTTATTACGTGTGCTTCACACGCACAAGGAATGAATAACACGCTCAGTCTGGTTCATGGGTTACACGCTCAGTCTGGCGTCATTCTGGTCCATCAGTCTGGTCAGAATGACGGGAGAATTATCGTGTAACCGGTTGATTGACGGACTGATGGTCCAGAATGACAAAAATTAAATATTTTAAATATTTTTCATCATTCTGTTGTGAATGACAGCAGACTGATGCCAGACTGATCGTGTAACCGCTCGAATCATTCTGGCGTCAGTCAATCACTGACCACTGTCCCCGACGCAATCTAAATAAATAATTTTTTTATTTATTTAGATCAATACAACTATCATTACATGTCATGTTACCCCAAATCGGTAACGTGGTATTTCATAACATCGGTAGCTCATACAAAGCAACAAAAAAAAAATAACAAAGTGAGCTATCGTAATCTGATACGACAAATAATTTGGTTTTGCGGCATACTTGGCCTTGATAACAATCATAGATTTCTAAACGTAAGTTTCAAGGCGAGAAATAGTACGTAGTTTACTTTTATTTTAACAAAATGTTTATTTTTCAGATTTCTCTGATCACCCAATTAATAAAAAAGCGTGAAGATACTTTTTATGATCGGCAATAAAATACAAAAAGCAACTGTTTCCGCCCGGGATCGAACCGGGGGCCTCGTGCGTGTGAAGCACACGTGATAACCGCTACACTACGGAAACTTGATTTCTGAAGCAAAAATTACGCTTTACTAAGTTATGAATGAAGTTTTATCAGTCTGCTGGTAGGTATCTATCAGATGGTGGCTTGTGATCGGTGTAAACAATGAGTTCTCTTCCATCGAACATTTTTCTGAAGTGTTTGATTGACATACCTACCTACCTATAAATTGATAAGTAGATAGGCTAATAACTCTGTCGAACGTAGACCGTAGGTATAGGTACCTACTGTATGAACTGTATCGCTGTTGTGTTTCGGAGAATTTCTTTGAGAAATAGGTAGGTACCTAGCCAAGCAGTACATATATTTCTTGTTTACAAGTTATTGAAGGACAGCTCCTGCGCAGGTGTTCGTTGCGTCGCACGTGACTACGTGAGGGAGTTGGCGTCGGTTGGTGATGGAGATGGATGAGCAAACTAAGCTGCGTTTTGTACCTATGCTAACTTTACATAACTCGAATGCTTGTGAGTGTGACGCTTCTGTGTTCCACTTGATCTTTGTTTTATCTCGCTTCTTGGAATTGTGCAGGACCGCGTTGAGCGGTGCTTGTAAGTACTTATGTGATCTGCGTTAGGTACCTACCTACCTACCTACTATGCTGTCACGGTAGAAATTTATCATGCCGATAAATCTACGTAGGTACCTAGGTCTTGATCTTGAATCGTCTCGGGTCTGGTCTGGGGTAAGCAGAGATAGCAGACTTTTCCTTGTGGTGGTTTGATTCCGTTGCTTGACACTTCATAGACCAGGAACTTGAGGTTTTCTTTGCCGAAGACGCATTTTGATGGATTTATAGTGATATCATACACCTCTTATCTGCGTAAGACTTCCTGTAAATCTTTGATGTGGCTTGCTTTACTTACTTCCGCCTTCCGCCGGAGGTAGTGGGTTCGATTCCCACCCAGGACAAACTTTGTGTGATGAGCATAATTATTGTTGGTTCTGTGTCTGGGTGTAATTTATCTATAATACTGTATGTATTTATAAATTATACATATAAGTATGTAATGTATATCAGTTGTCTGGTTACCATAACACAAGCTCTGCTTAGCTTGGGATCAGATGGCCGTGTGTGAGTTGTCCCAAGATATTTATTTATTTTTATTTTACTTCATTTTCAGATGCGATTATCGGGTAGGTAAGTACCTACCTACCTACCTACTTACCTACGTCGTCGATGAATGGAAATTTATGCGTAGATACCTAGTCTAATCCGATAAGTAGGTAGGTAAGTAGTACTTACCTACCTACCTACTTATCGGGTACTTCCTAAGTACCTAAGTACTTGATAGATGAATCGTTGGAATGTCTGTCCGGCATTCTTGAGACCTGGACATACATATTCGTGTAGGTAAACTCGAATATGCCAAAAGGTGTTGTGATGGCTGTTTTCTTGATGTCTAGCTCGTAGACTGGTAGGTACTTACCTACTTAGTTGTTGATAAGCACGGTTTAGGTCGAGTGTATTGAAGATTTTCTTGCCGTGAAGTAGGTAGGTACCTAGGTAGATAGATGAAAAAATATTGAATACCTAGCTAGTGTAATGTAATAAAATAAAACTGCGTTATATTGTAATCAAAATTAAGTGTCGTGATGGCCCAGTGGTTAACGCGCCCACCTCTCATGCATGAGGTTGTGGGTTCGAATCCGGGCAAGCCAATGTGACTTTTTCAATTCATATGTAGGTACCTACTTTGCCCTACAGTGGGACAGTAAGAGGCTGGTAGGTACTTTTTTATTTTTTTTTATTTTTATTTTTTTCAATTTTTTCATAATTTTGTTTCCCAAAATTATAAATTATGTTGCTTCAAATACTTCTGTTTTGATAAACGATTAAAATAGTGTAATGAAATAAAATAAAACTGCGTTTTATTGTAATCAATGTTGACATAATTTATTTCCCATATTTATAAATCAATAAAATAGTTTACGCCAACAAATAAAACTTATTTTTACTTAGACAGAAAAATTTAAACTAGTTTTTTTATATTCACGCCATCTAGTGTTCAATCTTCGTAAACGCAGAGGTATGTATGTGTGTGTAAACGACACTGTATTCAATGACAGAAGTTTTAAACAAGTTATGTGTCGAATTGGGTAGATTTTGAGGGAATGATATGACCTATTCAAATAAAATGTAATATCCGATAACCGCTAAGACTACTCCTATGACTTAATAATTGTCCAATTACACAAAAACTCAAATAAACTAAAAATGTTGACTTCAGCGCCATCTCTCGGGAGAATGGCTGGGAGCAGCCCGTCGGTTTCACCTTAAAGCAACGAATTAAAACTATGGGTTCTTACCTTATCATGTCCACTCCCTTTCGTTCTTGATGTGCGAGTGAAATAGCATGATAAGATCCTTGTTGGCTGCCATTTTTAATTTGTTATAATATAGGCGCTTCCATTGATGCGCCATGTCTTGGAGCAGTGTCTAAAATATAGTTGATTCTCCCGACAATCCCCTTTTTATTTAGCAGAGAGGAGTTCTATTGGAAACTTTCTTGTATAGTAACGGTTAACATGATCATGCACAGTAATTTACTAATGTCAACGGTAATGATAAACGGAAGCCTAATACAGGTAAGCCTTGAATCTACCAAAGTGGCATCAGTTATTATACTCCCAGACTTACTTAATCGAAACGCCCTTGTTTTTTTTTTTCTATAAAGATCTATATCTTAATGAAAGGATGTGAATTCAAATTAAGAACAATGATGGCCAGTATGTCGATTTCAAAACTGCATAAAACTTTTTCTTTCGCATATATTTATGTTTTAGGTTTTTATATGTAAGATTGAAATGCATGGTGGCTTTATTTAAGACTCCAGTAGTACATCTTATTTTTTTAAAGGAATAATAACAAAGACTTAACCTCACAACTGTATGAGCACTTACTGTGGGACCGGTCGCATCTCTTCTCACTTGGCACCTTTTAAGCTATATGTGTTAAAAAATCCAATCTTGTTCCACTAAATTAATGAATGAACCTTCCTGGCAGGCGTGCCGGCCCGCATTCCTTCGCCGCGCGAGTTAGCTGCGCACACGCAGTCCATAATGCAGAATGCTCTTATCAAGAAGAAGCTGGAGGAGCAACGGGAGAACTATCGTCGCAGACAGGAGATGTCGCAGCCAAAACAGTCTACTCCTATATCATTCACACCCACCTCGGTGAGTATTCGTCACTTTATTTCAGCAGAAACCCGATTAATTTTCAATTTACTGTAAAATAAGAAAAGAAAAGTAAGAGAGATTAAGGGGGGTGTAATAAGATTTTTTGTGGCTTTGAAATCAATAAATAGTAAGTGAATTGAGTTGGCAAATTATTACATTTTCTTACAGATTCCAATTTTTTTTTTAATAAAATATATTCTATAGCACTCAGGGATACCAAGCTACTTTATCCCTGAATGCAAAAGGATATAACCAAAGAATTTTAAGTACAGGACCAATGTCAGTGTATTCCAATAAAAACAAATTAATATAGATAGATATACAAAGTAAATCGTGTAAATCAATTCTTGTTAGGTACGTTTCCTAATGTTTGCCACTTGCGGGAAATAAATGCATATATAAAAAATTACTGAACAATTTCTCTGCTAAAGTTCTGAACGAAGCACTATAGTTGTCAATTTTTGTTACAGGTATTACGTAAAATGACTGCAGAGAAAGAGTCTGACGCGCCAAGTCCAAAGCAGCAGCAATGGACGCAGCCATCCAAGGTGCCTCAAGGCAGGCCTATAGTTAAGGTAAGTCTTGCTACACATCAAGCAAGTCTAAAAAATCAAATCAAACAAGTCATTTATGTATTGTCAAGGAGTCAGTCAGTCAAAAAGTTGAAGGTAGTTGCTCCTCCCAAGCGCTAGGTTTCTATGGAAATGAACTAACAAGAAACTCCATGAACACTCCTTTAAAATCAATAAAATACTAGCAGTTTCCCCACGACTTCGTTCGCGTGATTTTTCTTACGGATCCCTCATTATTTTATATTAAAATATAACCTATAGCACTCGGTGATAACGTAGCTTCCAATTTTCGAAAGAATTTTCAAAATAGGTTCAGTAGTTTCCGAGATTACCCCCTACAACCTCACTAATATTATAAAGAAGTAAAGTTTGTGAAAGTATAGTGCTAGTGTTCTGTAAAGTATTATTATTATTAAGGAAAGCACTGACTGTAACCGAAATCATATGAATTTCACTATAATATTTGTTACAGGGTAACCAGAGCGGCACAGCGCCGACGATGGGTTATGCGACGCCAAATGATTACCAACAACATTATATCAACCAGCAGCAGGTACGAACAGTTAATTATGTTTATTATAATACCAGCCTATTAGGCCCGGCGCCCACAATCTCCATCGGCACGGCAGAGGATTTTAGGTGATAAAAAGCATTATACATTAACTTCATGGCAATAAAGTAGAAATTTCCATGATATATGAATTTTTGTTACTACGATCATTATCATGGAAATTTCTACTTTATTGCCATGAAGTTAATGTATAATGCTTGCCGGGCCTTATTGTCTTACTGCTGGTCAAATGCCTTTTGTCATAATATACAGAAGGCATTGATCACCACACTTGCTCAAGGATTGGCCATTTTAGATTTTAGACCTTTTCAATATTATACACAAAAAGATTTTTTTTATTGAATTTTAAGGCACATAAATACAGTTTTTGTCCCTGACAGCGATGACGCTCTACAAAATGTTTTTTATACGTAAATTCCATGTGCATCCTGTATGCAAAGCGAATAAAAATGAACGTCTGTATGTTTGTCCTCAATGCGTTCCTCTATTTTGAGACTTTAGCAAAAAAACAGGGATTGAAGTCGCGAGCAACAGCTAGATGAAAAAAAAAAATATTTCGATGTCTACGCAGGTCCCGTCATCAGAATAGGGTAGATGACACCACCAATCAATTGACGTACTTTTTATGACCTGTCAAAACGCGATTCTCTTATTTATTGATCGATTACTCAACTGTGACGTCACTTTTGTGCAGACTCAATTGACTAACTATTTATTAATTTGAAAGCAGTTAAAAATCCAATTTTACAGAGATTTGAAAATTAATCAGGTTTTCAGGGCCAAAATAAAGTGTTTCTTTATAGAAGTTATGTCTTGGAATTATTGGTTAATAGTGTCATCTACCCAATTGTATACTGTAAAAGCGGTTCTGCGCGCCGAACATACGTTACTTAAATGACACTATCTCCATAACTGATACTACTATCGTTTTTTCGCATGTAATAGTTTGTGAGCAACTGTATTTTATGTACAGTCTGAAAGTTTGTTGCACACTAGGTATATCAAATTCCTGTGTTATCTCATTACAGAGTGAAAAAGAATCAGTTTTTTTTTTTAATATAAGGCATAAATAAGTTAATAAGCCATCATATTGGTCATCGCTCCTTGTAACACGACGCGACAACACGGCACCGACACGACAACAGCCCGGACGGAGTCGCCTCATTAGTTGCCCGCGAGCCGTCACCTTTTTTTATCTTGTCATTCTAAAATATTTTTTAACGCACATATTTTAAAGTCCTAACTTGAATGGCAAATTATTTGCTGTATTGGAGCCGCGCTGCTATAAGAGGCCGATCCATAAATTACGTCACACATCAAGGGGTTGGGTCCCCACCCAAAGTATACATACAAAGTATGACATTGTGTAACAAGGGATGGGAGGTGTCCTAAGCTTCGTGACGTGACATGAAAAGCCAAAGTTAAATACAGTTAAAGTATTGAAACGCGAAACTTTAACTGTATAACTTTATACTTAAAAATATTACCTACTCAATGCTAATGCTCATTTACTTGTGAACTGAAAATGTGTGACGTCACACCAGGACGGTGGTGGACTGCTAAATGCGACCTGTGAAAAGGACGGGGGTAGGGATGAAAAAATCACAAAATTCGTGCGACTTAATATATGGATGGCCTCTAATGAGCGATGACCTTATTCCCTAACACACAGGCGAGCTTAACTCAGAACTGAAGTAACCTTTCTATCTTTTATTCACACCTTTCGGTGGCAGTCTGTTTGTTAAAAGCCCTTTTAATTATATTTTATGTAACGTTACAGCAAATGCTGGGTTCAGTTCGTCCCTTCCCTCATCCTCCTCAGAGGCAACAAGTACCAAATTCGGTAAGTTTTGTTCACTAGCTTTTGCCTGTGACTTCGTCTGCTTGGTTATCAGCTATCAAAAAGTAGCCTATGTCCTTATCCAGATCAAAAAAGCTGGCGAAACTAAATATACGCTATAGGTATCGATATCGATATATGACTAAAAAATAAAGATAACTACTGTATTTGCGGCCGTTGACCTCATAATTAGCTATAGATACCGGGGGCGTAAAACGGGGTGAATCGGGATGGAATTTTAAAAGGGATTTTAACGTCTCAATAATATAGTTTGTCGCCAACCAGGATACTATAAATCACAATTCGGTAATACTATTAGAATCCCACTTAGCATCCCTGTACAATACTTACAATACTTACAATTTAGATTTTTTTTATTAATTTATCGTTTTTACACATTCATTGCCATGACGTCCATGAAGTTTTATAATCTAATTTGACTTTGTATTATGTTGTTAATCAAATAATGTGTTTTTTCCAAATTCCAGTACAATAACATGAACAATATGGCCCGCGGCATGGCTGGCGGCACCTCTCTCCATAAGCTACTCATCCAGTCGCACCAGAGGAGTCTTAATGGTACTTAAATAGTTTATTAAAATAAAACATACTATTGTCACACTGCAGGGCACAAGCATCTTCTTTTAAAGTACGAGAAATAATCACCGAGCTTGCTCGAGACGGTTTGGTGATTTCAGACTTACTTTAATTTAATTGTTTATAAGTCCATCTCCATGTGTCCTCACGATGTTTTTTTTTACCAATGTCAGTCAGTGATGTCCAAGATAAACTTAGAAAGTACATATGAGTTGAAAAGTTTACATTAATGCTTGCTTTGTATCGAACCCGAGAGGCGGGTGCCTTAACCACTGGGCCATCATGACTTTACTATAGGCTAGTTGACACTACCATTCAATTGGGTAGTTGACACTATTAATAAATAATTCCAAGACATAACTTCTTTAAAAAAACGCTTTATTTCACCCCTGAAAACCCGATTAATTTTCAATTTACTGCAAAATTAGATTTTTTGTGGCTTTTAAATCAATAAATAGTTAGACAATTGAGTTGCCAAATAAGTGACGTCACAGCGTGCTATTACCATACAAAATCTATGAAATGAAAGAATCGCGTTTTGACAGGTCATAAAAAGTACATCAACTGATGGTGGTGTCAACTAGCCTATTGTCGTACTTTTTATAACCTGTCAAAACACGACTCTTCTATAGATTTTGTATATCATTGGTTGACGGTGTCAACTACCCAATGAATAGTAGTAACATTTGTGTTCCGCGACTGTAATAATGTAAGAGTCAGGTAACTTCGCAGACATGGCGGGCGCGGGCGGCACGGGCGGCGGCGACAACCAGCTGGCGCGCTGGTTCAGCCCCGAGCTGCTGGCGCGCGCGTCCGCGGGCAAGCTGCCGTCTGTGCACGTGCCCAACGCGCTGTCGCTCGAGGACCTGGAGCGCCACCACCACAGCTCGGCGCCCGTGCACAACTGAGCCGGCTGTTCTACCCGTGGAACGTCTTCCGTATCTAAAACGACCGATTATGTAATACGTGATAGCGTTTCGGCATTCTTTTTTGCGTCGAGAGGTTCTCGCCCTAAAAGCCACCCCAAATTATTGTCAGTGAAAGGAAGATTTATTGGTCAAGAACTTGCTCATTTCTTTAAATTGACCCTCGATTCCTGTAATAGCAATAATGATATTGTCAAACTCCATTTAGAATAATATAGTATTAATCTACAGCTCCCTTTGTATAAAATCCGAGGTAAAACGTATAAGAGAGTATTAACTCGTACTGTGCGCAAAAATAGCGTAAATGAATGACGTAAACACGTAAAAGATTGCATTGTTGTTGATAATTTTATGCAAACGTAGTCCAAATATTCATTAGATCTGAAATATTTGTTTTGGGTTCTATAGATTTGTCACAAGTATGTTTATTTGGAACATTGATTAAGAGCTGGTTTTTCAATCGTCAGATATTTTTTTTCTCCAGAATAAATACGACGGATTTTGACAGCTTTTATATAGAAAATATCTCAAACCGCCATATTTATTCTTCTGACCATTAAAAAATCAGCTCTAAAAAAATAATTACATAATATAAACTGCTTCCTCATGAGCGGAATGACAAATAAAAGCAATGTACTTTAATAGAAACTAAGATATTGAGCTGCTAATAATCTCAAGACATCGAAATACATTGATAACTTACAAGCACGGACGATGTATGGAATATGTAGGAAATAGATTAATGTATATCATAAGACCTGATTTTGCCTGATGTTAGTAGTATAATAAAATTCATGAATACGTCCGCGACTTGTAACCGTTACGTTGTAGAAAACTCAAAACGAAGAAACATTTCTAAGAAACAAATTAGGCTGTCAATGTTCCCTACAAATTATATTATCGGACAGGACTAGTGTTGACTAAAGGTAAAAGCTGGCGGCGGGTAACAATTTTGATGTATTAATTTGTCTAGGCTGTTTCGACTGATAGGCATTATTTTAACCCGCCGTCAGCTCAATTCTCTAACCACCAATTGACTTCATTATAGTGGAATAGTAACTCCTTCCATGACACTCATGGACAAGCGCTGAACGCAAGAGACAAACGGCCAAATTGAATAGTGACCTCATTTGATCTGGTTTTCTTGTTTTCGGTGCTACGTTAGGTCGGTTGCGATGCAAGCAAGTGTGATCGAATGTGTGCGAGCGTGAGTGTACGTATGTCTACGGTTGTGTTTGTAAGCATTTTTGTTACTACGTCGTTTATGTGAGGAGAAGGATTTTCGTTGATAAAAATAATAATAGAAGTATTGTCTTTCCCCGTGTCTGACTCAGCGAGGCGGGGGAACTAGACATAGTTAGGGCGACCGTTTAAGTTCCGAATCGCGATTTCATTTTGTAATACGATTTTGGAATTTGGCGCAAATGTAACAAAAAAAAATAAACATTTGTGTTTTAAATTCCTTGAATATATTTTTTTATGAATTTTACGATTCGCGTGCGATTTTAGCGATTCTTTTTTCATCATTGAGACCTGAGCTAGATGCATGTCAATTATCATTTCGGATAGCCGCACAGTAGGAGCGTATACAGATTTGGTACTCGACTTCATAGATATTACCGACCTGTTTTAGTTGAATCTTCCCTGTGTACGCCCTTACGACAAATGTAGAGTATTACCGTCCAGAAAGCGTATGTCAATCTCTTTGTTAGAAACTCAAGCAATTATACTACGTACATAACGCCTATGCCTTTTAATTAATTTCATAATATAAATAAAGTATAAAACCCTATTGTTTTAGACCAGCATGATGAATTGTTCAGAATGGACATATTAACCAAAGTTTACAGATGTTTTAAAAGTTTTAATGTGTAAAATGTTTATTTATCTATATTCAGTCTGTTGTATAACTGTCACATATTATAATGGAAGCTAGTCCAAGGTCCATCTGAACGTGAGCACTGGTCGTATAGCGCAGGTTTCAAAGCATTTTGATGACATTTTGAGACGGATTTGACGGACTCTAATCATGAATTGATGATTTTATTTGTGAGGGGACGTGGTGCCGTGAGTGACGTATGAGATGCGTCACTTGCGGTACCAAGGTACCAAGGTTTACTGGCGAAATTTTAGTTAAACGGGATTGTGAGCCGTGGCGACTAGCACGGCGGCACGCAACAGTGCCGACGCTTACTTGTAACAACACGAGAATGTCTGTAAGCTTTAAATTATTGATTAAAGAAAAAATTGAAAGTTCCTCTTTGTTTTATTGTTTGGAATTCTCCCTTCAAAGTTCTAATGGGTACCCTTCTTCATTGTAACCTTTTTGCTCATAATTTTCAGATGTGTCGCAACTTCCTGTTCTTTATTGAAGACATCTCGTATCAAGGATGTGTTCGACGCATCGCAGTGTCTGGGTGAGACTAAATCTTCAACAAAATTGCGAATATTTGCTTCAAGTTCTTTGGTATGTAATAAATTAAGTTAAAACACTGTTTGTCAGCATAGCTGAAATGTCTTACAAGAAATTATAAAACAAAGTCAAAAAAGATTAACATTCCATGCACAATAAAAAATCACATTACTTTTAAAATCTTTATTATTATAAAATACATTATCCCGTGTCAGGTACAAAGCTAGAAGGGAAAAAAACAAATACCTAACTCGCCGTCTGTTTGGTGACACTCAACCGTAACGAAACTAACATTAATATTATACTAGCGACCCGTCCCGGCTTCGTATGGGTTCAATTTAGAGACATAAACCTTCCTCTTGAATCACTATCTACTGCTGAAAACCGCATTAAAAGCGTGCAGACGGCGGGAAGTGACAATTTTTTACTATGTTAGAGAAGAAGTAGATACTATACGCAAAATCAAAATTGTATGCTTTTATGCTACTCTCGAGTCATAGATAAACATAAAATTATCCTTCAAACTAACATATTCTAAACAGCTCGATAAATAAACTAACATAAGTGGGTACATAAGCATTTAACACTGTCGACCCTAGCAAGCTGATAACTTGTTACATAGGTACATAGAGGAAGCGCTAATTAGAATATCAATTGTATAATTAGCCACATATATCTACACCTAAGGTTCCCAAACGTTATTTTCTCGTAGACCACTACCAAAATTTTCTTGGTTTCGGTGGACTGTTATATTTCTACCATATTCCCAAAACTTGTCAAAAAATGTGAGTAGTTAAATATTTTCCTACATTGATGGGTATAGCCAAATCAATATTTTTTTCTTTACTGTCGAAACGAGAAAAAAATTCGTGAACCCCCACTTACAGCTTGAGAACCCCCGTTTATTTTTTAAACCAACGTAGTACTCCCGTGTACCCCTGGGGGTCCACCTGGACCACTTTGGGAATCACAGGTGTACACGATACATTCATAACATCAGCAAGCGCAAACCTTTATAGCGTGCCAAGTAAATATACCATATTTACTTCTTAGCTAGATAAACACCCGCTTTGATTAAGTTTGCTTCATAGTTCAAAACAAATGTTTTTTTTTTTTTCAATTCTACACTTGTGTACGTCGCAAACAAAATGGTGCATTCTAATAATACTTGTAACTATGGTTTCAGAGATAAAGTAACAGGAAGCGTTATTTTAGCTCTGTAGCTATAGTTACCGGGATAAGGAAAAACCTCGGCTGTTTATCACAAACTGACCTTGGTTTTAATAAGCTAAAGATAAGCAATAACACAGAAATATTTTTGACCCTGAATACTGCATACGTGTAACAAAAACCAAAAAACATTTTCCTCAAGAAACGCACTGATAAACTTAATAATTATTGAAAAGAAAAAACACTATTTTAAACTATAAATATTTCATATAAAACCTTGTAAGCATGTACTTAATTATAACTGAGGCGATTTCCGTAAGACAATAACAACATTTTTGAACACTTTACAAAATTTAAACTCGATTACAATAATGTATTGATTAAATAAAAAGGCGACACGCCCGTCCCTTGCTATGGTTAGGAGCGCACTGAATTGTGGCAAGGCAGGACGGACGCATTTAACTCCGCTATAGTATGTAGCCACAGCTCACTGTTGAACTGGGGTGTCGTCATCGGGCCAACAGACATGCGCAGTTTACACCGTTGCGTTGGTACTCACACAGTCTTGGTCGCTTGGTCGATACAGAAATAACCTTGTAGATAAATGTTTTACTGAGTAGTAATGTGTAGGATACACATTTCAAGAGACTATAAAGTTCAACAGACAGCGAAAGCAAAAATTGATGATAGTTTTGTCAGAACTAATAATAAAAAAAAAGCAATTGTTTTATATTATGCGATTCATATTTTGAGTTTTATTTGAATTTTTAGTAACTTGTTCTACCTCTTTCAGATTATTCCATCCGCAATTAAGATTTTTTTGTACAAGATCAGCAGAAAATTGCATCTGGGTCTTTATTTACTGTGGAATCTAATTACACAGTTACTTATCGAGTGCCACCGTCAGTCGTTTGAGTGGAAGGAATGTTATAAACGTTACCTATAGTAGTAAGAAATACAGCCTTTTGGACTCAGCAACAAGTTCCAATCGCAAAAGGAGAACGTATATTTTTTAAAGATTATATCATGGCCATCATCTGCTAAAGATAGAATATATTATTGTGCCAATTTTTAAGCCGCCAAAAGTCATCGGCCGCGCCCGACGTCTGGCGTGGCCGTACGGGTGTGTAGCTTTTACCCCTCCCCAACCCTCTTTCCTGTAACCTGGTAAGATTTACCGCCTCGGACGGGCAGTCCCGTTATTAAAAAGATCACACTGATCACATCCAATTAAAACTTCAACTTTACATTTCTAAAACTTCTTTAAAGATTGGTACGTACAGTCGACTTTCCTGTACCCATTCACACGGACACATCAATTTGGAAAGAAGAAAAAAAAAGACTTCCTATAATTAAGTGATGCAAATTGCCGAGGATCATTAGGGTCTGCTGCCTTATTCTGTAAAAATTGCCCTTGCTGAATTTAGTTGAAGTGATCCCTAGTGGGATGTTACTTCACCTAAATTCACTAAAATATTTTTTTATAGAATAATAACACAGCTGATGATTAATTAAATATATTATTTAAAAAATGTGTTTTGAAAAGTCGCGAATGTATGACCAGTGTACCTTAGCATTTTTTTTTTATCTTAATATGAATTTTATCAGATGATTTACTTTAGATAAAATATAATCTGTCTGACCGACAGGCTGTTGAGCAATCGGTCCATAGCACCTGAATTATAATCGCACTAATTTGTTCGTTATTGGGCATATTCGGAGTACAGGTACGGTCAGCGATAAAAGTCGATTAACACTTAATTTTACACATCATTTAAATAGATACGAAATAACTCAATGCACTTCATCTCAGCATTTCAGGTACTAGCTAAGAGTTTATTTTATCTTTACTTAACATTTATTTCGTATTTCTTTTGATATTAACTCTTTAATTAAGATTTAAAATTCTGAAATGATAATCGACTTTTGTTGCTGACTGTACATTCAAGAGATACCGTAATATTGCAGTTAGTGCACGTAATTTACAAATTAGGGCGAATTACGGAGCAACATTTTCCGGTAATGGTGTTTGATCTTATATCCGAATTATTATTCAATATCGTACAATCGCTGAATTTTTGATAACACACTTGCCAAGACTGGCGTATCGACTGGATATCTTTCAAACCAGACCTACCTACTTTGTTCACGAACTAGACATAGTTAAATGTTGTGAAACCTAGTAACGGACGACAGCGCTTTAAGGTATTTTATACGGTTGTAATAGGAGCGATTTTACAACGAAAAGGTGTAGTCTTATGTGCTGGCGACACATAGTGCATCGATTTCGATAGCACCCGTCTATTCTGAATAGCTGTGTTTTAAGCTGTGTATCAACCAATAGGATCGTTTCATTTAGTTTGGCTCAACTCGTATAAAAGGGTTTAAGCTAAATCGTTACACACGAGAAGTCCAGAACCACAGCTTCTTAGCACATCTTACCCGGTCTGTAACACCACTTAGGCGCTTTGCACACAGAGCAACTACCTATTGCAGCAACTGGCAACTAGCTGGCAACTAGCTGTTTACATACATATATTTCAATTGGACTGCGCACACATAGCAACTCGAGTTTCGAGTTGCGGCAATCGTCAACAGTTTTCAGTTGCTGCAATCGATGACTAAGTTAGTTGCTAATTGCGGCAACCGTAAACGTTATAGCAACTATTAACTTTTACAGGAAACTTTTTAAGAGTTGATAGTTGCCTCAACTTAAGTTGCTCCGTGTGCAAAGCGCCTTAAGTCTAGTGGAGGGGTTTCACAGTTGGCAGAGGCCTGCAAAAGGGGGACGACCAGTGTAATTAAGACCTTATGAATAGATTACGAGCGTTGCCGTATCTACGGCATTTCATACAAACTTTGTACTTACTTTAACATACTTAAGTTTAAAAGTAGGTCATCTAAACATTATCGCATTGAAAAACTTAGTTTTCTTTATTCTATCTGTGTAATATTTGATAGTAAGGTATAATTATATTATCTGGGCAGGGGGGCGCGGATATTTTTTTCTTTGTAAAAAGGGGCGCGTCTAAAATAAGGTAGGGAACCCGTGGTCTAGTGGAAATTGACACTGCATCGTTCTGCAGGATAGCTTCATCGCTTAGCAACCTCGCACATCACGAGTCTATACAACTATGGCAACGGTATAATGTTTGATCGAATGATGCATCCCCATACAACGCTACTAACCAAGTAGCCTCCTTCCTCCTATTTAGTGGCCATATATACATCCTTTTGTATTAAAACGTTTAGGGACCTAGGAATACTCCCACGTCTTGCCTAAGTTGACTAAGCCTATATTTAAGGAAGTTATTTTTAAAAGCCCAACATCTAGGGTTGCCAGATCCTAAATCCGAAATACCGAACCACTATCTAGTTAGACCGGACTTTTTGTTAAAATTTGCCGGATTTTATGTCTGAATCTTATAATAATAACATTATTGTATTTTTTTTGCGGTATAAATTCAACTTCTAATGAATGTAAAAGGGCTAACAAAAGCCGGATGGGCCCGAAAAGTCTTGTTAGGCTTTATCCGGACCCCCTGACAACCCTACCTACATCGAATCCAAATATAGCTGGTCCAGTTAGTCTCCCAGGGTTTGTGAGAGGAGCATATTCATCTGCGGACGTGCCAGTTACTGCCCTAATTAATATGCATGTGCCGTGACCCAGCCACCTGCTTATTATAAAAAACTGTGTTGGACTCGATTATTTCATTTGTGTCAGCATAATAAAGTGTTTGATGTAGGTTGGTACGTGCGTAATCACTTCTACGAAAATATTGTTGTGACGTTGGCACCTACAGTCTGTCTGCTTACATTAGCATTATGCAAATTTCCTAAGAGTATATTTATAGCCCTCGCAAGCCACTTTTAAGATCTGTAAGACAACATTATTTGAGCAACACCTGTGAAATAAAGATTGGAACAGCCTTGCCTGCAGTGTGGAAGCAACTTATAAACCATCTGCTGTTGGTGGAAGTTATGCGAAAAAATACCACGACCATAGCCCATCGCATCGGGGCGCCATCGCCATTACATTTTTTTTTTATCGTTAGCTCATTTTGCGCAATACCTACCTATACCTATATCTATGCTATATCTGTGTAGAACCGGCATTAGTTAGGTACACAGCCATAAACAACTGATTAGGATTGTGTAAGGTAGGTACATCATTAGATATGCTGACGGGAATTATAATTACTTTTTTTTTATTTTACATTACTCAATTACCTAGTTCTAGTTTGATTTCCTTTGTTTAGTTTATAGCAGTTTTGTCCTCTACATCTTATTGAGAATGCTGTGTATAGGTACCTATCTCTAATTGTCGTTGTACATTAGAAATGATACTTTATTACTATATACTACTGCTGTTGGTGTACTCTAAAGAATAAATAAACTGACGCTACGCTTTTTACCCGACCACGGCAAAGCCAAAAAGAGAGGGTTATAATTTTAACAGTCTTACGTATGTCTGTTCACCTGTGTGCGCATATCTACACTATTCGTCGTTTTAATAATGAAGTGTCGTCGTCGGAAAGAAATCTCGTAATTTAAAAATAATTAAGTAATTACTTATATCGTGTTTGGTTTCAAATGAAAAGTCTTAATGAGCATGTACCTATGATAAAAGTAAAGTTAAAAACTAAAACCCGGCTACGACTAAAACGTCCATCAGCGATAAACAAATTCTTCAAATTGCAACTTGAAGAATTGACTTCCTCTTGCCCTAGGAAGACCTACACTGACCTTATTGGTGAGGTTCTTCAGAAAGGTCAGGTGCGGAGTACTCGTAACCGGCGTGCTTGTATGACGAGATGTATGAACGTAGATGAGGCGAAAGGAGTATGTAAGGATCGTAGCAGGTGGCGTTCTGTGGTTTCTGCCTACCCCCATGGGAAAAAGGCGTGAGTTTATGTATGTATGCAACTTGAAGTTAAAGTCAAGTCACAGATCAAGTTAAAGTTTATCAACAATAATTTATTCTTGCCTGTTTACCTTCTATGTTTTGCGATGGAGGTATTATACTTATATGAGGGTTATATTAGTACACCTACCACGTTTCAAGAAATCTGCCTATAATTGCCTCGTTGGTCTATTGGTCGGAAAGCGCGACTACTGACTGAGCTGGTCGTGGGTTCGAAAAAAGTAATACCTAATACGATTGTTTATAGTAGATTATTAACCAAGGGGATAAAGCAGTGTCTTCTGTCGCGGGTGACGATTTAAATCGCGAGCGTAACGAAGGACTCGAGGTTTACTCCCGAGCGTAGCGAGGGTGTTAAAAACTTAAATCACGAGCGAAGCGAGGGATTTAAGGCGAGTCCTGAGTGTAGCGAGGGATTTAAGTTCACCCAAGACTAAGACAGCTTTATCACCGAGGAAAATACTCTACTTTTCGTACCATTTGCGAAAAAATTAACACAATAATAATATGAGATATGCATTTTAGAACATTAAGTTATTTATAAAAATAAATTAAAATAAACTTAACGTATATGTACCTACATACTTAATAGAAGAAAACAAAAACGCGGCAAATTCCTCGACTAATATATTTTTGTCGAAAAAGCAAACGCATCAAGCTCATACGGCCTCGTCGGTTTTCGTAATTTTATTTAATAATCATAATAAATGCGTGTTCCTTTTTCAAAAAGATGTCTACTTAATGCTTTAAATACAAACTCAATGGTGTAAACACAGATGTAGTGCAGTATAAATATCGGTAAGTATTCCAAATTTAAATCACATTCTCTCCCTAGAGCATGAATGAAATTCAGTACAACTTTCTTTCCCTGTTTTTAACAGATTAATAATGACTATTGTTATGTTCGCTTTTTGTGGCATAGAATGTCACTTTTTTGAGCAAGTGGTACGAAAAATATATTTTCTTTTTACATTTTTGTCTGTCTGTTACCTCCGAAATGGCTGGATCGAGATTGACGGGACTTTCACTGGCAGATAGTTGATGGCGTAAGGAGTTTCTTTTACTTTTGGAAAAAGAATTACGGTTCCGCGTTATAGGAACGAATTTGCAGGTGCCTATGAGCTTATAGTACGATACTCTAGTATAGTTCCTATTAAATTGAACTACAACAACTATGGACATTATAAAAATGAAAGAAATGCATGACAAGTGCCACAGTCATATTATCAGCGTATAGGATGTCCGTTTCCAACCTGTCCTATTGGAAATCTACAGGGCCTATGTTCAGCAGTGGTGCCTGCAAGAGCATGACTGTATCCGTGCATTCTATTTTGGTGTATTTTGTGTGAGGAGTCGCAGTGACTTGGCGGAAATGTAGAGGAATCTCTAACCGCATGAAGCCCGTCCGTTCTAATGTAATGTGACAACGCTAGCATTATTTTAATGTTACCGTATAATAAGCTCCGTTATTTCGCAATCAATATAAAATAATGTAGACTACTTATTATTAGCCATTCACAAAAAGAAAATAACGCAATCATTATAATGTAAGTAACACAATAACTGTTGTTTTTTGATAGATATATTTAAACATTAATCTTTTGATTGGCAGCATCGAAATAATATCTACGAACAATGTAGATATTATTGCTATTTGTTAATTTATTGTGGCTGAAAATTCTTTAGTGTTATCAACTTCTCATTATAAAATTAGGCACCACCTAAGTAGAAGGCAATACCTTCCTTAGGCAAATCAGAATATTATGTATGTCGTTCTGCGCATAATATCGACCCTGGTTTATTTTTTTCAGCCTTTGGAGCTGATGGAGTAGGTACTTACCTAGGTAGGTACCTATCAGACTAAGCGATAACCGTGCCGTGTTTTGTTGCACCTTTGTTTGTTATCTAACTTATGGTTGCGTAGGTAGTAACCATTCTCATCCTTCGGCTGAATTCATTGCAGAGTATAATAATTTTATTTATTACATTAAAATTTCAATTATGCTTAATCATGCTCAAGGTGTACTACTTATGTGTATGTAATGGGCAGAGTCAGCAAACAAAGGTGCAACAAAATACGGCATGGTATTGACGCGGGAAATATTAGCAAAAAAAAGTCTTGATATTTGTATTCGTCGACAATAATAAAATTCTAGAGTCTGTATATTTTGTCAACAAACTAGGGGAATTTATTTGAAAGGTTATTTCTGCAAATACAGTAGTTTTTATCCTGGTGATTACCTATATGTATTTTAAACTATTATTTTTTTAGTAGGTACCTACTTATAACAAAATTTTGCCGCAATATTCACTTTAGTAACACAAGGTTTCGTCAACCTACGTAATTTTTAACACATATTTTAATTAAAATCACGCTATGATCACTAAAGGTATGCACGCCTGATTTTTAATTTACATCACTTGACAGATGCCTGACAAACAACCTACTTTCTTTTAATTTAAATATCTGCGCGAGGACTGCGCAGTTTAGACATTGATCATACCATCAACAATATGATTCTGAGTTTCTGACTGGTCGAAGACAAAACAATCGACGTCACGGAAAAAAGAATCTCGCGAACATTCTAGAACGTGTCACTATTTGTCCGAGTTTGAGTGTGTGCACAAAAATGTAAAGGCGACGTGGCGGGCGGAGGAGCAACACAATAAAGGACCTAAGTGAACGAGCTACACACCCGGTGTGCCAGAGCGACGGCCGTCTGTCGAGTGATAAAAGTTCGCCGTTGGTGGAACAGTGGAGCCCTAGTCGGCGCGGAGGGGCGTGGGTCGCCGTCCTTGCGCCGCCGCTACTAACCCGCCAGCAGTCGCCATTCGCGCCCGAGAGACGAACAAAGAAAAACAGGAATCAAAAACTAGTCAAGTGTTAATGCATATTGCATTCACACTAAAATGACAACTTTTCCCTGAAGGAGTGTTAAAGAAGCCTAGGATTGTTGATTTTGTATTGATTTTTCGAAAGGTTAGTAGTGCTTCTTTGAATACGTTGTTTGGCCAGATACGCGTAGTTATTAACACATGCATGATGGCGCCGTGAACATTTCTTATTGAAATACGAATCATGTAGGCCAGTGCATGACGTTAAAGTGTAACGCGTACGCCAAGTGAGAAACGAATACTTATATAAAACACGATTAGACTTGTGAAAAGTACCGAAATATAGGTAAATATTTAATAAGGCCTTTCATCGACTAATAAAGTACCTACTTAAATCAAATATCAGTATTATTGATTAGGTAGGTACCTAAGTATCTACTAGTGTGCTACTAGTCTATAATTCCATATGCTAAGAAAAGTTGGTAGGTTGTAAAAAGAAGAAAGTACCTATGTAGGTACCTAGTGTAAAATATCAGGTATCAGATAAACATTTCGGTTACCTAATTATATTTTTTGCTATTTATTAGCGGCTCAAGTGGATCAAGATTGGCCATCGGCCGTACGTAAATTAAAATGTCGTGGATAAAAAGGTATGTTGCAGATGAAATAGTTTTGTTTTTTATTTCATACGACAATAAAATAAAATTACAGCACTTTTATATGTAATTTGGATACATTAGATAGAGGTTTTTAGTAATTAGGTAGAACTTAACTAACCTCAAGCATGACTGGCCATCACATACATTGACACTTTAGTACGGATCTGACATCATGACATGGGTATAGCTAGCTAGGTACGAGTACAATCGCAATACAACAACGCTATTTCCGTTTTGTTGGAGAACCTGATATAACTTTACCAACAATTCTACTAGGTACTTAATTTTTCAGACATTAAAAAAAAAGTCATAATAAATAGCATACTTTTATCAACATCATTATTAAAAATATTGAAAGAATAAAGTGTCAGTATGGTCATTGATTTACACTCGACTCAGCCTCAGCATGAGTCGCCATTTTGTTTCGCGTTCATTTCTTGTGGCGGCACGACACGAAGGGGACGCTCTCTAGCAAGGGCGTGAGACGCAGCGCTTAGCGCTGCTTTGGTGTATGACGCCATTATTGTTGCGAGAAGAATCACGTTTGGTTTTTGGAAGAAAGTGTGTGTGTGATGTTGTACAGCAATTATTATTGAATAAATCGTTCAGTTTGATATATTTGATTATTGTAGGTGCATTTGAATGAATAGAAGGTAGGTCAATAACCTTTATTTCTTCTTGATCTCCTGGTATTTTACTTACGTATCTCCCGTTGTAATTGTTATTTTCTCCATGTACCTATTTGTACTTGAACCTATGTGAATGTCTTGGTTATTTTATAAGTACATTAACGAAGCCGTCATATTCAGAAATGCATAGGTCGTGATTGTTAATTATCCATACTACGTCATTTCAATGCTTGTGTGATGTACCTACAACACGGCTTCCTTTTACCGCTTTATTTTCTACTACTTACAAAAAAAATAGTGAAGAACCATCATCATCAAATGACTTGCCTAGTGTTAAAAAATAAACTACATCTACAACAACCCCCACGCGTGTTTTTGTGTCCGATGCTAGTACCTACCTAGGTACTTTTCACCTTTTCTTGTTAATCATTTTATTTATTTTGTAGGTATTTGCATGACGTCACTATTATTCACAACTTCTTTTGCTTGATTTTAATTGAGTTGTGTTTTATATTTGGACAAGTCAAGAAAGTAAGAAAGAACAATACTTATCTTATTCTGCATAAACAAAACCATTTTTTCCAAGACAGTATTCAACTTTTTTCAAGTGGCAACATCCGGCATGGCTAGTGATGTGATAATCGACTAATATTTTTACTAGTCGATATTGAATCATTTAAAACGTTAATTATGTTTAAAAACAGAATGATTTAATTTAAATAGTCGATAAAATTGGATTAGTAGTCCAGTTAATTTTATTAACAAGGAAGTTATATCAACCGAAAATTTTTATCGCTTTTGAAAATAATGCTGTTTTAATATTTTTTTTCTACGTGGTTTTTGTTCTCATTGAGGTTGATCTTGTCGAATTTAACGTTGAAAATAATGGTTGTTCCGTATCCTGTGTTACTTGAAGGCTGTCTTGTGCTTGAAAAGATATCTCGAGCTGTCAAATGAGTTGAAATCTTGGAATTTTGACTCTGGATGGCACATTTGTTTTTTTTTTTTGCATTTATAGTGTCATCATACGAAATGAACATGCTTGAAAGTTCTTTCCGTAAATATTTTTTATAATTAAAATATAAATTCTGAAGTTTCATAAAATAGGGTTTATTGTCTGAGCCGGTTTTTCTGGTGTTTCTTTGATTTGAAAGCTAAGAAAATGTCGAATTTAGGAGCTTTTTAGGTAGTACAATACGGTCGACGTATCTTGGCGGCCCTGAAGTTAGCCGATTGCTGCGCAGTAAACAATTTCGTTTCTATATGATCCATTGCGCAGCCAAACAGCTATCTTCAGATCGCCAAGATACGTCGGCCGTACTATACGCCTACTTAACAGTGTGCAAGATGTACGATTTATCTTATTCCGTCACTAATATTTCATTTGTCATAACATAAATGTAGTACGGAGTGAACCTTATCAGTATAAATATTTTTGGAATGTGTACCTATGTAACTTTTGAATTTTTGCTTTTTATTTATATTTTTATATTAATTAATGAAAAATAATTATAATTATGTTACTTATAATAAATACTTCTAGACGTTATTTGACCCTAATGCTATAAAACTTTAACGTCAATCGATCTAAGTCATCTGGGATTGTCTCTGCCACTAGAGTGGCGCAAATAGGCTGGCGCCACATTTGGCTCAACAGGCACTTTGCAGTTCTGACAGAACTTATTTCGCGGAAATGTTTTAAAGTTTAATTTAATTAGTGCTGTTAAATCAACAAAAATGGTTAAACTGTATTAAGGATCAATGAGACTTAGATTAATATAGTGACACTGGCAAAGTGACGTGACAGTTAACGTCAGTACAGTCGGATTAAGCGACATCTAGTGAGCCTTTGTAGACCATGACATTCAGATAAAAAGTCGATCTCAGGCCGAGAAGGCCTCAAAAGACTGGATGGTGATGATGTAGATTTTACAATTTTTCTTGATGTCATATTATTAGTGCACGTATACAAAATTGATATATTTTGAATGAGCTCGTAGTCATTACCGACTGATTAGTAAGAAAACATTTGAGTTAGGTTGACTGATCGATTGATTAACCAAGTTTAAGATATTGATGCAACCACGTCGCTCGTTTGTATGGATGTAATAAATAGTACACTTTGGTCCGCTTGCGCTACCAATTGTTATCTTGTAACTCCCAAGTTAGTCGCTAACATGGGCTTATTGTTGTTGTTATTTTGTAATTTAACTTCGTGTTAGCATTATTAGCAACTAAATCTGAGTCAAGTTTTTGGCGCAAATGGCCCTTAGTATTTTGGAGGTGGAAGAACTAGTTGTTTCCATAAAAAAGCGAGGTGTTTGTAGTCTTAACTATTATCCTACCTTTTTATTATCTACTCTGTACAAAGCGATCGTTATGTGATGTGTGTGCCTGAGTGTCGTGATGGTTCAGTGGTTAAGACGCCTTCCGTACACAAGTACCAATGTCACTTATTTAACTCATATTATGTAGGTACAGTCGGTTATAGCTGTTGTTTGAGCCACCTAACTGGCTCACTAGCCAGTTAGATGGGTCAAGCAACAGCTATAACCGACTGTACTTTATATTAAGTTATAATTAATATAAGTCTGAAATCACCAATCCGCCTTGAGCAAGCCTAGTGATCAATGCTCGTATCTTTGTATGAGAACAGGCCATTGCCCTGCAATGGGACAATAAAAGGTTGGTTTTATTTATGTAGGATTGTTGGATGTCAGTGGTGACCACACGTACTATTGTAGTGCGCTGTTTGTATTTGTATAGCCATGTGAGTGTTGCTAGAGTAGCCGCAAAGTGAAAACAATTTCTCATATTTATAAGTATATACTCAAGGCCACAATTAGGTAGAAAGCAGGCATTCTGCGCTTATCCGCACAGGTTGGCAACAACACTTATTGGTGCAGACAGTCGGTTCTGCCAACGCGTTCCAGTCTGCATAACTATCCACAACCTTTCGACAGGGTTTCTGGTTCGCGGTGGATCGGTGCCGACCAGTTCAGCTAAGAAGTTTTCGGCGCCGATACCGGTTCTTAGCGGTTCGGCGAGAAGTATTAAGCCTCGGTATCGATTGCCTGCGTCGACAACCTGCGCGGATCGGAGCCGTCAAGCGCCGCAAAGCGCTGCGATCAACCGGCACCGGCTGCCTGCTTTTTTGTTAATTGCGGCCAAAATGCTTTTTGGCTTGTAAATATAATTGAACAATGATAACAAAGTTCTAAAGATACAGTTATGCCAATTTTGCTAACATAATTTTAAGATTAGATACCTGCGTAAATACCACATTTTTGACGTACGTAACCGAATAGTTGAATTCGAACCGCTTTGCAAGAAAACCCATTTGTTTTGTTAAAACGACAAAATAGCTGTAGTAATTATGTAACTAAACAAAGACTGTTATAGTAATACTTTATATACATTGGGTTTTTTGAAAACAATGTCTTATTGTGGATGGTCATTTATAAGTTGCTTATTGCAGCTCGGGACAAAAAAAATATGCAATGTTAAACGAAAAACGTGTAGTTTTGGTTTTAATATCTGTTTATATATTTTAGTCAGTACTTAGAACACCTACTGTCGATCTAAGTGAGCATCTTCAAGAACATCATCGCACCGTCAGTCAAATCCGATAGTAATTGCAGATTCTCTTATTATATCAACAATTAATGATATTTTGCATGTTGTAAAGTACTGGTTAAGTACTGGTAACCTAAGTAAATACTGAAATGGTTTAGAAAAGGGTTTTGGTCTAATGGTTCTAGCAGGGATATTTAATTTAGGAAGTCTATTGCATTGTGCGATGTCAATACATGCACGACCTTGCCGTTTTATAATTGGGTTAGTATAATTGGGTATTATACACCATTAAACAATATTTTTTTATGATCTAAAGAAACACTTTAATTTTACCCTGAAAACCAGGTCATTTTTCGACAGTAAATTAAAAATGTTTGTTGCTTTGAAATCAATAAATAATTCAATTGAGTTAGCAAAAAAAGTGACGTCACAGTTTACCATTGCAGCACAAAATATGTGCAGGAATCGCGTTTTGACAGGTCATAAAAAGTATGTCAATTGATTGGTAGTATTATATTTAATTATTGTGTAGCACCTACGGTTAGAAAAGTCATGATCGTAACCGGTTGACCTACGAAGTTATAGTTATGCTGCTTCCAATCCTATTTAATACATTATTAAGTCATCGTTGCCATAGCTTCTATTGTCTTAGGAAGTTGACCGTCCTTTAAAACTTGGAAATTTGTCTCGTGGTCTTAAGCCTTATTTAAACGGTGCTAGAAATATAGTGCGATTTGCCGTACATTGCGTGACCGCGCGGCTGTCGTGTCATAAGTGACCGATCATCGACGGAAATGTACCACAACTTGCACGATATTTCTCGCACCGTCTAAATAAGCTTTTACTATAAGCTGGTTTGTAGGTATGTGTACACTTTTCGATGTTCTTTTTACGATTGTTTGAAGGGATTTTCTCTCCGTATAGTTTAGAGACACTACGCTACAACTCTTGGACATGTGCTGAACTCAGCGTACACATTCCGAAAACAGTAATCCGAGTTGGTAATCTGGGGTGTTTCCGCATTAACAGAATCTAGCTAGAATATTCGATATAATATGTATTTTAAAATATATATACAATTATTTAAGTATTTTAAGATCTGCATTGCACGATCTTTACTAATATCTTTCAATTCATCCATTCCATTCCATAAAACTAAATAATGTTAATACATACAAGTGAGCTAAGTTTTTCATTACGGCCGAGGCGTAATGAGAAATACTAACGCGTGTCATACGACATATTTTGTTGTAAAAAATAATAATTATTGAAACAATTACTAAAACTAAATTATTAAAATGATACGTTAGTATTTGTTGACCTTTTCACAGTTCGTTTCACAGTGTTATGCTATTGTTATTTTTTTTTTATTATTGGTTTTGGAATGCTATTGTTTTGCTTTTGTCGAACGTAAATAATTATTTTGGGGAAATATAATGTTTATTTTTCTGTATTTTATTTATTATATTCATAATTTGTTCTATTACTACTACTACTACTACTGCTGCTATTATATTATTTAAGCATAAAATAATCAAAGATCATCGTACAAATAAAAAAACACGATACGAAAAATTGTTGAAATGTAACGTTTAAAGTACGCGTGCGTAAAGCACCGTATTGTGTCCCTAAAAGCGGTGCAATAAGAGACACTATACGAGCTAGCTTGTTAAAAAAAATGCATTGTTAAGGATTATTAACTTTTAATCTATGGTACACCGTAAATGTTTCTCTCATTCTCTACTTAGCATATTTTTATGGTTCTCTGTTTTATTTATTAATGACATAGGTTGGCGATATTACTTAACAACTTAAGAAAGCCATATTCGAATCGTGAAATGTAATGAATTTCTTAAAGTTGAATATACACCTGTACATTTTCCCGAGCATATTCTTACTAATAATAGTACAATACAAATAAAATCTCAAATAAAAAAATCGTTTCCATATAGCACTGCAATGTTCATGCGCATCTTCGATGCTGTGTTTGACGTAATGCTCAAGGCGAGAGAGCGTTTACCTGTAACATTCCTTCTATTTTGCATTTACTCCGTTGAAACGTCGGATCTGCAGGTGTATGCTCGATGAAATGTTAGACACATGGCTCGTTGGTTTGCAAAATCATGTTGTAACAAAGCGTCGAGTTTCGTGCATAATGTTCGATTCGTTAGTGGGGCGGCATTAGAGCTCGAGGTTCTGTTTCAAGTAAATGTAGTTACACCCTTAGAAATGCTTACAGCCTATACTGTCGTTTATGAAAGCTTAGTAATATCATAGGATGACTTATAGATTTCAATTGTTATTATTGAATGAAACACTGAAGGGCCGTGCAATTTTTAATTGAAGCATGTCAACTGGTGTTAAAAATAATCATATTGAGTACATTTGTTCACATACCTACAATGAGAACACTTGAATAACTGAATACATCGTCGAGAGAGACACTTAATCTCGATTATTAGAATTATTACATGTCATTGCATCCGGTTCGAGGAAAGGGTTAGGGCTTCGGTCAAAGTAGAAGATAATATGCATATTGCAAACAATAAGTAATCGGTTGAGAGATCCCAATACGAGTGAGTCTCGTCGGTCACACTCTTGAAAGGTTAGAAAGTTTAAGTTTGTATGTTAGAGTAACAATTTGCTCGTCTTTCTTGAACTTCAAAATATTTTTTTTCTATTATTAAAGCAAGGCCGTCTTGGATAATATACCAGTGCTTAGTTTATAATTTATATGTTTATTTTATATGTATATTTGTATATATCGCGCGTCAAGTGTACAGTCCCTACTGTACACTCGACGAACGATGAACAAATAGTTTTTCCTTGCGTTTTGTCTTTATCTTCTTTTTTGTTATTCATAAAAAATCGTATACTCATAAAAATAACCTCTGGCCTGATAGCTACACAGGCTTCATACTGGAAAGAAGATAAAAAAGCTGCCGGATATCTGCTTTAATTTCAAATTTATGTTGGCATACAACTCTTCGCGTCATTTTGATATAAACACGTCTTATTTTACCTTGTGGTCTTCTAACTAAACATTTATTTCTTTCTTTCTTTAAATGTTAGAACTGGGGCGTTATAAATGAAGACAGTTGATTCGTGTTTTAAGACCGGATACCCACAGCGAAATAGGTAAATCATCAGCCGCGATAAGAATTATACTTGCTCTATAGAGAGTATCTTATGGACTACACTACACATTCATCGTCATTAGATTATAGAACATTATTTACTTACTATATTTGCAAAATGTACATTATGATAAAAATATTTATTTGCGCTTATAGTAAAAAAAAATCATATATAATTTTCAAACAGCTTGATTGATTTATGTTTTTTTGTTAATTTGTATATAAAATAAACATTATATGAATAATTGTTTTACAGTCGCCAAAATGGAGACCGAATACGACCTGAAGTTCGAAGAGATGAAGAATTATATACCATTTCTGGAGAGTATGATCAAGAGACTGGAGTCTACCAGCCAAGGGTCTGCAAATCCTCGGCAAGCACAGCTCGATAAGATTCGTTCTCTTAGAGATTTGCTCTTAAATAAGAAAAAAAGGTTATTATTACTAGCTTTTATTTCTAGACGTGAATGGTATTTATTGCTAATTTGAAAGATTATGATTTACTGTGACACAAACTGTGCTTGAGTAATCACAGATGTTACTGTCGGTCTTGAAGTGTTAATAATTAAGTAATTAAAATGAAGACTAGGATGGTTAATATAATTTTTTTTAATTTTGTTAAGAGCCAATATTTTTAATATTTTGAGCACTGTATCAGAGAGAAGTATTTATTTATGTATTTCATAATCAGTCAGTTTTGAACAATGAAAACGATAATATAGTACATGGATTATAACCCGAGTCAAAGACGAGGGCGTAATGGAGCCGAGACTGTAACGGTAAAATGCTCACGCGTTTGATACGTTTTTCAACACACTTGTGAGACAAATTAAATAAAATTTCATAAATGTCATTTTGGACAAGATTTGTGAAAAATGGCACGTGGATTTCAAAACCCCGCTAACCCCTGAAGCCACAAAACAGCCTTATTTAAAAAGTAAGAAGGTTTTTCTACAGAGAATACAATCAAAAATCCTATCTCTTTATAAAATTAAAGAAAAACTATGACCGCACGAGTGATGTAATGTAATAAACACGAGTGCGTAATAAGCTACATTATAAATCTAAAAACGGTACAATAAATGCCACTATCCGAGCAAGTGTGTTGAAAAATCGATAATTTAATTTTAATTCTGGCTGCAAATTGAGGTGCAAATTCGGAGCAGCGTTTCTTGTAGCGTTTAGCGTGGTGTTTAATAGAACTGCTGGTGTAACGACCTACGTCACACAACAAGAAACACCGCTGCGGATCAAAGTCAAAGTCAAATCATTTATTTCAATAAGGCCATTATAAGGCACTTTTGAACGTTATATACAAAAAGAAAAAAGGAATTGAATCTAGTTGCCCCTTCCAAAATTGCGACCTTAGGCGCATTAAAAAGGGTCATCTTTAGCAATATTTTATCTTACTAATTTTAAAAAAACACGAGCATGTATTTTGTCAACAATATGTGACTACAATATCTAATTGTTTATTTTTTAGAATGAAAATGGAGAACTTGTTAAAATGTGAACAAGTTCTGGTTAATTTGTACGCAAAAGTTGAGCAGGTATGTTAATTTCATAAACTAATTTACTTAAACAACATTGAGTTGTTGAATAAATCATTATACTGCTTTTTTTCTTTGCAGAGAGATACATTATCGATTGTCAAAAAAGCACCAGATCCTGGATTTTCTATTGATCCTCCCACGCCACAAGAGAAGTCAGATTTAGAGGCTGTACGAAACAAGCTCAAAAACGTGGCCAAACGGCAAGAGGATGTCCAGGAGACGTTACCGGAGATTTTGAGAGTTGATGAACTTGAAGAAATGCACACTGCAGGTTCTAAAGAACCAGCCCTTTTCCAGAGAAGGCCAAATAAAACGTCAGTATCGCCAACACACCGCTCTCCAACTAAAATAAAAGAAGAAAATATTTCACCTTCATCTTCAGCTTCGAAGCGCAGTTACACTCGAGTTTTGGTGTCACCCGATACTTCTGCGCGGCGTTGGTCCACACCTGAATCAGTTGAGAATAAACCTCTTTTTAGTAGGCGGTCACCGCGTAGATCTCCGAGAAGGTACTCTCCCTCCTACCATAAAAAAGAAAGGAAAAAATCTTTAAAAGAATCATCAGTACGCAAATCCAAAGATTTAAACATAACGTTAAATGTGCCAGAAGATAGTTTAAGCACTTTGAATACTAAAGATATATTCACGAGAATTATTAACTGCAAAGACAGTGACGTAGACATCGATACATTAAGGGAATTGCGAAAGCAGATACTTACTGAACTAAAGAAGACTGGAGCTAGGGATGACATATCTGACTTAATATTAAAGTCTTATAATAAGAAGAAAGAAAAGAAAAAAGGAAATAGTAAAAAGGAGGAGGTAGAAGAGGGGGAACTATCCGACAGCGAGAGTGAAGTAATTGAAAATGTATATGGCAGTTTAAGTGGTAACTTAGTACTGAAGGATCAAAATGAGGCCAATACTTCTACAGATAGAGACAAAGCACGTAAAATTCAAATTTGTCTTGTGATCAATTCTGATAAGAATAAACCTGATTCAAATACTAATACTAGTGCAGAATCAATTAATAATTCCAATGTTCCAGAGCTGGAAATGTACGATAAAGAGAGCAAAGAGGTTAATGAGGTTAATGAAACTGATTGTATCAAGAAGAAAAAAGAACAAGATTTTATAAAAATTGACGATGATGATGATTTGATGGCTATGGTATCCGATACAAAAAATAAAATTAAAGAGCTTAATTCTACTGAACAAAAAACAGGTGAAAATTGCGCCAAAGACGAAAAGTTACAACAACCGCCAGAAAAGGAAGATGAAGTTATTACACCAAAAGAGCCTGTCAAATATACAGCTAACTTTTATAAACCTTTAACAGAAAGTTCTGAACCTGAAGAAGCAAATAAAGTTAAAGATATCAAGGAGGTCAGTCATGCTAAGATTGAGATTCAGAAAGAAACAGACATTAATATTGATCATAAAACTGAAACTGCTGTTTCGGAAGTTACTAAAACTAGTAAAGATGCGTGTTCGATTGAAGCAGAATTAGAGCAAATGCAAAAGCCCGTTGAAATACCATTGCTCAATGAGCCAACAATACCTGAAAAACCAACGAATAGTAGTACGCTTTCAGAAATAGACATACTACAAGCTCTCAAAAATGAAATATTGAGTGAGTCTATAACAATTTCCGGCTCCGAGACGGGCACACCACTTTTACATCAACCTAAAATCAACAAAGTGGCAAGCGCCAAAGAAATTTTGCCCAAGAAGAGAATATCTATAGAAAACTATAAACAAAAGATAGTAAGGCAAGACAGTTCGACAAGATTTTATTTTGATGATAATGATTCTAAAGATGATATTATCAAGAAACCCAGTCTTAAATTAACAGAAAAAGAATGTGAAAGATTTAACATACAAAAGAAAATTGCATTCGAAGATGACAGTTCAGACGGTGATGATAATGGAAGTGAAATTCAAGCAATTGACCTTTATAGCGATCTTGTTCCTAAATCACCTGATCACGATGAGTCAAGTAATATGGAGTCCACACCTCCGGTAATAATACCTGGTGATCCTGTGAAGACGTTACCGGTAAATCGCAACGCAGATGTAGATATGAGAACATTGCCAATTTTGTCTCCTAATCAAAACAAAATATCTACGTTGTTTAGTGACATTGTAGGAATATCTAGTAATGACACGAAAAGTGCTAGTTTAAAAACTGAACAAATCAAAAGTAAAAGCAGACCAGTACTATTCGATCCTCGTGTTAAAAGAGATGCAAATTCTAGCCAAAGTCCTAGTCCGCATACTGCTAATCCTGATAGGACACAAAGACCCCCGTTTTCTAATATTAATCAATTAAGTCCTGCGACAAATGCAGCTATGACGCCTAATGCCGCGATGACACCTAATGCCAGATCTTACGAAATGACTCCTAACCATCACTCATTTGAAATCGATCAACCGAACAAGAAGCATGTATATGTACCATCGTTTCCTATTAATGATTCTAAAGAGAGAGAAAAATCTGTGGCAAAAGATTCGATCGAGTCGTCTAAAGAAAGAAAGTCACGTTTTGATGACATTGGAGATAACAGTAGTTGGAGCTCAAGTGACGTGTCTATTAATACACGCTATACAGACTCATTCAGTGGTGACAAATACAGTAAAGGACAAAGAAATGATAGATACAGCCTCGATAATCGAGATAGCTTTTCTTATAAAAGATCAGAATGTCCCAGGACCCCACTTCCGTCTTTTGGGAGATCTGATGTGCCTGTCACGACGACCCAACCATTTAGTAGATTAGATAAACCAATGACTACTTTACATTCGTTTGGGAGATCAGAGTGTCCTACTACACCAAGTCATTACTTTGGCAGGACGGAATGTCCACCTACACCCAGTAACTCCTTCGGAAGATCGGAATGCCCTCTTACTCCGAGTCACCCCTTTGGAAGAACGGAATGCCCTCCTACTCCAAGTCACTCCTTCGGGAGATCAGATTGCCCCTCTACCCCGAGCCACTCTTTTGGAAGATTGGAATGCCCTCCTACTCCGACCCACTCCTTCGGAAGGTCAGATGGCCCTTCCACCTCTATTAATCCATTTGGAAGTCATTCATTTAACAGTTATGACCGTCCTCTTACTCCAAGTCGCCAATTCAGTGCAACCGAGTGCCTACCAACGCCGTACTATGGAAGAAATGAATGCCCGCCTACACCAAATCATGGCTTTGGTAGGTCTGACCGTCCATCGACGCCAAACCATCCGTTTGGAAGATCTGATTTTAATGCACAAAAATATAATAAAGATCCTAGACTTAACAGAAAATCTGAGTACGAATCAAATTCTCAGCTAAACGAAAGAGACCGTGGGTATTACAAAGATCGTGGCTACTACCACGGAAGCTCTTACAAATCTCAAAAACCTTTTAGCGGGTCAGATACTTATAAAAATCAGGATAGAGAACTAGAAAGAAATAGTAAGTACAGGTACTATGGAACAGACCAAACTACCCGTCAATTAAATAAAGATCAGCCGAGGCGTGAACAATACAATAGTGACAACAGCGGGTACGAAGAAGCTGTTTTGAGGCGTGGCCACCAGCGGGAAAGAAGTATTGGGCGTAGCGTGCATCCAGAAGATAATAATAAACGTGAAAGAAGTGATGGTCGACAGGTTCGTGCTGAAGATACCTTTACACGGTCATCGTCTAGAGGACCTAGTGTTAGACAAAATTCTTCTATTGAACCAGAAAATAAATCATTATCGGTGAAATCTCACGCCGGCCGTTCATTCACGATTGATACTAGTGTTAACGCAACATTCCAAAAGTTTCTCGAGGAAGGCCAAGGTAATAAATTATTTGAGTACAATTTTGATAATAGAAGACAAAGAGCTGCGAGCGTAGGAAGATCATTAGTTCAAATATCCTGTTCTGAAAAGGTGTCTGATGGGTCTAAACGAAATACTGAAACTCATAATAAAAAAGATGCATTTCGAAGAGCATCCAGTATGGGTAGAGATTTGGCAGATTCAGCTGCAGACAAAAGGAGCTTCCAAGAAATTAAGGCTGATTTTAAAACTTATAGACACCCTGTTAATGAATCTAGCAAATTTGACATTGGTAAAATACGAAATATTGATACGAAATCCAAAAGTCATTCGGAAAATATTGCCCGCAGTAGAAGAGATAAAGAAAGCTATGAGAAATATAAAGAAGAAAAACGCGTTCAAAGTACTTCACATCTGTCGTACTCTCCTAGGAGGAATTATAGAGATCCTAGGATGCGCAAAGAAAATAACACTAAATATAAATATGAAGATCCCCGCGCCAGAAAGAGTGGAATAGTATACTCGAATGACAATATTGTCAAAGGTGCTATCTTAAGCTCCGGCTATGGTGTCAAAAACTACAAAATTCCTAAGATAAAACGTGTTGTGGAGGAGAAAGAGCTGGATACACCTAAAAAAGATGAATCTGTAGACAAAAAGGATGTGAGAGAAAAAGATAAAAGAAAATATGTTGACAAAAGAAATGATGAAGAAGAAACTTTAAAAGAAACAGCAAAGGATAAAAGTACAGATAAAAATAAATTACTAAAAACATATACACGAAAACAAAAAATCAACGATAGTCCTAAACATAAAAATAAGGAAACACCCGTGGGAAAAATTAAAGAAATCATAAAAGAATCTGACACTAAATCTGATTCTGAAACAGAAAAACATCAATTAGTAATCGATGAGTCTGATGAGCAGATTGGACGAAGATCAACAAGATTGAGCAGACGGCTCGCAGTGAAAGATGCAGGCGCAAAGACTAAAAAAGCCAAGAAGTCAATTATAAGTGACTCTGATTCTGAAACTGATAATAGCGGCACAGAGAAACTTCCTAAAGTCGATGAAACTGATGTAGGTGTTACGAAACCCCCACCGCCGCCGGAGGTGTTAACTTGTCCTGTCAAAGAGAAAATTCTGCCCAAACTACCGAATGCTGTTGATATTAACACTAATTTTGGCTTAGAACTAGAAATGTTTTCAGATAATGTTGTGTCGGACCCTGTTCTCGATAATATCAATGCGCTGATTGCAGACCTTGATAACGATCTTGATGCGCCTAAAAACGAATCTAGTAATAATTTTACGAATGAAATTACACTTGAGAACATGTTGCAAAATATCACTTCTCCGCAGGACAATTCAAGTGAAAGTAGAGATGAATTTACAAAAGTACTCGAAGATGTTGACGAGTTATCTAAACAGAGTGATACCACAGAGAATGTAAATTCTTTATCAGATCTAAATGAAGTAAATAAGGTTAATCAGAGCATTACTCTTGTGAATACAGAACTTTCACAAGAACCTCAAAATACTGAGGATTCCAGTTTAGAGAAAAGTACTATACAAAGTTTTGACAAACTGCTTGCTACAGTAAAATCATCAGAAGATGTATCTGTAGAAAATGATATGGAAAATAAAAAGGAGGAAGCTTTCAATTCAAGCTCTCTACTTGTAAACAAACCTACCAACGAGGATATGGTTTCCACTACCGAAATTGAAAAAGATTCGAAACCAGTCGAAGATAAATCAAATATAGATGAACGTAGTATGGATGGTTGCTCTACTCCAGACAGTACCATTAATACTGATGTCTTAGACAATAATAAAAGTGAAAACTGTGTAGCTGACAGCACAAATGAAGTTCACAGCGAAACGAATGTTACTTCGACAGATTCTGTCGAACCTAAACCCAATTCATCAAAAACAGATACCGAATCCGATTTGGAATTAGGTAATTTGCTAACAATGTTACAAGACAAATCTAAAATAAAAAAATTGCTTAGCATGTTAGGTGATCAATCTGGTGACAACGATAAAATTAAGAAAAAGCTTGAGAAATTAAGCGAGATAGTGTCTGATGAGGAAATGGAAGGAAAATCAGCAGATAAAGAACCAGAGACGATTAAAGCCGAAGTTTCCGTTCTCACTGATAATAAAAATGATAAAAAACCCGATGCTAATCAGACAGTCGATGAAAAGGCAACAAAAGAAGCAGAGTCGCAATCAACTGACGTTGAGCAAATAAAGTTAAATGAAAACGAAAAGCAGACGGAATTAAATAAAGACGAAGACCAGGAAAATGATGATGATCAGGATAAAGCGGAAAGCGTTGAAGATTTTGCGGGTGACGACAACTTCGAACCAGAAGAGGCAGAACTTCAAGAAACAAAAACTAAATACAAGAAGAAAATGCCCGGCAAAAAAACAAAATTGTCTAGGAAAGGAAAAGGCCGGTACGCTAAAAAAGTAACGTCAACTGCAGAAAAACGCGTTACTCGAGCCACTACTGCAGTTGTGACCAAAAATAAACCTAAAAAACCACCGCGCGAGTTACAACAACTCCATGAAGACATTAGAGAAATGTTTATCAGAGATGATATTTTAAGTGCTACTGGCATTAGAATGTGTCGTTTAGCAAAAATGGTCGATGAAAAGAGTGCAGCGAAGGAAGAAGTAGTGTTACCAGAACAGGAACCCGTAGTTGTCTTGGAAAAGTTCAAAACCACAGCTGATAAAAGCCGTGACAATCCTATTCCTGAAAAAGTGAAAAAGAAGCCTGGACCTAAACCTAAACCTAAAATACCCACTGATAGTTCTCCTGAAATAGAAAAGCCAAAATATAAACCCGGACCTAAGTCAAAAACTAAAAATAATAAAGAATCAGATGATGATGCATTTGCAATGGAATCAAAAAGAGACATAACTACTGAGGGAGCAAATGACGATGATTCTGACCACAGTTCAGATTCCGACCTTTATCCGCTGTCATGTTCGAAAAGCATTAGTAGCAGCGAAGTTTTATCTGAAAGGAAGAAAAAGTATAAACGCAAACGAGGCCGTGGTTGGCAAGATGGAGTGTTTAAGCCTAAGCATAAAAAGAAGAAAGTTGAAACTAATCTGGATTCTACTCTAGAACCTTCGCAAGGTAACTCGCCAACAGAAAAACCAATTGCCGTTCCAGATCTGAATTGTTTTACTGACATAGACTACTGTTTCCGTAAAAATGAATCAGTTTATTCTTGTCGCTTATGTGGGTACGAAGGTACAGACATTGTACATCATTTCATAAATATGCACCCGCACGTTGAAATCCCGTTGTCACGAATGGCTCCAGGGCTAGCTGAAGAAGCCATTGAACAGTGTAAAGAGATTAATTTTAATGCAGTTAGCAAGATTTCTTCTAAGAAATACGTCTGCATTTTCTGTTTTCAAGAATTTGCATATAGCCCTTCGGTTTTGGAAACTTTCTTTTGGCATGTAGTGAGCGCGCACACTGGTGAATATAAGCACACTTGTACGGAGTGCTATGACTGCTCAAACGAAAAGCCATGCCCGTTTCGTTTGCATATTCCACCACCGCCAAGAGAAACCAAGGGTCAACTCATTGGCTTCATTTGCAAAAAATGCAATTTTACTCAATTATCTCTTGAGAATCTTAAAAATCACGTTATCCGTCGTCATAATGATGAACAAACTGCCGTTTATACTATTAATTTATCTGCCATGTCTAAAAAGAAATTGAAGGAATTTTTACGTTGTGTCTACCCTCCGCCACCGACACCGACACAAGCTAGTGGCAGTCCACAAGAGATAAACGCCAAGCCTAGAGAACAACCACGTAAGTTTGCAAAAAGTAGGGCTCGCGATCATGAAACAGATGCAGAACAGTGGAAACTTGCGGTAAAGATGGGCCAATTAGCAAGTATGGGTATTAAGTCGAAGATTACCTTCGAAGCAGATGACAACGGTGGTGAATTATTCGACTTGACTAGCGAAGATACCAGTGATTCTAAAATAAAAACTGAAGTTGTTGACTCTGAGAACAGTGAAGGAATATTGCTCGAAGAACCTCAGTCTATTGACGCAAATGAAATAGACCGACCTGCGGAACTAGACCATCAACCTGTTGATCCTACGCATCAACCTGTCGATCCTACACATCAACTAGATCAACAAGCTATTCCAACTTTGGCACTAGAAGACCTAGCCAGTCAACCTTCTAATGACATTGTTGACTATCCACATTTCAAAATCAACATCACTGAAACTGGTGCTAAAGAATACATTTGTTGTATCAATGGGAAAGACAATCACTTTAAGACGACTCTTTTGATTTCAATGAAGAAACATGTGCAACTGAAGCACTCAGAAAATTGGGATGGATATTGTTTCATTTGCAAAGTAATTGTTACTCCACAAGGGGCACATAAATACAAAGAATGTTTTCAGCATTATCTCGATAAACATATGGATAACTTTCCTATATACCAAAGGGAAGCTTTGCCTGAATCTGCACCTGATAATCACGTTAAGCAAACAGAAAACTCTACCCCATCTAAGCCGTATATCAATGTTAGGCCTATTTGTGAACTAATACCTAACGCGGCAAATGAGACACCGAAGGATACGTTAGGTTTCCCGATAATCCAGAATGTTGTGAGCCTCGGACCGGACTCTCCGGGATTTAACTCGACCTACCCGCCAGTGAAAGAAGCGTTACAGCCTTCTCTCCTGACTTATAGATACGAGGAAATTCAGGCCAAAGTGATGTTAAATAAACATCGCGTGGTTCTTGAAACTATGATGGCTCGAGACAAATTAATTAAGGTGTATAAATGCGCGGGTAGATTCTGTTCATTTACATCTGATTCAGCCGAAGACGCGCTTCTCCACGCCTCCACGCATCAGCGTATCGGTGGCGTCGACGCTTTAAATTGTTGCTATTGTGATTTCGACGCCATGGGGAACGCTATCGACCTGGTGATGCACGTGTTCAAAGCTCACGGAAACTGTCAGTATTCTTGCGGGCTGTGTTTCTACCGAGCTGCGGCGAGCCAGTCGGTCGGGGCCCACGCCACCAGAGTGCACGGGGTCGATCATTTTTCGGCCATCGTGCTACGGACTACAGTCGCAACTAATACTTCTGATGGGGGCACCATGCTGCCCCGAAAACAAGCCGTGCCGTATTATATCTGTTTCCACAGTAAGTAATTCAAAAAAATATAAATATTTAAATCGTGTAGAGAAATATTGCAGACAAAAGCAATGCATCGTTTTGTTTATGTAACGCGTACACTGGAACTTCTATTGTCATATGTATCACGCTTGCATTCTTTGAAGACTGCGCTACGCTAATTGTCAGGCGACAACATTGTGGCGATAGTGTTACAATATCACTGCTTTTTCGCCCTGCCTTGCTGGCCGTAAGTGCATGCGTAGGTACACGGTGTAACCATGTGGTTTTCATTCCATAGAATTAGATTTATTTTTCTTCTATTTAACATTTTTTTATCGTCTTTTACAGCGAAAGGTGACGACCCGTGCATGTTCCGTACCTACACCCCAGACAGATATCGTGAACATTTACAGAAGCACGGTGACACTGCCTTGCATCCTTGCCAAGTATGTATTTAAACAATCAAAATTTTTTTGAATTGTTTTTTGTTTGTTAAATCTTTAACTGGTATAAAACCACACCATTGCTGAGGCTATGTTTGACATTCACGCGGGCGAAGTCGCGGGTAGGAACTCTTCTTATAAACAAGTAAAAATAATCTGAAAGGTCATTCAAGTTGGTATACATAGATGAACAATATCTATGGTTATTGTCTAAACAAAGGTCTGTTAGTAGAGGATTGTTGGGATTTCTTTACCATAACATGTCGTAACATCACGCCTTCGTAACATCATGCAATCCTAAACTACCAGTAAGAATGACTATGGCACACACACAACATCACGCCTGTAATCCTCGATGGGTTAGGCAGAGGTGATACCTGTAATAGGGGGCGAGCCTATTGCCATCAAACGGGCACAAATCCAGACCCCGAGGTTGCTACAGATAAATTTCTGATGGCAAAACTCAATAACACTTTGTCCGACCTGGGAATCGAACTCAAGACCTCATGCTCAGCAGTCGCGCTTTGCGACCACTAAACCAACGAGTCTTCACCGTACTTGCAGCAATTTCTATGCGATGTCCCGACATGCTTCGAATTTTGTCAAGTAATGTTATCGTTAGACGCTTTTTAAAACTAGCTTCAGCCTACGACTTCGTCCGCGTAAATGTTGGTTATTGGCGATCTAATCTTGTTTTCTCAAACAATCTTTGGACCCCTGTTTCATCCCCTTAGGGGGTGAATTTTGGAAAATCCTTTCGTAGCGCATAATAGCGTGTGTTGATGAATCAGTCAGTCAGATAACGGTTGCCTTTTAAATATATACATAGATTACCGCTGACAAAAATAGTGATGGAGGATTATTTTTTATTTTTTTTGGTTTAATGCATAGGTAATATTAGTTTCTGCAACTGCGTTAATAACATCGAAATGGTTTTTCTTATCCCGAAATATTTAAACTGAAACATTTTGGAATACATTAATTCGATTATTCGACGATTCAATTCAAAAGCTACATGCACATTCGATTTCATTACATTATTAAGGAATAGGCGATTTGACAACCATCACATTACTACTAGTTTTCTTTTTTTCTAATTAAGGTTTATTGATGAGTCTGATATTACTTTCAATAGGTTTAAAAAGCTTGGTCGAAGTCACCATGAAAATCAACATCAATCTTTTCGTTTTACAGGTGTGTCCCATAGAATGTTCAACACCGAGGGAGCTTTTCAACCACTTGAAGACCCACGGCATTGGAGTATACCAGTGCACTTGGTGCTTCCACGGTACTGACACCGAATTCGAGCTGATAGCCCATGTGTCTTCTGTGCACCCCACGAAGCAGCCTGCAACTTACCTGAGAATTATCACCAACAAAGTATGTGGGCCTTGTATTACATGAAATTAGCTTTTACTCGCGACTTCGTCCGCGTAAATGTCGGTTATCGCAGGCGCAGACGAAGTCGCGGAATAAAAAGTAGCCTATGTCGTTTCTTTGCGTTCAAACTCACTTCATACCAGATTTTATCAAAATCAGTTCAGTGGTTTTGTCGTGGAATCGTAAAGGCTGATTTAGACTGTGCGAGAAATATCGTGCAAGTTGTGGTACATTTCCGTCAATGATCAGTCACTTTTGACATGACAGCCGCGCGGCCCCGCAATGTATGTCAAATCGCACGATATTTCTTGCATCGTCTAAATGAGGCTTAACAGGCAGAGTTACTTTCGCATTTCCAATATTAGTATGGGTTGTGTTACATTAAGCTTGGCTTTGCCTTAGCCTCTATCTCTTTTTATTGTTTTTCCATGCTTAGTTTTTGCATAAACTATCGCTATAATATCTAATCTCTGAAATATTTATTTAATCTTTATGAAACAAAATGTAATGGCGGACTTAATCCTTAGGCATTGCTCTACCAGTCAACCAAAGCAAGTAATTGTAAGAGTATATTAGAACAAAATCTGAAAAAAAAAACAAAATAAAGTGACATGTACACAAATAAAAATATAAAATACCTACATACACATATAATTATGCTAACTAGCTAACAGACTGTGCATCTTACCTTAACTGCTGTGTTTGGCTGTCTAATATAACACCTAACAGCATAATATTTTTTTTTTTCAAAACTAATTTCTACTATCTTTTAGTAACAATCTCAATCTAATTTGTCTCAATTTGTCAAAAATGCCTCTAAAAAACCTATATTTCTTGACGCTGAGATTATATTGCGACTAGATTATGAATGTTTTTAATTAGTGGAATTAGCCTTGTAGTGTAAGTCTGGCTATCTGGCTTCAAAATTATAGTAAATATTATGATGTACCATTTTTATTTCAGGACAGTATCACCGATCGAAGGGTACTTCCACTGGCTTTCTTTAACAAAAAGGAAGTGCCGGCCATAGATGTGAATCCCAGCGCAACCACAGAGAATCCAGTGAGAGAGGCAGAACGCTCCATAGACCTAGAGAAACTCATCGGTCTCACTATGATGATAGAACCACAACTTCAACCCGAACCCGCCCCAGAGCATTCTGAACGTCCACAAGATATCATTCCTAAAGCTGAACAACCATTAGACGCACCCATTGCACCTGTTGTACCGGACGACTCTGTCGATGAATTACAAGCCGAAGCTCTTTCCCCGGCTTCGAACGAAGACGCTTCTATTGCCGGTCCGAACCAAATAGATGTTCCAGATATTCAACCACTGGAACACACGCCCGCTGCTGACTGTTCGCTAACTATCACTAAAGTACCTATTAAAGCTGAGTTTGTTGGTACACCTAAAACCCAGCCCGGCGAAGTAGTGGTGCTAGACAGTGATGATGAAGAAACCAGGCAGCCCATCATAGACCTTTCAGATGAGGACACCACCACTCCAACCAAGCAACGCAGCACGAACATGAAGGTGCCAATCGAAATCCTCAGCACGTGCCCCAAATGTCAGCAAATATGCAAATCTATTAATGGTTTGAAAAAACATTTTTACTACTGCTATCCCAACAAAGAAGACGGTTGCAAATGTGCGCACTGTCCGTACATGGCCAGCAGCAGGGACAACATCATGCACCACTATATGCACGACCATTGTGACAGAAATGTATACCAATGCGGAGTCTGTCGCGTCAACCTTGTCAACCTGGCTATCGTTAAACGACACCTCAAGTTTGTGCACAAAGAGAAAGACTTTGTAGTCACGTCCACCGTCGAGAACGGGATCTCCTGCTACGTCGTCAATGTAGCCAAAAAAGAGAAGAAAGAGATGCCTAAGAGGAAACTGAGCGCCACTTTACCCGCCACCGAAACATTGTCTAAGCGGCGATTCAAGCCTCACGAAATCAATCAGCTACCAATAAATCCTATTCTAGATCACTTGGTTTACTGCGAGATATGCGAGTTTAGTACTAAGGTGCGTCTGAACATGGTGAGGCACTTGCAGCTGCACGCCGAGCAGCAGCCGGTTGCACAGACCGCGCCCGTCAACCCCGTGCCGCATCTCGAGAGCAACGAGAAGCACTTCGACAAGATGGTCAACCTGGCCTCCAGCTCGCTCGTGACCCGCACGACTGAGCGACCCGCCGAGCGGCCCGCGATCATGGTCGTACAAGTGACCGGCGACGTGGCCGCGCGGTTCCCTAAGCAGGTCTCCGCCCGTCAGCGCAACACATGCGGAGCGATTGGCTGTACGTACACGTCGGTGGACGAGTCCATGCTCAAGCGGCACTGGGAGACGCTGCACGCGGGCTACACCGGCTACAGCTTCCGCTGCGTGCACTGCCCCCTTAACCAAATCACTGACAAGACGAAGCCCATAACGGCTGCCCGTGTGTTGCAACATCTGAAGATGCACGACGAAACTATGTACGCGTGTTCGAATTGTCCAATGTACCACTTTAAACGTGATGTCGTCGAAAAACATATAATGGAAAATCATGCAAACGCTACGTTGTATATAGTGCGTGAGAGCGCGGCCGCAGCGGCTGCGAGTGCGAGTGCTTTAGCCGCGGCCTCCCCGAGCGTCGCGCCCACCATGGACCTAAAGCCCTGGCAATGTGGCTTCTGTAAATTCAAAAGCATGTTGCGGCCCGAAGTGGTGGAGCATTGCTTCAAGATACATCAGTCGAAGATGCAGTTCAGATGTGGGTACTGTCCGTACAGGGCGTCCGTGTTGGAGAATGTTAACAACCACCTAGTACATTCGCACGCTAATGAACCTGAATACGTGATATACTACTACTATAGGGAAGGCTCCTTGCCGGACGAGGAGGACGGAACCCCGCGGTGGATGATTCAGCGGCAGAAGATGGGGTCGAACTTACCCGAGGTAAAGACTGAGGAGCAGGAGGCCACCGAAGCTACAAACCAGACCCTAGCGGTCCCGCCCCCACCGGTCAACATCAACTTGAATTTGGTGAAGAAAGAAGTGGACGAAGCGGCAGTGGTTCCGGAGTCACTTCAGTCTATGGAGGATTTGTGCGAGAGATTTGGACAGTTCTGTGAGCCGAATGGAATCAAGTACAAGTGCCCACTGTGCAATATTATGTCGGAGGACACCAGAGAGGCTATGCAGTCACATTTGTATGAAGAACTGCAGTATAGGAAGTAAGTAAATAGACCATCAACATTCTTATTTCAATACTTATAACAAGAAATAGTAGCATTTATATATGTCAACTCAGTGACAGTTAAGCTCAGAAATTATCTATATAGGTATAACATACTGGGATGTCTATGCTATTGCTATGCAGTTCCCAATGGCTTTTTATGCTTATGCTATTGAATCGTGAAATATAAATATTGTAAATAAAATGCCTTTGTTATGCTTTAATTACATGCAAGTAGGAAACATAGCAACTCTCCTTGTTAATGGACCCTATGTGCCTGCAACACGCTATTTAGTCAAAAACACGAATTAATAAAAATAATACAAAGATTAAACTTGCAAACGAAGGGTTCCTAACCAGAAAATAATATTAAGATCGAGCATAAAACGCTGAAATAATTCACTATTCTTGTATGGTATTATTTGTTTGGGGCCATAGTAATACACACTCATAAAATTCCAAGTCTACTTGTAACTTAATTTCATGCTTGAAATAAACAAAGGGTTTTCAAGTAAATTGAATAGATTTAGAGCAATAGCGCACTAGCGGCCTGGCCGCAGCGGCCAGGCCGCGGCGGCCATCGAGAAAGATACCTTAGTATGAAATCGCCACAGAGCGTTCGGCAATACGGTTTAAAGGATACAACCTCGGACAGACTGATAGACAGCGGAGTCTATAGGGTCTCATTGGCACCTTTTGGGCACGGAACCGTAAAAACAGGGTTTGTGCAATTGTTCATATTTCATCGTATCTTCCAGATGGGGATGCGGTCTCTGCAACTACAAGGCCTTCCACAAAGCCGGCCTTACTGAACATATGAACATCGAACACTTCAGGCAATACGACCACATCGAGTTACCAATAGACGCTAACAAAGAGAAATGGGTCGCCGGACAGTTGGACTATCAAGCGGCCATTATAGACAAGCATAAGGCCAACTTGGCCAAACAGAAAATCGCCGTCGAAAGAGTTAACAAACCTGCATGTCTGGTCACGGCGCCTGCGCCTGTCGATGTGGGTGATAGGTATTCGGTGCCGCAGTTGGAGGAGGCTTTCGGCGAGTTTGGAGCGCCCAGAAATAATATGTATTGCTGTCCTAAATGTAGCACCCTGCTGAAAGACGATGCGGCCATGCGAGACCACTTGGAGACTGAACTCAATAAGATCAGGTAAGCTAAACTTGTTATTTTCTTTGCTTATAGTGTTGCTTATTACACACTACATTAGGAGATTTTCCTGTAACTTGGGTGTGCTAACAAACATATAAAATCACATACACCAATAGCTAGCCCCGGAACAATTATGTGTAGGTCATACAAATATTTGTTTCGTGCGGGAATCGAACCCGCGCACGCAGAGCAGCAGCCCATCGCCCAGCCACTGCGACAGCCATATTGTCAACATCGAATTATGTACTCAAAATAAACGATTAGTACATAGGTAAATGTATATTTGTATTTATAATATTTTTAATTTATATATTTGTTTTAACTTTTTTTAGGTGGGGTTGCACTAACTGTTCAGAGAAATATCAGACTTATCATGAAGCACAGTTCCACTGCAAGGGTCACGACGGTCCGTCCAGACCCAAGGAGGCGATACGAGACCCGTCGATGCGCGCTGCATGGGTCACCAACATCATACAGGCCCAGAAGAAGATACTACAAAGTGTCTCCGCCACACCCACTACCTCAGAACCTCCCACTCCTGAAAAGAATTTTACCGAAAACGATAATAACTCTCTTCTCGTTGTTCGCTACGAAGAACGCGTACCTACGCCTGATCTAATTACTACAAGCCGAAAGAGATCGGCGCCAGAGAGCGATGACGAACGACTTGTCATCGACGAGGTAGGGAGTAAGAGAAAGACAATGAGATCATGCCCACACTGCAACTACGTCTGTAAGTATCACAACCCATGGAAGGAACACGTACTCAAGCATCATAATCTGAAGCCTTACTCGTGCTGTTATTGCAGCTACACTTGTTCATACAGGCAGGGCATTATCGGACATACTGAGAAGTCTCATCCTACTAAAGAACTGCAAATTATTATGACCGGTATACCTCCGGCAAAATCATACACGTTCTCGCCGAAGAAGAGACTTTCAGCTGAAGAGGAACCTTATGTACCCAAGCTCGTTTGCTTATTCTGCGAAAGGTCAATACCAGAAACTGATGTGGACAATCATCTTCATGAAAATATCAGACCAGACTTTGCTAAGAAGGGCGATGTGGTCGTCAAATGCTGCATCTGCTTAGTTCTACGCCTTGATGTGAAATCTTTACAGGAGCACCACAACTTGGCGCATCCACAAGTGCCGATCAACTACGCGTGGTTCAGGCTGCATCACGACACCAGAGAAACGCATTTCTGTGGTTATTGTGACGATGTAGGGTTTAAATTCGTTAGAGACTTAAAGTCGCATCAAAGTGCTGTTCATCCTACGCTTCCATTCAAATACACGACCATGCCGTATGTGCCAGTAGATGATTATAAAGAAATTAAGAGAAAGGAGGAGCCTCTTCCTCTGAAGAGGTGTGCTAGGAAGTCGACTACCAAGCTCCCGGGCAACAAGACTGTCGCCAAGAAGTCAACCACCAAACTACCGTACAGTGTTCCTAGTATTGGCTATGACGGGTATTCCTATTATAAAACAAAGCCTGAACCTCTAGATAAATATGCTAACGTCACAACTCTCATGTCTTTCTGCAACAGAATGATGCCGTTCACTTTGAAGAAATTGAGTGAAATCATCAACATTGAGCCTCAAGTTATTGTGAATGATATTCGAGCTGGCACCTCCAGTGATCTGACATTTTAAAGTGAAAATTAAGTGTACAGTGCGGACAAAGTGTGAAAGATCAATTAGTTAACTATAGTTGTACTCATTTAGATTTGTGTTAGTTGTAACATCGCTCAGCGATTTGAAAGACGCTCGTTCATAAAGAACGATTTGAGACTGATATACATGTTAATTAGTGCGAGTGGTTGGATTCGCTAGCAGACTAAGCACACTTGCACTAAACGAGGTGTGTACCGGCCGTATGTGCTTTCATAAAGGTGAAATAGCCAAATTAGGATTGCCAATCATTTGTATTGTGTTAGCATACATAGGTATTGTGTAAAAAGCTTCCCCTTTAAATGTTGTGCATAGTAATTTTAAGAAACTATATTTGTTAAAAATAAATGCAAATAAATATGCCATTATTTACAGTATAATGCTTCATGCACGATCTAGCTATTTTATCCTTTGCAAATTAATCCCTGTAAAATAGTCCACTTAAATGGCACTTACTAAACTTGAAACAATATTCAACATTTATTTAGTATGGAAATCTGTGATTTACGATACATTCTTGTAAGATTTATATATCTTAGTAGTATGTAGGTTTGTAGGTACGTATAGTAAACAATTTTGAGCATTTATAACAACTTCGTGCAACGGTCGAGTTCCTTTTTTTTAAAACCAGGCCGTGGATTTCATAGAAATATAAATTCCTATCATTCAGCACCACACATTTAAGTATGAATTAAATGTTAATTCTATTATCTTTTCATAGTTAAAATAATATAGTTAACCTATGTGATATAGTTTATCAATATTTTTAGAAATGTTTAAATTGTATTCTAATATTTGTATTAAAAAAAACATAAATTCCTGAATGAAAGTACTTGTGATTCGAAATTTGGTTTTCATACCCACACGGCTTGAATCTTCACCGTAGTCAAGATTTTTTTCAAAAGTTTTTTTTTTCTAAATGGAAATCCTACAAAAATCTAATGTGCTTAGAGTAAGTGCAGGTTGGTACAGTCAGGACGCTGCATTACTTAACCTCCTATGGGGTCAGATAATGCAGGGCACTGATTGCACTATTGTGATTAGTGTTATTAATTACAAAGAATAGTTTATTTGCCAAATTATATTTCCTTTCAGTCATAAATAAAAGATTTTTTGTAATACTGTTGTTATTATTTTGTCTAGTTTCCTTTATATCACGCATACAGTTTAGCAATTATATAAAACTAGCGACCCGCCCCGGCTTCGCACGGGTGCATGTATTATACATATAAACCTTCCTCTTGAATCACTCTATCTATTAAAAAAAACCACATCAAAATCCGTTGCGTAGTTTTAAAGATCTAAGCATATATAGGGACAGACAGACAGACAGGGAAAGCGACTTTGTTTTATACTATGTAGTGATAAACACTAAAGCAATGCGTTTAATTGTTTAATTAACAAAGTAGGTACATATTACACTGATTAATATTTTCATAATCGCATTTTTGGACTAGGCGCAGACGTCCGGTTTCCTAATCGGGTTTTCCGGATCAGGAAGCGTATGTAGTACATACACACACATAACAATCAAGGTTTTTATATAATTTATATTCCCTTATATATATACACTTTATCTCTGTGACTTTTTTTAAGAAATACATACAAAGTAAGAAACCGGATAGTCGTCACCATCAGGATGGCTGGACCAAACGAGATATGAACATGAAACCATGTGCAGTTGTGCACTGCACTGTCGGCTTTTGCCGATTAGTCGCCGAATACGAAAGTGGCCTGATAGTCGGCTTTACCGACTAGTCGGAACCTCTCTATACATTTTTACTTAGTTATTATACTTCAACAGTCATTGTTGCATTCTGAGCTCCGCTGACCGGTTCCGTGATACGAAGTTGCACTCTGAAGCACGCAACAGCGTCTCTGTTGTCGTCCAAGATTCTGAACTCGACGGGCAACTGAGTTCCCTGTAATAAAGTTTTTTTTTTTGTGTAGGTAATAATTTTATTATAATTATGAACTTTGAACGAATGATAGAGTGGGGAATAAGGTTATACGAGACTGTTGCGATATTATGTAGATTGAAAAGAGTATGCTTAGATGGTTCGGTCATGTTAAGGCCGCCTTCGCATTACGTCGCAAGCATTGCGGCTGCCGCGCTGCTGCCGCAATGCTTGCGACGTAATGTGAAGGCGGCCTAAGAGGATGAGTGAAACGAAGGGAGGGGACGTCATAGAAAGACCTACACTGACCTCATTGGTGAGGTTCTTTAAAAAGGTCAACGCGAAAGAGTATGTAAGGATCGTAGCAGCTGGCGTTCTGGGGTTTTGCTAACCCCCACGGGAAATAGGCGTGAGTTTTTGTATGTACCTATGTAGATATGTATAATTATGAAGGGGGTTAGAGCAAGTCACCAAGACGGTAGTAATGGGACTGCCGAGGAAGCGTCGTACGAGAGAACGCTTCTGAGGGCTTGGTTTTAAAAATGTATCCGTGTAAAATATCAATGTCGCTCAACAGTGCAGGACTAGAGCGTCGCAATGCATCGTGTCAAATGAAGTGTCCTGTTTTGATTAAGTCACGGTCTCGCTTTAGGTAGGTACTTATCGCTTGTATGATTTTTCAGCTGTTATGTTTGCGTTACATTATATCGTTGTATATTTACTTGTTTCATACGTATTAATGGACTGCATTCCCCTGTATCTCCTTTCATACAACTTACCACAGGGAAGTACTCTTCGATTCGCATCCGGAGCTTGTGCAGAATGATCTGGTTTTGCACCACGGGGCAGTTCGCGTTGCTCAGGAAGTTGCACGTGACTGCGTTCTCGCCGAGGTCGTACGGCAGGGGTATCGTGAATAGGAAAGCTGTAGCTGTAGTCGTCATCTGGTGTATGGTGCGAGCTAAAAAGTAATAAGTCACTATAACTACGTAGCAAACTTGGGGCATTAAAAAGTCGCTCGACAAGTTAACCTGTAGCCAGTAGGGCTGTGCTGTGCGTGAGAGCAGACTGCGCAAATGGCGAGAAAGCTGTTGCGCTGCTGGCGAGTCAACACCAGTCAAGGGAATAAGTAGTGGGCTGCCGCGTCATGGTAGGAGGAGAAATCGTGGGTTTTAAAGGGTAAGAGTCCGACATAACCCTCCGTTTTCCATAGACGGAGATTATTCATGTGGATTTCAGAACACAAAAAAAAACCGGAACAGGTACTGACGTGCGATGAAGACGATGTTGACGCTGACATCCTGCCCCTGTGGTAGCTGGCATGGCTGAGTGGTGCACCCGCTTATGTACGCGTTGATCGGCAGGGGACCAGAGTATTGAACGCCTGAAAAAAAATTATAAGTAAATTCTTGCCTTTCGGTTTTGTTACATGTCCGTTGTAGTATCGACGCCTTGATCACTGATCGCATTGTCATCAAGGTTGACCGATGATTGTAGCTCGAACTTTATTGTCAACCGAAATAATAATAATATATCTAACAAGCTAAGTATCTTAACTTAATGCCTCGCGAGGTTATCGTCATGATGGATCATGATGGGTCATGATGCACAGCAATCATTGTGCCGATAGTCGTGACGGCCAATGGCATAATAGCCAAGAGCCTCGACAACACCTAACGATGCTCTAGTTGGCCAGTTGGATCAAGAGCTTGATTCAAAAAATGGTAGATACTCCTAGACACGGCGCGTATTGTTAGGAGATTCCATGCTCGAGAGCCCTGACCACTGGTAGCTTGGATCCTGTACCCGATGCCGGTGGGGTAATATTTTTTAACCCTCGACGCAAAAACGACGGGGTGGTATAAGTTTGACGTGTCTGTGTGTGTGTCTGTCTGTGGCATACGATGCCACAGACAGACACACACACAGACACGTCGCTCCCGAATGGATGAATCGATTTTGATTTTGTTTTTTTGTTTAAAAGGTGAATTAGTCGGGAATGTTCTTAGCTGTTTAATGAAAATCGGTCCAAGATGGCCGCCGCCACAAAATGGCGGATTATGTATATTTATTCACAACTCCATCAATATGGGTATCAAATGAAAGGGCTTGACTAGTAGAATACGACTGGACTTCTTAGATAAAGTCCCCAGACTGCTATGAGAATTTCAGTTTATTATTTATAAGTATGTATGTATACTACTCAAAACAAAATAGGGCCCACCACGTTTTTAGTGTGAAATTAAAAAGTATTAATGTGTGTCATGTTTTTATGGACAGACATATTTAGGCTAGGGATTAAGAAAGTGTTTAAACGTAATCAAGAATCAAAGTTGTTAATTTTTTTGTAAATCAAACACAAAAACACTTTTTAGGGAAATTGCAGCAAAATAATGAGAAACGTACCTAAATTTCACTTTTCACTATTTTTTTTGTACCTGTGGCTTGAGCGATGTTATGCTTAGAAGCGAGTGAGGCCTCCTCTACTCCGTATGCACTCCCTGAGCCTATCAGATACACTTTTAATCAGATGGGTAACGTTTTGTTCCAGTATTCGTTAAAACAGACTTTTGCGCGCGTTTATGAGCTCCTGAAGACTATTCACCTGACTGTTGTTCTTTTCAAGGCTTCTATTCAGTTGATCCCATAAATATTCAATGAAATTTAGGTCGGGACTCATTGCAGGCCATGGCAAAACCGGGATACTGGTGTCAGAAAGAGCTCTTTGTGTAATACAGGCCGTATGTAGAAGAGCCTTATCTTGCATATAAACAAAATCAGAACCCACTCTCTGTGAAAATGGAATGATATGAAGTCAGACTACTCGCTAAACATAACTGGTAGCAGTTACAGTACCCTCGTTCAGAATTACCAGCTCTGTTTTGCACACCAATCGAATTTCCGCCCACACCCTAACACTTGAATCCCAGAAACGGTTGGTTCCATGGATGCATGATTTTGTAAAACGTTCGCCTTTTTTTCTCCACACTTGTATTTGTTTGTGATCACTATAAAACTTGAACTTACATTTGTCTATAAAGAGTAGCGCACCAAAGTTAGCCTTGGTCCAGTACAAATTTTGGCGAGCGTACCTTAAACGCTCTGCATGATGAGCCCTTGTCAGTTTGAGTCAAACAGCACATACTCTGAAACATTGGCCATCTTCGTGGAGTGGATTACAAATGATTTGATCACTGAATTGTGTACCATTTGATTGCCACAGGCAGGTTTGTAAAGGCCGGGCGGTTAAAATTTTCTTCCGACGAGCAATTAACCTGATACAGCGATCTTTTGGAGCAGTTGTAGCTCTAGGACTTCCTTTTCTAACACTCCTAGCTACACTCCCGATTTTCTGGTAAAACTTCTACATGTTTCGGATAGCTCTTTGCGACACACCGACATGTATTGCTACAGACCTCTGAGATTTTACCCCTGAAGCAGGACCACTGCTCTCGCTGCGGTTTCCATGTCCTTATGACGCCCAGAACCAGCCACAGTAATCATTATTATCACAAAAATCAAATAAAACTGTCCAAGAAAGCAACGACTACCAACAACAACTACAGTCACATTGAGAACATAAGTAAAAGAATTTGTGCATTTTACGTTTTTTCAAACACTTCACTTTTTCTGTCTTCCCACTTGAATTAAACCCTCAAGTTTTCGCTCGAAACATTGATAAAGACTCACAAACAAGTCAACTACATAATCTAATGCTTCATTTTGCTAATTAGTATCTCTTGAATAATTCTAAGACAAAAATTGAAAATAAATAGTGGTGGGCCCTATTTTGTTTTGAGTAGTATATTATTTTTGATTTTTTAAATGTTAGCTTTTTTGCGATGGGGCAATTTAAAATTTAATATTTATATTTTTAAATAATAAAATATAATAATAAATATAAAAAAAATATAATAATAAATATTTTTTTAAATATTTAAGAATTTAATAAATATATATTTCGGCGCAATTACGACAGTTGTCATTTGATTATCCTAAAATTAGTTCATAAATCGTCAGTTAATTACTGCGAGCTTATTGTGATTTAAAAATAACGTTAAACTACAGGTCATTATTGGTTATTGTAATTCCAATACTTAACCTCAAAACTTGAAAACACGTGCACGTGCGCCGAGCGCTATAAATACGGCCGCACTGTGAACGCAGAGGGCATTCACTCTCGAGCCGTCGTACAGTACGGACCTCTCTGTGACGTCATTACGCTGCCCGTTAAATAAACGAAGTATTCAAACAGTGAGTGAAGTTTTCTTTCGAAGACCAGAACATGAGTCATCAAGAAAATAACAATCGTGACGTCAGCAATACTGACGTCACACCTTTTAAAAGCAGTTCAGGGGACCCCCCACTCCGTCATCAGAAGTGGGATTGCAAGAAGCTCCTACCCAAACCGCTTCCTCATCAGCTCGTTCACCACCTGATGTGACGTACTAAATGGAACCAACCAACACCCAGCAACAGGAACCTGTGTTGGCTACCAATGCACCATCGGAAGATGTAATGCAATCTAGACCACAAGCGTACTCTCACCATGGAATGCAGATGAGAAGGATACCACCACAGTTCCTGATACAAATGATGGAAATGAATCACCTACTCAGAACTCGGAACCAAACGGTCCCATTCCATCGACCAACAGAACAACCCCGATGACGCTTGATCACTAAACAAACGGTGAGTTCTTTTCATAACTCAATCTTGGGCTTAAGCACAGAATAAACAACAAACCAACAACAAACATCAACAACAACAATGCACAACAACAAACATCAACAACAATGCACAACAACAAACATCAACAACAACAACAAAGGTACAAAAACAACAACAACAATGTACTATCCATACACGTCCCGTCCTAAGCTGTCATTTTCAGAGCCCCTCCGAGAACTCTACGAGACCCTCCGAGAACTCTACGAGACCCTCCGAGAACTCTACGAGACCCTCCGAGAACTCTACGAGACCCTCCGAGAACTCTACGAGACCCTCCGAGAACTCTACGAGACCCTCCGAGAACTCTACGAGAACCCTCCAAAACTCCGAGTACCTACTAACCTTATAAACATTAATATTCTCAAAAGATAAAGCAACCAAGTTGCTTACAGATGCTCTACTCAGAGGAGGTTATTTCCATTGTTACAGGTCAACGAGATTCTACGAGATCTACAACAATCTGCGAGATCTACAACAATCTGCGAGATCTACAACAATCTGCGAGATCTACAACAATCTGCGAGATCTACAACAATCTGCGAGATCTACAACAATCTGCGAGAAGCAACGAGGCTGGTGCAGAGCACGCACCGCCTGTCAGAATGGCCGTGTCGGCGCAATTACGACAGTTGTCATTTGATTATCCTAAAATTAGTTCATAAATCGTCAGTTAATTACTGCGAGCTTATTGTGATTTAAAAATAACGTTAAACTACAGGTCATTATTGGTTATTGTAATTCCAATACTTAACCTCAAAACTTGAAAACACGTGCACGTGCGCCGAGCGCTATAAATACGGCCGCACGTTGTTCTGTGGCCGCACTGTGAACGCAGAGGGCATTCACTCTCGAGCCGTCGTTCAGTACGGACCTCTCTGTGACGTCATTACGCTGCCCGTTAAATAAACGTTAAATACATGAGTCATCAAGAAAATAACAATCGTGACGTCAGCAATACTGACGTCACACCTTTTAAAAGCAGTTCAGGGGACCCCCCACTCCGTCATATAAAATAAAATAAAAAATGAAATAATTATCTAATGTAATCAAGATGCCCGAAAAAGTATATTAACTGTCATGATAATATACTTTTTTGAGCATCTTGACTTGACAAAAAAATTACTTACAGCGGTTGACGTCTGTGGTTTGCCCTTTAACAAGAGCTAGCACAGCGAAAAACAATACTGCAGCACGAATCATTTTGACGCCCTCAGTTGTGACTGAGTGATTAGCGCGATTTTATTATATTTAAACATACAATCCGTTATCAGATCGATTGATAACAAACACGTCATGAGAAATACGTTCAAATCTATGATAAAAAAAAAACAATTTTGCCCCTAATTAACACTTGTGGGATACAGTTAGCAACAAAAGTCGTTAAACATGTAGGAACATTGTTTCTGAAGTCGTTGAAAGTTGAAAGGGAATCTTTTGTCTTGATATGGGCATGTGAAGAGGAGGGCGATGAAAAACATGTGACCAGGAGAGTTATGAATATGAATGTGGATGGATGGAGTACTTAATTGTGCCTTGGAATTATTGGTGTCAAATATCCAATTGTTTTACCGCTTCTATAACATAATAAAATGTTGTATTCAAGAAGCCCTTTTAGAATAATAATACCAGCCTATTGCTGTCTCATTGCTGGGCTAAGGCCTCTCCAGCATTGATCACCACGCTTGCTCAAGACGGATTGGTGAGTTCTGATTTTTACCCGGTCTAACTTGCTTCTGCCGTAAATCGTATTCTGTGGATGTATGTAGGTACAGTCAGCAAAACAGGTATGTAGGGTCGTCAGATATAGTTGAAGTTTTCTGAGATACCGATGAATTTTTTCAAATGAAACTTAATTTAAATAGTAGATAATAAACGGTTCATTAATTAGGTTAAGTTTCAATCGAAGACATACATCAGTTTCTAAGAAAACTTAATTTATATCTGACGACCCTGCATACCTATCTGTTTTGCTGACTGTACCTACTTTTGTAGTTAGGTAGATATGTGCGATTGTGGGCTAAATACAGCGCTGACTAATTCGGTCTTAAACATAATCGTTTTGAAAAATGTTTTAATGTAAGATTATGGGGGATGATAATAAATTGTTATGAATCAGTTCTTGCCAATTAAGATAGCAGTAACCCAGGTACTTAACTGATAAGGTGTATCCCAATCTCAGACATCTACACTAAAGAGGAAAAATTTGTATTTTTGTTTGTTTGTTTGTTTGTTTGTAATGGATAAACTCAAAAACTACTGGACCGATTTTAAAAATTCTTTCACCATTAGAAAGCTACATTATCTGCGAGTAACTTAAAGGCTATATTTTATTTTAGAAAAAATAGGGGTCCATACGAAAAATCACGCGAACGAAGTCGCGGGAATAGTGCTAGTAACTGATAAAAACAGTTTAATATGTATGGATTAAATTATTTGAAAATATACGTACCTAATGCAAAACTTGCTACACGACACGCTTGCTACACGCTTGGTACACGAGAAATTCTTTACAAACATAATATTATTATAAACTCACATACACAAACAACAATCTGTATATAGACCATACCTACAAATTTTTGTACCGTGTGGGAATCGAACCGGTACTCGGTGAGGGTACGTACTACGTACGTTGTCGTTAGAGCTTATTACAAAGCCCATCGGTACGGCCCTATTGATTAGGTGAGCGTGACAAGGGAAGTGCGGTCGGAAACAACTGATCAACCTTGCCGGACTCTTACCGGCTATAACCACCACAGTGTTCCACTTCTGCTTATGGCCTGGAGTGCGGCATTCGCATAAGCATTCACAGCTCCCCCGACAGGCCTCGACCCTTTGTTCCTCAGCGGGTCCCTCTTCTCCGTGCAGCCATTCCCTTAATGGCCGCACCCACACTCGAATGGCGCGCGTGGAACACGGCGCCGCCAACTCGGGCTGGTCGGACGACGGACGCAGATCCTGATCAACCTATCTGTTGTTACACTACCCTACCTGGGAGTTAGGGAAATCGGTTTCAATAGTTTTTCAAATCCATCTTTTTGCATTATCAGAGGGCCTCACAAAATGTATGTTGCCCACATGAAATTTAAGGCCCCCACTACTTTTATGTAGATCTGTTTATATTGTTATTGTTTCTGTGTTATTGCTATGTTTGACATTAATATATAATTTAGGTTAAGTAGTATGTTATAGAAGTTCCTTATTAGTTAGGTTAATTTAATATCTCTAATAAGTATACATAGACATAAAATTCTCGTGTCGCAGTGTTTGTTACCAAACTCCTCCGAAACGGCTGGACCGATTTTTATGAAATTTTGTGTGCAATCATAATAATATAATAATAATAGCATTTATTTCGGGCTATGCCCAGTGTTAGCAATATCGGGTAGGTCTGAGAATCGGCCAACATCTATTTTTCCTATCAAAAAGAAAAATATGGCGGTATAAAGTTAGCTGGGTCAGATAGTTGTAAGTATATAAATACCACACTATCGAATTAGGTCAATCCTGTTATGGTAGTAGCAAAGGTATAATTATAAATAAATAAAATAAAGATTCTTGTTACTTGAATTAAACTAATTTTATTTTATAATTGTTTTATTTAAAAAAAGAACATTTGGCACTGACACAGGCATTTTTAAATTGGGTAAATGTCTTCCATATTTTCATCATCATTTACAGCAGTCACTGTTGCATTCCGTGCTCCAAGTTTGCCAAGCGGTGGTGTGATACGAACTTGCACTCTAAGGCACACAATAGCAGTACTGCTGTCGTCCAAGATCCTGAACTCGATGGGCAACTGAGTTCCCTGTAATTAAGTAATCAAAGTTGTAATCATAGATCTATACATATAAATTACATGCTTTGTAATGAAAGACTGACTGACTGACTGACGGATCAACGCACATATTAAACCGCTGATCGTAAAGACCTGAAACTTGGAGGGTGTGTTCTTTGTATGACGTAGGTATCCGATAAGAAGGATTTTCCGAAATTCTAGCCCTTGGGGGTGAAAAAGAGGGGCAAAGTTTGTATGGGACAACGTGATTCCTTGGTCCAATCTACTTACTTCAAATTTTGCATAAACATTCTTTAACAGAATCATTGGAAGACATGCTTCGTATTTTATTGAAAGTCGTCAGCTATAACCCCGTTAGGGCTGACTAGGCTATAATAGTTGGGCCCCCAATATAGTAGGATAGGTACTATATTATATGTATAGTAGAGTTGGCAACAATAGGGCATGCCCACCGCGCGCGCCCACAACGGTGGATGTATTTACTTGTTTTATGTGTATTATAGGACTTCGTTCAACTGTAGCTCCTTTCAACTTACCACAGGCATGAATTCTTCGATTCGCATTCGGAGCGAGGCCATAAGGACCTCGTCTCGCACCACGGGGCAATATGAGTTAGCGAGGAAGTTGCACGTGGCGGCGTTCGCGCCGAGGTCGTACGGCAGGGGTACAAAGAGTATGATAGCTGTAGCTGCAGTCGTCATCTGGTGTATGACGTGAGCTGAAAAGTAAAATGAAATAACATAATATCACGCCTGTAATCCCCGAAGGGTTAGGCAGAGTTGTACTCATTAGTACACCCACATTTTGCCAGTTATGTTTAAGTCTCATGTAATAGGGAGCCAATTGCCATTAACCGGGCACAAATCCAGACTCCGAGGCTGCTACTGAGAAATTCCTGATGGATAATCCCAATAACACTTTGCCCGACCTGGGAATCAAACTCAAGATCCCATGATCAGCAGTCACGCTTTGCGACCACTTGACCAAAGAGGTGGTCAAAAAGATTAATACACGATGAAATATTCCTATTCATACAAGCAGTGAAAAGCAAGTAGGTATGTACAATTGTACATACGAGTACGAATGCAGGTTTATTCTGGAAGAAATCTCAATAAAAAATAACAAAGGTCTACTGACGTGCTCGGAAGATGATGTTGATGATGGCATCCTGCCCCTGTGGTAGCTGGCATGGCTGAGTGGTGCACCCACTTATGTGCGCGTTGATAGGCAAAGGACCAGAATGCAAAGTACCTGAAAAAAAAATGAAAACACTTCACAGTTCCGCTACATGATCGACGTCGCATCGATGTTTTAATCAGCGATTACGTAGTCATCAAGGTTGATCGATAATATGGAGCACGAATTTTACTATCTACCAAAATAATAAATTATGGACATTGCTCATTATACCCCAAAAATCCAAGCTAGAACGTTACCAGCGCGCCGCCTGAGAGTCGTCACTTTTTTTACCCGACTGCAGCGAAACCGAAAGGGAGGGTTATGTGTTTGACCTGTGTGTATGCCCGTTCCTATGTCCGCTCTAACTACTCAACGGCTAAACCGATTTTAATAAATAATCCGTCATTAGGTTCGCGAATGTCACTGGGCACATCATGCAAAATGGCGAGATTTTGACTAAATAGTGTAAAATAAAAACAGTAAATAGAAATCAAAAAGCCGACAGCGTAAAAAGTGAACTCTTAAAACTTAAAAGAATACAAAAGTAAGTAAGTACCTTTACTGTACTTTAGACTTAAAGTTCTGTAGGCACAGTCGGGATTTATTAAACATTTAGACCTGCTTCCCATTATTGGGTCCTGGCTGTGAAAGTCTAAACAACAGTACCTAAAATCTAGAGTACCTACATACTTGTTTTATTTTCATTTTAGTTTTTAATTAATTTATCTTGTCATTATACATATTATTTTAACACACACGATTTAAAGTCCTAACTTGAACGGCAAATTATTTGCCGTCAGAACCGTGCTGTGAACAAGTGAAGACACTTAAGGCTGGGCGTAAACGTCCGGTTTCTGGATCGGTTTCCGAATCCGGAGGCGTGTATGTACATAATACATGCATAAATTACACACACATGTAAAAAAAAATGAATGTATGTGTAATTTATGCATGTGTGTGCATGTACATACACACCTCCTGATTCGGAAATCTGAATCTGAAACCGGACGTCTGCGGCCCGCTTAAAAAGTATGATATGTAGTTAGTTACTCACACCGGGAGATGTCAGTGGACTGCCCTTTAACAAGGGCCAGCACGGCGCAAAACAATACCGCAACACGAAACATTTTGACTCTCTTAATTCTGCCTAACTGATTATTTACAGAAAATTTTATTATATTTAAACACAATCCATAATCAGTCTTATTGATAATCCACACGTGTGCTCAATTACGTAGAAAATGGTGATAAAAAAAAAGATTATCGCTCGCAATACGCAGCCACTGTTCAGTTGTTTGTGGCGTAATCAAAAGATTTATAAAAAAATATGCATTGTGTCTAGACCAGAGATGTTATGGATATAAATACGGATATAAAAATAATATTATACCGGTTTCAGATAGAGTTATTTACAGCAATTTTATCTATACTATAATATTATAAAGCTGCAGTGTTTGTTTGTTTGTTTGTTTGTTTGAACGCGCTAATCTCTGGAACTACTGGTCCGATTTGAAAAATTCTTTCAGTGTTAGATAGATTAGTTATCGAGGAAGGCTATAGGCTATATATCATCACGCTACGACCTACGGGAGCGGAGCAGTAACCAAAGACGCGGGTGTAACCGCGGCGGACAGCTAGTTATATATAAACACAACAATCCATACCAGCCTATTACACTGCAGGACAAAAGCCTCTTCTCATACAAAGAAGGCATTACCATTGATCACCACGCTAGCTCAAGACGATTTTTTAAAAAGAATTTTATCATTACTTAGGTATCGCTATTCGTAGTTGTCGCCTCTGCGGCTAGGCCTCCCCTAAATCAGTCCAGTTATTAAAAATCAGTCGTTTTTGTATATCAATGGCCGTTCCATACAAAAGTGCAACACCTACATTTTGTACTTATATTTACCTCAACCGCATGGCTTCGAATATTTCTGGAATCGCGGTGTCAAGATTTTTCGCGATTTCTTGATACCCCTGTAAATATACGCACAATAAATGACTTTTCTTCACGAGAGTCATTAGACCTCCCTAGTCCGGTCCTGTCGAAAATTATGCGGTTTTTTCATTCGTAAATGAAGCCACGCTGAAGGATCCTTATACCTTTCTAGAAAATGTACATGGTAGGTACCAAAATGCTTATCAGGATTACAACTCTATTCTTAACAAATAGGCAGATTATTAGCAAATCCGATGGGGTCTGTAGTTATTATCAATCACTGACGATCAACAAGCTTTGCACGTGCTCGACGAGACCGGAATACTGATAAGGAGATATTTTGTATAACTAAAATAATCATCACGGCACGTCCCTAGGGCAACAGCAGATGGAATGATGTTTTACCCAGCTTATTGGATACACCGTTAGAATAATATTAGGGCTTTGATTTTAGTAGGCTAGAATGAAAGTCTTATTGAAAACTTGTAAATGTTTGTTGTCTACTGATAGTTGTTTTGTGTCTTAGTGTTTGTGTATGTGAGTTTGTATGTTTGTAAAGAAATTCCGGGTGTGGCAACGTTATTATCATAATTAGCAACTCACTCGGTGTTAAAAGATAAACTTGGCTAAAAATTTCATTAACAAATTAAAGTAATCGGTTCAAAAATAAATAAAAATTATAAAATACAAACTCGTCTTAAATCAAACTCCGTTTATAAATCACGGTGAGTCAAGCGGGGGAGTCAGGTCGCTTGGGGCGGCCCCACGGGGCCCATAATGTCTCGATATATCCCGAAAACGACAACTCAGCTTTGTATAGAAGTGCAAAACTACCAGGTAAATAAAATTAAAGCGTCTGTTTGTAATGTCAAAATAACATCTGTTTACATAATGCATTAATTAATGTTTACACGGTACTTAAGCTTGACTATTTTAGATTTTTTGCCTGTCTGTTTGTTTCGGCTAATCTCCGAAACGGCTATACCGATTTTGACGGGACTTTCACTAGCATATAGCTGATTTGGGTAAACGATACTCACGCGGACAAAGTTGCGGGTATAAGCTAGTATATAATAAATTATGATAAAAGATAATTAACTAAACATTATCTTCTGAGAAATTCTCCCAAACGATTAATTCTATACCAATTTCTGCCTTCTCTTTATGAGATGAAGCCTTTGCCCTGCAGTAAGACAATAAAAGGGTATTTTCTTTATACTATTTAGGTACTTTATGTCACTCGGGAGCCTACGTCAAGCTATTTTTGATATCTCTCGATGAGTGAGTGACCTTTCACTTTTATATACTTATTTAGTTTTTTTTGTTAGCCGTTTCTGCCCCACTTCTGGGCAAAGGCCTCCCCCCATTCTTTCCACTGTCCTCTGTGTTGTGCCTTTTCTCGCCAGTTCCTGAGAAAGCTATCCAAGGCGTCCCGCCATCTCCTTCGCGGTCATATTTAAATTATTAATGAAAAAATCCGCCATTCTCAGAAAAACCCTTTTACCACAGCATCATTTTGGTCAGCAACTACACGGCATACAGACCACACACTCGAAAACAGAAGGCTGCCGCAAAAAGCGAAACTTTTCCGAATCGCTGGAAAAAAGATTATATTTCGCGAACTGAACTCGGTACTGCCACTGACGGTGAAATGCGAACGGGAGAACTTTCTCTGTGCTTTTATTTTTGCACAAAAGTCCGAGGCAAAAAGTGTACGATGTTTTGTGAACATTTTATTTTTCAACTGCGGAAATTTGTTCCGTACAAATCTAAGTTGTTGTGTGTTGTTGCTTACATAATGGGTCGCCTGTCCGATTTATTTTTATTGTATGGTATGAATTGACTACTCAGCACATTTACATTTTTTTTTGCAAATTGGATAGTTTCTCTAAAGAAACACTTTATTTTAGCCCTGAAAACCCGTATCATCTAGCCTATTAGCGGCCTGTATATATTCGATTGAGAAGATAAAGTAACAGAAATCGGTAAAGGAAAATATCGTGACTCGTGACGTAACATGAACTTAAGAGGAAACGCGGCTGGTCTTTTCTCCATACAAACGCTAACGTCTGATTTATTTCTTACTTTTTTTGACTTTAAAGCAATGACAAAATGACTTACTAGCTTCTGCCCGCGGTTTTGCCAGCGAAAAAAGCAACCTTTCATTAAGTAAGTTGTTTATTCAGGAAATGGTCCATGTACCTACCAATTTTTATTCAAATCTGTTCAATGGTTTACGAGAGCGACAACGATGTTTCTTCTCATACCTGATTTTTCGTCCACCTTAAGCAAGCGTGGTGATCAATGCCTGTACCTTCTCTGTATGAGAAGAAGCCTTTGTCCTACAGTGGGACAATAATAGGCTGGTATTATCAATTTGATTGAGCGCCAAAAAAGGGCTGCATTTATTTTAACATTTTGCTAACTCTGTCATTCAAAAAACAAGTGACAGACATGCCTTCACAATCTGCCAATAAAAAAGCACCTAACACAATTTTTCCATCCGTATTTACAATCTAATTCACCCCTGGACGTTGACGACGGATTTTATTGAAACAAACAACGCGGGCTAAAAATATAATTGGATATAAATTTATTGTGTCTGACAATATTTCAGTTGTATGCGTCAATATCAATATACAGGGCCGTATTTAGCGTGTAGTAGTTGTTACCTTAATCATTTATAAGTACTCATAATGCAAAGCTGAAAGAAGGATGGCGAGAGCGGACCCAAAATTAATGGAGCACTGTGCAAGGTCTAATTTATATCAATTATAATATCAAGTTAATAAGTGTTGTACAAAAAAAATACTAAGTTTTTACAAAACGGGAATCAAAAGTTATCAATTATCCCTATTTAATAAAAAATAATCATCGTGCAGTTTCTAAACGAAACTTATAGTTACATTCCTTTCTAGGCTAATGATTAGATAAAAAGTCATTCGTTTTCGCTTGGTGATTTTCCTTCTTTTATACTTATACATCTTGTTAAAAAGTTGTTAAATATTCTGAAAACCCATAACGATGAAACATACGAATCATGTAAATAGACCGTAAAAAAAATAAGACTCATTATTTTGATACATCATACGTAATGGATTACATGAAACGGAGAAAAGGAACGTCAGTATCAAATTGACACTGACGGCATTTTTGTTGACATTTTTGTTTTCAACTAGAGTTGCCCAACTGTCGATAGTTTCTCTATCGATAGATGACATCGAAACTAGTAACAATGCTAAACCACTGATACTATATCGATATCACAAATTAACTAATTATACTATTGATTGGAATCGAGAGTATCGATAGGATCGATACTATTACATGATAATACTATCAATAGTATATCGATTTTTTAAAGTAATACTATCGATACTAATGATAGTTTGTAAAACTATCAATAGTATTACAACATCGATCGTTTTTTCGATAGCTCACACTATCGATACCATCAATACTATCGACAGTATTGTTCCTAAACATATGCTGGACTTCGATAGTATCGATATTATCGGAACTAATACTTTCTTTCGATACTATTTTTGTATATCATTATAAAAATACGTAAACTGTATCATACTATCTATAGATAATATGGATACTATCGATAGTTAAGCGATAGTCGACTACCTATAGGCAACACTATTTTCAACGGTTAGCGTTGTAAAAAACAAATAATATATCGGCGATTTTGTAAATTCTTGACGACTTGGCTTTACCTTTGGACTGATTATGCTGTATACCAACCTAAATTACGGCATTTACTACTGGATGACGATTTGCACAGAAGACATCGCTTGTCCGAAAAAGTCATCAAATTGTTAAAAGAGTTCAGAGATGGGTGTACCCGCGCGATGTGAGTATATATGTGAACTAATTTGTTGAATTTCTGAACAAGAAACCCTACAACAACTAACAACTCGACCATTGTAATGTCTGTGCTGCATGTGGCAATCTATTTTGAGAATAAGGAGTAGTTGAAAATCAATTTCTTCGTCCTGACATGACTGAAATGGTAATCCGAATAGAAAACATTATAATAATATCTGAATGGATAAGACCCCGTGTTTAATGTCGAGCATAAATACTTTTTACATTAATATATAAAAAGTATTTATGCTTGAAAAAAAAACCTAAAAAGAAAGTAAAGTGTAATGTCATACCGTAACCATGGAAACTCGATATAACAAAGATGTCAAATTAAGATAAATTATTTTGTAACAGCAATAAAAATGGTTTAAGTTTTATCAAGCAGTATTTTTAACTATTTTTATTGACCAAAAGATATGGTCAAACACCCCGACAGGTTGGTTATGAAATTAATAAATATTCGTTTTATCCATATTATTATTTTTACATTGTATTTGTATTTTTGTCAACTTTTTACTTTTTTATTGTTTCAGTTAATCTTTAACAATAAAATATGTGTGCCATGCTATTTGCAGGCAGAGTGGTGGACAGTTCTCACAGAAACTCTGCTCTTGTTGTTGTTATCGCCATTGGACATAAATGTGGACTCTTGCTCACATGGTATGAGCATGGTACGTGGATTATCCCAGACACCAAAGCTATGTCGCTGCACCAGCTAGCTTCTTAGATAATCTTTTGATTAGGTAAAAAGATTATTTATTATAAAATACTATCTAGGAACGCAAAACAAGATTAAAGGAAGATACAATGTTTGTATGTCTTGAATATTTTACAAGTACATAATTACAAAATAAATTAAAAGTTTTTAAATAAATAAATGTTGTTTTATTCAACAATACTCTGGTAAATGTAGATAAAAGTACATCTACTGTGCTTTTAAAGAATATTCCAGGAGATATAAAGCTGCCTCCTTATCCTGTGATATTATGCAAAAATATTAATTACTGGTGAATCTGTCAATCTACATACTGGTCAATCTATATACTCTATATACTGGTCAATCTATATACTGGTCAATCTTAAACGCACACTATGTAGTCGAGCATACTATAAGTTAGAAGATTATATCACAGACAAAAATGCTTGGCTTAATGCTAGTCCTGCTCCACAGCCACTCGGGCTCACTAATTAGTATTAATTTTAAGAGAATGATGTTTCTTACCCCCTTTTTATTGACCTGAATAACTTGTTTCGTTATCAGTACCTACTAGTACTTTTTTCTTTTTTACATACCACAGTTCATCAAACGAATAAGTACACTGAAGTGTTAGTATTGTATAAATTGTATAATAATATCATTTATTTCAATTTTGTAAATGTGAGTACCATGGAGCTTTTTATTTATTGAGTTGCTATGTGTTTTGACTTGATGAGCATGGCGGTTGAGAGCTTGTCATGCTCACTCAAATGTCTCGCTGATGGTGGCGCGTGTGTTGGATCATTTGGCTCCCTTCAAAATGGTTGAGTTAAGTGGTGCTGATCCATGCGTCATGCTCGTGAACGAGTGCTGTCAGTTGGGATTGGTCATCTCTTAACTGCCTTGGCTTATAGCTTTATTCTAATTTTATTCTTTATTTTTGTTTTATAATCATCTTCATTGTTTTCACATGTAGAATCAACAAAAATAATGTAACCAGGATTTTGTAAAAACCTAATTTAAAAGAGTGCCGTGGAGTTTCTTGCTCGTTCTTCTCCATAGAGGCCTACCTCCGTTTTGGAACGAGCAACTAGCTTCAACTTTTGGACTAACTGACAGACTCCTTGACTATTCAAAAGTGCCTGTTTATGGTCTAATTGAAATAAATGTTTTGACTTTGACTTTGACTTTGACTCTGGCTAAACGGGTATATGACTGATAATTAGCATCGGAATAAAAATAAATAATAATAATATAGTACATATGTAAAATAAATAATAACCAATGATTGCGAGTCTTAGATTGTTTTAGGTTATAATCTTCCACCTTTCATATTTTTTTTCTCCCAACTTTTTCAAACTACTTTCCATTTGATTTTTGGTTAGCCTTAAGTCGTTCTTTAACTGCAAATCAGTTTCAATATTACACACTACTTCTATCACTGGGTCCCAAATTACGTGTACTCTCGCCATTCTCCTTTGTTTAAACGCGTTAATCTCAGGAACTAATAAATCGATTTGAAAAAATCCTTTTGCGTTATCTAATCCGTTTATTGAGGAAGGTTGTAGGTTGAATCAATCATACTACATGAAATAAGGGAATCTACAAAATATGTGTTTCATATTATACCTGTTTAAGTATTTACTAAAAACAGAATAATTAAAAAGCAAGTTTTAGCTAAATCGCTTAATTGAGTCCACGCCGCGGGGTACAGGGGCGCGGGGGTAGTACGAGGCCGGGGACTGGGATAGTCACAGAGTAGGTATATATTATTTATTTCCAGCAGGCGATGACAGAATTAAACGATTTAATTATATACCTATGCTACTTTTTCTTACCTATCGTACTAAAACATAAATATTTCTGCGTTAAAATATGAACCCAATTCAAGCTATTGGTGCTCGAAATTAAATAAAACCTTCCCTGAAAGTTCATCCCTGTCTCCTTTACAGTAGCTCGTCGTCCGTAGTGTCCACGCGGTGTTTATTTGTCATCTGTTTGTGAAAATTCGCGAACGCATCCATTCGTGGCGGGCAGCTGTCAGTCGCCGCGCGTGCCAAAATGGCTACCAATCAGTTAAATTGAAGTCAGAATTTAAACTATATGCACGCTGTCTGCAGTTTCTTTGACTGGGAAATATAAATGATTTGGTAGAGACAACCCAGGAGGCCTATACTCACTCCTAGCAGTACGGCATGTGATTCCAGGCTAAAATTATGAAAGGGGCAGGTCTCTGTAACCTTAGATAATCTAAATACCTATACATATAAAAGCGAAAGGTCACTCACTTACTTGCTCACTCATCAAGAAATATCGAAAACCGCTTGACGTAAAAAGATAAAATTTGGCAGGGAGGTAGGTTATAGTTAGTAGACGTCCACTAAGAAATATTTTTTTTATATTCACCCCCTTTTTTTTTTTTTTTTAGGTGGTAAAAATCATCAAATGACTCCTTCCGCCCTGGGTGGGGCGGAAGGGACTGTCAGACTTTTACTGACTAAAAAACCACCCTGTTCCTTCTGTTGCCCTTTACGTTCCGGGGCCACGGTATCCTGTTAAGACGTCCCACAACCCCGGCAGGCGTTTGGCCCCTATTGGGGCCATATATTCACCCCCTAAGGTGGTGAAACGGGCCAACGGGGGTCCATTGTGTATATGGAAATACTTAATAGAAACGTAGAAATAAACTATGTAAGTTACCCGAATTTATAAACTGCCTGCCTGTCTGCTTTTTTTATATTAGTTACGTAATCGCACCTTTTTGCTATATGTATTTATAAGTCCCATGCAGCCTCCTTCCATTTATTTGTCCATAACAACTAATACTTTGCAGTTGATTCGTCGGATTATCTAAAGGCCCTAACTAGAGGCCCAAGTCCGTTCCTGTCTCATGTCAACGCGAGTTATACTTCTCATTCTTCTAAATATTGATGTGGAAAAGTGCCATAAAATGGACTAATTTTATTGGAATAAATGCTTTGACATTGATTTTGACTTTGACTTTAATAACTTATCTAGGGTCCTGCCGTGCCGTTGTAAAACGATTATTAGTAGTTTCTAATAATAATAAGATTGTGCCAAACGGCAAATCGAGGGCTTACAAAATAAATAATTATTGTCAGTCGAGTGGTGGCACTTTTTTTTTTAACTACTTACCGCGTTTAGTTGCGTATTTATGGTCACTGCTCTGCTTCTGTAGGTCGTAGCGTTGTGCCTTCCACGACAATCGGGCTATCGCCACCTGAAATTAGCGCGTTCAATAGCCGCGATTAACTGGACTAATAGCCGCGATCGACCGATGTATAGACTATAGACAGATACCTACAACAACCATAGAAATAAAAAACTTACTTTACCCGCCAAAATTCGTTTATATTTCGTTGCATTCGCGATACAAACGTGTCATTTGCGTAAATAACTGAACGCATTGAACCGTGGTCGCAGCTGTCAGACGCCCCTCGCGCCAATATGGCTGCCCGTCACTGTTCCCCAAATTGATATTGGATTATTTCCATGAGTGCCAATGCTGCATATTTTTCGCATTTATGGTTGCTTTCAAATATAAGTAAATTCAGCATTTCTGTTGTTTTAAATTAAAATTCTTTTGCATTTCGAGTTCAGAGGCCTAGTACGAGTGCGCGGATGATAAAGTATTAGTTTCAAGTTGATTTCCTTTTTGGGAATACCTACTTACTATAATACCTACTTACTTACTTTAAAAACTACTAATAAGAATAAATTTGACAAGTTTTTTTGTTTGTTCAAACGCGTTAATCTTTGGAACTATGATAACATGAGGAATAAATAGGCTATGTGACATCATACTACGACCTATATGTAGAAACGGAGCTGTAACCAAAGACGTATACCTAACTTAACATGGATAAAAAAAAAACGCGGACGAAATCGGTTGTAGATGCTAGTATAGCTTAGTATCACCTAAAGATATGAATAAAGGTTTCAAACAAAATAAATATATAGGCGAAACTGTTGTTTTCAATTTTAAAAATCGAATTTATGTTATGTAACTCCGTGCGGTAGGCTCTCCGATTGTAATAATATCATAGTGAAGCCGAATGACCGAATCTCCAATGATTTTAAAAGCAATTTCAAATTGAAGCCTATTGAAACTCCAAAATGGCGTCTGCGGTCATTCGGATTTGGTAGTGATGAATGAACTCGTTCGCAAAATAGATGGCGCCACCAGCGTTAGAGCGTCGAATGGAAAATACATGTCAGCCTCACAGGGGGACGGCTCCCCGACATTTTTTCAAAAAAAGTAAATTGGATTCCAGTTTACATGGCTATCGTAACACAAAGTTTATTTTGGAAAATGTGTTAAAATGCTACCTTGTACTGGATGAAGGGGACATTACAAAAAAACCACTTACCATTGGTTTAACATGATTCTAAAATACATCAAAGTAAGTTTACGCTAGGTCAGTTATTAAAAAAAAAATCGGCTGTTCCATACATTTCGACTGTCTGGTCAGTGGTTCCCAACCTTTTTTTCTTGTACCTAGACCACTTGTAAAATTTTCCTGGTTTCAGAGAACCCGAGAGCCAAAAAAAAAAAATTGTAATATTACGTATATATTTTTCAGACTATCTGTTAGGTCATAAAAACTGTACCTCCTAAAAAGCTATAGGACGACACGATTAACCGTCGTCCACGACTTTTTCTGCAGTGACGACAGATTGTCAAGTGTGGGAACAGGTAGAGACGACAGTCGTTCACCGATAAATTAATCGTCACGACACAGTGCACATGGGAACGCGCCCTAACTCGCTTTTAAAAGTAGGTACCTAATATACTTTTGTAACCTAGTCAGACAGCACTAAAAAGAGACGATTTTGACGGTAACTTAAACCCACAAAACACATGGGAGTCGTTTGAAACTAATCTTGTATTTCAAATAACTAGTTACCGATACGTTACTGTCAGCTGACTGGTAGCAGTAGCAATTGAAAGTAGTGCCACTTTCAACTTTATTATTTTTTACTAGCATATTCCCTTCGACTCTGTCTGCTTGAATGTCGGTTATTTGCGGGGTTATATTTATTTTGCGCGGGAGCCTAATTATTTTTTTCTAAAATAAAAGTAGTCTAATTACTCTTTCAAACATCAGCTATCTGCCAGTGCAAGTCCCGTCGAAATTGGTACAGCCGTTTCGAAGATTAGCCGGAACAAATAGAAAAAAAAGTCATAAATATTGTTTATACCTTCATGTGTTTTTGGTAAAAAGCTGTTATTCTGATATTGCCTATTGAATTTTTATTTATTTGTATAGATATAAACGAACATAGTGTCTTTTTGACTTTCATTATAACTTCGGTTGTTTACTGTCAATGTTCGTAACGTAAGAAAATTGAGTCTGACAGTATTTTTTCACCTACACAAGTCTACACACAAATCTTATTTTTCACGACAATAGTTTCTCATACTTACAAGATTTCTACCATATCAACCCTTCAAGCGTAACAGGGTTGAACATACCCCATCAGCCCTATTTCACGTGCCACGCTTTTGACAATCCCATTTACGACAGCATTTACAGGTTAGAGCCAACGATATTTCAAACTAAGCGGTGCTTTTCTTATCCCGAATCTGGGACCGAAGTGGCGGGAAATTGGTAGCATTATTCCAAATCAGGTAAGATGGCGACCAGCCGGCCGCTGAATGAGGTGGAAATTGCTGAAAAATTGTCGAAAGTATGCGATTTGAGGCAAGTAATTTGTGATGGTGGATTTTTTATAGGTTTTATTGAAATGGGTTTAATAAAATTTCTGCTTTTGACTGGATTAGAAACATGCTTGTGTACCTGGGGTTATTCTGCCGAAGAGAACTAGAACTCACGTCAATTTAATCATAGCTACAGTAATGTGCAAGTTTGAGTATCAGGGAGAGTTGGGGGTCGCTATAGTACCTCGAAATTCACATTCAGTCACATATCTACCTAAGTACCTACATAATTGATAAGGCTAGATCGCCAATTATAACATAATATCACGCCTGTAATCTCCGCAGGGTTAGGCAGAGGTGTACTCAACTACTCATTAGTACACCCATATTTCGCTAGTTATGTTTAAGATCCATGTAATAGGGGGCGAGCCTATTGCCATCAACCGGGCACAAATTCAGTCTCCGAGGCTGCTACTGAGAAATTCCTGATGGAAAAACTCAGTAACACTGCCCGACCTAGGAATCGAACCCAAGACCTCATGCTCAGCAGTTGCGCTTTGAGACCACTACACAAACAAGGCAGTCGCCAATAATAACAAAGTTTATTCTAACCCCTCAGTTATTACAAAAAACCTTCTCAAAGAACAGGAAAACCATTGATTTATTTACCAAAAAAAAACGATCAATATAAAAAAGAGATAAATAATGTCAACACACAATACAGGTGATCAATGAGCGGGAAGAAAGATGAAGACTTAATTGGGGAAGTAATACCATACCGTAGGTCAGGGGTCACCAATTGGCGGACCGCCGACGTATATTGTGCGGACCTTAAGAAAATAGTAACAATCCCACCACACTATTCCCAATCACTGCAACTCCTGAAAGACAGAATCAACAGTGGAGACCGTCAGAAAAGCGCCGAGGCAATGAAGCTCAACGAGTCCCGGAGAAACGATCCAACTGTCGGGGATCCCGCAACGAAATTAATCAGAAAAGAATAGCGGAGGAGTAAGAAAAATATAATTTCCACTATATTATAAGAAAATAGTTAACTTCATACCTAAAATTATTATTGAAATATGTCAGAATACTTATACCAATATTAATAACAAAATTAAAACTTGTGTCATTTTAGTTTAGCCCAGTCTTCCATAATAAAAATATGTATTTTTTTATCACCAAGTTTAGTGGAACACGAACATCTCATAATTTTCAAATACGGACCTCCAATAAAACTAATTGGTGACCCCTGCGGTAGGTTAACGGGAGCTTTCCGTGGACGAAGACGTCGCGAAAGTGACACGGAAATGAAACACTTAAGAGCTATAGGGGAGCATTTTGGTATCACATATTTAGGGACATGTCATGTCTCTTTAACATCATTTATAAAGAAATAGGTATATATTTTAGGTGTAAAAGGATTTAACGACGCCAAAAGTTACATGTTATTTCCATCATTGCGATCATTTTAGATTAGGAATAGAATATGTTAGGATAGGAATACGTTTTGCTCCTTGTAAGTAAGAAATTTTCCTGATTTTATAAAATTATACCTAATATTTAAACTATTTTAATTATATATACTAATTATTTAAACTATTACTGTTTTGCGTCAGCCATTTTGAAAACTTATTGTTTTTCTAAAGAAAATAACCAAGAAAAAAGTAAAAACTACATAATGATAAAGCTACATAAAGTTATTGCGCGGGCATTTTCTTTTTCCTTTATGCAACATTTCCTTCAGGTTTCTCGAAAAGAAATTCAAATAAGGGTTAATATCAAGACGCTTCTTCCGTTTAAATGCAATTATATTAATAAGACGACAAGGAATGAAAGTGGGAGAAGCAACGCAAATTTAATGCAATTTCAATTTCTTTTTTAATCATACAAAGGCCAAGCTATTTATGAAATCCGTTTCTTGGAGCTAATATTAAGAGGTAGGCCTCCACTTTATCAAAATAACATGTACCACCTAAGATGATACCCAAAAACTTACTTGCCTTTAAAACTACTCCCTCCTTTTCCCTCGAAGAGTCGAACTTCAACGATAAGGGTCATATTCTCTTATCGAAGGAACCTCGTCCCGTAGGCAGCCTGTTATCAATGTACTACGTCGTTCTGCCGTATCGAAAGTGTAAATTATGACTGATGGGAAAGATTACCACGCCCTATGTCATTTAGGGGTATCACTGAAGAGTTAAACTATCTTTTTCTTTATGATAGGTTACTTTGTGCTTACCTAGGAACTGTTCCACCAGGGCCGGATAAACCGTGTCGGGGAACCTTATGCAATGTTCGTCTCGTTTTCCACTTCCAATTTTTTTTTGCGCTGTTGTTTTTCTATGTTACGAAGTTAATCCATTTAAATATTCAATAAAAAAACTGAAACAAATGTAAAAAATGTACGTAGGTATGTGTAATTGTGTATTCTTCTAATATTTTTTATTCTTTGAAGATTGGTCACATACAACAAATCATCTTTATTGTTCACAAGAATACCTAAATATTTTCTAGGTTCAGGGCCCCATACTGATGTGGGGCCCCTAGGCAATTGGTACACTACCTAGTTTAAATCCGGCCCTACATACATTATAAGTGCCTGCTAGCCAAGATATATTAATAATGAGTTTACATGATAAATAAAAATGTAGTTATTTTAAAACATTTTACTAAGAAAAATTGGCTAACCCTAAACGACCGTTATGACACGAACGTGGCACTATAAAGTGGCTGTAACCCACTTGTGTCGCGAGTAGATCATAAAGATTAGGCTTAACCCTCCGATGCTACTACTAGAGGTGTGACATCGTTCTTATAGAGCTTTGTGTGAAAAATATTACAGCAGTCATATATAAATGTAATTTACTTATATAGTATTAATGTTGCTTTCTCAATACATATTTACTTTCTCAGTTTATCTTGGACATCACTGACATCGGTGAAAAAAGTCATTGTGTGGAAAACTGGACTTATCTAAACAAATAAAGAAAAGATTTTTGTATGTGATGGATAAACTTAAAAATTCCTTAACCGATTTTAAAAAGTTTTTCACCTATGGATAGCCACATTATTAGATAGTAACTTAGGCAATATTATATTAAAAAAAATGAAACTTAACTTAATTAATTAACTGTCTATTATCTACTTTTTGAAGTAAATTACATTTGAAAACATCCATCGGTTTCAAGAAAACTTCAACTATTTCTAACGACCCTGTAGACCTATTTCATTTGTTGACTAATCAATGATTATCCATTTGACTAAAGACAACGGACGCCCGGCTTTATGGTAGTGAGTCACTCTTCAACATCGCAGTTGGAAAACCCAAATAATTAAGTGATTGTTACAAGATAGATACTATTTTTATCAATCAATCTTAAACTCCACAGGTGCGGGTTGACGCGTTATCAACGCAGGTGGCCCTAATGCATCGGTGATTAGGTTTCAGGTGTGCAGGATATTATGAAGTTTAGGTCTTATGATTGTTAGACTATTTAATATGTATCCCTGTAGGATTGACAGTTAATACAAGTTAGAAGACTAATTTTTCAATCGTTAGATTGGCGATTTGACAGCTTTTGTATAGAAAATATGTCAAACTGTGATATTTATTCTTTGGATAAAAGTTAGTTTACTGCCTCGTTGGTCTAGTGGTCGCAAAGCGCTACTACTAAGCATGAGGTCTTGGGTTCGATTCCCAGTTCGGGCAAAGTATAATTCGGTTTTTCCATCAGGAATTTCTCAGTAGCATTCCGGAGTCTCGATTTGTGCCCGGTTGATGGCAATAGGCTCGCCCCCTATTACATGAGACTCTAAACAAAACCGGCGAAATGTGGGTGTAGGTACTAATGGGTCCACCTCTGTCTAACCCTTCGGGGATTACAGGCGTGATGTTATTTGTATGTGATAAAAGTTATCTGTCTATTGAAAAGTTCTAGCCCTTAAAAGTGTAAAATTGGGTTGAATGAAAAAGTACACTTTATTTTAGCTCTGAAAATCCAATTAATTTTAATAAATGTAAAATTAGATTTTGGGATAGGTACTTTAGCCGATTTGAGTTGGCTATTAAATGACGTCACAGTTTGCTATTGTCATTAAAATCCATGGGGAAATCATAATTTTCAAAAATCATTCAAATATAAAATTAAATAAGTAAAACTTTATTTTTCACAGTATATTTTTCTCATATTTTTACGAATGTCTTTATCATTATCGATAATATTGCATCAAAACAAAGCCGCTTCCGTTGGTAACAGAGCGGCAGTACCATTTGCTATCTGCAATCTCAATTGTCCAAGAGCCAGAGGCGCCAGATCTACGTCATTCTAGCATAGTAATAAGAGCCACAATTTATAAGCAAAGCGAATAATGGTTATTAAATAATTGCAAAACATATTAAAAATCCTTAATGTACATTTTATACCGAAGGATGCATTTGTTTCGGTTGGTCGATCTGTTGTCTCATTTTTCAGGACACACCCGCCAATATCTATTTCGCCGCCCATACTTCGGGAACTACTGGCGTAGATGATCTAACGACTCTGGATCTCAGTCCAAAAAAGCAGAAAAAAAATCTTATAAAAAATATTTTGTAGTAAAATAAAAGATTAACCTACTAGTAATCAATGAATCACATTATTCAGGCCATAAATAGTACCTACCTAATTGTTTTTACAGATTATCTAGATTTCAAAGATTATTTTTTGTTATAAATTTAATACAGGTGTGCATTATCGCGATCAACTGATAATTTGGTTGTATATAACGTAACTATGGTAATATTAGTCGCGCCCGAGCAAGAGTGACCGAGCCACTGCAGGGCGCCGCTTAGATCATGTTATCCCTGTCACTTGCTGAGTCATCGCGATGGTGACAAATCTTGTAAGTGATATTTAAATGCATCTAGACTAATAAATATATATGTTCTTCTTTTACCAGGGTGTCAGAGTAACCATAGAGTTCCGTGTAGTGGACGAGAGTAACAACCCACTCGTGTGTCTGCGCGTGCCCATCGAAATCGCCCCTCCGGTCGCATAGAACTATGCGATTATTATCTACGTGTATAATAGTGTACTCAAAGCAAAATGATCATTAAATACCTACTTTTAAGGAATATTTATTATTGCTTTTTATTTAAATTATCCTACTAAGATTATAAATGTGAAAATTTGTGAAGATGTTTGAATGTTTGTTACTCAATCACGCGTAAACCGTAGAACAGATTTGGATGACCATTTCCTGGATTAACACATAAGACACTTTTTATCCCGGTAATATGTTCTCTTGGGATAAGAGTTCAACTTACTTTACGAAAGGTTACTTTAAACGCGGGCGAAGCCGTGGCCAGATGCTAGTAACACACAATCTTAAAAAATCACTACCGAATTTATGTCATGGGTCAATAACAAATGGAAAATATTAAAAAAGAATCTATTGCTTGTGCCTTTTCTATTAAATGTACTTCCTAAGTTTACCTTGGATACACTGCTGTAGGTGAAGTAAAACATTGTGAGGAAACCTGAACTTGTGATAAATATAAGTCGAAGATAGCCGTCTTGAGCATTGATCACTACGCTTGATCAAGGCTTGTGCCTTCTCTGCATGAGAAGAGGACTGTACCCGGTAATGGGACAATATTAGGCTAGTATTATTTACATGATATTCCTCCATTTTTGAAGTCTTTTAAAAACCATGTACCTCAATTGGAAACAAAATGAATAAGGTACCTTTTATACTTGATGTCTAAAAAAATGGTTCAGGTTTGAAACTATAGCTAGTAGGCATACTTTCTTAAATGACGTACTCGTGCCGTTGCCGGGATCTCGGTGCACTAAAGTAGAAACTTTACTCCGGCAAGACCTTCTCGAAATAGTCGGTAAATAACAAATACTTTTTTTTTATATAATATTATAAGATTAGCCGTCTTAATCAATGAATCAGATAAATCACAATTATCAGACCTTTATTAGTAATTGTTTCCGCAGATTATCAATGATTTCATTTTGTTATTTAACAAGTACGTATTATCGCGATCAACTGATAATTTGGTTGTATATAACGTAACTATGGTAAAATTAGTCTTCATTCAGTGATCAGTAACAGTTAGAAGCAAAATGTTCCGATTGGTGGTATTCTCCTGCGCCGTGTTTGCCTTTGCGCATGGGAGCACTACTCAGGTTAGCCAATGTAAGTATTCAGTCAATATTTACTGGTTTTTTTAAGCGCGACTGCTGAGCATGAGGGGTTCGATTCGAGTGCTGTTGGGTTTTTCTATCAGGAATTTCTCAGTAGCGGCCTCGGAGTCTGGATTTGTGCCCGGTTGATGGCGATAGGCTCGTACACGGATATATCTGCATAACCCTTCGGGTACCTAATATAGGCGTAGATTCAGGTCAGGTATTACTAAGATTCGCCTCATTAGGCGTAGATAGGCTCTTTCAATAAATGTATCCTCAATATCGCCACAACACTTTTTGCAAACAATTTTTGTACTCATGAAACAATGTTTTTTTGCACCAAGTGTAAGTACAGGAAGCGATAGTTGGTGTCGTTTAGGCAATATTGTTGTTTATGGCAGGTACATACCACTCCGGAGCGTTGCCCATCAACACGTACATCGAGGGCTGCACCACACCCCCGTGTGCGCTGCCACAGCTACAGGATGCGGTCATCAACATAGAATTCGAAACACGTAAGTTATCTTACTATCAAACATATTTAAGTATTTTTTTAGAAGAAGTGGTGTTTAATACCAATTGTCTTTCATAAAGATTTGACTAAAATAGTTTCCAAACAAAATCAAAGGTACAAGAGTATTTTTATTTTCTTTACAGCTGGCCCAGTTGAGAGCATGAGGACCTATGCCACAGCCCTTTTGTCGCTTGGAGGGATGTCCTTACCCATCGTGTACGACCTGGCTGAGAATTCCTTTACCTGCAACTTCCTGACCAATGGCTCTTGTCCCGTGGCAGACAAACAGGTGCTGAAACACACTCTGAGTATGCCGATTGAAGAATTTTTCCCGGTGGTGAGTTGATTTTTATTCCTTTAGTTGCTTGCCCTGCATGTATTGAAACTGCTTTAAATTATAGCTGGCTCGTGCCTTATAGCAACAGCAAGAGCTGCGTAAATCCATCGATCTAAAAAATCAAACTGAGTTTTCTGATTTCTCCATCAGATCCTTAGGTAGATGAACATTGAATAATTGAGAGTATGCTATCAATTGTTCAACGCTCAGCAGGTGTCTGGACGACCTTAAAAAAACCAATATGATATTCGTAACGGATAGTTAGTCGACAAGAAAAACTAAGAAGCAATAGCGGTAAAAATACTTATGGATATGAACGACTTTTGTTATGGAACCAAGCCTAAAATATTTAAAAAAGCTACTCCATTTTGAAATACAGTTTTTCATACTCATGATTAATTTCATTTTCTTGGCATCATACGTGGATCTTTGACAGTAGTTACGGGTCGTCAAAAACCCGAAAGTCTGACAACCAGTCTTACTATATATATAGCTACATCCGGTTAGACTGGAAGCCGACCCCAACCTAGTTAGGAAAAGGCTAGGCAGATTGCTTAATTGATTTGTGTATATCATTAGCAAGAGATCTTCTATAAATAAATAAAATAAACTAGTTTAGAGGAATAAGAAACAGGGTGTAAAGTCTCAACTTGCAAAAAGTTGTATAGTATATGAATTATACAACTAACAGACATGTAAAGGTTTTATAAAAGTTTTGTAGCAGTTAAGAGTTTTATAGTAGTGTTCAATTCGGCGCATTAGTTATATATAAGTATTATTTATTTTGCTGGGGTCGCTTATTCTCCATTGAAAAGGGAAGTTTCTCATCCGCAGTTGGAAAGGGAGGATCCTCCGACCATACTGACTAACTGGCTGACTGCCCCACGGTTGTTATCGGTTATAATATGCTAATGTCGCGGCAAACTCTGATAGCGCGATGTAGGAACTGCCAGTCCCGCTACACTAGTGATAATAAAATGCATCAAAAAGCCAACCGACCTATACTAATAAAAATATATGTTCTCCTTTTACCAGGGTACCAGAGTAGACATAGAGCTCCGTGTAGTGGACGAGAGTCACATCACCCTCGTGTGTCTGCGCGTGCCCATCTCTGTCGCCCCTCCGGTCGCATAGAACTATGCGATTATTATCTACGTGTATAATATTGTACTCAAAGCAAAATGATCATTAAATACCTACAAAAAATTATAATTATAATCTTAATATATACTGGGCGTTAGTGACAGGTTGGCAAAAACTGAAACTGTAGTTTCAGACCACGATTTGTGATTGAAAATCGTTGGAATTTTTCTCCGGAAAATTCTCAAAATTAAAAGAAAACCGAACGAAACTTTAAAAACTATTTAAAGTTTCGTTCGGTACAGCTCTAGCAGAGGACATCGCACCGATGCGGCGACGCCGGGCGGCGCGTGTTATTTGTACCTAAACCTACATAGCTTAAATGTAGGTACCTAGAATTATTTTTGTTGTGTTTACATTGCCGAGTTAAGTTTTTATTGTTTTTTTCATTAAATTTATGTTTAGAGGCCTGGACTTGGTACTTACATATCAATATACCACGAATCAAGTGAAAAATCGGTCGAAAATTTTGAGAATTTTCCGGAGAAAAATTCCAACGATTTTCAATCACAAATCGTGGTCTGAAACTACAGTTTCAGTTTTTGCCAACCTGTCACTAACGCCCAGTATAAATTACACGTCACGTTGTTTGCCCGGGATGGACTCCTAAACTACTTAACATATTTTAATCAGCACACCGTGTGCAGTTTGATCCAACTTGGAAGTTAGGATTGTTTTTATCTCAATTATTGGTCTTAATATTTTTTGCCTGAAAACCTGAGCCACAGCAACGCGTGGGCCGGTCAGCTAGTAAATCTATAAGTATGTAATAAAAAATAAGTCGCTAAACATGTTGCTAAGCGCAAAACTCGAGAACGGCTGGACCGATTTGTCTGATTCTTTTTTTGTTGTATTCGTAATTTTCCGGAAAACGGTTTTTTTAGATTTTTTTTTAGAAAATCCACCGGGTATATCGGAAATTAGCACCCGTGCAAAGCCGGGGCGGTTCGCTAGTTAAAAATAAAACTCCCGAGCGAATTTCAGTCACAATGGTCAATCTAAAATATGGAGACTAGCTAAGTACGCAGAAGATTAAGTTCAGCCATGTTAAAATGATTTAGGTTTGGCGACTCTGGGACTCTCAATCTAAATTACGTCTTTCTTCAGTGGTAGGTTAGGTTACCGTCTAGCTAAGGAGTAAGGAGATCAGCAGAGACAGGACGGCAGCAGTCAGGGATCGCGGAAGGCGCGTAGGTTCCCGGGATCTCCGGCGTAAGTGTGTAAAGGGAACAGCAGAGTGGTTGTTCGTCTGTAAGAGTCTGACAGCCCCCTCGCCCTACCACCCCCTCCAGGACAAGACACAACAAAGAGGACTTTCCACATCGGAACAAAAAAAAAAGGTATCTTCTCAGCCTCGTACGACCTAAAGAAATAAATGTAAGTACAAAGGAAAATACCCCTTCGCTACCTCATATAGTTTATTTGAAATATTAAAATGTGCCACCACAATAGCCGAACGGAGTGACAAAGTTGTTCCTCCGTACAAATGTATCTACATACGAGCTCGGCTGATGTATTTTTATTCGTATTTCAACAACAATGCATTGTCAGAAGACGTACTTGTATTTTCCGGGCGACAGTTACACCGAAGCGTGCTATTTTTCTTTTAGAACATTCATAGTATTATTATTGTGAGTTACAAAAGGACATTCAAAGCCAAAGTCAGAGTCAAATCATATATTTCAATTAGACTATTAAAAGTCACTTTAGATTGTGATAATTTAGAAAATAATAATCGTCATAATAATGTCCTATTTAAATATGTTAACTAGTACAAAGTACTTATTGAACCCTTTAATAATAAAGACTAATTGATTCTGCTATTTAAGAATTTAGCCATACCTACCCAAAAAATATCAATGAGCCTAAATTGATGTGGCTCTTTTCACTGAGTACCTATGTAAGGAAAGTCATTGAATTGAAAAGCTGCTGTGGGGGTAAATAGAGTATTTATCTAAGACTTTTGAAGGAAAAACTGCCATTACCACCATACAAATTGTGAAATATAAGATTTAAGTACTAAAGAAATGAAAAATGTTGAAGTCATAAATGCAAGCTAGCCTCGGTCGGAAAGAAAAATACACTTTTCCCAAGCACTGCAACTCTTAAAATCCAGAATCAACTTTGGCGAATACCAGAAAAGCGCCGAGGCAATGAAGCTCAACGAGTTCTAGAAAAGGATTAAATTTTCTTGGATCTCGCAACGAAATTAATCCGAAAAGAACATCACTACGGTGTGACAAACATCCAAGTCTCGTATCCCTAGTAAATTACATGCATTTCTATAAAAAGGCGGGCATTTTTCCGCGTCGGACGGACATCCCCGTGGGTATTGGAGCGTTATGATAGCATCCACCATCCGGTTCACTCGGCTTTCATCCAGCCAGCGTACAATGACGTCAAATTAGTTGATAAAACTAACGTATGGGTCGTTGTTTCTTGTTTATTAACTTTATTTTACGTGTACGTTCTTGTTTGTAGATTTTTATAATTTGTGCGCTGTTTTATTCAAATAAATGTTTGAGAAGTTTTGATTGTGGCTAGCAATATAAAAAAAGGATAAATGCAAGTCAGATTAGCACACAAAGGGAACTACCGTACAATAGTTAACACTACATACATACAAAAAACACGTTTAATGTATTAGGGTTATTTCTTATTATAACAACAGTCATAACACACACTCTAGGTATTACGGATTAGAAGATACAACCCTGTAGCAAACGGACGAATGGACGGACAGACAGCTTTGTGGGGGTTCCGTTTGGCACCTTTGGGTACGAAATCCTAAATAATTAAGTTATCACGTATCTAGTTAATTTTGATGGTTGTAACCACAGTTGAATTATTAATTTTCCTTTGATGTTTTAATAATTATTATCAAATCTGCAATTAATCGTTAAATCATCAAAAAGTTCACTTTTAGCTAAGCTTTCGGTAAAAAAGGATGTGGAAACTACTTATATCTGACGGCATAACGAAGAAAAGGGTTTGCACTATTATTTATGGTTTCGTGCTCCGTCCCCCATGCCTTTCATAGTCAGGAAGACAGCTGTTATCATTGTCATACATCATGCAAATGACGAAAAATGAGTAAGGGTTTTAAATCTGGCATCCAAGTCATTTGACACCTTTTACGAAGACATTTTCTCTTTCGTCCAAATGTAGAATGTAATGACAAGGCTATTATGATATACTAGCCTATTCCCGTGACTACGTCCGTCTGAGGGGGTTTTATTTTTTTGTGGAATCCTAATTAGTTTTTCTAAAATAAAAGTAGAAATCTAAGTTACCTACTCCTAAAAACAGTATTATTTTAATATTACTTTGCTTTACGCACTGTTGGATTTTGAACGCTTCGGCCCAGCGCCAAGAGTTGAAAATCCAACAACAGAAATAACAAAGTAATATTAAAATGCTATCTGATCCGGTCCTATTGCAAATCTGTAGGGGAGGCCTATGTTCAGCAGTGGACGTCCTACGGCTGATATGATGATGATGATGATTAAAATGCTACTGTTTTAAGAGATGGCGGTAGGTCCTATATATCTGTTAGTAAAAGTCCCGTCCGAATAAACAGACAGACTGACAAACACACAAAAATAAAATAAAATAAAAGCTTTTTTGGTATAAGTATTATGTAAACAATAATAAGTATGCCTTTAGTAAAAACCTCTTATTTTATTTTAACATCAAAAAACAGACACTGCAATTTTATTTATTTGTATAGATTGGGTTGTGTGTGAGAAAGCTTTTTCTTTACATAAATGAATCTGTGAAGTATTGAAGTGTAGCAATCAGCAAAACGAGCACTTACCATTGAATTTATTTACCAACTTGAACATCCATTTTACAGCTATATCATGAGATTTCTAAAGGCTTATTTTGACAACGCTCATGTAACCAGCTATTACTTTAATGCAGAGATTCCCAAAATATTCTGGGCAAGTGACCCCTTTTCCAAAATGACCTGATACTTCAGACTCCCATAGCCAAATTACTGTAAAAATCCTCTTTAGTTTTTTTTACTATTGACACAAAATCATTACCAATTTAAGAACTTTGCGGTTTGTTAAGTGAGTAAACTTGACATATTTTTGATTTTATATCAAATATTAAATTATTATGAAATACTTGTTAACCGAGCGAAACTCGTACCGCCATTTTTTTTTAATTTGTTTCAGAAAAGCCTTCTCCTTACACAAACAGCAAAAAAAGAATTAGTGAAATTTATCCAGCCAGATTTATCCAGTGTTAATCACGACATCACGCGTGAAATAGGAAATAGGGATTCTTTTTTATATAAGAAAATATTAGTATTTTATAAAACAAGTTGATACACATAGCATAACTTATACAATATTATTAGTTTTAAATAAGAACTCTGTTAATTAATAGAGGTCGATTTTTAGACCTCGTCGACCACCAAAATCAGTTTTCGTTTATGTCGACCCCTGGGAAACCTTGGGACCACTTTGGGAATCCCTACCCTAAGGCAACCACCGTAGCAAAGCCACCGCCAGGTGGCAGCACTGAGTTGTTTGAGGTCTTGTAGGCTATGATAGCAAGAATCTCGCAAATATGTCCACTCCACGGAGGAATAATTCACCTAGAGGGGGAGATAAAAAAGATAGTCACTATATATTCGTCTCGTTCTTTCCTACAAAACAGATCGTGTGTTCCTGATGAGTCTACAAATTGTCGCTGCAGTGTTCTTAAGGATCTCAATTAGGAGAACTCTTTTAGGGTTCCGTAATCGAAGGGTGTCAACAGGAGCCTATAACTAAGCCACCATCACTGTTCATCTGTCAGTCGCAGAGAGTGTATTACTATGGACGCTGTAACAAAAATTTGCATTTTGCATTTGCAAAACATGCAGTGGTCCACACACATAAACTTATTTTTTCATGTAGTATTTAATATTGTACGGAACCCTTCGTGTGCTAGTTCACTTGGTTTTTTAACCGACTTCAAAAAACGAAGGAGGTTCTCAATTCGGCCGGTATTTTTTTTTTTTTTTTATGTATGTACACCGATTACTCCGAGGTTTCTAGTCCGATTAGTGTGATTTTTTTGTTCGATGCAGTATACTTGCCATTTGGTCCCATAAAAATTTCATCCAATTCGGTCTAGTGCTTTTTATTTTGTGAGCATTTTTCTAAATTAAATATATCGTGTGAGGTATTGTTCGAAAGGGCTTTTATTTAGGATTTCAAACATTAACACACAAGCACTAAAAAGTGAAAAATAAAAAGCTTTTTATTAATTATCATTTTATTTGTTTGTTACCCAACTTTACCGAAACTGCTGGTCCGATTTTTATGAAATTTTGTGTGCATATTGGGTAGACTGAGAATCAGCCAACATCTATTTTTCATACCAAAAAATAAAAAAAATATGGCGTTACAAAGTTTGCTGGCTCAGCTAGTTTTTTATATTTTTCAACACTACTATTTTTTTTCTTTTTTTATTCAGGTCAAATTCCTATTAGAACCCAACCTTTAACAATCGTGCAAACGACCACAAGATCAACAGGGGCTACATCAGTAGGCTAGGTACGCTGATAACCACTTACTACAGTAATGATATAAGTATGTTAGAGATCTCTATGCCAATTCCTTCTCTGAGCTCGTCTCTAACGAATGATATAAGTGGGGGTAAAGAAATGTAGGAAAGCTTTCAAGAGGGCTGGATATTTCAGAGTTTTCATTTTCAATTGAAAATGTGTTTGAAGTAGGAACCTGTTTGGGCGAGATTTAATATAACGAATAGGATGGATGTAATTTTATAATTTTATTTATACTTATATATATAATTAGATTGCGGTTTATATTTTTGTCTTTTTTTTTGTTTTGTTTTTTAGGTTATTTTTGTGGAGAATCTACCGAGACTTAGATACTGCTTAGATTTTAGTTTTATGAAACACATTATTATTAGGATTAAGTCAAAACGTATCAAAACAATAGCTGTATGTAAGGTTTTTTTTACTCTACAAACGTTTGCTCTACGTTTTTTGACGCATAAAAGCTCTATATTATTTAAAGAAAAAAAATAACATATTATTATTTTTATAAAATAAATTATAAATACTAATAAAAGTATCATTTTTCTTTTTTAACTCTTAGTCTAGAAGAAACTATTTTTATTTTTGTTCTGTTAAATTATTAACAGAACAAAAATAAAAATAGTTTCTTACAATACCTCCATTAACAATTTGAACTCAATATGTCTATTAGTTTCCGAGAAAAACTGCATATAGACGTTGTCTGCAAGTGGCTTGTGAAAAGGGGCATAAAGTTCAAGGCAGGAAAATAGAGAGACTCATGTTTGTAACACACGAATATAGACTTTATTGCATATGCAATAAGTGCTGTTGGCTGTTGGTAAATGCAGTTTACTGGAAGTGGCAGAGAATTTATAGGGATCATCGATATAGTTGATTATGCAAAATTCTGCTGCAGAACTTAAATTATTTCCAAAAAAATACCGATGGCTTATTAGTGTGAGTAGAATTAAGAGACTTACTCTCAATCTGTTAAAATGCCTTTTATTTATTGAAAGTTTTTTAATTAGAAAAATTGACCTTCAGATAACTACATTCGCGCGGGCAAATAAAATGTTAGTTGATCTTGTCTACTTTTTTTTCTTTCTTTCTTTTTTGATTAGTTGAAGGGGCATTCATTGCTCATTGGTGAGAAAGCGAATCGTTTTCTTTCCTCGAAAACGTAAACAATTGGTGTTTACAAAGGTATCATGAATGTAAACTGTTTATTAGTATGTTGAGGCCTAAAAGTTAACCATGGTTGAAAAAATACACAAAAATACAGCAAGAGATATTCTTCTATTCATATTATTTCAACTGGGTGAGCCGCTTCTTATGATGAGTGTAAAAAGATGCTTTACGTAGCCGATATTACATTATATTTCCCATCATTACGATATTTTTTAAAGCCTGGGAATCTTATGGTTACATAGGGTAACTTTTTGACACGTTTTTTTACAAAACCCAATTTTAAATATAACTAAACTTTACTGCGCTGTCTCCCATGAACCGTAATAGCTAGAGTTGAAATTTTTACAGAACGTGTATTTGTATTGCCGCTATATCAACAAATAAAAGTTGAAAATGAAAGGGGATCCTTAAACAAGAAAATTGTTTTATTTGCGTTTTTGGCTAAGTACTATATTTGCAATACTGTTATATCTTCTACGATGGTGAGGAACCCTTCGTTACAAGCTTGATACAAGTTTTTATTTAGCTTGCACTGTTCGTATGTTTAGTAAGTTGTCCTTTCAAAATTGGCAAACCATTTTTCGGCCATTCGTTAATATCCGATTGAGCTGAAATTTAGTTCTGATGACAATACAATCATCATCATATCAGCCGTATCATAGGCCTCCCCTACAGATTTCCAATTAGACCGGATGGAAGCGGCAGCGGCAGCGGCAGCGTAGGACGTCCACCTTGTGGGTGGACGTCCTACGCTGCGCTTGCCGGTGCGTGGTCTCCATTCGAGATCTTTACGGCCCCATCGGCCATCCGTTACAATGTCCAATACTCAATATTGAAATTTTAAATGAAAGCTTGTTTTTAAATATATTATTTTTATAACAACTTATTTTTTAAATATTGTCTCCGTTCACGTTGTCTACATTAGTTCAAAAATAAAAGAGGTTTAAAAAAAGAATGCCGCATTTACATAACAATCTATTCCAGTATTGTGCAATATATCCTTGCGACTGCTTTGTGGCTCTGTCCAGCAGTTTTCATTTGACTTTTTACTTAAGCATTGAGTTGTATTACCCGGGGCAGTCGGAATAAACCACTGTTCAATAAAATTGTACCAGGATGAATGTATTTTAAAACCATTATTCAAGTTGAATATTTTTATTTTTTAACATTCCTACTACTTAGATATTGTTTTCGATATCTTTTCGTCATGTTTTAATCCTGTATGAAACAAAATATTGCAAAGCAAAGAGTAAGTCTTGTATGGGTTCTTGACCATGCTTCTGTAAACAAAACTACCTGTTTTGAAGGAGCAACTAAGATTCAATTCATTTTCTTGTAAATGACGTTTAAAAGTGCCTCTTGATAGTCTGATTGAAATAAATGATTTGACTTTGAATTCTTATGTAAAGGGGCATTTAAAAAAAGGCTTAAAATAAGAATTAAAGTCATTTATTGGAAAATTAAATGTCTAATTACATAAATCGTAGTAAAGCTTAACACAAACAGAATTACCAGCTATTTCATGTAAGTGTTTACACAGCAGATATTTTAATTACTAAAGTAGGAAGGACTTTTACTTAATTACTACTTTACTTTTTTATCCCTGCCGCACACTGAGCTACTGGTGCAGTCACACAGCAAAGCCACTAGTGGCTGCCACAAGTTGTGAACAAAATTGATCAAATATTTTCTATGGTTTTTCTCAGCTAGTAACCCAGTGAGAGGCACTTAAAAGCGTTTACACCGCACGGCATTACATACAAATTAAGTCTATTTTTTTAATGGATGAACCGATTTATGTATAGTTTTCTACGCATAAGCAAGATACATATAGGTCTAAAAAGTTATCAGAGATTATTTTCGAAATGTTTTATTTAAAAAGGTACTTAATTGGAAAATTCAGTTTGTACGGAAAACTTTAATTGGTTGAATTTAGCATTATCACAACTTTTCGAAAATAATCTCTGATAAATTTTTAGACCTATGTAACTTGCTTAAAAAAAATAAGGACTCGAAAGATTGTATGAAATGCCGTACGGCGAAAACTAACGAAACCAAAATAACTCATTCTGAAAAATAGACAACAAAAATAACTTTGAAAACACTCTTTCAATATTATTGATAGAAAAGAAAAACAAAATATTTTGAATAACAAATTAATAATTTTGCGAAGTCTCCTCACGTTCTCAACGACAGCAGACCGAGGTGTCTACTTAACGTAAATTAAAAAATAGGTACCTACTGAACTTTTCACAACATTTTATATCAAAGAAAAAGAAAAGAAAAATATGAAGTACAGTCAATAAAAGTGATAGGTATCCAAGGTCGTCAGATGTAGTTGAAGTTTTCTTAGAAACCGATGGATGTCTTCGATTGAAACTTAATTAATAAACTGTTTATTATCTATCTACTTTTCAAATTAAATTACATTTGAAAACGTCCATCGGTTTCTAAGAAAACTTCAACTACATAATATATCTGACGACCCTGCATACCTATTTCTTTTATTGACTGTACATTAGTGTACATAGATTAGGTTATATCTATCTCTACATAGTATAAACCTGTACGCTTAGATCTTTTAAACTACGCAAAGGATTTTAATGCGGTTTTCATCAATAGATAGACTGATTCATTAGGAAGGTTTCTACTATACTCTACTTACATTGCACCCGTGCGAAGCCGGGGCGGGTCGCTAGTGAAAATTAAAAAAGATTATTAATATTACTATTCATTGAAGTAAATATGATCTTGCTTGGAATCCTCGAGCCATAGGTATCGTGAATCAGAATGAATCCAAAAGGGAGGTTCTTATCAAATCCATGTTCTACTCTATTGTGGGTATTGAAAACTCTATTTTGTCTATGTCTGCTAGTCAAAATAGGTGAAGTTTGGACACCTTCGTCTTTGCGTTTTCTTTCAGGGTTACCATCTTCTGAAAAGGGTTCTTCCTGTAAATAAGATTGGCGGGGACACTGCCGTGCCCCCCGATTATAATAAGTCAATGTGCCTCGTTAGACTTGTGGCCGCAAAGCGCGACTGTTGAGCATGAGGTCTTGGGTTCGATTCCCAGGTCGGGCAAAGTGTTATTGGGTTTTTCCATCAGGAATTTCTCAGTAGCAGCCTTGGAGTCTGGATTTGTGCCCGGTTGATGGCAATAGGCTGGCCCCCTAGATTATATGGGACTAAAACATAACTGGCAAAATGTGGGTGTACTAATGGGTACACCTCTGCCTAACTCTTCGAACAGAACAAATTAATATGAATATTTATACGGTACTTAACCAATTCTGATGTTTGGTACGGGTTAAGCTCGTTTGAACCTCAAAAAGGACATAGGCTATACTTTTTATTTCGCATCTGCGATAACCGAAATTATCACGGACGAAATCGCGGGCAAAAGTTAGTTATTTATTATTTTATTATTATAATTATAATTTCGCTGACTGAATTCAATAGTGGCACAAGTCAAAATTATGGAGTTTTGACTTAGTTATAGATTCTTATTCTAAATTAGGAGCTTTATTTTATGCATTAAGATTAATAAAAACCAAACATCAACTACATATTCCATAAAGTGCAGTAACAAAGAGCTTATTAGTGCGCACGCATATGTCTACGACAGTTAAATTGTGCGATTTCTCAAATTGATGAATTTTGTCTTGTGCCACTATTGAATTCAGTCAACGATTTGATAATATCAAGAGGAAAGATTAGATTGTTTGTTTGTTTTTTTGCATTGAATAGGCTCCGAAACTACTGAACCGATTTGAAAAATTCTTTCACTGTTTGGAAGCTACACTATCCTCGGGTGATCCGTAAGAAAAATCACGCGAACGAAGTCATGGACTAAAGCTAGTTTTTTATAAAACTACTAAAATTTGAAAATATAATATTATAAATATACTCAGAGGCCTATATTACTCAGGGTGAATGTAGCTTTCATATGGTAAAAATTTTTTTTAAATCGGCCCAGTATTTTTTAAGTTTATTCATTACAAACATACACACACACCCCCCCACCCCCACACACAAAAATATAAATCTTTCCTCTTTATAATATTAGTGTAGATAAAACACTGACCATATTATTTTCTGTATTCACCTCGTTACTACTTTGTGAAGATGTTCCCATATGTTCTAAAATGCTATTATTAGAACTTCGCCCATCATTGACTTCTTCATTACAATTTGTGACATCAGCATTCACACTTGGAGATCTACTCATCGTAATCCTTTGTGTCATTTTAACTGTTGGCTCCATTCTGAATCTCTTTGCTGGTGAAAATGATGAATCTATGAAAAAAATTCTGTTTCTGTAATGTCATAATAACAGCTTTTTTTTTACTAAATACATATGAAAGTATATACGATACTTTCAACATAAAATTAATTTTTATTTTATTTGTCTGTTAGTTTCGGTTAATTCCCGAAATGGCTGCACTGATTTTGAAGGGACATTTACTGTGAGATAGTTGAAGTTATAAGGACGAAATTAAGGAAAATAGTCAATGTGGTCACATCATCGTACTTCCTTATATGTATAAATGCGAAAGTAACTCTGTCTGTCTGTTTGTCTGTTACTCTTTCACGACTAAACCAGTGAACCGATTTTGATGAAATTTGGTACGGGGTAAGTTTTAACCTCAAGGAAGCACATAGGCTACTTTTTACAAACTTTTATTTAGCTTGCACAGTCCGTATAAAAGTTGTCCTTTCAAAATTTTCAAACCATTTGTTGTTATCCGATTGAGCTGAAATTTTGCATAGGTACACCTTTTTAGTTCTGGTGACAATATAATGTCCAGTGCTCGATATTGTAATAATTTCAATATTTTCTCAATCTCCCTTGATATGGGTATCAAATGAAAGGGCTTGAAGAGTAGAAAATGATAAAGTAAGTAACATTCACATTAAAAATCTTGTTTTTAAAAAGTATTTTCTACCATGAATTTTTTTTTCCGCGAGAACCGAAAATTTTGCGGTCAAAGTCGTGGGCAAAAGGTAGTATCGAATAAAAAGGTACTTACGCTGTTATATTCCAAATGCTATTTCCAAAATTTAAAAGCTTTTACATACAAAATTATCACAATAAATAAAATCGCTTACACACATCTTCGTCATCTCCATTATAAAAGGAAGGGACAGACATTTTGTATCATTACTTGTGACAATGTAACAAGGAAACGACAGAATTCTGCCTCATTTAGACGTCATAAAGATTATTTCTGTGCTTTGTAAATGTCGCAAGCATTGACAAAAATGCTTTATAACATAACTCTTAGGAATTGTGAAAAAATATTTGTGATGAGTGATTTTTATGCAAATATTTTTTTTACTAGCTTTTGCCCGCGACTTCGTTCGCGTATATGTCGGTTATCGCGGACGCAGACGAAGTCGAAGTCGAATAAAAAGTAGCCTATGTCCTTTGTTGGGGTTCACACTTACCCTGTACCAAATTTCACACAAATCGGTTCAGAAGTTTAGGCGTGAACAAAAGACAGACAGACAGACAGACAGACAGACAGACAGACAGACAGACAGAGTTACTTTCGCATTTATAATATTAGTTAGGATTTCTTAAACTTTATTGCTCAACTAAACGGTTTAGGAAAAACATACAACGCAAGGCTTCATCGGTCTCTACTGGCAACTTTGTCATTATGTAAAGTTACTTACCCGCAAAGTCCACGGTAGCTTGTTGTCTCATTTGTACAGGAACTATTGTGGATTCCGACGACGAATCATTACTTTCTGAAGCTGAAAACCACAAAACCATGGCATATTGTTTGTCAAAAATCTTTTATTTTGATCAAAAGTGGCCCAGGCTTTTTTATTAATTTTATTTTTAGTGCAGTCCTTACTAAAACCTGTGATACGTGGATCTTTTATTTCGTATTACCCAGTTACTGGGTTGTGGAGGTCAGATAGGCAGTCGCTCCATGTAAAATACTGGTACTCAGCTGCATCCGGTAAGACTGGAAGCCGACCCTAACATAGTTGGGAAAAGGCTAGGCAGATGATGATGATGATGACGTGGATCTTTGACAGTCGTTACGGGTCGTCAGAAGCCCGAAAGTTTGACAACCAGTCTCACCAAGGGGTATTACCCAGTTACAGGGTTGTGGAGGTCAGATAGGCAGTCGCTCCATGTAAAATACTGGTACTCAGCTGCATCCGGTAAGACTGGAAGCCGACCCTAACATAGTTGGGAAAAGGCTAGGCAGATGATGATGATGATGACGTGGATCTTTGACAGTCGTTACGGGTCGTCAGAAGCCCGAAAGTTTGACAACCAGTCTCACCAAGGGGTATTACCCAGTTACAGGGTTGTGGAGGTCAGATAGGCAGTCGCTCCATGTAAAATACTGGTATTCAGCTGCATCTGGTTAGACTGGTTCAAACCAACCCCAACATAGTTGGGAAAAGGCTACGCAGATTGATTGAGTCCTTACTAAAAGCGTTTTTTTTAGTTTTTTTTAAACTAATAATTTATGTGTCAATGTGACTTTTTCTATTCATATGTACCTATGTACAGATGATAGCGCTGTATGCTAAACACGGCGGCATCTTATGCGGTTGTTATAGGGGCGATTTTACAACTGAATAGTATAGTTTGATGTACTGGCAACTGTACTTTTTATCTTGAACATCATTGACATCGGTGAAGGAAAATGTCGTAAGAAACCCGGACTTATAAACATTTGCAAATCCGCCTTGAGCACGCGTGGTGATTATTATTCGTGAATTGTCTTTAAGAGAAGAGGCTTTTGACTAGCAGTGGGACAGAAATAAGCTGATACAATTATAATTATTATACAAAAATGTACCCACAGTATACAATTACAAGCATTCAATTACAATGCAGAATGATTACTCAAAGCAAAGTACCTCTTAAAACTTTTTTTTTGGGCCGAAACTGGCCCAAATCGGAACATCGGTCGGACACTATTTTCCAAGTTACAATGTCGGACATCTGCCCTTTACGTTATCTTTAAGTTTCAGACTTAAACTTTAGGGTGATATTGTCGTTATGGAATAATGGGTCATGTTACGATTAGAAGCTACTTCTGAACTGGGCACTGGAATAACAAACTATGCCTGTTTTATGAAAGAGTCGGCATATATAGACTCGTACAGATGTCTAGTATATCCAGTTATCCACCCAGTCAACGATGGGCCTGTTTCTAAAGTTCAGTGGCACAATATACCAACTTTGACGCCGACGAAGTCGCGGGCAGGACCTAGTATTATAATAATTCCAATTGACCGAGCCCTAGTTTTGTAGATTTAGTTCGAAAGAGTTACTGCGGCTCTGAAACGCAAGACATTAGGAGGAACATGGTTGGGGTTTAGTCAATAAGAGACACTATACTCCCTTGAGCGGAAGAAGTCATTCGATGATTTCCAAGCCTTAAAAAAAATCTGCACCCGTACTGCGACTGCCTCGTTGGTCTAGTGGTCGCAAAGCGTGACTGCTGTGCATGAGGTCTTGGGTTCGATTCCCAGGCCGGACAAAGTGTTATTGGGTTGTCCATCAGGAATTTCTCAGTAGCAGCCTCAGAGTCCGGATTTGTGCCCGGTTGATGGCAATAGGCTCGCCCTCTATTACATGGGACTTATACATAACGGGCGAAATGTGGGTGTACTTATAGCATCTCTGCCTAAACCCTTAGGGGATTACAGGCGTGATGGTTTGTTGTGTTATGTAAAAAAAGCAGACCGGGCCAATATGCTTTTACCATGATGAAAAAATGTGCATAAGATTTAGTTGAAAGCTAGTTCTACTTGTGTGATAATTATGAACTTACGTGAGCTGTTATCTCGTCCTCTTTTACGACGGAATATTATGTCTTCATTCATTTTGTTGACATCTGTAAGTAAAAAATGGCTGTTAGGAAACTTAAAAATCGCTTCATTAGCAATATTGCTATAGTTAAATTGAGTTCTCGTCTTCGGGAATTAAATAATATATACCACTGTGACGTCTTATATCTTAAGAACTGTCCAGTGCACATTTCACCTCTTGTGTATCATGCTACGCGCGCCCCTGCGCCGCTCCCGGAAGGGATGTAGCGTGTGATGTACATATAAATATACTATTCCTCATTACTCTGGCTATCATATACAAAAAGATTTTTACCAATCCGACTGGTACTTTAAGATATTTATTTATTTAAACTTTATGCAAAACAAAAGTACAAAGGCTGAGACTGAATGCCTTAGGATATTAGGCATTTAAACAAAGAAACAAAAAACTCTTTATATGTTAGTAGAGATTATTCGAAATTAAAGGCATTACCAACTAGCAAAATAAATAATATATAACTAAAGCGTCGAATTGAACACTACTATAAAACTATTAACTGCTACAATACTATTATAAAACCTTTACATGTCTGTTCATTGTATAATTCAAATTTTTGCTAGTTGGGTTGTGGCAAGCTGTTGAATCAATGACTGACGGCTGAAAAATAGTTTCTCACCTTCATACAGCTTGTCCAAGCTCAGTTTGTATAGCTTGGCGGCTCCACCAATGAGGTTAGATGAGGCTCTAAGAGATAATCTTCTGCTTGCCATAACTGATTCACTGGTAACCCAAGAATCGAGTTCTTTGCTAAAAATAAATACATTTTATTTAACGGTCCCGATTTCTCCGGTTGATTTAAAAAAAAATCTTTCATTAAATCCTTGTCCGAGAATTACGGACTCAACAAAAAAAAAATCTGCCAAATCGGTCGAGCCGTTCTCGAGATTTGCGTTTAGCAACACATTTAGACATTTTTATTTATATTACTCAACACTTAATTTTTATTGCATTCCATTATATACCTATTACATTAAATAGTAGGTACGTGCAACAGCACAAGTCGTATAATATACTTGATAATTAAAGTTCAGTTAGAACATTTAAAACTTGCATTCGTAAAAAAAAACTTTGACGTAAGTACAATATCTTCGAAACTTTCTGGTTCCAAAGTATTGTGGTGAATAAAACATATCACAATAATAGAAATAATCTGGAACTTTTGGCTAGTAACTTTTTATACCCTATCGATTGAGATGACAATATAATTTACGCAAACGTACCAGATTTTTGGCAAATCAGCTTTCTCGATGTTTTCAGTTGGCATATTATGAGCCAGCTTCCACACTTTGCCTAACAATTCATTATTCATTAGGTTGTTATCACAAAACATAATTAATTACGTAATAAGTTTTAATGGCTCAAGAAAAAACACAAGATTTACCGCGCATAATGCAATTACCCACTTTTTTCTGGGAGCGATATGGTTGATGTATTAGGTATACAGCCTAGTTATTTTAAACCATTTTAATATTATTTTCTAAAACATATTGTTGATTTTTAAGTTTCGATTGTGCAAAAGGGTAAACAGAATTATTACATATTTGTCATTTTTGTTTCAACATTAATAAGTTACAAGCAACATTTTGTTTCAATATTAAGTTTTGTAAAATTACAACTTGTAATGCAACCTTTTTGGTGTAAAACAAAATGACATTACTGGCCGTTTTAGCTCAAAAAAATTATGGAATGCCATTAGTGTTTTATTTTTAATTTGTTTTTTTTTATGCTTACAAATGGTATTCTTGAATTTTTTAAACTAAATCAGCCAGTATTCGTAAAAATCAAGGAATAAAACCTCCATAGTCGATATTGAGGCTAACCTACTTACATACTACATACTTATACACACATCATTTGTTACACCACATTTGTTACATCACATTTGTTAGGGATGTTGATCCCTATACACTTTTGATGTGTATATTAATAGGTTGAATACGGTTGAATATAAATTTTATTATTTTTCTTCTTTAAAATTCTTGTTCAGGTTTTCGATTTTGAAGACAATTGAACAAAAATCTAAATTTCAATTTATCTTGAAAACAAGGAACCATGTTTATTTCTCAGAACAATTACTGTGACATACGAAGCTAGTACACTATTATAGGTAGTCTTTGATACGAAGCAAAGGCAGTAGGTAAATAACAACATTTTCTTTGAAAATCTAGAACGTTATGCATTTTCTTTGTTATTTTTAAAGTGCATATTTTTGTTTTATTATCTGTGGATAGTAAGGAACGTGTACAGTTACCGGCACGTAAGTTGGTAAGAGTTTTTGTAGTGGGGGAAGTTTGCGCACGCACAATTTCATACATTTTTATATGCGCGAACTTCCCCCACTACGAAAATCTCTTGCCAAGTTACGTGCCGGTAACTGTACCTACCTAATTATTTTTTTGAGTTTTACGCGTCGTACCTACTATCGATCATTACACACCGTTACGGTACGGTGTAAATAAATGCAGTCAAAATGGCTCGCTCAGTAGGATATTTCACACATGATTTTAACAACGTATATTTTTACTGCTTGTATAAAAATAACGTTAGGAGTTAAGCGGCTTACTTTTACTAAGATTAGTATGATTTTTATTATGATGACTTTATCCTTACTACTTAATACTATAAATGCGTAACTCAGTCTGTTTGTCTGTTACACTTTCACAACTAAACCACTGAACCGATTTTAATGAAATTTGGTACGGGGTACCTATGTTTGAATTGAACCCCAAGGATATACAATGAATCCGAAATAATAATGTAAGATGCCTGTACTAGGAAAATCCTGTATCACAGGCTGCAGGAGCTCTAACATTATGTTATATGTAGGACAGTATTTTTTTTTTTGTTTAAAATCTAAAATTACATAATGGCAATGTGAGTGATGTGCGATTGTTTCTTAGAAACATTTAATGGGCAAGGTACCTTTTTTACCAATATCGAAGCATCAACAGATAGGAAATAGAAAAATAACGTCGAAATAACAACAGCTATTTAGTTATATTGTTGAAAAAACTGCATTTAACTGTTCAAATTAAAACTGAAATGATAAATAGACATTGTTTTGTATTTATTGTAAAAAAATGACGCAGCAGCTTAATACAAGCTTACATTAAAATAACGTTGAAATTATAATGTTATTTTTTTATATAACGTTATAACGTTATTTCCCTAATGTTATTTTAAATGGATTAGATAAATTATCATAAAACAGTAAGATGCTGACGTAAAAGTATACGATTTTCAAATTAAAAATAGAACTATCCTTTTTTTTAAATTTAGTTTTATATTATGTCAATCATAATACGTCTCCCATAGATATTATTTTAAATAAAGTCTCTTATCTAAAGTTTTATGTAAAGAACTGCATTTTTTAAAAAAAATCAATCGATCTTCCATTACTTTTACTTCACACGCTTGTGTTAAGTCCTTAGTAAGCAAACGTATAATCGAATAAAATCCTGAACAAATAAATACCTAGTCTATCTAGTATTTCTAGATAAGTGCTATGTCGCCATTAAGACAAACATTGTACTGAGAAGGTTTATTGTCTAGCACAACTAGCGCAATTTCTTTTGTTTTGCTTATAACATCGTCATAGAAACACGCGATTGTGTAATAGATGGGGCTATTAATTTAATTTTGAGGTTTGGTTGGTGAGAAAATATTGCCCGGTTTGTGGGATTTGGGTACTTAAAGTGTGTAAGGCAAGGCAGGTGAGCGAGGTTTTCTGAATTTTCAGTTTTTTTGTCTACCTACGTGTATTATCCCACTGTTAGGCAAAGGTCTCCCTCATAGCCTTCCACTCATCCCTGTGTGTTGCTTTCTTCTGCAAATCTCCTCTCTCTCTCTCATCTCACTCCCTCATGCCAGCGTCTCCTTGGCCTTCCTCGGCGACGACACTACGCCCGTCTTGTAAGTTTTTTTATTCTAAAAATAAAGGGCATCGAAAATCTTGCCCTTATTGTAGTAAATGAAAAATGTTCCATTTAAAAAAAAAACTACATTACCTACGAAGGTACAAATAATTAGATAAAGTATTTAGGCTAGAATATATTACTCAATTTAACCATTGATTAATTTATTATAAGTACCTATGTAAGCAACCTATTTCAAAAGTTGAGCAATTCAATAAGCCACTTGAACACACTATTATTCGTTAGACCTTCTGGTGTTCCTTCTTTTTATTTAGCCATCTTACTTTTTTCCTTTTCTTTTTTTTATGGTTTCGGCCAATGTAGTATGTCGCGGTCAATTTTAGGCCGAGACCATAAAGGTGAGTTTTATCAGAACTTTTTGCGAAATAAGCAGAATGGTTCGAAATTCGAAATGTAAGCGGAATGTAAGACATTCTTGTCGCGTGCAGGCCACAGATGGTAGTTGTCTACCGAATAAAGACAGTGTTGCCTGTTTCATATAATTTCGGAACTTATGAGGAATGTTTATTAAATATATTTTATTTAATAACACTTTTCTATTTGTGGTGTGTGTTTATTTGTGTTTATGTTATCAAAGTCAAAGTCCACCATGACCATTTACAGGCATTAATGGTGTTGTCTATTGTATATTTTTTGGTATTTTAGAGCGCATTTCTGAATGGTTGCTTTTACAAGTTCCTCTTAGTAATAAGCATTAGTTATTTTTTCTTTTATTTAATAATAATAAATATCAGCCTATTATTGTCCTATTGCAGGGTATTAGACTCTTTTCATACAGTGAAGGCACGAGCATTGATCACCACGCTTGCTTTAGGCGGATTGGCGATTTCAGACTCAATATGTCCAGGTTTCGTTTACCGATTTTATTTTGTACCTATAGAAAAAAATACAAAAAAATATTTAAATAAAAAATACGCTCCTATTTGTGGTAGAAAATTATAACCTAAAAATTCATCTCCAAGACAAAGTGTCTACAAAATAATTAGTAGACATTTCCAGTAGAGGCGGCGTAATACAACAGAAGTAATTAGGGTGATCAATCCTGTTGTCAGATGCTGCTCATCCGGCAAGCACAGTCTTATCAGAAGTCGTTCACCCCGCGTCGACCATTCTTATACACGTTGGCCCTTGGGTGTCTACAGATTGGATCGGACGCGCGATTTGACGTTGAGATGTGTAGGTTATTTTGTCTTACTAAATTAATGTGGTGTGTTGTACACAATACGCTCCACGAAAGATGAGACTTGACACACAGTCCACACAAACTATATTATTTCGTAATAAATCCTACTATCCTACTAATTATATTACAAATGCGAAAGTTTGTGATGATGTTTGTTACTCTTTCACGCAAAAACTACGGGACGGATCTGGATTAAATCTGGCACACATATAGATTATAGTCTGGAACAGCACATAGGCTACTTTTTATCCCGGTTCCCGTAGGATAATATAGGTACCTATACCTACCTAGCAACTTTGACGCGGACGAAGTCACGTTCAGAAGCTAGTATTGTGCTAGTATTATAATATTGTTAAGAATTTAAAAGTGAAATGTCAACGAAAAATCTCTAAATAGATACACAAATTATGGATAACTATTTCGTACATCCATACTTGCGCAAGCTCCCCAATACTGAGGCTTGTCAAGTCTCATTTTTCGTGGCGCGTAATTTGTAACAGAATACGAAGTAAGTTCTTTACAGGTTACTGTTATTTTATATGAAAGTTTAAGTACCAAGTGTCTCGTAGTTTGTACATATCTCGGGTCCATGGGGTCCCGGACTTTGAAAAGGTGTGGCAGGACCAACTTGCAGAGGCCCGTTTGACATCTTACAATGAAACGAGATATCAATAGACGTTTATCCCTGTACCTAAGTATGTATAATGCAAGTGCATACAAGGATAACCGCCGGTTGGTGCAAGACTATTACAGGATAAAAGATAGAAATATGGATCTATGGGTTTGGGTGGCTATAATGGGTTAGTTAGTAGTTTCTTCTTTATCGTGTGGGCAGTACGGTCTTGCTTCCCCACATACCCTAGTGTCAGAGTTTCTAAACCGCCTCAAGGGCCTCTGACATGTTACTAGTGTCTCGTTGTTATTATTAAGTGTTATTATTATGTATCATATCACTACTATTATAAATCCGAAAGTTTGGATGACTGGATGTTTGTTGCTCAATCACACCAGAACGGCTGAATAGATCTGGATGAAACTTGGCACAGAGATAGATTATAGTCTGGAATCCGAATTAATGCGGTTCTTGTGGCATAATATACCAACTTTAAAACGGGCGAAGTTGAGGTAAAAATATAGTTGTGACATAAAGTACAATATTGGATATGTAGGTAATAAATAGTCGTAATATTTTATATCATATTATTAAAAATACCTATTCAAAGATACGTGGCCTTACTTTAAAGAACTATTAAGTTTTACTTTCATTTTGTTGTTGCGTTTTTCAGTAGGTACCTATATGGCGTGAAGTTACTAAGGTGAAGTACGGTGCGGTCCTCCTGGTATGGTATACCGTCTGGAGAGGCAGCATACAAACGGAAATTCGGCAGAACCTGCAGAGCGTCAGTTTCTCATACCTCCCCCGTGAGTCGAGTCGGGAGGACGTGTCTGTCGGGTCGGGAGCCACGCGCGACGCGCTTGTGTTACTGTGATTGTGTGAATGAGCATGTAAGTTGACCTTTATTTCTTTACGTTTAATCTACGCGGTTATTTTAAATGATTCTATTTTTGAAAATTTGAATTTTGCATTAAAGGAAGTTAGTTTCCATAGAGTTTTTATTTTTATTTCTGACGAATTTTAAGTTTCTTAATTTGTTTTTGTAAGTTTTTTTAAAAGTTAATTTTAAATGGAAAATTAAGTTTGTTTTTATTTTTTTCTACTACCTAAGTATTTTACTGAGAACTCGTTTGACATTAATTGATGAGTAGCAGTTGGTAATTTAAAATAATTAACGAATGAAATAAGTTTTTGTTTATATATTCAATAAAGCGGCTTTTTTTATTTTTACAGCTTATAACATCATAAAAACAATATACAGGATTTTTAAAGACCTATCTCTTAGAATCTTAGAAATTAAAAATAAAATTACAAAAACATTTTAAAGAAAAAATAAGAAACGGCGCAATAAAATATTGTTGACCAACCAAGTAATTAATTACGATAAACGTATCACTTCTCAAATAAAACAATATAAATCTTGGTTTGTCAAAGCTCAATAAAATTATAACGAGCTTTCTCAAGTTTCATAAGTTCCAAGGCATTTTTATAAAAACATAATTATTTATTTTTCGTGTTCTTAATTTTATTTGAATAGGCTGACTACGTGACCGTTTTTATACGTGAATATTTTTTTCGCGTATTTTAAGCTTGTCTCATTTTTTATTTAATTACTTATATTATTTTTAACGTGAGAAAAAAATGTTATATTGAAGTCAAGATAAAAAGATTCAGTTCTGACAAAAGTGTTCCATTTTCGAATGGATTATCAATTTAAATCCTTAATTAATTAAATAAGTTTTTTTTTTATCAACGTTTCTTTTTCTTGAGATAGAATTTTTTTAAAAGGGGAACAAAATCTGTACACATAAAACTATTAAATTGATACAGTAAAAATGATATAAGTAGAATTGATTTATGACAAAAATATTATGTTAACTTAAATGCGTCAACTTTAAAAAGCTTACGAATGTATGTCTGTACAGGTTCTATCCCGCGACTTTGTTTGCGTGAAAGTCAGTATACCATAAAACATATCTTAAGATACTCGACAATATTGTTAGCTTTCTAACAGTGAAAGTTAATTTGTACTTCCAGAGATTACCACAAATTAAAAAATCAAATCATAAAATAATTTGATTTTAGTTTGATTTCTTCGAAAATTAATGTTAATATGCAGGTAACAAACAATGTTTTAAGTAGATAACATCAAACAATTAATTAGACACAAAATAATGTTGTAAACGATGACACTAATTATAATTAGTGTCTCTGTGTCACACGTTCTTACTGAGACGTAATCTTGTTATTTCATTATTTTGGTACTTGTTTTTTTACAACTGTGACCTATTATTGTAAGTGCTACAAAGATAAGAAGACGGTTAATTTTTTTTTGTACTCGGATTACCTACTCTTATTTACTTTTTTGATTGATGCTGAATAAAAATATTTGGCTCTATAAATTATAAATAATAAATGTAAGTCTTCTAAGACGTTTTACTTACTCCTTATTCACTGCCTTTTAAATATATAACGTAAGTTTTATTAGCAATTAAAGTTAGAATTTATGTGTTAAACTAAAAGAAAAAATTGCAAATCAACAATATCGCGTTGACATCGCGTCTCGTAATAGATAAAAGTTTGATTATTTACTGTTAATTATGTCCCTAACATTGATTTGAAAATCTGGGTCTAACAGACCCTCCAGGCATATCATGTAGGTAACATTTGGCCACCAGGCACGCCAAGGGTTAAAATCAAACCGTTATTCAATATTACTGTCAACATAAATAAAAAAAACATTACATTCAACCTCACGTTTCAAAAGGTTCCAATTTTAAATTTTAAAATATGCAAAAAAGTAGTATAAGTAGTATATACAGGCTGCTTCATTATTCGGTTCTTTCATCCAGCATGTTAGGTCTGCCTAGAGCTTGCAATTCAAAGGCTAAACGCTTGTTAGTAAAAGCAAACGCAGACCGTTTGACAAGCTTTTATGTCGACAAACTTCTACGAATTGATTTTACTTTATGTAAATATATTTTCAGAATTTCTAGTCTTTGTGTTCCATTACTAATCAATTCTGGAAATACCGAAAAAGACGTATTTGAATTAGAAAGATAGAAGATTTTAGGAAAATCGATATTAATTGGTATTGTAGGTAGGTACCTACACTGTCCGCTCAAAGGACGTAACATCAAATATTTATGTACGTAAATAAATTAGAGTGTACGGACGGAAATCTTATAGCTAGTTATAAATAATTTCTTTCATATAACAGAAATACCTTTGTATTTTATTTATAACAAGATTCTGCCCGCGATTTCGTCCGTCTGGTTATTTTCGCTCGCGTTAAGTTACGTCTTTGGCTAATCTTACTGCTCCACTCCCGTGGGTTGTATTGTAGCATAATGATATATACCTTATATCATTCCTCATGAATCTGGCTATCATATTATAAAAGATTTTTTCCAATCCGACTGGCAGTTCTAGAGATCAGAGCGTTTAAAAAAACTTCTCTCAAAACAAAAAATCTCTTCAGCTTTATTTAATTAGTATTGGTACATATAACGTGTATGGACTGTATGGTATTTATATACTTCTAAGGTACATGCTCATTAAGAGTATAAGGCGATTAACACACGGCACCGCACGCCGCTCCGGCATGCGGTGATGCGGTTCTCACGTCGCACTAGCCTCTATGAAATCCGCTTGAACCTTGCACACGAACACCGCACGACCGCGCGGTCGAGCGGTGTTCGAAAATCGAAATCCGCTTCACCGCTACCGCATGCCGGAGCGGCGTACGGTGCCGTGTGTTAATCGCCTAAAACCGTTAACTTACTAAGCTACGACAATGCCAACAATTCGTCACGTACGTAGCAGAATGTTGTTTTAAGCGTGCTCGCAAAACAACTCAAAGAATGCGTGAACCCTTGATAATATTGGCAATAAACGGGTAAAAGAAGTGAGGATTAAAATTTTACCGAGTTGCTAAAAACAAATTAATTTAATTTTAATTACCTAACTGAAACACAAAACTTTTCTATAATAATAAAATTACAAAGTATGTACAATTAGATACTTGTAGACTTTGTACAAGTACTTATAGGTACGCATTAAATTGACTATTTAAAAGTACCAGGGTAACATAATGACTAGAATACATTACCTGACTAATACTGTATTAGGTAACATAACACCACGCCTGTAATCCCCGAAGGGTTAAGCAGAGTTGTACCTATTAGTAAACACACATTTCGCCAGTTATGTTTAAGTCCCATGTGATAGTGGACCAGCATCAACCGGGCACAAATCTAGACTCCGAGGCTGCTACTGAAGAATTTCTGATGAAAAAACTCAAAAACACTTTAGAACTAAAAGGTATCGTTGCATATTTCTACAAGTTACTATTGAATAAGCTTAAAGTTCAACAGTTTTGAGCAAACGCTTGAAACTGTTAAATCCCTAATCAGTGTAATTACTTACTTGTGTTCAATTCAATTAAAAATTCGATAATTTCAAGCCTCTAATTCTTTGGAATTGTATTTCTTCCAAATTGATTCTGTAATTTATCTGCTGTGTAACTCGTTGGCAAACAATATATTTGGTAAATGTTTTCAATTAAAACCCTTTCTTTGTCGGGACAAATTGGTTCAAGATTAAGGAAGTTCTATTGTAAATTAAAACCACTTTGCTAACAATGGTAAACTTAGTTATTTTGGGTAAGTAAACAATATTTTGAATTGGGCTTTCGATGACGTGTAATTTAATTTTGAATAGGGTTTTTTTTTTCTTGGGACAATTTCTTTATACTGTGATTATAAAAATAATTAGAAGATTATGTAGGTAAGAGTAATAAAGAATTCCATATAAGATTTTTAAAATTATTAGAATTTTGTATTTTGTTAGGCCTTAGACAAAATGTGTATTTTGTTTCTGGAAATTTTGTGTACAACTTAAGGGCCTCCGCCCACGTCAGACTTTTTGTAGAACTGATTAAAATTATCGGATCGGACGATCATGTATTTCATAGTTTCAAAGGACCGACTTTTCGTAGGACATTGCGTTGCCTATATTAAAATTCATAATTATGTTCCATTTCTCTCCGAAAAAAAAAATCGGTCACCGATAATCGGACGTGGGCGGAGTCCCTTAACCTTAAACATCCTGTATGAAACTACAGCTTGTACAAATTAAAGTACCTAATATTTAATTCAAAATATTCGAATTCCAAATTCAAAACATCAAGCGGGTCCATTTTTCTAAAACGCAAACACAATGCGGCCAGTTCTTCAGAACAATAGACAAACGGATGAACAAAAGGTGTCAACGTGGGGTTTTTACAGCCCTCTCTATGCTATGCCCATTCTAAGCCTTTCTTTAGCAATGACTAGACAGTTCTCATTCTTAGTTGTGGGCCGTTGTTGTCGCCCTTTCTAAATAATTGTTTGGTTATCTAATGCTTTACATGTTGTTGGCATGAATTAGTTGTTATTGTTACAATGTATTTCATGTTTTGTTTGTCATTGTCCGTTTGGAGTGGATTGTTTGTTTACTTTTATGGGCACTTGAGCACGAAAGGTGTTGTGTCAAGTTTAGGGAGCTGATCGATTTACTCATCGTTCAAAAATGAATGATGTTCTTTTTTTAAATTTTAGGAAGCTGTCTTAAAAGACTTAAAAATCGAATAAAATTACGAATAAATACTGGCCTTTTTTGTTGATGTTTGACAGTATTTCAGAATACACCTCTGTCAAAGAACAGAATCGCCCTGTTGCGTACTTATGCGGTAAGCCGTATCGCGCGACTATTACTGTGTGCGTGGGGGTTCGTGAGTGTGGGAGGAGGGAGGTGCACCTGTGTTTGCGCACACACTTGTGCACTGTAATATCTAAGGCATTAAGTCCGCCTTTGTACTTTTGTTGCATAAAGTTTAATTAAATAAGTAAATAATAAATAAATATCTCCTGACTGACTGACTCTCGTGACTGAAATGCGGTCCGGAGGATATTTTTTATAAAGTGGGTAAGAGTAGGTACCTACAGTAGGTAATCTTATTGTAAGTTCAAAATAAAGGTGAAACATTTTAATAACAAGACAGCAGCTATCTACGATATTGTATAAAAATCTTTTTATCTCATAAAATATTTTTCGGAACTTTTTCTCATTTGACCTTTAACATTATCTAATGAAATCGGTTGTCTACCTACAGATTATTTTATATAATCTGTAGTTAGGGAAATAAAAAATATAGTATTAAAAATATTAATGTTTTATGTTTCATTAATTATTATAAAATTGCTTTTAGTTTAAGTAGGTAGATATTTATTTAAACGTTATTTTAAATTGCCATATAACGTGGCAAATGCTTTCAGTCTTTTGGGCACTTGTCCCATTGACAGCGATGCGGATAAGTTTTTTGATTTCCTATGGGCAACTAGATTCAATCCTTTTTTTTTGTATAATTATGACGTTGAAAAGTGCCATAAATTAGCCTAATAATAATTGATATAAATGATTTGACTTTGACTTTATGAGTTTTCTTCAGTCTCTTTTATAAATTGTACATTTCTTATAATTTATTTATTATTTTAGTAGAATAAATGTAACGATCATAGCAGGTGGCGCGTTCTGTGGTTTCTGCCAACCCCCATGGGAAAAAGACGTGAGTTTGTGTGTGTATGTATTTAAAAGTTTTGTATCCCTATACTCGTATCTACCTAATTATGGACTGTTTGTGTAATGACAAAAAAATAAACTTTATCCAATACTAGCTGCTCCCTGCGACTTCAGACATCCCTGGCCTATACTATTCGGAGATACTACAGAGATTTGCACGTTTAAACAAACAAATAAAAAACCTTTTCAGCTTTGTTATATTAGTATAATATGACGTGAGGCATAAATTACGATTTCTAAAACCTCTGAGAGAGACGCGTTGCAGACGAAAAATTTGCACTCGTGTTCTCGCAAGTGTACGAGAATCGCACGTTTTGTCGCTCCAAAAAAACCGCTCTTATGAATGGGCCCTTAGAGTGTAAATTAACACTTCACATAATACTACCCCTTTGGCCCTCTAGGGACTAAACTAGTTAGTGTTATGATCTCTAAACTGAAACCGCTGTAAACGCCTGACGCAGAGATGTTATCAAGAAGCTGTTCAAGTTTATTAAGGATTAACATGAGAGGGTCTAGATTAGTCTAGACTTAGTTCGGACTTAGGTCTGACCTAATAACGATGATAAAGATTAGATTTCATCCCTCATATTGCTCGATAGTGTAACTAGATAATTTTTATAATTTCTTTGAGAAACTGAAGGCTTAGGTATTTCATGTAATTTAAACGTTCAAAATCTAGTCACATACTCTTCAAAGTCAAAGTCAAAGCATTTATTTCATTTAGTTTAGAATTTTTTTTTGGCATTTTTGAAGTAGGAAAGCTAGTTGTTCGTTTCTAGTCAATTGAATTGGCGAATAAATGACGTCACAGTAAGCTGTGAAACGCGACTCATTCATAGATTTTGTATGGCATTAATATGCTATTGCAATACAAAATCTATGAAGGAATCGCGTTTTAACAACTCATAAAAGTATGTTTATATTGTTTGGTGGTGTCTAGAGGGATATCCCTTTTTCATTTGGCTTGAGAACAGCTGCGAAAACTAAAAATGGTCATTCAGAAATGTTTTGAAATTTATTTCTTATTCATATAAAAAGAAACGGTACTCCTCAAAGGAAACTTTAGTTAAGTGCCTACATAGATTTTTTATTCACTCAAAATAGGCTTCATAAAGACGCCATTTTTTTTTAAATACTGCGAAATAAGTATTATTAAGGCAGTTTAAATGCTAAACTGGGCAGTTATTTTTGTTCTGGCAACCCGATGAGGTCTTTTGGCGCGCGTAGAGTAATTTTTCTTTTTCTTTTTAACAGTTATTTTGAATCATAGAGCTTTAGAATTGACTAAAGAGATCCGTGCCGATGAAAAGAAAATTTCATTTTCTCAAAGAGATTATTTAAGAAGAATATTGATATTCTAAAAGACTATTAGATTTTCATAGAGAATACAAAAGGTAGGTAGGAGTACTTAATATTCAGGTGCGTCAAGTTCTGTCGATGAATGTAATTCTATATACCTATAGAATTATATTCATTGTAGAATATTACTAAGTTTTTTTAAAATGTCGGTTTTGGGTTGCGCTGTTGCGTTATAAAGCAGGTAGGTAGGTATTAGATTCCCTACTGGGTTAAGGTAGGTAGGAGCGTACATAAAAAGGAACTTAATTGTAAAAAAAATTATTAACAAAGTTTAATCAGGCTCACCCCATCAAATTAACTAACCAAACAATTCGCTCAAAAATTAATTGTTCGTTTCAGAGTTCATTACACTTGAGGACAAGAAAAATGACCCATTATTAATAGATAAATGTTCGTGAAATAAACTGGGTTGCGTATCTGAGGGCAAGGGTGACAGATAGGCCTTGCTATGAGTGAGGCAACTCTGTTGCGACAGTTTGTTGCCTCAGATAGTTCTGGATGGGCTTTTTGGGCCCTTGCACCACAAGACACTAGACGAATTTAAATTATCGTTCTATTTCTGTCGATTGTTTAAAGTTGAATGAGACAGAACGATGATTTGAATATGTTTGGTGCTAAATGTATTTGATGACATTTAGTGTAAGTAGGTCTAAGTGCTTTTTTTGTTATTGATTCTTACGTAATTTTTGTTTCTTTATGTATTTTTGCATACGTGGGATCGATGGCAATTTTTTACATATTTTTTATGTTGCAAATTTGTGTACACTTGAATATTTATTTTGACCGGACTATAGATTTTGAACGTAAATTAGCCGTAAGATTTTGAAACAGTGAGTGGCTGTATGAATTTTCGCATTTTTATGCGTGTGTGAAACTGATATTGGTAGTCGCTTATAAAATTAATAAAACAGATAATCATAGTAGGTAATACTTATACTTTTATTTCGTAAAGCGTCTTTATATGTAGGTACACCCGTTGCAGATGAAACTTTGGATTTGAGCATACATTGAGGGCATAGATAAAGGCTAACCGCTAAAGGAAAATATCCCTAAATACAGCCAGGCTAAAATATTGTCATCACACAAAAAGTCTGTAGTAATCAATTCTCGTTCCCTCTCTATACATCATAACAAAAAGCTTATGGAACTTCGCAAAGGCTGCACGATGACTACGGGCTGATAATATTTTATTTATTACGTACAAAATATTCAATATTCCGCTAAAAAAGATGTAAAAATATTAAGATTAACATCGTTCCAATACATTTTCGTTACTTATTTAACCGTGTATTGTGCCATAGAATATTAAAATCGGGTAGAAGAGGATTTTGTGTAGTTTATAGTGTGGCCATTAGTGTTGTGCACTCCCTGAGGTATGCGCGCGGCGAGACGGGGGGGAGAATCGGCTGCTGCGCTCTGTCAGTGCGCCGTCAACGCTTGTGGCTCTTCGCCTCCCACCTCGCCGCGCATACCTCAGGGAGTGCACAGCACTAATGGCCACACTATAGTACGATGACATCGAAATGATGACCTATGTAGGTGCTTATTACAACGACCCAAGAGTCCGAGGTTTATCTTTTAAGGAAGTCAATATACACATGCACTTACCACACATTACTTTGTACTTTTATTGCATAAAGTTTAAATAAATAAATCTTAATATACAGGGTCATTGAAAATTTACCCGAAACCTGAAAACGGGAATTGAATCTTGACTCATACTTAGTTAATATAAGTCTCTAAATCCTCTAATCCGCCTTGAGGCGTGGTAATCAATACTCGTGCTTTCTTACTATGAGAAGAGGCATTGGCCCTGCAATGGGACAATAATAGGTCGGTTTTTTTTTTTTACGATACTTCCCTGGCCCCAGTATAATCTCCCCATAGCCGTTACAATACCCTCGAATTGGAGTTTCACCTCTATACATTTTTAAATCTATGGCGGCGCCTAAAGAACTCGCTGAAAATATTTGAACGACAAAATTGCCTCGTTACTTTTTCATGTGCCTAAACATTGCTGATGAGAACTGTAATTGAGTTTGTATTTCGTTCACTGGTTCCTGAAATACATTTTTTATGTGAAAAAGTGTTTGATGTTGCCTTATGTGTGTGCTAGTCATTATGGCGTTTTTTTGTACCTTACTGTACCTTCGTCATATTAAGCTTATGGAAGATATACCTACTTTTAATATAACGTAAACGTTGGGGGGAGATATTGAAGCCTCCTGATTAGTTTATCGAGCCATCGGAGAGACTTCTAAGTACCTGGGCACGCGTTGCCGTGGCCGACTTGGAAAACTATAAACAGATTCCGCGACCAAGTCGGTCGCAGCTAAGAGATTCTTCAAAGGTGGCGTTTCGTAGATGGCACCGATCTTCAGTGCCACCATAGCCCAACTTTTATCTTGCGCCGCATGCCCAGTCATCTGCACACTTGAGGAAGTAATGACAGCGTCAGAGGATGGTGTTATCGTAACTAAATACTGGGCCAAACAAAAAAAATGTATCTAGTATGTATCTAGTTTTTTTTTTTTTTGAGGTGGTAAAAATCATCAAATGAGTTCTTCCCTCCTGGGTGGGGCGGAAGGGACTGTCAGACTTTTACTGACTAAAAAACCACCCTGTTCCTTCTGTTGCCCTTTACGTTCCGGGGCCACGGTATCCTGTTAAGACGTCCCGCAACCCCGGATGTATCTAGTATGTTCTATTTTTTATAACAACTTGTAATTAATTTTTTTATAACTACCTACTATGTAATTACCCATATTAGCAAATAAATGATTTTGAATTTGAACTTAATTAGCCATCGATACGCTAAGAAGAAGATTATAACGCGTTAAGTTACGTCTGTGGTTACTGCTCCGTTTCCGTGGATTATAGCGTGATGTTATTTACCTCCTCCTCCTCGATAAACGGGCTACCTATTTAAGGTACACTTTTTTATTCTCATCAAATTCAAGGAGGTAACAATAATAGTCATTCTCAACACGAATCTATAATAAAAAATAGGGCATTTCTCTTTTGAATTTAGAATTTCCGTTTTCTGGGTTTAGGCAGGTGGGGTGATAAACCTGCACGCACAGTTATATAGTTGCGCGGCACTGCAGCCTACCGCATACGCAACGGGGCGATTCTGTTTTTCGAATGAGGTGTACATTCTAAAAAAATACAGCCAAACGTAAACAACTAAAAATATTAGTAGTGTAGTTCAAGCCTAACTTTGAGCAATAAGCAACCTAATCCTTTATCTTAGAGCAAAACGTCAGCTTAGATTTCACAAGAAACCACAAGATCAGTATAAAGGTGCGGTTTTCTTTTGAGGATCTCTTTAAAGGTATCTTATATTAATGGAAGGTTGTACTTATTTATGCCGTGATGGCCAAGTAGTTATGGACCCCATCTCTTATGTACAACGTTGTGGGTTCGCAACCAGACACGGGCAAGTGCCAATATAACATTTCCTAATCCATGTGTTTTTTCTAAGTTTATCTTGGACATTACTGATATCGGTGAAGGAAAAATATTGTGAGGACCTGGACTTATCTATACTAATATTATAAAGAGGAAAACTTTGTATTTTTGTTTGTTTTTTTGTTTGTAATGGATAAACTCAAAAACTACAGGACCGATTTTAAAAATTCTTTCACCATTAGAAAGCTACATTATCTGCGAGTGACATAGGCTATATTTTATTTTAGAAAAAATAGGGGTCCGTAAGATATTTGGGTTTTTCGGACCCAAGGTGTAAACTCGCTAAAACTCGAGAACGGCTGGGCCGATTTAGCTGATTTTAGTTTTGAAATGTTCGTGGAGGTCTAGGGAAGGTTTGAAGGTGAGAAAATATGGGGTAGGGGTAGGTGTAGGGTAGGGGTAGGGTAGGGGTAGTGTAGGGGTAGGGTAGGGGTAGGGTAGGGGTAGGGTAGGGGTAGGGTAGGGGTAGGGGTAGGGTAGGGGTAGGGTAGGGGTAGGGTAGGGGTAGGGTAGGGGTAGGGTAGGGGTAGGGTAGGTGTAGGGTAGGGGTAGGGTAGGGGTAGGGTAGGGGTAGGGTAGGGGTAGGGTAGGGGTAGGGTAGGGGTAGGGTAGGGGTAGGGTAGGGGTAGGGTAGGGGTAGGGTAGGGGTAGGGTAGGGGTAGGGTAGGGGTAGGGGTAGGGTAGGGGTAGGGTAGGGGTAGGGTAGGGGTAGGGTAGGGGTAGGGTAGGGGTAGGGTAGGGGTAGGGTAGGGGTAGGGTAGGGGTAGGGTAGGGGTAGGGTAGGGGTAGGGTAGGGGTAGGGTAGGGGTAGGGTAGGGGTAGGGTAGGGGTAGGGTAGGGGTAGGGTAGGGGTAGGGTAGGGGTAGTGTAGGGGTAGGGTAGGGGTAGGGTAGTGGGAGGGTAGGGTCGGGGTAGGGTTAGGGTAGGGTTAGTGTAGGGGTAGGGTAGGGTAGGGGGTAGGGTAAGGCAGGGTTAGGGTAGGAGTATTGGTAGGGTAGGGGGTAGGGTAAGGCAGGGTTAGGGTAGGAGTATTGGTAGTGTAGGATACCACGCGAACGAAGTCGCGGCGGGTCAGCTAGTAATAAAATATAAGTCTGAAATTGCCAATCCGTCCGGGTCCTGAGCATGCGTGGTGATCAATGCTCGTGCCTTTTCTGTACAAGAATAGGCCTTTGCGCAGCAATAGGACAGTAATAGACAGGTAATTATTAATAACTCCAATGCCGGAGCAGTCTGGCATTGGAGTTATAAGGGAAGGGGGTATAAGATGGGGACGCTAAGGTCAAACAGTAAAAATACGGATAATTTAAAGTAACATACTTAATTATTATTTAGTATAACATACATTATCGTTGTAAGTTTTATTTGGCACAAGTTTTGGAATGTTTGAGAATCATATAAATTTAAAAAAAATATAATAAGAAAAATAGGAAATACACCGTCTTACCCCATATATGAGGCAAGACAAGGACGTCAAATAGGGGCAAGACGGGTTGAAGAAGAATCAACGTCGTCTTGTTTCCTAGACTCAGAGGGAGTATTAATTTGCTTTTTCTATTTACTCCTCCTCACAGACATAGCAAATCAATACATCTTCTGGGTCGTCATCATCCACACCAGCACATGCAGTGTGTGCCCACTGGCCACACCGCTGACAGCCCACCCAATTTTCGGATGACTTTAAATAAGTGTTGTTCAGATCGTGACAATACAATACAAATAGTGTCCTCTTGCGTCTTCTTCCCTTTGCCCTTGCCCTTTTCATTAATTTTTTTTCCCGCGTTTTTATTGGTTTGTGGTTTGGCAGGTCTTTACTGTCGTCAGGTAATTATTGCCATTACAGTTACCTGAAAAGATGCAGAAACAAAAATGCTATTACACACCAAGCATTAAAAAGCATAAGCCTTTACAAAGTTTCATGAGGCAAGACGGGGCGGTACCCCGTCATGCCTCAAATATTTTGCCCCGTCTTGCCCCGTAAACCAAATTTGCAAAAAAAAATAAATAAAAAAAATGCGTCAACATTCAAGGACCATGCTATAAATCACACGATGCTCAGTAGAACCTTAAATGTGTACACAAAATACCAATAAACAGACACTATTACTTACAATTTTATGGCAGTAACTTCAAACTCGAAATATTATAAGACGACAACACGAAAACACGTTTCGACCTGCAGCTCCGATACGCGTGCACTCTCACTCATTTACGATACCGCACTAATGGCCGCTTGCAAATGGCATCCTGTTGGCGCATGCACTACGTTAGTGTTGTGTTTAGTTTGCCGTAAGTGTGTGTGTCCCATCATACCCCGCGTCCCCATCTTATACACTGTTCCCCTACGTTGAAAGACCCCTTAAAAACATCATAGCAATACACATTACAAACAAAATCACTAATTAAAATAAATACACTTACCCGTTTTTACCGAGAACAGCAATATTCCATAATAAATATTAAGCCGAGCACACACACTCCCACGGAAACTAAAGCAATTACGTTAACTGCTCTTATTGACGGGTTTTTTCTCAACCCTTTTGAGGTTCATTCGAGTACCGTAAGTCGACCTTTTACGGTATTGGTATTTTGTGTTCCGGGGTTTATAATTGTTTATGTAATGTGTTGTTTCTTTTGGCGTTGGTCGTTTGATAAATTGACCGGTTTTTGAGAATATCGTCATGTGATTGGATTTTATGGCAGATTAAAGTTTAATATTATGAAACACGGTTAAATTGGCACAGAATATAGAGAGTATTTATAACTCTTTTTGATGTTTTAGTCAGTGATCAGATTCATCTACATTAATTAAAATAGCATTAGACGAATGTTGAAATACAAAGCAATGTAAACTATTTGCTAGTTACTTAAAAAAAACAATAAAATGCAATAATTTCAACAAAATAACCTAATAACTGCTGTTATTTGGTCGCTTTTGGTCTAATGCCAAAATAAAAAGGGCACTAAAATCATAAAAAGCTGTATTTTTGTAAATACTTTATTACAGACTTGCGATTGCCATATTATCACACTAATACCGAGATCCAATACCGTTATTTTCGGGCTAAAGCTTTATGGCGGCTCACCTCTACTGAACCCTTGTAAATCACTGTTTATATTTATCATAAAAGCCGGCCCAGTGCAAGTCTGAATCGCACATCAGGCGTTCCGTACAAACCTTCTTTAATTTTTAACTTTATTTTATTTTTATTGTAGACACACTTTGAAAATTTGACCCTTCTACCTATTACGGTTTATGAGATAAAGCTGACAGACAGATGCACGGACAGACTGATGGACAGATGGACGGACAGACGGACGGATAGACGGACGGACAAACAGACAGACGGAGAGCGGAGGCTTAGTAATAGAACCCAATTACTAAGCCTCCACTATCCGTTGGCACCATTCGACTAGAGAACCCTATAAATCGAATGAAAACCTCTTATTACCTATCTCTAAATTTTAATGAGATAAAAATACAGAACCATTCAATAAAAGCTTGACCGTTTCTTTTATATACTCATACGTCATATACTTAAGCCTCTTAAAATGAGGTTCACAGCTGTATTTGTGTTAGGATTACCGAAATATATAGGTGGACCCCCACTTAAAGAAACCCGGTATGAAAGAAAAAGTTCGGGATATTTTTTCTTTCCCGGTTTAAGTTGCCGTCAATATGTTATGAAAGGTTAGGGTTAGGAATAAAATAGTAAGGGTTTACTGGCGGAACGGATAGAAGGTTGTTTTGTATGTTTATTTGCTCTACTGAATCATGTAGGTAATAAGTACCTTTGCGAAAAATGTCTTGGGAACTTTCGTTCGTTTTGCTTAAAGAAAAAAGGCTAAAATAAGGCACCACAGATTCTGCTTGTATCCTTAGAAATATTAGTTTTTTATTGTATCCGATCAGACGTTGAAAGCTGAACGCATCTCCATATACCTAAATCTGGTGTTTTCCATGGACACAAGCTGAATTGAATTGACAACGTGTAGTTATTGTCTTCAATAAATACAACAAAGGAAAACCAGGAAATCTGAAGTTACAAATTCAATGAGTCAAGATAAAGCTCTTTAACTAACAGACAGACAGTTTTCCTTTCATTTAATTTATCATGTTTGTTAGAGAGATTTCATCCTTATAATTGACCCTAACGATCGATGCAATAAAAGTACAGGGTATAATTTTTTCAGATTTTAGCCGGTTCGATTCCCGGGTGTGGGAGAAGAGAATTTTCGAAAATCTTTGAATTCAGTTTGCTTTCTATTCAAAAATAAAGGAATGTTTCCTTTGAGTAAAATCTATCTGCAGTATTAAGAGTACTTTCCCTCCAGGTGGCATTACAAAATTCCACCCTGTATGTATATATTCTGCATATTATGCGTAGGATGTTTAATTAAAATCGGTACATTCATTAAAAAAAAATAAGGACCTGAAAGTTTGTACAAAATGCCGTTTGGCGTAAACGCTCATAAATATGCCTTTTAACTCGATATAATTATTAATAGTACGATATTCCAAAAACTCACAATACAACAAAAGGTCTGAAATCTCTCTTGTTTCAACTGTCACCGACCACGAAACATGGCTGTTTATTGAATTCCAAAGGCATAATGCACCGATTCAATCGAATATTCGATGTGTAATCTCGATAATCGGATGCAGCATCGTTATATCGGAATGATAGTTGGTTTTAGTGTGATTTGAGCATAGTGCTTCGTTATTGAGAGCATAATTTAGGCAGCATTTTCATCGAATATGTAGCACGGAATTTAGTTTATAGTTTAGATTGTTTGACTAGGTACAGTCAGCGGTCATAAGACAAGTGCAGTAGCATGCTAAGGTTTGAATTACTGTGAATACGCGGTACAGGCCGTACCTAAATCTGTGTGTAAAGTAATTATGTATTAACACAGTACCTACAAACACCTCAGAATTCGCACACGGCGTCGAAAGGTCGCAAGTTAAAAAGTGTCAATCTATTGCTTTATGAGATTGCTACTTCACTTATGACCGCTACTGTACGTTTTGTCTGATGATAGGTACTTGATAATCTTTATAGTTTAGAGTTTCACAGTAGCGTTTTATATAAAAATATCTCGCATCGTTCACTTTGTAATCCTTTGTAGAGAAAATATTTCTACTACAGACTGTTGAGATCAACACTACGTCATAGGAGTAACATCATACTTGTTAAATAACTATAGCTTCTGCCCGCGACTTCGCTCGCATGTTTCTTTTCACTCGCGTTATGTTACGTGATTTCGTCTGCGTAAATGTCGGTTATGGCGGACGCAGACGAAGTCGGTAAATAAAAAGTAGCCTATGTCCTCCTATGGGGTTCAAACTTACCCGGTACCAAATTTCATCAAAATCGGTTAACTGGTTTAGTCGTGAAAACCTAACAGATAGATAGACAGAGATACTTTCGTATTTATAATATTAGTATGGATACTATTTCTCATGAAACTGGCTATCAAAGAGACAAGGTATCATTTTTAGATATAGTCATAGATTGATGAAGCTGTGTTCTTTCTCGACCTAGTGTCTTTATCTTAGTAATAACAATTGGATGACAAAGGTCAGACAAAACCGTATAAGAGCAAGTTAAAAAATGTGATTCATTTTTTTTATTTATCTTTTTGTGACTTGTTTTATGTTATGTTAACTCACACTAGTTTTAGAAACACACTTCATTGTTATTTAACGGTGATATTCTGTAAAAGTTTACTGGTCTTTCTAAGTTTATTTTGGACATCATTGACATCGGTAAAGAAAAACATTGTGAGAAAATCTGGACATAAATAACTATATATAAGTTTATGCCCGGTTGATGACAATAGGCTCGCCCCCTATTTAATTATATACATGGGACACAAACATAACTGTCGAAATGTGGGTGTACTAATGGGTACACCTCTGCCTAACCCTTCGGGGATCACAGGCGTGATGTTGCTGTATAACTATAAGTATAGCTATAAACTGCCCGCGTAAAAAATATATTTTCGAAAAGCAAGTTGAGCTATTATCACAAGGGAACACTTTGGTTGACTGGTAGAAAATGCCTAAGGCATTAAATCCGTGTTTGTACTTGTTGTGCATAAAGGTTAAATAAATAAATACCGAGATAAACAGTATCCTATGTGTTAATCCAGGAAATGGGTTATAGATGTGTCAATTTTCATCATCACTAATAACAGTTTTTTTATTAGTGATCGATGATTTTCATCTATATCTGTTCAACGGTTTACGCGTGAATTCAAAGTAAAAGTGAACTAGCTTCTTCTGGGTCAACTCACTCCATCGTAGATTTTGAATCTCTGTCACTTAGACAAGAGTCAAAAGCAAACCTATCTTAAATAAAAAAACAGGAAAAAGATACTCCCGTCAAACGACTGGCAATGTTCAGAAGACATCTAAGCTTATCAACACTTCCTAGAATGATACAAACTTGCATATCAACAGACGTGGAAGGAATCCGTTGTACTTACTAGGAATTGTGAGTCAGATAGTTGACTGATTCTAATATAGGCACTTTTGAATGAACAGTTTATAATGTAACCTAGCTTTTGCCCGCGACTTTGTTTGTGTAGACTTTAGAATGAAGCCAAAGCCAAACACTCCGACTTTAGAATGAAACAAGAATATATTCTAACCTTGGTCGCATTAGTGAGTAACAAATATGGTATACGACCACGGCAGGAGTATTTTCTTAGGCCCTTTTCACATGCATACGGTCACGGCACGGTTGCCGTCCGATATGAAAGGTCTCATTGTAGCTCGCACATTTAATTTCTACTTTATGCGGCATGGCGACCGTGCTGTGACCGTTTGCAAAGGGATTTATTTTATTCTTTGCCCTCCCCCCCTCCAAAGAATTAGGGGTTAATTTTGATTTCGTCGGTTTCGAATTTAAGTTGAGCAAATTGCTCGTTGGTGAAGCGGACACCTTTCTTGTCGAATAGCTTCTGTGCTTCGAACTCTTTGCGACATACGACAAAAGTATCCCAATTGGTACTTATAACAAAGTTGAAAGTTCATCAAACTACAAAATATAATAACAAAAACAATAGAATATGTATCAGTGATTGAGTGTCAATGTACAACCTTTCACATGCTGATACTGAGTCGAGCGATATCTTGACATTTATATGTACGCAGACTAGAATAGCGGGCGGGTTTGATCGACTTCTATAATTGTACAGAGGACCTTATATAAATGTAGAGAGGCAAGAGTGTGGTGACGTAAAATTATTCCATTCAAGTCCATTTTTAAATTGGAAATACGAGAATCTCAATAGCATAAGTTACAGAATGTAATTATAAAATTGAGTTAGTAATAAGTAAGGATAAGAATTTAGAAATGTAAACTATCGCAATAGGTTTCTCTGTAATGATAGTTCTAAGCCAAAATAAACATCACGCCTGTAATCCCCGAAGGGTTAGGCAGAGGTGTACCTATTAGTACACCCACATTATCGACAGTTATGTTTTTAGTCCTATGTAATAGGAGCGAGCCTATTGCCAAAAACCGGGCACAAATCAAGACTCCGAGGCTGCGACTCAGAAATCTCTGATAGAAAAACCCAATAACACTTTGCCCGACCTGGGAATCGAACCCAAGACCTCATCCTCGGCAGTCACGCTTAAAAAAGTAATAACGCATTAATGGGTCACACTATCATCCACAGATGAAAAATATCACGAAAATTACTTTCGATAAAATTATTAAAATTGCTCACATGACAAAACGATGCAGCTGCAAAATATTGAAATTGTAATTAACGCTACCGTTTCGATTTTTAAAATATTGTAACGTCAATTTATGTAAATTCAATGTGCAAAATATAACTGCATATTCATTTGGCGTTCGAATTACACTGTTCATTTCACAGATATTTTAATTATTTAAAACATCGTAGCTATATGAGATTTATTGGATTGAATATTTTATTTCATTATTATTATTCAGTTACTTATATCATCTACGTAGTGCATAATAAGTACTTGAATTAACCAATAATTTTAAGACACATCTACAAAATCTTTTTATTTTAGCCCTGAAAATTAACCCGTTACACGCGACATTCGAAAGATTTACAGCAAAATAAGATTTTTAATTGCTTTTATATTAAATAGTTAATCAATTGAGTGAGTAACTAAGTGATGTCACAGTTTAATCTTGCTATAAAAAAATAAATGGGGAATTGTGTTTTGTCAGCTCATAAAAAGTATGTCAATTGATAAATAATTTGTATCAAATAGAGGCACGGAGGAGTCTCGGTATGTATACATTGGCCACCCATCCACGGACCAACCCTAACTAAGATACCAATCTAATGTAACACTTATCATAAAATTAATCCACAAAGCAATACAACTTCAAACATTTTTATACATATATAACAGTTATCAAAATTTCCAACGAATTAAGACACAACTCGAGTCGCGACATTTTACATCACTGGTTTTATTAGGGTCCGTCTCCATTAGCGGGCCCTCTGTGCCCAGTTAATGGCAACACCTTTATGAGCCATTTGGCTCAAAGTCTACTGTTTTATAGTCACAGCTATCCAGTGAGTCACTTACGTATGTAAGGCAATTAAAGAGAAGGAGAATTTATGAATGTTAAGGTAATTTGTGAATAGCTTTGGAGGCTACATAATTGTCTATTTGTCCTTACTTCCTCTTAGGTTTGATTGCCAGGTTGGACTAAATGTGTTCTTGGGTTTTTCCATTAGGAATTTTTCAGTAGCAGACTGGAGTTTGTTTGGTGGTGAAAGCTCGGAAAGCCGTTGGTACACAGTATAGTATTTGGTACTTATTTCCGTTCTGCTTAGGTTTCAGGTACATCTAGTCAATTTATCTATCTATGTATCTATATGCTATAAGCGCACAACTCGCGAACGGCTGGACCGATTTTGCTGATTTATTTTTTGTTGTGTTCGCAATTTGCCAGACAAGGTTTATTTGAATGATTTTTATTTGGGAAATCCACCAGAAAAGTTGGAGTTTGGTTTGCTATTCACAAATAAAATTAACTAATTTATACACAGCAGGTCTAAGAAGCCCGAAAGTCTGACAACCAGTTTTACCAAGGGGTATCGTATTACCCAGTTACTGGGTTATGGAGGTCAGATAGGCACTCGCTCCATGTAATATACTGTTATTTAGCTACATCCAATTAGACTGGAAGCCGACCCCAACATATTTGGGAAAAGGATAGGCAGATGATGATGATACCCAGCAGGTTTAAAGCCTATTTAGCACAACAAAAATGTCACATTGACAACGTTGCTTACTTTGAGTCGACACAGCAAAATAAAGTAAAAAAATATGTTCACTACATTGTTTGTACGGTGGCTGAAAAATATATTTTAAAAGTATTATCGTTCGTACTCGTCAGGTATTTTTTTAATTTTTTTGTTCAGGGGAAATATTCGGGAAAAAAATATTTCGTTTAATACTGGGGCTCGGCTAACTGTCAGTCGCGCTCATACCTACATGGATTTAGTAGGTAGATCAGCAATATGACTTACTACTTGTTTTATTGCCACTTTTGCTGGCTACAAACGCGCGTAATTTTCCGGAATGAAAGTACCTTATTTCCTTTCTCAAGGTACCTACCAAGTGGTAAAAAAATATTCTTTTTGTCAAAAAATAATAGCGGCTTTTTTACATTACCTAGACTAGATGGAAATTTTGTAGTAATAATATGAGCCTATTTTGTCCAACTTTAGGGCAAAGGCTTCTTCCCATGCAGAGAAGGCACGAGTATTAATCACCACTCTTGCTCTAAGCGGATGGCGATTTCAGCCTTATGTTAATTTAAGTTTCCTCAAGATTTTTTCCTTTCATTGATAGATATAAAATTATGTCTAAGATAGAATGTGCACATGAATTGAAAATATCACATTGGTTCTTGTTCGACATCATGAGAGGCGGGCGTATTAACTATCAGACCATCAAGACAAATAAGTGGGTAAGGGCGTATCCACCAAAACACAACTTTTCAGGAGAGCCAAAAAACAAAACAACAAAACTATAAAAAAGTAAAATTATTAAGATAAAGAATATCATAGAATAATTTTTAAAGTAAACATATATTGTTCATTGATGGCGTTAAGCGACCAAAAAATTGTGGCTGTTTCCACCATTTTTTTTTGCGAATATTGAAATATTAAATATACCAATCGAAAGAGGACGAAAAACAGAGTATGACTGCATTAAACATTCATTTTGGCCAAAATGCCCTATGAGCCTAAAGGATTCGATATCACAAAACATTATAACTGCACTTACGCCGTTTTGCTTCACCGCATCCGGTCCCAACCTCTTCGACATAATTGAATACATAATACAATTCATAAATAACTTTGTTCTAACTTCGTTAACAACCCTTTGTGAACCACCTTGGACGATTTACATACAAATCGCATGCACATACGCTCTAATTACTTTTAAAAGTTATAATTAATGAATTATGCGTCGGTTTTCGGGATTTTGGCGTATTAATTTGTTTTAGAATTATGTGAGAATGTTCTGTAGTATTTGGGTAGTTTAGTTTATTGTTGTAAAACGGATTGTCCCTTGCCCCCATATAAATTTGATTAAATAAAATGATGTGTTTTCATTATTTTCCTTGGCCGTAAGCGCGGTTTTGATACTTGTAGCGTAAGTCTTTATGTAACTGCGATTAGGTTGAAAACTTACTTGATACTTTGTCCAGTTAAAGCTTGGTGCTTCTTGGAACCTCAGACTGCTAATCATTTTTATTTATTTTTAGTGTTCCGTACCCAAAGGGTTCAGACGGACTTCTATTGCCCTCTTTCTTGCTCGTTCTTCTCCATAGAGGCCTACCTCCGTTTTGGAACGAGCAACTAGCTTCATTTTTCGGACTAACTGACCGACTCCTTGACAATTCAAAAGTGCCTGTAAATGGTCTAATTGAAATAAATGTTTTGACTTTGACTTTGACTCACTCATCCATCCATACGTCTGTCACAGGGGTGTATCTATTAAACCGTAATAGGTAGACATTTGTTTTCACGGAGTGTGTAGTACTATGCCCGCTACAAATCATAAAAGTTAAGCAGGTTTCCCATACAAGAAACGTTTTTTTTTTTTCTATGTAGTATTTCAAATTGTAAGGTGGTATAGAACCATTTGAGTGCGAGTCCGGAGATTTTTTTGCCATTTGTCGATGTGATTATTTCACCATTTTTATTTAGTAAAAATAACTTTAGATTGTACGAGTATAATATACATTTCAAACTGTCATTGTTTACACCGGCAAAATTATTTTGGACGCAATCGTTCGTAAATGAATACACAGCGTTTTGTGGTTTCGCTCGTGCGGCTTGTAATATTAAAATGTGGTGTTGTAAGTACCTGAGTTTACAGCTATTTTTAAATCATCTATGGTACAGTCGGAAAAAAGCTCACTGCTTAGTTTGAATACGAAAATAAAACAATTACCTATGATCGATCTTTTCTGACTGATATTAATAATGCTATACATTTATACAAGCTTATTTTTCATTTATCGAAAAATCTACTATCGGACCAACCCTAGAAAATCAGTTGGGTTTGGATACTTACATCGCTCGCACAGTTTGCCAAATGTATGGATGTGTTGCCTTCTTTGCGATTTCAGGGTTGGTACCTTAGTAAAAGTTGTTAAAAATGATAGGGATCACTTTTCAGTAACTAATCTTTTCTCGTAATACATACTTTTACTAACTTTAGCTGAAGAGTTTGTTTCTTTGTACGTGCTCATCTCAAGAACTACTGGTCCGATTAAAAAAGTCCTTTTGCTTTTTATAACATCACGCTGTAGTGATGATAGCGGAGCAGTAAGCAAAGATGTAATTTAAAGCAATTAAAACCGCGGAGTAAAGCTATGTATGCATATGCTACAACTTTGTTAATAACCCTGAAATACGTACAGTAGCGGTCATAAGTGCAGTAGCATGCTAAGGTTTGAATTGCTGTGAACACGGGGTACAGGCCATACCTTCATCTGTGTGTATAAGTGATGTATTCAAAGTTAAAGTCAAAATCAAATCATTTATTTAATTAGGCTTTTATGGTAAGTACTTTTAAACGTAACAACATACTACCTCTAAATTCGCACACGACGTCGAAAGGTCGTAAGTTTAACCAAAGTGTCAATTGATTTGCTTTGTAGATTGCTACTCCACTTATGACCGCTACTGTACATATTTATATATTATATATATGTACGAGTATATAGTTATAGAGATGCACGATGATACTCTAATGTGCGCCCCCTGAGATTTGCGGTCAGACTAGAAACACAATCTTCATAACGTATGGCAAACTGGGGACCAGCAATTTATACTAGCCATTATATATGGGGGAAATAACTTGTATACCTACCGTACATATTATTATTTTCGGGGAAATATGCAAATGTAGGTATAATCTAAACCTTTATATTTATAATATTATAAGGCTAAAGTGTTTTTAGCGAGCTTTTGAGGAATAGTATAGGCTGTATCTCATCACGGTACGAGTCGCGGGGGAGGCGGGGAGCGGTAACCAAAGATGTAACATATTGCAGGTGAAAAAAACCATTCAGATGAAGTCGCGGGCAGAAGCTAGTACCTATACTTATACATATAATAAAACATAACTGAAGAATTTGTTCTTTAGTTTGAACGCGAAAATCTCCCAAATTACTGATCTGTTTCTGGAAATCCTGTCCCTAATAGTTAGTCTACGTTATTCCTGAGTGCTATGGGCTATAAAATTATTTTTTATATAAATTAGGCATCCGTAAGAAAGTTCACGCGGGCGTTGTTGTTTTCATCACCACCTTTGTTTTCGAAGACTTCCATTTTTTACACTTACTCTCTCCATATCTATTTATCATTTCCAAAAAAAAGAAATGAATTCACACAGCCAGCACAGCTTCTATTATTCCAAAATCAAACAAGCTTTGATTCTCATTTGACATCTAAAATTAATTCCAATACTCATTTGACGTAATCATTGTCTATGACCACCCAATTCCCGCCATTAATACCTGTCACTTATTAAGAGTTGGATCGACTAGTTCGGAATTCGAATAGTTAGCGATTAAATTAATCGAGTCGGTCGACTCGATTGAAACGATTCATATCGCCGCATTGAAATTCGTGTTCGGTGGCGTAGAACTTTGGAAGGGGATAGATTGCTGCCGTTTTGTTAATTCACCTGTATTGAGTTCCTTGTGAAAACTGAAGGCAATTAATGGGAATATACGTAGATGTAGTTCTGAAATACCGTCTTTTATAGTGGCAATAAGGTTCATAATTAACTGGTGTAAAAGGATACATTCCGAATACATAACCTCTTCCTTTTACAAAGCTTTTATTTGACTTGCACTGTCCGTATGTAAATTATCCTTTCAAAGCAAACCATTTTCGACCATTTGTTGGTATCCGATTGAGCTGAAATTTTGCATACACCTTTAGTTCTGGTGACAATATAATGAGCAATATTCAGTATTGTAATAATTTCAATATGGCCGCCATTCCAAGATGGCGGATTACATATTTTATCTCAATCCCCTTGATATGGGTATCAAATGAAAGGGCTTGAAGAGTAGAAAATGATAAAGTTAGTAACTTCACAGTAAAAAAGCTTGTTTTAATAACGTTTTTTTTAGATTTTTTTTGAGTCAAGCAGTTCCCCATGTGGTCTAAGTTGAAAATGAAATTTATTATTTCATCTTATTACCTAAGCCATAAGTTACATTTTGTTCCTCTCATTGCGATCATTTTTTGTTCTGGTCCATACCTGGGAATATTCTGATTGCGTAGGTACTTACGCAATCACGCCAGAAGGACTGAACGGATCTGGAAATGTACGGTAGCTGTTGTCTCCACAGATGTATACCTGCGTTTCGGAACGAGCAACTAGCTTCAACTTTCTGACTAACTGACCGGCTCCTTGATAATTCAAAAGGGCCTGTAATTGGTCTAATTGAAATAAATGTTTTGATTTTGATGTATGATGAACTCCTTGCCACCTAATACCTTCATCAGATCAAATGGTGTGAGACAAACAAGTTGATAACATGTTCAAGTTAATCATTGCTTAATGAAGTGTAATGAGTTGGCACATCAAGTTGTTATAACCTAAAGTTGTAACAGTACAACTTTAAGCCGAGATTTAAACACGCGTCGATGGACAAGGCGGTTTAAGTTATAACCAATTAGCGATAACACTAACGGTAATTTGTTAAATGGCTCACTGATTATCAATGTGCTTTTTAAAAGTAAGTCTTGGGTACTAAGATTTTTTATAATAATAACTAGCTTTTGCCAGCGACTTCGTCCGCGTATATGACGGTTATCGCGGACGCAGACGAAGTCGAAGTCGAATAAAAAGTAGCCTATGTCCTTTATTGGGGTTCACACTTACCCTGTACCAAATTTCACACAAATCGGTTCAATAGTTTAGGCGTGAAGAAAAGACAGACAGACAGACAAAAAGACAGACAGGCAGAAAGACAGACAGACAGACAGAGTTACTTTCGCATTTATAATATTAGTTAGGACATAGTGTTTATTTTGTAGGTAGGGTCAAAGTTTTTTTCATTATTCTAGTTTGAAGCTCTGGTCAGCATTATTAAAACACTAGCTTCCGATTTCGTCTGCGTAGACTTTAGAATGAAGCCAAAGCCAAAACCGGGCACAAAACCAGACTCCGAAGATGCTGCTAAGAAATTCCTAATGAAAAAACCCAATAAGACTTTGCCCGACCTGGGAATCGAACCCAAGACCGCTTAGCAAACGCGTTTTGCGACCACTAGACCAACGAGGCAGTCAAAGAATACACATAAGAGAATAACACCTATGTGAACTTGTATTTTCATAATCCGCTCTCCTCTTCTCGCTCACACATGACCCAACAGGAACCTCCCCGTTGTTATGATTAATAATTCAGGAGGGACGTAACATACCTATCTTAATCTCACATAATGAAATAAACTTCCACCGTTCAAGTTATCAAGTTATTTGTTATCGTTGTATTACATGCTCAGTTCAAACTTAACCGCGGTTTCTGAACACTAAGTATTTTCATTATTAAGTTGGCTGTTAAGTTACGTTCCGGAATTTAATTAAACATTTTTGGAACTTTTTTTTTGAGGGCTGATTTTGTGGTCTTATAAGTAGGTTGGTAAGGAATTAATGAATAACGAGTTCCTTTATACGTAGGTACAGTAGCGGTCATAAGTGGAGTAGCAATCTCACAAAGCATAGATTGTCATTTTTATCTTACGACCTTTCAACGCCGTGTGCGAATTCTGAGGTGTTCGTAGGTACTGTGTTAATACATAATCTCTTATACACACAGATTTCAAACCTTAGCATGCTACTGCACTTATGACCGCTTACTGTACATGTATGAACTTATACATAATTATGTATAGAATGGGTATATAGGATATATTGGCTGTACTGACCTAATATAAATCATCCTTTTTTATAAATCATGCTTTTCTTTTTTAGCAAGTAGCAAACACATTCAGAGACATAAATCTTTCTGTGTTGTGTATTTCCAGTTAAGTTCTAGATAAAGGCTTTCGAATTATGGACACAGGCTAAAAATATCAGACTGAACACGAATTGTTATCTTTTTTCTTCATAAAATTGACATGTCGAGCCTGCCGTGCGACATAGGTACGACGACGACGGTACAACACTCGCACAAGACCATTCAGTGTTTGAACGAACTGTGCATTATCTGTAAATTTTCTGGTTTCGTTAAGATCTATCCTCTCGCGATCCTCCTAATAGAAAGAGTATAAAAGTCCCCGTCAAAAAGCGCCACACACATCACATATTTGAACTCGACTCGATCGTGGATCGCGCTGCCTATTTGACTAACAAATTCTCCCATTGTTTGTCTCGAGTCAATTGTTTGCCCCACTCGTTAACGGAATGCCAGAGGTTCCACCTTTTTTTTAATAAAAAAGTTTTACGTACCCCTAATATTAAGCAACAATTGTGACCTTTTTGAATTTATTTGAATATGAAATTTGAATTTTATATATTAGATTGACATTTTCATTTTGGCCCGAGGCGTAGTAATATCTAATAACGGACGGACGAAGTCGCGAGCAGAAGCTAAGTCATACATATTCGTGATATGTGGAGGCGTAGTAGGACTATAATAATAATACCTGTCTATTATTGTCCTATATACTGCAGGGCAAAAGCCTCTACTCGTACAGAGAAGGCACTAGTATAGATCATCACAACAGAACGAGACGCCTTGGGAGTCCCGAGACTAGGTAGCATCCCCAGGGACTAGGTATTTAACGAGACTAGGTAGCACCTATTCCAACTTTAAAAATACTCGATCCACCTAGTCTGAGTGCCTACACGCTAAAGCCTGTGTAAAGTATTAAGGGAATGATTACAATTCATTAGTACCTACTGCATCCGTACCTTCACATATCGGTGGTACGCAAAGACTTTAGACTAAAAGCATACTAAAAAGTATGCGTATTTCATGGACTAGGTGGAACAGGTATTTGGATCGAGTATTTGTACGGAATTGGACTAGGTGCACAGGACCTAGTACCAAATTAACCTAGTACGACTCATCTCTAGTCGGGAGTCGCAGAGCGATTCTCGGCCACCGTAGGCGCGGGCCTGCGAACGGTGAGCATTGGATGGCTCGCCGTTCGATCAGAAATTCAGAACCAGGCCCGTGTAGGCGGCGCGTTCTGTTCCACGCGCGCCTCAAAGAGATATCAGCATAAAAGACGGGCCCCGCTAGGGCCAGAGCCTGCCAGGGTTGCGGATTTGTTCGAAAGAGTTACCGACTTACCGTGGCCCTGGGACGCAAAGGGCATTAGGAGGAACACGGATGGATTTTAGTCAGTAAGAGTCTGACACTCCCTTTCGCTCCGCCTAGAGCAGAAGAAGTCACTTGATTATTACCCATATATAAAAATATTAAAAGTAGGTTCTTATATAAGATCATCACGCTTGGTCAAGGCGAATTGGCGATTTCAGACAAGGTTTTCCTTCACCGATGTCCAAGATAAACTTAGAAATTACATACAAAAAGAAAAAGTCACATTGTTACTTACCCAGATACAAAAACACTTGCTTGTTTTATTTAGCAAGCCAATCTACCTAATTAGGTATGTTCTTACCGTGTCGAGTCAATTAGTGCCTTATTTACTGAGGAAGAATAATTGGACAGTACGTGGGAGTACCTATGAAAATAGAGCAGTAGCTATTCTATTATAGACTGCCTCGTTGGTCTAGTGGTCGCAAAGCGCGGCTGCTGAGCATAAGGTCTTGGGTTCGAATCCCAAGTCGGGCAAAATACTATTGGGTTCTTCCATCAGGAATTTCTCAGTAGCAGCTCGCCCCCTATTATATGGGACTTGAACATAGCTGGCGAAATGTGGGTGTACTAATGGATACACCTCTGCCTACCCCTTCGGGAATTACAGGCGTGATGTTATGTGCTATCCTTTTATAAGTAGGTACTAAGGTACAGTCGGGGGCGCGGATCATGCGTAATGCGAAGGTACATAAAGTAGGTTTCTAGGTCTTTGCTATATTCATAAGGTAAAACACCCAGTGTTCGACAGAGCCCCAGTGTTCGACACTTAAAAAGTTAACGAAAAAAAACAAGAGTTGAGTCTCGCTTCGGAACGTATTTGAACCATAAACATAGTTGAGGATTATCTAGCTATCATTGCGAAAGATATTTCATAGATTCGGCTGTTTTAAAGAAAATGGCGTAGCTGAACATACCAACCGGCAGAGATCTCTAAATAAATTCCCGTTTCATTAGCGAAATCGCTAAGGAGGTGAGCAAGATATAATGCCCATAACTTTTAATTGTTTTGCTTGACCGAGCATGTAAATTATTTATTAAGTTAGAACCCAAATTCTTTAGTTTTTAGTAATGTCTTTGCAATTGTAAGTTTATAATATAATATGAAAACACGGTTGTCGATAACTGGAGTTTTTTTTTTCGCATGTTCCTATAATCGACATAAATGTTTTTTATGGCACCAAAAAAAAAATTCCACACTTTTTGAAATAATACAGGCAATAGAAGTAGTCAGAAAGGTAAAGAGGTAGAAATTAAATCCAAGGAACGAGAAAAAAGAAAACGATTAAAATTGAGGAAGATAGAAAAACAAAAAACAGAAAAAACTAACAGATAAAAACAATAAAAAAACAAGAAAAGGCGGATACTAAACCGAAACCAAATGACACATCTTCTACATTTATTGATTAACATTTAAAAGATGTATTATATTGCAAAAGTGTATTTTTTTAGAAACCTACGAATTACTAGCCACTATTTGTTTATTATAAGATTGTTTGTTGATTAAAATGATCGAACTACTGATTAAGACTAAGTTTTTATTTTGTCACATAAAATACTAGATTATCTCGGCTTTTCTATTGGGATTTATTGTTTAGAAGTGTTAGGAATATGTCGATTATTGGATGTCGATTACTGGAACATGTCGATTACCGGGTGTCGAAAAATAGAATTCTGCTGTCGATCAGACCAAAAAACGTTAATTTATTTCGATATATTATTACTTTATTTATTTATATGAAACTTATGTTTGCTTTCAAATATTACGCAACGAAGTCTGAAGCGTTACCCAATGCTTCAAAATACCTTCTACTATCATAAAGTAAGAAAATATTTTAAAAAAATGCTTGTTTGCTCACGTTAAAGTGTCGATTATTGGGAGTGTTACCTTAGGTAGGTATATTAATTTCCCTTTGCTTTATAAGCTGAGCCTTATATTTTTTAGTTATGAAGTACACAAACAATCCTAATTTAAAAAAAAAATCATATATAATATATGATTTATACGTACAAAACTGGTGTTAGAATTTGTTATCACTTAATGTAGATAATTTGGAAATCCTGTTATCTATTTAAGGCGAAGCAGACATACAAGTTGCAATAAAAACAGAAATAAGTTACAAAACAAAAAAATGTGGGTGTACAAATGGGTATACCTCTGCCTAACCCTTCGGGAAAAGCGAAGCGAAAAGCGCGACAGTTAAGCATGAGGTCTTGGGTTCAATTCCCAGGTCGGGCAAAGTGTTATTGGGTTTTACCATCATCATTACAGTATCGAGCCAAAATCGCAATAACCCCTTTCATTTTTAACTTTTATTTATTTTTATTACTTTCTGGTATAGCGGCAATAGAAATACACATTCTGTGAACATTTCGACTCTCTAGCTATTATAGTTTATGAGATACTGCTCGATGACAGACAGACGGACAGCGGAGGCTTAGTAATAGGGTCCCGTTAGTATCCTTCGGGTACGGAACTCTAAAAATAAATAAAGTAGTAATTTATAAAAGTAAGGTAAAAATAACTAATTAAATTTTAAATAAATTAGTTTAGTTTGATTTATTAAAGTACTTTTAGATAAGAAACGCTGAATAAAGAGGTACTTACTACAAAAAACTCATAAAAAGAGCCGCGAAAATTGTTAGTCATAAAAAACCACGAAATTTCTTATCATGAAAACCATTAAAAAGTTTTAAAAACGTTCAACATTCAACACTTAATAATCCATATATAGTTAGTAAGAACATAAACAACTTACAAACTAGTGTTAGTACCTACATAATTTCACCTATGTCAAGTATTACATTCAAAAAACATGTCCGATATCAATACACATGTCAGAAACAATAATAATATTAATATTATGTCTGAATAATAATAATAACAGCACACAGTAACAACAAAACGACACACAAACAAACCTTGGTTATAAACTAGTAGTTATCAAAATAAAAGTTAACCGCATCCCCTTAAACTAGGGCTGCCATCCGTCCGGGTTTCCCTGGATTTGTCCTAGTTTAGAGGGCGTCCGGGGGACGTCCGGAAGGGGCACTAAAAGTGTCTGGGTCACACCCGGACACTTTTAGTGTCAGGTCAATCCCGATTAATTGAAATACACCGTGAATTTTAATCCGTTGCAAATTCTTAAGGGGGTGAATGTACTCATGAATATGAACAACTTTTATTAAGGGACATAGTACGAAATGTGAAAAAAAAAACCAGCTGATCCATACAATTTGATCGTAATGTAATAATTGTAATTTTATTATTGTATTGTATTATAATTCAGGTTGTATATGAAAAAAAAATGAAATATCTAAGTAAAAAATAATGTAAACGATGGTTTTTTATTATTATTGTAAATATTTTTTTTTCGGGAGTGTCCGGGGAAAAATCTCAATTTCACTAAAATGTCCGGGGTTTTGGAAGTTTTTGTCCGGAATCGGCAATTTAGGCGATGGCAGCCCTACCTTAAACCCGACTTATCAGTTAACTTGAACCAGTCGGTTAAGTTCACTGAGGTCAACAACCCCGTTCCCGTATGGTGCGGCGCGGTCGTTTTTCTTTTGTCATCTTGACTTCGTTACCTATGTTTATGGTAGAAGGAACTTTAAATAGATAGTACTTAGTAGGTAGCTTATTTGTTTTTTTTTCTCTTTTTAACGGTTTATAAGTACCTACATGGCTTGTAATATGATGTTTTTTAGTGTGGAAGTACCTATAAAATCAGACATTAAAAAAATACACTTAACATTTTTTAATTTTTATAAGCTTTTAAGTTGCTATAATTATAAATAATTGTAAATAAATAAAAAATTATATTATTATTGTATTGTATTGTATTGTATTGTATTGTATTTTATTATTATTGTATTGTATATTGTAAATAATTGTTTTTACTAGTTATACCTGTATGTTTTTTTTGTCCCTGGTCTAAAAAGGTTAGGTAGTAAACATAAAAGCCTAAAAAGGTTGAAATATTAAAAATGTAATCCTTCCTTTTTGTTGGTAAAGTACATATGGATAGCACACGAGTATTTCGCCACTCCATCGCAAGCCTCTTTAGCTCAGTGGTAGAGCACTGGTCTCGTAAACCAGGGGTCGTGAGTTCAAACCTCACAGGAGGCATCAGCTTATTTTACTTTTTGTACTTTGTTTTTGCTTCTTTTTCGATTTTTTTTCGATGTTCTTATTATTTTAAACGTGATAATATTATTCAAATTTTTTCTGAAAAAAAAAATGGTAGGTACCTACGTCAAAAGTTTTGCAGTTGTGAATAAATTTTACAATAAATTGTTAAATAACACCTTATGAAAAATAACCTAGATCAAAATAAGAAATATAATGAAGACTTACAATAAAAGTTAAACAAAGAAAAAAAGTTAAGAAAAGAGGTAAAGGAACGAAACCCTAACATAATTTACTTTTTTGTTACAGAACTGGCTGTTAGCTGAAATTCAAGTTCGGAATGACACATAACAACGCTATTCCACATTCAAAAATTTAGAGAACACAAGGAATTTTACCGTTTGGCCATCTTAGATTTAAAAAGTTTTAACAAAAAAAGTTTCTAATAAAAATTCAAAATGCTTCGTTATTGGTTGTGTTTTGCTAGTGCAGTGTGTTTGGCGGGTCATTGTGGGGCTAATTACTGTAGGGACGCGAATCTATGTTGTCCGGGGCGGGACAGTTCATGTGTTATTCAAAAAGCGCATCAGAACGCGATAATCGAAGATTTGACTGACAAGCCGTGCTACTGTGACCATGCTTGCTTGAAACTCGGCGACTGCTGTCCTGATTTCAGAGAAACTTGTGGAGGTAAGTTTTTAATTAACTATTTTATTGTTTGTTTTTCCTCATCGGGTTTTTCCTTAACTGTAAGATTATTATTTGTTGATTGATATAGTTATTTCGTTATGTTCGTATTTATTGCCAGTACTTAATATAAGATGGTAACCTAATCGCACCAGATGTAGTAATGAATTAATAATTAATATACATAAACACCTGAATTAATATTATTATGGTGAAGAATTTGTTTGTTTATATGTTAGAACGCTCTAACCAAAAAAAATGGTCCAATTAAAAAAAAAACAATTAACCTTTTCAGTTAACTGTAAAACTAGATTTTTGGTTGGCATTGAAATCAATAAATAGTTAGTCAATTGAGTTGTCAAAAAGTGACATCACAGTTGGCTACTGCCATACAAAATCTATGGGAGAATCGCGTTTTGTCACTTCATAAAAAGTGTGTCAATTAATCAGTAATTATTAATCAATTATGCGATTTTATACTTTCTGTTGTATTTTTGTTCATTATCAATAAATCATTTAGAAGAAGTCTGTTAAATCGTACGATAAACAAAACCTAGATATTTTATACACCAAAATTGTAATTAGGTTAAATAACTACCTACAAGTTATTCGGTTTTCGCTATGTTGTGGGATGCTAGTTAGGTGGTCTCTAAGCAATTAGGTATACCAACTAACCACAGTTCATTCAAATAATTACTGTTTTAGTTAATTACATTTCCAGTCTACATTGTGAGTTTTTAACTAAATATTGGATGAAATTTTAGCTAAGTACGAATTACGTACTGGTACGAAATTCATGACATCTTGCTTGACTCCATTTAAAAATAAGGAGCATTTTAAAAATAACGGCCAAATAACGGCAGTTAATGTGTTTATATTGCTGAAATGGCTGAATTTTAGTGATATTTTTATTTTCTAAATGGCTAATAGTCTATATTTATCGTGAAATAACGGACCTTATTATAATGCTTTAAATATTAAAATATCGATAACGTTTATTATTAATGTTATTTTTTCTTAAATTAAATTTAATGGACTATAGTTACCTAAATGGGGGGGGGGGCACGGCAGTGCCCCCGCCAAGTCTAGCAAATAAAAGCGGCACGGCCGTACCATCCTTTTCTCAAAGCAGTTCAGGCCATTTTCGACCCCCTATAGTGGATTAAACTTGAAGCCTGTATTTTTTTAATTTATCTCAATCTTTTTCGTCATCTTTAAACACAATTTAGTAGTTGACACTATTAATCAATGAGTTGGTGGTGTGAAACCCTCATGCCTCGGAATGCCTGATCTCTCTCCGGTCGTTTCGGATTGCCGTCCCATCGGACTTTGCCACCGTGACCGAAATCGGTTTGGGGAATATTATGTAAAGTAAATAACAATTGAAAATACGAGAGGTGCCTAAGGTTCATTTGGCGGCAAAATAAATAAACGAAAGGTAAACATGTAGCAAACCAATTTTCATAAAACAAAAACGTACTTGATTTTAAACCACACACGACGAAATTGTGGCAACGGCACACAAAAACGAACCGGTACAGTCATCCACAATCGAAACACAAAAATAACTTGAAAATCCCCGCGAGCCTTTTATATCCCCCTTTTAATCCCTTTCATTCCCTTATTCGGTTCCAATTACGCGAAATTCCACGAATGATTAATTTTTAATCTCTACTCTTCAATACGCGAGGGTTAAAAATAATGAATTTGTTTTAAAGAAAAATGAATTTATTAATATTCTTTGAGATTATGATATTGCAGTTTGTTAACGAAATTCGTTTTTCGGAAGTTTATTAATGATGTTGGCGAATGGTTTTGTATTAAAGACTTACTTACAGAGTTTTATATAAAGAATTACCAATTTTTTTGTCGGTCATTAAAAAAACATAAATGGCTGTGTTAAGAAAAATAGCATGTACAGGTATGCACAAAATAGTTTTGACTATTTTTTATAGTCCGTGAATACTTTGAGGTTTAATGCCCGATCGGTACCTATTTACTATGAACTTTTTAAATATCGTGATTAATTTGGTTGAGGCCTCTCACATGAGGTTGTGAGTTCCATTCATATGTACTTTCTCAGTAAATCTAGGACACCACTGACGTCGGTGAAGGAAAAAATCGTGAGGAAACCTGCACTTATAATTAATGTCTCAAATCATCAATCTGTCTTAAGCAAGCGTGGTGATCAGTGCTCGTTCCTTCTCTGTATCAGAAGAGGTCTTTGCGCTGCATCGAGACAATATTAGCATGTTATTATTATTATTTCCGTGAACTTATCTATACTAATATTATAAAGAGGAAAGATTCGATTGTATGTTTGTTTGTTTGTTTGCATTGAATATAGGCTCCGAAACTACTGAACCGATTTGAAAAATTCTTTCACTGTTGGGAAGCTACATGTGCACTATCTTCGGGTAACATAGGTTTTATTTTATTATAAAAAAGGGATCCGTAACAAACATCACACGAACGAAGTCGCGGGGAGAGTGCTAGTCTTTAATAATATGGGTAATGTAATGAATAGCCAATATTTCATGACAGCAAAAAGTTCCGGAAGACGCAATTTTGCTCGCCAAAAAAAGTTCTTAATCTAATTAATTATGTTCGCAACAAGAACTTCGCGTGTTACTATTGATCATGACCGTGTCTTATAATTATCTTTAGCCATTACAATGCTCAAAATCCCATTGAACAAAACATTGTAGGTAATACATGTTATTAGGGAACAGGTGTCCATAATTAAAAATGTTCGAAATATGGACTGTAAAGGGTAATAAAATTCTACCATTTATAACGGTAACTGTAATTATTTCGTAAGTCAGGAGAGTTTTTATGTAAAGCGTATAGGACCGTTAGTACTGAAGCCCTACCAGTACTTGCAGGTGTACTTCCAGTCGATCTCGAGGTGCAGCGACGTGCTTCAATGTACTATTCCGCACGAGAGACCATGGACGCAAACTTTCTAACACAGCGTGACCGTGCTAAGATCTCTAGATTATTTAAACCGCAGGCTGACGTCTGGGAGGAACTTTTAACCGAATGGCAATGTAGGTGGGATAATTCTATCAAGGGCCGGCACCTGCATCAGTTCTTTCCATCCGTTCGTGAGCGGCTGGCCAGAACATGGCTGGAGGTGGATCACTGTGTTGCCCAATTTCTCACAGGTCATGGCAACTTTAAGAGTAAATTATTTTCTTTCAAGCTTGTTGCTTCTCCTTTGTGTCAATGTTCTACATCTGACTGTGAATATGAACAATCTGCTCATCACATCTTATGGGAGTGTATTCTTTGGCAGAATGAACGCAATATCATGCTAGATAGTGTACAGGTTAGAATATCTGGTGTTGTTTATTATGCGGACCTTGTAGAAACTAGAACTAATTTCCGTGCGTTCAAGCGTTTTTGCCATACCTATTACTGGAATCAAAAGTAACAGCTCACATTAGGACCCATTAATTTAATAATAATTGCAATCCGTGGTGCTTGGCAATCTGGGCTTCTCCCAGTTGCAAATGTCCCTTTGTGCCTATTGGCCTAGTTCTGTTCTGTCTCCTGCTTGTTTGGAGGGAAGTGGAAATTATATTTTTTCTTACTCCTCCGCTATTCTTTTCTGATTAATTTCGTTGCGGGACCCAAGACAGTTAATCGTTTCTCTGGGACTCGTCGAGCTTCATTGCCTCGGCGCTTTTCTGGTGGCCTCCACTGTTGATTCTGGCTTTCAGGAGTTGCAGTGGGTGGGAACAGTGTGGCGGGCTTGAAGTCAGGAGAGTATTAATTAGGCTTAGGTTTTTTGAAAAGGTAGCGGCTTTGTTGATCCTCTTTGCATTAAAGGTTTGTTAAAGTCTTGTTTATGGACTTGAGCGGTTGTTATTGCGATAGACAGAATCTTTTTTTCACCAACAAAGTCAAAGTCAAAATATTTTTTTCAATAAAATCATTAAAAGGCACTTTTGAACGTAACGTAATATTAAATAGCCTGGCTTAACCTAGATTTATTAACCTTCCTTGATATCAGGATATCACAAAATATTTTTTTTCTAATCGGACCAGTGGTTCCTGATATTACGTCGTTCAACAAACCAACAAACTGTTCAGTTTTATAATATTACTTATTATTATAACTAGCCCGTACAGTCCCACTGCTGGGCACAGGCCACCCTCCATTCACATCTTTCGCAATGTTGCGCCATAATACTACTCGTACCTATGCAGTTTTTTTGATAAAGAATATTCATACTACAAGTTCCTAAATTACACAGACGTGTCAGTCGCCATCTTCAATAACTAGATCAGAATCGATCTCCTAACTAAGTTTGCTTCATTAAGCGCCTTCGTCATTGTTGCAATCGCTGACAGCAATCCAGAGCGAGTAAGATTGGATTCCGATGTAATAAGCAAAACAAACGGAGGGATCGATGAGGATCTGATAAAGTTTGGTCATCATGGCCCAATATGGACTGTGAACAAGCTATTTGGTTTACTCCTTCTCCTCCTCGCGTCGTATTCCATCATTACTGAGGGCCGTGAAGTTCCCGTTGGATCAGCATCTTACTGATGGTGTCTCTCCATCTGTGTCGGTCTTTGGTGACATGTAGTGCCACGTGCCATCGGGGGTCCAGTGTGGAGCGGACCTGATCTGCCCATCTTATTGGGCTGCGGCCTCTTGGTGGTTTGCCACCAACCATGCCAGTTACGATGAGGTTGTGGCCAGTGGCGGCTGTACCTTAAGTGCGCTCGTGCGCTGAACCATCAATTCAAAAGATTAAAAAATTATCTCATCATCTTTATTTTTAAATTACCATTTTAATAAGTAGTTATTTTTAAACATACAAAAACGTATAAAAAATTAAATCTCCAATTATGGTGAAACAGTTTGAGCGCTTTACTAAACTACACACATCAAAAAAGTCTAGGGATCAACATCCCTAACATTTGTTAGGGATGTTGATCCCTAGACTTTTTTGATGTGTATATTAAGACTTATTTTCCTGTAAAGACAAATTCTCGTGCGCTTCGGCGAGTGCACGAGGGCTGCTAATATAACTTATAAGAGATACGAGTTAATACGCCTGACGCGTGAAACAGAAGATAGTTCATAGAAATGTACCGAGTAATGGGTGGGTTGTCGAGCGCCGCACGTGCGAACCGAGGATTGCCGAAAGCACCCGATGTTTGACGAATTGGCCATGACTGACATCTCGTTATCAGAATACCATAGTTTCACTGTATGTGTGACGCGTTAATTATTGTTTATTTATATTACCGTATTTGGTTTTAGTTTTTGTTTCGATTTTTTTAGAGAACTTTTATTCTATACCTACTATGTATGGTGTTAGTGAAAATGACCTTAAACATTGATTACTTATATTAATTTTAATAACTCTAATTTTAATATTTTAGTAAAGTGCACCACCAGTTCAATAACCCACCAGCCGCCACTGGTTGTGGCATTTGATTTACAGACAACAATAATTATCTTTTGGCTACATTGCGGTTCATTGTTATTTTGTGTTCACTTTTTAAACTTGTGGTGTCTATATATAATTTTGAAGCCTATATACATAAAGTGATTTAAAAGAATTGACACACTTGAAACATTGTTTAAGAGTAGTTGAAAGTTAGCTGCCTGTATTAAACCCACCTGCCCACTGAGGTATTACTACTACGCCCCTGCCTGCCTGTGTTTCTATGGGCCACAATTGCCTGATAATAAAATGATTTATTATCATTAAGGCTGGTTTAATATTATTTTATTAATAAAATCAAATCCACCAGTCTCATAAATTACTTACATTACAAATCTCTTTCCCTACGTACCTAAACACACCGGTATTCATGCGCATTTAATTAATAAAGTACTCCTGTAATTATGTTCAGAAAACCCACAAATATGGTTGGTGCCGCGTTAAAAAAATGTACATTTAAGATTTTGCCAAGGTAATAACAGACTAATCCTTGGGTAATACAGTCTGAGCCCTGCACCACCCTTGCCTCCGACCTCTCACCCCCCTCAGAGGGCTTGACTCCCCTTTATATAAATCCTGGTCGTTTGCACACACCAGTGTTATGACGCCTCAGTTAAGTTTCTTTAAAATAAAAAAAGACCTGGTACAGACGAGGGAAAAGTTCGCTCGACGATGATTTGTTTGTTTTTAATATTTATTTAAAGGTTATTATTCTGATGCTTTTGTGTATCAATAGCTTTATCTATCTTTTGATCTTCTATATAAATAACTAGCTTTTGCCCGCGACTTGGTCCGCGTAGTTGTCGGACCCCCGTTTCATCCCCTTAGGGGGTAAATTTAGATAATAAATTAGTATAGTAGTAGTATTGCTTAGCGCAAAACTAGATAACGGCTGGACTGCTTTGGGTAATTCTTTTTTTGTTGTTTTCATAATTTCCCTGACAATTTGAATGAAAGAATTTTTTGGGAAAATCCAGCGATAAAGTCGAAAATTTGCATCCATATGAAGCCCTGGCTTCCCACGGATCGCTAGTACATTATAAATGTTATAAAGTTCTACCATAATTAAAAAAAAAACAACTGTTTTTGCTTACGCTACACCGCAAAAAAGCTAAAGGAGTTATAATCAAAAGCTAGCATGTCATGTAGACCAGAGCTTAAGCCACGAACGAAAAATAATCTTACAAAATTGTATCGAAAAATAACAATTGTGTAAAGTGCTGTTACAATCTAATACACCACACAGTCTGAGCACTCACAAAAGCGGATAAAACAATTAAAAACTCACACCACACTTAATCATATTGACCACGGAACACTTTACTTCACGATTGTACTACCAACAAAATGGAACGCGAGAACGTGAACACGAGATTACATTTTATTAATGTTTTTAATATCACTGTACTCGAGCGTACCTAGATGTTCGTGCTCGGAATATGATGGGCACCTAATCCGAAATTTGTGGGATCGACTGTACATCGTGTGTTCGTGTGGCTGTGAATAACTAATGTGCTAAGGATTTAACTTTGTTTATTTTTTAAAAGGATTTAAAAAGATTCATAAAATCCAGTATATTTTATCTACGAGAGGAGGACTAAGGGATTGTTATAAAGTAAAAATAACAGTAAACGTTTTTTTCTTAAATAAATAGGTATTGTTACGTGGATCTGTAGTATTTTAAACGTTAAATAAAATATGTATTAAAGAGGTATTACAAGTGCGAATTGGACTTGTACACGAATGGTTCTGTACCTCCGTACAATATTTAACAAAACCTATTTTAAAAATCACGTTTCTTGCATGATCTTGCATCATAAAAATTAAATAAAAAATTAAGGGGGAAATGAAGGTAATAAAAATTAGGTATTTTTATTATCTTCATTTCATAAAATTTAATTTAATTTAAAATTAAAGGACCCCTTTAATGCTCTCTAAAAATTTCAACACTACCAGATATTGTTCATGAGATACAGCCCGTTGACAGACGCACGGACAGCGTACACTTAGTAATTGGTTCCCGTTGGCACCCTTTAGTTACGGTGGCCTTAAAACCTTTACTGCCTTATTAAAAAACAAAGTCTTTGCTTAAAACAGGTTTAAACCTTCGAGTCAGTTTTTGAATTTCGAACTTTATTTCGATAAAGATAAAGTTTGTAATACAAAAATTGGCTTTAAGCAAAGACTTTTTTTATAATAAGGCCTTTATTGTCTAAAGAGAGGTCTAGTCGTAAATCAACTATTAAAAAAGAAAAACAGCATAGTTGAAGCATAATATTTCGCCTAAGAAGTTTATAAAGGCATGAAGTTTGTAAGTTCGTTACAGTTCAAGCCTTAGCTTGCTCTTTGTACACTCAAGGACAAAATTAAGTTAACACTGTCTAACTAAAGTTTCACAAGAGATTTAAGAATGTAAACTTGCTAATTCTTCTTTGTGGAAGAGTATGTACGGACTATTTTGAAGATAAGTAATAATGAAATACACATAGGTATCAGCTGAGGGAAGGAATGGAGGGAGGCGTTTGCCCAGGCGTGGGACATTATGGGCTAACCTTTTAAATGCCAAAATAACTCTGTCTGTCTGTTATGCTTTCATGTCTAAACCACTGGACCGATTTTGATGAAATTTGGTACGGGGTTAGTTTGAACCCTAATATAGGACATAAGCTACGTTTTATTCCACGATTCCGTTTGTGTCCGCGATAACCGACATTTACGCGGACGAAGTCGCGTGCAAAAGTTAGTACTGTCATATTTTGTTCCATTTATTAGGGTCTAAAGTGTAAAGGGAACAGGGGCCTACCACAACCTCTTAAAACAATATTATTTTAATATTACTTTGCGTTCCGCTCTGTTGGATTTTCCATGCTCGGATCAGCGCCGAGAGTTGAAAATGCAACAACAGAAATTACAAAGTAATATTAAAATAATATTGTTTTAAGAGGTTGTGGTAGGCCCCCTGAAATAAGGCGCAGACACCAATGAGTAATGTGCCCTACTCACTTACACTTGTAGCCATAACTAATGACCCACCGTGGTTTAGTTTTATTCCTTACACTTTGTCACGTTGTTAACTTCAGTTACCGTACATTATTTAGGTGTGACATTTCAGAGTTTAGAAGGCACTGCTTCTTGTAGGTAAGTATTTCTAATG